>CM069455.1:56124812-56435498 GCA_035610835.1 Ophiura sarsii | reverse complement strand
AAACAGTCCGTACTGCGATGTCATGCTTTCATGACAGGATTGATTTGAAATGTCGCTGGAAAAAAAACCCCACCAATAGACATTATAAACATTTAGACAAAGTGTCCCCGTTTAACGACTTTCTAAAACCATCTAATTACATGGACTTGCGGAGAGATCGAAGGGTAACGATGACAATGAATGCTGCATTTTGGACGTCGTCGTATTGAAAATATAGTTTTCATTTTTTAAAATATAATATTACTAGGTGAGATTCACATAAATATCAGTCAGGCCATACCGTTATACAAATGAGCAAGGCTCAAATTAAACGGTCTCCAATTCCCACACGCCTCTAGCATGCATTGATACCTATACTTGATTGATACATGGGCACGATTGACTGCTATCCGATTGTGTCATTGCTTCACTTTCAAAAACGGAAATGTTATTACTCTTCCTAAAATGCTGCGTCGACTGGAATGCGCGTTCATGGGACGTGGTGACACCACCACGTCAATTAAAATCTTTCTCATTCAAAACAATATTTTGTGACCTAAACTATTGAGACTCCTCCCCGGAGAAATCAATTTGGAATATTTAAAATTCTTGTGGAAGAGAAAATGTCAACTATTCATATGAAATCCTCACTCGGTGGGTTTTTTCAGTACACTCTAATCGCCAGAAAACAAATCTATACGAACGTTAGTCCAAGTCATTCTCAACCTGTATGTAGTATAGGGAAACGTTACATAATAGTGCTAATTAAGTAATTACAGTTAATTATAAATGGATCCTGAAATATACCTGTTATTTATCCTTATCGAGTTGACCATTGGTGATTATGTTACTGCTAAAAGCAGACTGCAGCAAGAATGTTTTCTTGTATAGGTTACCTTCAAATAGAAATTATGTAACAACATTTGATGGCATGTTATTATACGGATCAGCCATTCTAAGGTGTTGCACATGATTTGAAGCAAAAAAAGGTATGACATTCTTGTTCGTTCTATACACACAAGGTGAACATATCAAGACGTTATCTTAACATGGATAGTCGTCTATTACTTTGTGTATACGTTGTTTACATTTGTATGGTTAGCTCTGTTGCCGATACTGAAATGATCCCCGTCGTCCGAGGCGAAACCGTGCAACTTCCGTGCGCCATCTCGTATGGGCTGCAGTGTTCCCAGGTGATTTGGAGTAGAATACCCATGTCCGGTCTGCCAGAGCAAACAGAATACATCAGCTCCTGTACGAAGATCTACACAAATTTCATACTTACAAGCTCACCGGCGACAGATAAGTTTTCCGTGCTACGATATGAAGAAAACGTAACGTTGGTTATCAACGATGTCCAACCAGAAGACACCGCATTTATATACAATTGTCAAGATGACAGCTTTCACATTCTGGCATCATATCAGGTGTCTTTCAGTCGGCCGACTTGTACTTCTACTATGATAATATCACATCGTAAAATTAGTACGACGAACGTTACGTTGACATGCTCAGTCGAAAGCTCTACGCTTTTAAAATGGCACGCTCCAACCGGGACTTTGTTATCGTCTAACGTACGTTCAACTGGTAGCAAGATTTTGACAATGGAGTTAACTCTAAACGATCGGCACAACTATGAACCTTTTATCTGTTCTGCGGGTGACAATCCCGACATTTCAAAGAATTCCTGTTTCGTGGTCCCCTTACAGGTCCCACCAACAGCTACTATCACTCCGCTAAATTATTACGCATTCACTGGTAACAACGCTACGTTTTCGTGTATCCCCGTAATAGATTACCCAGCAACCAACATCCAGTGGTCGGTGAACCAGAATAAGATTCCGTCTGATCTTAAGAATAAATATGTGGTGGACACCGCACACAATAAGCTTACTGTGACCAATGTCACGCGTGTTGATGGAGGTACGGTGGTTAAGTGCAGGGTTTTCAATGCAAATGGTTTGAAGTCGGGAAGCAGGAAAGGCATTCTTTACGTTAAATTGCCGACCGTTTCTACGCTAACCGTTTCTACGCCAACGGTGAGTATCACAGTATACCTTGTTTGGGTGGAAATGTTTGAAAACGTTTAAAAACCAAATCCCATATTTGATTTTGTTTTAGGAAATTTCGGAAATTGTGGAACATTCCCCCAAATTTGTGTGTAAAAAAACTAAAAACAACAGGAAGTACAAAGAATCGTACGAAAATAGGGATGACAAGAGGTTGAGTAAGAATCCAAAAGGCGCAAGTAATTTGTGGCGAAGATCAAATAATGAAATGAAACATAAAAAAGCAACTTTGAACAAAATCCTTATCTTCGCGCCCATGCGCTCATTTGTATATACATTGTTCACTTTTATACCGACACTTGGCCGGTCATAAATTCTCCATTTCACAGATTATACAGGCCAATGGCTATGCCCTTAACCACTGTTTTGATGTACAATTATAAACAAGTAACTTACCGTATTACTCCTCCTTGAAAATATCACTTATGAACTTGATGAGAAATGAGAAATGTCCCCTCTTTAATTTGAGATATTACACGTGAAACAAAAGTGTTAATACTTTCCAAGCGGCGGGCGTCTGCAGACGACTTTCAAAAAATTCACGAAATATTTTCAAAATTTTCAAAAATTATTGAATTTGATTACCATATTTCGAATCACCATGAGAAATGCATTGAAATAAGTACAAACATGCCTAGTATTGGGTCAGTAATCAGTGAGATAGACTTTGAAAATTGTGAATCAAAGGTTTCTGAAAAAAGGCAGCGGAACGTAATGAAACACATTCGTATGGGTGTAGATGCTTTGGAAACTTGCACAGTGATGTATATCTATGTGCCAATTAGTAAGTACTCTTATATTTTATTCGCAGAATCTCCCATCAACCATCGCGGCGATGACGTCATCAAATTATGAGAGCTCCCTAAGCCAGGATATGTTGACTTACGATACCACAGACTGCGATAACAGCACGTGACCACACTATTACTACTGACAATAAAACAATATCCCATGCTGCACCAGTTGATCAAGTGAGTAGAAACCGGAAACGCAACGAGAAGATTATCGATATCGGATCGAACTCGTCAAACATTGCTGTCATTATATTAGGGGTGATCGTTGCATGCGCTTTGGCCATATTGGCCGTTATTATGGTAACTGGGGTAGCCATCAAACGAAACGAAAAATCAACAACAAAGACAACCGTCACCACGCTTGAAAACGAAACACAAGAAAATAGCATAGCAGCTGCAGCAACAACTAATTTGAATCCCCATGCATCGCAATTTGCAGTTATTTGCAAAAGTAAGACTAGAAATAAAACCACACATGATACGGAGGTTATATACGCAAAGCCCGTGAAGAAAGGCCAAACTAAAACCTGCGCTGTGAAACCTCTTGGAAATGTGCATTACTACTCGGTGACGCCAGATGAATCCCCTGTAGTCCACAATACTGCGTCTTCCGTTTATGCCCATGATGGTGTAAGGGCTCAGACCAATGAGAAACAAGTTCATATCAACATGATCAATATGAAAACGTTTGCAAACGATAGATATACTGCAACATCATGAAGTCTTGCTATATATACATGTATATAGTGTATGAAACTGTTTTATCAAGGATGCCTCTAAAATATACTTTATGTATAGTTGTTTTATGAATGGAAACAACGATCTGATTTGATTTGATTTGAAATATACCTTAGCTATAGCTCTGGGTTTGTATCCATTCAAACCATCCTTACACTGTGACGCACCCATGTAAAGTGACGGACATTGACGCACTCTTCGTCAATTTCGTGATAGACCAAAGGCTGCCACTGACGTACCCCTCCATCAAGAATGTGGTGGTAAACGACGCACCCATGACGCACCTCTCCCGGGGGTCGCATAGCATGCATAGTGCGTCTTACAACTGATAGGTGTATAATGCTATGGGTTTTTATCCATTTATACCATCCTTGCCTTGCATTGGGCTATTTCAGTTGAAATCATGAAATCCATGACCTAGAGAGTGTGAATTTCAAATGGGATTTCCTGCAACGGTGACTCCATCTTGAATCTACACTCCCTGTGGGAAAGACTGAAGTCATGTTTTCCATCAGTGACTGTCACTGTTTCCATAGGGGGTGATTGGAATCAAATGGAATGGCCTATTTAAGTGATGATTATATTGTTTGACTGCTTTAATTTAACATTTTGAAATTTGATGGTTTCAAAAAGACTCATCTGTTTAAGATTGCTTGATTTGACTGATTGACTTCTATGTAACTGTTTTTATATTTTAACTTTTTTATTTTATTTGTTTGATGTTTGCGCCTCGGAATAGGTTGTCTAGATAGATGGCGCATTATAAATGCATTATTATTATTATTATTATTATTATTTTCCACGCGGCAGGCGTCTGCAGACAGCATTCTAAAATGTCACAAAATATTTCAAAAATGTCATAATTATTGAATTACATTACCATGGAATCACCATAAGAAATGCATTGAAATAAGTAAAAACATGCCTAGTATTGGTTCATTAATCCGTGAGACCTTAATCTGTTTTGTATATGGTAAAACTATTAGCCGCATGAAAAGTGTTAAGAACATAAATCATACATAGGAACATTGATAAAAAAAGATTAAAAAAAGATTTTGTTTCTTTGCTTTCATAAATGAAGTTATACTGGGTGTGTCAAACAAAGCGTCCCATGAGGCCAAACAAAGAAGAAGGTCTGTCTCAGAAACCCGCCCGCATTGGTATGTGAAATGAGCTACGGCGCGTAGGTCTAAGCGCTGGGGGCTAAAAAAACTTCTTCTTTTTTATTTTTTTTTATTTTTTTTTAATTAAATTAAAAAAGTTCTCCGTAAGCTGCTTGGATATAAGCAACAACAAAAAAATAGCAAAAAAAAAGAAAATCGCATACCTCAAAAACAAACAAAACCACAGCACTTAGCTTTTTTGCACAATGTTTCTGAGACAGACCTTCTTCTTTGTTTGGCCTGAGTTAAACAAAATAATTAGAAATACATCTCATATCTTTTTAGTTACTGTTGGTAAGGCCTATTTATTCCGCCATCAAATACACTTGATCCTATTGAGTTTCACTACGTAACTACCGATATGATCAATTCAGTAACAAGAACGAATCCCACTTTGGCCACTTGGAAACAAGATCATTTAAACTGCCTTAGTAATTCCGATGATGATGTTAGGATATGTCAATGTATGGTTTAAAATACCGTCTTAAATTCAAATATGTTATCGTATGTCATGGATAATTTGGATGAAAGTATGTTTTCTGTTCAAATTCAAATAACTATCAACATTTAGTAGGTAGATTATTATTAATTGTATTGACTATGTTCAATTACACACTGAATGACGATTCTAATAAAAGAGCTCTCTTCACATGACAAGTGGCCAAAGCTGAATTTGAACATGCCCGAGTAGATTTACCATTATGTGATAATGGAAGCTCTAAAATGGATAGACAATAAATTCTTATGGCACATCACAGATTGCTGAACATGATTACTAGTATTTTGCGAACAATGTTTATATTTTTCATGGCCATGGCCATTGTTAAAACGGTGTTTAAATTTGTTAAACAACCCAAATTAACCAGTGCATCGCTCAACGTTGTTTAACACTTTGAACAATGTTGCTCAACATTAAATTAACTTGTTTGAAATGTTGAGCAACATTGTTTTAAAATGTTAAAAAACGTTGAGCATGCATGGAAAAAATTTAAATAGCGTTTTTACAGTGTGTACAGTTAAACAGAAACGCTGTCTACAACCAGACGTTGAGTCTGAAATGATATCAAACCTTGACATACTTAATTACAATATCAGTGGAAGTCATTTATGATGTATTGAATTGAATTGGGTAATGGAAGTTTCTTAAAATCCATCCAGGAAATTGTTTAGCCAATCGATTGTTGCGTGATAGTGTGACTGAAAACCCAGCAAACACCCTGGCGATTTCTTCTATGTATCTCCTTCACGCAACACAATCACTTCATATTGTGGTATCTAGCATTGCACCTACATTTATGCCGTGTACCATATCACGATGTGTTTACGTATAGGAACTATAATGTTAGAGTTACAAGCGTATTTGTGATCTGCTTAGTTACTTTTTGAGAACTGTAGACTAACACTATAATTAACACTGTTAATCATTTTAGACGCTTTTAATTATGTGTTTCATTACAAATTACGATTAGAGATCAAATGTTATGGAACTGAAAATAATGCATGTGAACCCAATTGTACTATAATAGATGAGTACAGGAAAAATACAAACATGAACTCTCTCTAAGATTACGATTGGTTTCACAGCCGACACGCGATACAAGCAATACATGCTATCTCGAAATTGTGCTGTTTCCGACATTTTACTAATTTTACTAATAGTTAATGATACTGCATGATAGACACATACAAATATGCGCACCAAACAAAAACACCACCCGACAAACAAACGGGGGAAATATATATAAACACAATTATGTTTGCCGAGTTGATCTTTTAAATTTTTAATTGTAGACAAAATTTGTGATGCAGGTTTATTTCTCTTACAGAAATCTACAACTATCTCCTTCACGCATGACGTAACAACATCACCAAGTGACAGAACAACATCACAACGTGACGTAACAACATACCCACGTGAAATAACAACATCACAACATGACGTAACAACGACACATGACGTAACAACATCACCACGAAGCAATACGTTTGTAACGACAGTCACCGATGATGGCGTTCTTCACTATCAATCCAAACCCGTAGTCAAATTAAATACATTTGTTTATGCCAACAGATCCTCTACCAATGCCAATGTGTTTGACTCATTTAATGACGGTCAGACATTTGTGTTGCCTACACCCATAGTTAGTCTCACGCTTCCCATAATATTGGGAATGGCGATGACAATTTCAATATTTGTCACTGGTATACTAATGATCTGTGTTCTGATTAAAAAGAAAACAATGTAAGGCGACGAATCTGAGATTTGTTTGGACCAATTTTTAAAACTTGTTTTATTTTATTTTATTTCCTTTTTCAGGAAAAAACATTGACACCCCCACTAAAGAAACACAAAAATAAAAACAATGACAACCAACCAACCGATCCTACCTGAGAGGTCCGATGGACTATAGGGTTTTATTCGTCGCATAAAATGGACGATTTTACACATTTTAAGCATTGGAGTTGATGAAACACAATATTACCCAATTGAAATAATGTAATTTAGGGACCCACGTATGCACTAGATCAAAGTGTCTCAGCGATTGTAGATCGATAATGCACTCTGTTATACCGTGTTGAATTGATGCACGTTTACGTTTGTGACCTTAAGTGCACACTTTCCACTTTTGCCAATGACAACATTCTCAAAAATCAGACGAGCGCCCTATACTAACCTATAATTTACTGTACACGCAACACTTGTTTCACGTTTCATTCCGTTTATATCTGGAGGCCGGACTATGGTTCAGGGAGGGGGCTGGTTCCTTTTACAGATACCGTTATATCACAAGTCTGAGACTGTTTACCATGCAAAACCTATTTTTAGCCTTTGTGTTTTGGTTGGTAGTTTCGGTTTTGATCATTGTTGATATTGTTTAAATCCGAGTATGTGACACTTTCCACACGGCTATTAGTGTTTTCTTATGAATTACTGAACCAATACTAGGCATGTTTGTACATATCTAAATTCATGATTCTAATTATGGTAATGACATTCAATAATGTTGACATCTTTGAAACATTTTGTATACATTTGGAACTGTCGCGTGGAAATTGTTAAACTAGAATCCCACTATAAGAATGTACTGACTTAACTTATCCCAAAGGTGATTATGATATTGTTTTTGTTGATTCGACAGACTATCAAAGGCTAAATAGTGTCCTCTATAAAGATCAAACAGTCTTTTCACACAGGAGTCATTCCTCACAGAATAATACTATTCACGCAGGCATCGCAGAAAAAAAGAAAGGTTGCTAAAAAGTACACACTCAATAAATACATGACATAAAATGTGATGCGATCTGAGAAAACCCGTCGGATGTCGCAAAATGTGAACTAGGGATCATGGGTAAAATAGAAAAAATAAAATAATAAAAAATAAAAAAAACTTTTTTCTTTTTTTTAGATTTTTTTAAAGAAAATTAGTTTCCAGTACTTTGTGTCATCATCTTTCATGAAATTTCACCTTGACAAACTTACTTAAGTCACTTTTATTATTAACCTTATAATGTTATTATATTGAATTATGTATCTTTTTTGGCCTGTTTTCATGATTTCTTGTTTTGTAGCTTTTGGTGACATCACAATCATCATTCACTCATAACTTTTTTGTAGTGATCGTAGAAAAATGATCGAAACAGTTCTGTAATCAGCACAGTTTTAGCTTTCTTATGATATAAATATCTCCAATATGAAAAATGCCACCATGTGGCGGGTTTTCACAGATCGCATCACAAATAGTAATGAGTGAAACAAAGTTTATATTGTCTGAGAGTTTGACAGTGTGATTTGATTTCTGAAAAGAGAGACTGAATATAACATTGTCTCGTTGAATATTTTTTCCCACAATACATGCATGGGGTTTCTGTTGTGAACAATGAAACTGATAGTAGAGCTATCGATTACAGTTCCTTATTTCGACGAAGCAGGATTGTTTTCAATACATTTCTTGTGAAATCAAGTAGTACTTAAAGTCAATGTCGCAGTGTCGTACTTCAATTGCTTTAGATCATAGATGATTAATGCTGGCTTCCAGAATGTAATTTGAAATTACGATGAAAAATTCGGGGATTCATTAACGCGATGTATTGTATAATCATTTATGTATTAGTAGCTCTGCCACATGTATGTCAATCATACAACCAGTCTTTGGTTGAGGAACGATCGGTGATACAAGGAGATGGTATCTTTCTTGACTGTCCAATTCCGCAGGGTGTAATGTGCGGCCATGTCGGTTTGTATATATATAATGCTACATCGAGTAACTTTTCATTGATAAGCTATTGCAATAATAAGCAACCTATAATACAACTCGCACCGGAAAATGGGATGCGGTACATAATTGTAAGTGAGGACAATACTCTTACTTTGGAGATTAACAATGTGGAGATAATCGATGGCGACTACGACTATGTCTGTAGATCTTGGTATGACGACACCGAAATATACAAGGTGTTTAAGCTCTCTGTCTTGCAACCAATCTGCACAGCCGAATACACAAATAACATAACTTCATCGGAGCAGTCTGCTGGCAAGTATCTAGGCACCATACAATGTTCGATTTCCTCAAGCACAACATTACGTTGGTTTGCACCAAATGGTTCCAAAATCTCCATTGACTACAGGCAAGCAAATGCACCTTTATCTGTGACACTACATCTGAATGACACAGATAACTACATGTATGACGAGTTCACATGCACTACATCAACCAATGCATCTTGTACAGTTTCCCTTCTTCCCACAGTTAAAATAGACCCCGTGAGGTCAACAGCTAACATCGGCGATAATGTTGCGTTTAGATGTGTTCCAATGATACCGCATCCTAAAATCACGTATAGATGGATTGTAAATGGTACACGTATATTGAAAAACACATCCAAGTATTTCGTTGAACCAAATGGATTAGAGATTGTCATTCGTAATGTAACGGCTCAAGATAACGGGACTACAGTTAAATGCAGAGCGTCACACAAGAAGAGCAAGATAAAGAGTGTCGCTGTAGCTACTTTACTGATTGACCGAGACAGTGATCATGCTGGGACCCAGGTAAGCCTTATAACCTGAATAAGCACAAAAGCAGTAAATAGACAGTACAACATAACATATATCATGTATATTGTATTTTATGATATCTTACTTACCTACTGCACTGGATAACAACATGTTGCACGCCCTACAATATTAAGAGTGTAGTACCAATGGACAAATATATGTGTGATCTCAAGTATTATATCAAGTACCTGATTGTAATGTTAAGCTATTATCTAAAGTCACACTCAAAGACGCTAGTCCAGTAAATACTTGGACAAATTGTTATCACACGATGACAACCCAAAACCATAAAACCTGAACAGATTAAATGCTACATCCAGTTCTCATAAGAGTCTACCAAGGTACTACTTTTCACTCTCTACTGTCTGTCATCAAGTGTCAAAGTGTATGGCCATGCCCGTCTGTAGTGGACTCTTCTGGCGATTTCTCCCATTTAAAGAATGGAAGTTTGAATACAACATACCAGTTTGAACATAGAGATTTGGGATTTGAGAAAGTGTATCGTCTAAATAGCTTGGGGATTAAGATATATATCAGACCACCCGTTCCCGTAAACAATGTAGAACTCGAACTCCTGTTCCTAAGCAGCCATCTAACACTACCACTATCACTATCTTTTCATGTTAAAGTGTGCGTTTGCTACGTAACATTGGCTACCGTGTTCACTTTGTTCTGATTGGTTTGTTTACAATATCGTATTATATTTACATTGTATTAACAAGTACTAAATAGTATCTCTTATTTACAGCAACGTTTGACTTTGTCAACCACCAGTACCACGACGACATCTCATCGAAACCCTACAGTGACAACCATCCGCCCACAGGATCATTCGCTCCCCACAGTTGCAACTACTGAAATTGATATAACTGATATTGACATGCATGATAGATGGTATGGGTCGAAACAACCTACCAGTCCAATCGATACTACGAAGGCTTTTGATTCTATTGACATTGGTCAGAAAAATAAGTTACCCTCATGGCTGGTACCTTCCACGACATCTGGGGTTCTAGGGGGCTTATTCTTTATAATAGGATTTTTGATGATGTGCGCTGTGAAAAGGAAAAGAGCGCTTACACACAATCTGAATGCGGACCCCGACGCGGACCCAAATGCGGATATTGATTCACTCTATGACACTATTACCGATGTAAAAGGGCCAAGACAAACTGAACACAGTGCTGTCCTAAAAGCAGATACACACTCCGTAGACATGGTTGTAGACAGCAATCGAGAAGTAATGTGCACCCCATTATTGCCGGTGCAAGTTAAACTGCACTCAGTATTATCGAATGATACTGTCAAATCGGACACATTGACAGTCCACAATGACAATATGTCTGCTCCATCTCTAAAGAAAGCAGAACAAACCAGTGAAGATTGTATCAAACGAACGCTTAATAACGACTGTAATGAACCAAACTCATGCTTATCGAACTCACTCTCAGACGCCGAAGATCATGATTCGTGTTTCTATTACACACTTGAGAAGGACAGTGTTTCTGACACCTATTCCATGACTTCACAGAATATTAGTGAGGCCGAAATAGTATCAAGTGAGTGCAATGAGGACGATGTTATTTACGCTCTACCTTTACAGAAAGGTGGCGGACATACCATCGTAAGAGCGATGTCATGCACCGCTGATATACTGATAAAGTCACGCACTGAAGCTATTGTGAGCGATGCTGCTGCAGATATGTCGGCACCAACGGCAACAGATGAAGACTCGTATGAGACAGATGATACGATATATAACACAATTGACGAAGTCAAAACCTCATCCCAGTCTCCAATCGAAGGTGATTGTGTTGCGCATATGACGCAAGTTCCCGGTGAAATAGCAGATTTCTCAAATGACGTGCATGCTGATCCGTCAACATTGCATGAAGAACAATGTGAGATAGATGATACGATATATGACACCATCGACGAATTCAAACTTTGTGAACAGCATATATTTGATTCAGCACAGTCTCCAATGGAGGGCGATTGCCTTGCACTGATGGTAAAACGTTCCAATGCAATCCCAGCACGCTTAAATGAAGAGCATGTCGACCAGTCAACATTGCACGAGGTCAACGACCAAAAGGAAATCAGTAAATCGACCGTTGCCACAGATGACGACATCATATATCCGAAGTCTTCAATGGAAGGCGCTTCTGTTGTACGCATGATAACAATTCAGAGTGCAGACTCTATGAAAGGAGCGCGTGATGATTCTTCAACATTGTACCAAGCGGAAATCGACACATTTTCCGTTGCTAATGTAGACGAAATCATCTATGCGCAACCATTAAAGAAAGGGGGAGGACACACGACGATCAAACCACTCGACGTTCCCTTGAAGTTACCCCTGGCGAACAATCCCGCGGATTCATCAATGGCAAGAGATGATAACGAACAGAAGTATGACCGGAAAAGTGGTATAGTTCGGGATCCAGAGAACGAAATGGTACCACATGATAACATGGGTGCTGGTGAAACATGCTATACTAAAATTGATGAAGTTAACAGTAATGGAAGATCGACATTAGCTACATGTACGACACATTCACCTTTACGACATCCGTGTCATGAACAGATTAATGAGGATACAATTGAACCAGTTATTGATAGTAATGGGTCAATCACCTCGTCTGATGTGTTGCATGATGTAGGAGATCCACTCTATAATACCATCGATTAATTGAAGACGTTACACAATCAGATAACCGGGTAGTGGCATTTGAATTAGTCTTTTGCGTCAATCGCACAGCTGAAGAATGTCTGGAAATGTCGTCTTGATATTATGTTATAAGTTTAATTGGTGCATTAATTGGGCGTTGCCCTATTATCATATATTATCTAATTGAGGTATCACCCTGTTATTTGTATGTGTTATGGTCATGGAGCGTCGGGCACTATTATGTGTTATGTGGTCCTCAGGGCACAATTTTTTTATAATAGAAATCGGGACACTTAAATTAACCTATCTAAGGTAGTGCTATGTTATTTAAAACGTAATTGCATGAATGGTTTTTGCCCTTAAATATCGTATGTTTTGACACGTATAGTCTACATTGACAATGTCCCTCTCATATGAAACTGATTCCATTGAGAAAAAGCGCCGTTAATGTGAGAACAGTCAATCATTGAAACATAACATAGATACGTCAGTTTCATTTTGTTTTTGAAATAATTGCATCGAAAGTGCCAATGCTTATATAATAATGAAATACTATAGAACTTTTGCTTGTTGATCTGTAATGAAGAAAGTGGTGTTGTATTGCTTTCATTGGTTATAAAGTTATGATAATCTTATTCGAATGTTGCACTAAGAGTGTCTTTCGCTTTGTATTGGTGCCATGACTATACGTTAAAACGAAACAAATATACACCACAAACAATTCCTGACACTCAGGTGCTTTTAACATTTAAAATCAGTAATCGGTTTTAAAAAATACATTAAACGAACAAATGTTTTGCCCGCAATTTGGAACCTTGTTCATAGAAATCAAGTGGATACCTTTAACGTTATGTTATGACGACTTAAGTTATCAGACGATTCGAAAATAAAGTTACTAGTAACATTATTTGTTATGGTAAATGACATCCCGTACAAGAAACAACTGTTTTTTTCATTAGGTATGGTTATAAAAAGCATTTGAACTTACAGAGTATCAACTTATTTATATAATTGAGATATCATATTGTTGAGAGGAAATTTGCTTATTTAGCAAATCAGCTAATACTGTTAAAATACCTGGTCATGAACTTTGTGCGTTAATATTTCCCATTAGTTTTACCATATAAAAAACCCGATTCTTAAGAAACCTTTCCAAACTGTCAAACCAATACTAGGTATGTTTGTACTTATTTTAAGGCATATATCACGGTGATTCAAAATATAGTGATGAAACACAATCATTTTTACATCTTTGAAACATTTTGTGAAAGTGTTAAAAACCTCAATTATATAGGCCATCATTATAATCAAAACAAGAGAGTTTCTACGGTATAGTTATACCAGCACGATACAAACTAATAATGTACTGATATTATTTTCGAACTTCAGGAAGCAATGCGATTTCAAATAAATGCATTCATTGATTCAAATAGTTTCCTTTAATACCGGAAATTCCCAGAGGTTGCTTCAATGTAATCCCAGCATGCAGTAGAAAATCACAGTGCACTGTGATGATGGAGACAGTTCAATACCTGATTTGCATTGAAATGTATCATGGTCCATTAGAGGAGTAATCATTGAGACTTCTAAATTTGTTTTGTATCATTGTATTGGGAAATAGAATCCCAATTCATTATATTGATACAGATATAAACATTCTCGATTATTAGTTCCTCTATATCGACCATTATTTTTCTGTACATTTCAATGTAAATCAGGTGTTGAATTATCTTAGTGCACAGTGCTTTTATACTGCATGCTGGGATGACATTGAAGACACCTCGGGGAGATTCCATGGGTGTCGCACACTTAGATCCACCACTTAGGAGTCTTTCTGTATAGCAAGACCACAGTACAATAATAATGGAGTCAGAATTGTTTGAAACGTGGTCTAACATAGTGAGTGATCAAAACAAAGGGCATTGTTTACAAATGTATTTATGGCACGATACAAACCAACCATGTACTGATATCCGGAACTGATATGGTATCGATCAGGAAATGAATGATGACTAATAATTTAAACATGCAATATAACACATTGTTTAAAAAGAAATGTTCGAACTTCGTGAAGCAATGCGGATTCATTTAAGATTTTATTAACTAATTACAATTGTTTCCTTTAATACCGAGAATCCACGCGCTTCACCCCATGCAACTAATACCCTCAAAGCAAGACCACAATAACCAACAATGTACTGATATGATATCATTCAAGAAACCCTTGATGTATATATCGTTCAGGAAGCATAATTTGCAAGTTAAAGGTAGATGACCCGATCACATTTTCGTAACACAGAATTATTTCAAACATACGGCGATTTTCATATCATATGAAAGCTCGTATTTTTCTCATCATCATACTGAAATTTGACGGCCTAAATCAGTATAATTACGGAGAACTCGATGAAATAACGTCGAATTTAGGCGAATGGTGGTAACCACCGATATAGTTTGTGTACTACTCAATGGGTACAGTTCACAGCATCTTGTGCGTCTAAAATAAGAACTATTAGAGCTATGCAACTCAAACTTTGGAACACGACTTTTTTAAGGATGACCATTCATGTAGAATAGAAAACTTCAAGTTGAAAATCGGAACATCTACCTTTAACACATTGTTTTAATTTGTTTCTTCTCAATTTATCAAGCAAAACGATTTCAATTAAGTTATTCAATGACAACGTTTTCCATACCGGAGATTCCATGAGCTTTACCCTTCGACTTAAAGGGACATTAAGTGGTGTTGAAAAGTTTAAATGTTTAAAAATTTACTTCAGAATTCAAGATGAACATTAAAAATCGCCATTATTGTTGTTTCTTTTAACAAAAAACACAGCAAAACTAGATTAAAACAATATCATCGCTATTTATTGAAAAACGCCCTCTATGCAAATATGGTTCGCGTTATGTATCACGCGTACTGCAGAGGGATACTGTCGGACGTAAAATGCTGGTCCCGTGGGACCAGCATTTTTGGAATCGACGTTTTCTTGTACAAAGAGAGCTGATTTTTCTTAATCCTTATAGGTGTAAGTTCATACATGTAATACAATTATAAAAACAAACTAATCTCAGTTTTTATCATAATTGAGGGCGCTGCCTCCAATACATCTCTTAGTGTCCCTTTAATACTTTCCACGCGGCAGGCGTCTGCAGACGACATTCCAAAATTTCACAAAATGTTTCAAAAATGTCACCATTGTTGAATTTCATTACCATATTTGGAATCACCATGTGAGATGCAATGAAATAAGTTCAAACATGCCTTTGGATATACCTTGAAAGTTGGGAAAGGTTTTTTAAACATCTGTTTTGTATATGGTAAACCAATAGCCGCGTGGAAAGTGTTAAGAGTCCTTGAGCATGTTGAGCACATTTATCTTCTGAATGATATACTTTAAACTTTATATTTATACCGGTAATGTTTCAATCAATAGTTAGCAAACAGAATAGTGACAATCGGGTATTTGAATGCATTTGTAGCCATCCCTGCCCCCTATGTTGCAGGTATGTTCTGAAACACACATTCCTGTTGCCCCCACTGATATGATGTGCTTAGTATCAATTAGGTGAATGATTCCAACTAATGCAATGTGGTATATCAACCAATTTCAGAACATTTCTGTTTATTAATTGGAGGAGTTTTATTTTACGTACACTATCTGTAAGTGTTTGTTATTATTCTGTATTTTGTTCTCTACAATTGGTATTGAATGTTTTCCTGTCCGGAACCATTCTAAAACATTTCCTCCAAACATTCCATATAACAACTCATTATCGGCCGAGTGCACCAATGACGGGTAACTTAATAGGGAGGTAAGCTACCTCCCTAGTAGTTATGCTCTAACTGTAGCATAACTTACTAACGATGTAATTCTTAGAGCATAACTGGCGAATAACACCAGAATAGCAAATAGCGAGGTAAATATCCACATTAATCAGCATCGTCCCCTTACAAAATGAATTGGCGCATATGCCAAGTGTTAACCTATAGTTTAATGTAAAATTCTGACGTGATTAGTCCTCCGTAATATTAAAAGCGTGTCGTCACTCGCTAGGTCATAGGTGAGTATAAATCAAGACTCACGTCGAGTCGGCCGCGATCCGGGAAAATGATGCCATTTTTTATGGCCAAAAATTTCGAAGTTTGTTCACCGCTTTTTCAAAAATAAGGACTATCATGACATTACAAACATATTTTGGGCGAGGGGCACATACAGACATTGCACCAAAAAGCACAATTTTAATGACAAACACAAGCCTCCGATGGAAACAAGTATTTCAATGGTATATACCATATAACACATCTCTAACGTTAAATACCTCCGTGGCTTGGATACCTAGTCCTTAGAATTGTAATCACAGAACCCGGTTCGATTCCCAAACGTCGCGATATGCTTCTTTTTTTGTTTTGTTCTTTTACCCTTCCACTCACATCAATGTTGAAACTTTGGCTTTATGCGTTTTTTAATTAATAAAAACAATAGTAAGTTTATTTATTCAGTCATTTATTTATTTAGTTATTTATTTATTTATAGTGAGTCATTTATTGATGTATGTAATTATCTTATCATTTATTTAGTGATTTATTCACCTATTCAACCATTCTACTAGTATACTCTATGCTTTGGTTTTCACAATAACAATTATATCAAGCCACGTATTCAGAACTTTTAGGAGTGAGTCCTACATTAAATAGCCAGAGTATTATATAGGGTTATACAATGGCCAGATATTTCACATTTAGGAATGTTCGTACACTTTTATTTAATTGAATAGAAGAGACTGTTATGTCTTCTTTTCAATAGTGCAGCACCTGTATATTTTATTAAATCCTAAATATTCATAGGCTGGCCTTGATTTTAGAATAGAGCCAATGCGAGACATGTATTACCTGTCCATGATCCATTTCTCAATACAACGCTTCTCATCACGGGATGCAATATGACCGAGACTAGAAAGCGTGCAAAACATTTCACCGAATATGAAAAAAAAACACTTACTCGTAGAACTTGTTAAAGTTCATGGAAGTGGAGTTGTTGAGAGTAAAAAGAAAGACACCAAGACAAGCTCTAAAAAGAAGAAGGCGTGGGATCAGATTGAGATAGACTTCAACGCCGACCACAAAGTTCATAAAAGAGACCAGAAACAGTTGCAGATGTTATGAAAAGATCTCAAAGCAAGACTAGTGCTAAGAAGGATGTGGCCCGAGTTTCCAAGGAGAGGAACAAGACTGGCGGTGGAAAGCCACCAGAAAATGTTGATTGTATTACCGAAGCAATTGTTGGAATAATCCCGGAGCAGTTTGAAGCGATACAGGCTCCTGATGATGATGAAGGTAATACTTTTTAATTGTAGACATTTCAACACTTTCCACGCGGCAGTCGTCTGCAGACGACAGTTCCCAAATGTTACAAAATGTTTCACAAATGTTAATATTATTGAGTTTCATAACCATATTTGGAATTGCCATGAGAAATGCATTACAATATGTACAAACATACCTAGTATTGGTTCAGTAATTATTGAAATATAGTAGTTTGAAGCGATACAGGCTCCTGATGATGATGAACGTAATCAGGTAATGCTTTTTAATTGTAGACATTTTAACACTTTCCACGCGGCAGTCGTCTGCAGACGATAGTTCCAAAATTTTACAAAATGTTTCACAAATGTTAATATTATTGAGTTTCATAACCATATTTGGAATTGCCATGAGAAATGAATTACAATATGTACAAACATGCCTAGTATTGGTTCAGTAATTATTGAAATCATACTTTGAAAGTTGGTAAAGTTTTTTTGAAAAATGTGGTTCGTATAGGATGGTAAAACTAATAGCCGCGTGGTATTGTCTCTTTTATTTTTACTTTTCAAAGGTCAGATTAAATTATTGTAAACGCTTGATTGCTTGATTGCTTGATTTCTTGATTTCTTGATTGCTTGATTGTTTGATTGCTTGATTGCATGATTGCATGATTGCATGATTGCATGATTGCATGATTGCATGATTGCATGATTGATTGATTGATTGATTGATTGATTGATTGATTGATTGATTGATTGATTGATTGATTGATTGATTGATTGATTGATTGATTGATTGATTGATTGATTGATTGATTGATTGATTGATTGATTGATTGATTGATTGATTGATTGATTGATTGATTGATTGATTGATTGATTGATTGATCGAGCAATCAATAAACCAATGAATCATTCCTTTCATTCACTCGCCTATTCATTCATTCATCTTTTTTGTGTGTGTGTGTTTGTTGGGGGTGGGGTATGTTTGTTTGTATAGGGGTGTTGGTTGGGGTGTTTGTTGGGTGTTTGTTTGTCTGTTTGACTTATTGTTTGTTTGGTGGGGTATGTGTGTTCGTTTTGTTTGTTGGGGTGTTAGTTTGTTTATTTTGTCGCTTTTAGCATTGATCTTTTCTCTATATATATTTAATGTAACACACTTATAAAACACGGATAGATACTTAAATCTTGTTTTTTTTAACATCTTAGTTGATACCAAAAGTACCGTATTATACCGCCCGGCTTCTTACACTAATGTGAACATTCGGTGCGGGATCATACTGAAATGCCTTATTTAATATCACTATTCATCATTGCTCATTAACATACAGTTCACAAAGAGATAATCTTTAAATGAACTAAACAAAAATGGTGATACATTCTAAAAAAAAGTTTACCCAACGTTGGTTAAGGAGGGCACATAAGCAGTTGGGCACAAAAATATTGGATCCAAAGTATCCAATATTGTGTAAACATTACCCAATATTGGGCATCATTTTTACCCAACTGCTTATGTGCCCTCCTTAACCAACGTTGGGTAAATTATGTTTAGAGTGTACGTATTTTGTTGCAAATTAAATGTATTTAAAGGATGTCATAGCACGATTAGCATTCTATTTGATTCAATTAATTAATACATTGTTATGTATACCGCATTGTATTATGTTATGGATATGTTTCACGAACATACTCGCCAGGATTCTGTGCAGTTTCAAATAACAGTATATTAGCAACACTTGGCATTGCTATTCTTCCTATTATAATGGTCGAGAGGATTATTTGATATTAATGTGTTTTTTTAAATTTCAAGCACATTGTTTTAGAGTTTTAGACTCTCTTTATCTCTACACGTTGCTTGGTGTGCATGTTTACATGACGCCCTGATAAAGTAAATTGTACCAAACATGGAAAAGGTTAAGAAAGCTTTGTCGTGTCAATTATTGTAAACACACCCCACACTACGGTATACCCCTAAATGTAGAACATTAATTTAATACTAGACATGGCAATGAATTAAACTTTGCTGTAAGTAATGTTGTTTTCCAATATAAACATAACATTTAACATACATAGTTAAATACAGTAGCTTAATAATTGTCATTTTTGGTATTAAAAAGAAACCTCAGGTTTGATCTTTGGTCGGGAATACCGTGTCTTGTAACACGTATCCTTGGTCCAAGTTAAAATTGTGGTGGCAATTATGATTATAGTGTATGATGTACATGGCAATGTTGCTTATATCAAACTAATCAGCCTTTTCTGTATATTTATCATAGGCATGGAATCTTTCAACGTCGCTAGCTGCAGTAATGCCAAGGATGAGGGGGGGGGGGGGGGGGGGGGGCAATCCTCAGTGTTTTAATCAGTTTTTACAAAAACAAATGTCTTTTATTTAAAAAAAAAAGCCCAAATGGCCGTAAGCCCTATATTCGAAGAGTGGGGCGGGGGCACAAAGGGGCGGGGCTACAAACCATTCTGTCAGGGGGGTCAACTGCCCCCCCCCCCCCCCCTGCCCTCCCCCTGAGCTACGCCACTGACCCATTTGTTAAAGCAAAATGTTTTAAACGAATGGTTATTATTTTTAAATTGAATTTACCATCAACAATTGTCAAAGGGGAACAAAAAACCTTGGACAATTAGTAAATGTTGGTCAAAATGTTAGCCAAAATCGGTGCGATAGTGTTTGAATGGGCAAAAGGAGTTGATCTAAAGTTAGACTAAAAATATTCACCAAATTGCATGAATGGAGTTTCAAAAATATCAAATATTTCAGCTTAAATATACACTGTGTGTGCATGCAAGCGGAAACTGTGCTTCCGTATATATCAGCGAATCATCCTCTCCAATGTTCACAAAAAAATTACGCTACTGCTAGAATCCCGCTAGAATCCGTTGACTTGTGGTATAACACGTTATGCCCCAACTTAATCTTGGGTCCGGTCAGGTATAATATTTAGCGTAAATTACCCGCCAGTTACTAGCCTAGTAGCTTACCCCGCATTGGCGCTCTCAACATTTTGGGTTATGCCTCAGCTACTAGCGAGGTAGCGCTATTCTTCAGCTACCCGTCATTGGTGCACTCGGTCGATGTTGTGACCTTATTGCATACACTCTGTATCATTTTAAATTATTGTATGTAAAAATGTATTTTCTTTATTAAATCTACAACAAGAGAACATATCTTACCCATTTATAAAATAAACAAATCCG
Organism: Ophiura sarsii; assembly: GCA_035610835.1. Classification (NCBI taxonomy): domain Eukaryota; kingdom Metazoa; phylum Echinodermata; class Ophiuroidea; order Amphilepidida; family Ophiuridae; genus Ophiura; species Ophiura sarsii. The sequence continues at coordinate 56,414,508 of CM069455.1, read as the reverse complement.
GCAATTTGTTTACTTCTTTATCAGCCCAATGCACTGCTTTCGAGCGGTGGTTTGCACTACGCTGTGCTGCACAAGCACGCGCGGCGCTTTCAAGTCAAAAGCGCGCTAGCAATTCACTATGGCTTATTATAGTAATTATCCTTTTGATGATTTGCAAATTAAACCACTCCCACTACAATTATGAGAATGTCTAATAATAAACCTTCTGTCATATCGTATCTTTATGAGTGTATAACATGAATACTAATCTACGATATGTAAAGATCAAATAAGGAAATGGGAAATGGTTATCATAAAACAACAACATAAAACTATAACAATGAACTGGTTCATTGAAATAATCATTTGCCAAACGTTGATCGGTTGCAATAACAGTCTTGTGTTCTATATCTCCTTTCATTTGTCGTGTATGACTGACGATGATGGCCATCTTTATTTTGATCGCTATTATAGCAACTAGATGTGAGGCCAGAAGTGCACTTCTAGGTGAAGATGTTACTTTAAACTGTTCTCCAAGTTTGTCAAACGATTTTTCAAATGTCGCGAATTTGCATGACGTTGATTGTAACAACAACTACATTTACTGGAGTAAGGTGTATAATGATCGTAGATCTATACTAAGCAGCTGTCTACGACTAGAACCTGCCGCAGTTACATCTGGTCGGATCATGGTAAACATGACACAGACTTCATATATGTTGCGCATACAAAATGTGCAAATGAATGATGGTGCGAAATACATATGCCACACTTATTATATCAGTGCTAGAGGTGGCAAAGATGTACGCACGGTAAATCTCCAAGTAATTCGGATGCCGGTCTGTACATTTAGTCCTCGAAATGTACAACTCGGAGACGAAATAACGTTAACATGTACGCTTCCCATACGGAGACATCTAAAGTGGTTGGCGCCGAATGGGACAGTATTATCATCACGCGAAGTCACAGCCCAACAGCAGAGCCTTGTCCTTAATGTTACCGTGAATGAGGCAGATAACTATGAAAATTTCGCTTGTCTGGTTATATCAACTGGTACATACAATCCGAACTGTTCTGTCACCCCTTTGGAACGTACAAGAGTGAGCATCACACCTGAGGTATCACACGTCAGAGAAGGGGAGAGTGTGGTGTTTAACTGCAAAGCAAAACTCAGTCCAAAAAATCCTCACAGCTACAACTACACTTGGATAGTCAACTCTACGATCGTGTCACAGGGCCTCAACGTCTCGTCATATACAGTCGCTAGTGTTCGGTTGACAGATAACGGTACCAAAGTCTTGTGCAAAGCATCTGTCAATACTATTGAGGTTGAGAGCTATCCTGCCGTCATATATGTTCATCCAACTGATAGACTCTCTACGAGAAGCTTAAACAACGCGGAGACTGTCGAATTTGTCGTTACCAGCAAGGTAAGCATATTAGTATCAGATGAAATATGTGAGTTGCGTAGCGGTATTTATGTTTATCCAGCCGTCCTAACAAGTCATTCAATAGACACTAATCACTGTGGTTTAACGGTGCTACTATGTGGATACACACCACTAAATAAATCACCTATACCTACTGTGTAAAATGAGCCATACTTAAAATACATTTTCTCGCTTATAACTTTACATTTTTGATGAAAACTATGGCCTTGGCTTTCCTTTAAACAGTAACATAAGGTAAAGGCAGAATTGATACGCGCCGTCGAAGAAGCGAATGTTTTTAGAACGCCCAGGCCAAGCCTAGGTCTAAGCGATTCTAATGATTATTGAAGTCTCTAAAGTGACTATAAAATCATACAAAATTGGTCAAAAGAAGAATATTTACACTAATATTGATTGGTAATCTTCATTCAAAAACAATCCAATCAACATTCTAGCCAACAACACTACTTTTGCAGCTATTTTATATATTTCACTTCGAGGAGTGTCACCCCACCATAAGAACACTCATTATATTTTAAATCCACATAAATGGAGACAATGTTCAAATTTGGTTGTGCGTCATGTTTCAACCCTTAGATTAGATAATCAAAGATAAAAGAGCGCCTTGTAAACGATCGGCACCGACCGAACTGATATCGTTGTTTAGCGATAATATGCAAACACATAAAGAATCAATTTAGAAGGTGAATTCGAAGGACGATAAAAACGAATCGGGATGAAGAGCGATGCAACTTAATACAATTTGTTTCGAAATCTGCTGCTACATTCAAATAATATGACAACCTCTTTTCTACGTAACCATAAACAACTCCGAAAGGGGCGCAATCTCAAATCACACTACGTTTTTAAAGTAATAACGAAATTCGGCTAAAGAAGTACGAATATGAAAGTCAAGATATTATTATAAGGTATGCTAAAAAATGCACGATATTCGGCAGTATGATTGATATATACAACTAACACAAACAGTGTGTGCAATATAAAATATCACAGATAAGTATCCATCACTGCCCGAATGCTTTCGATTTGTATATACCATACAAATCATTGATATCCCATAACAAAATAATTTGCTAGCATTTTTCGTTTGGTCTGGTAACTTAAAAGCCCTATAACTTTAAATATATCCACTAATTTCGTTTATGATTGAGGTATTACCATTACATTTAAGGGGAAAATTCTCACTTTGTGGTTTATGGTGCCGATTAATGATTTTGAATACGCTAACAAACAAGCCCTTGCGTTTAGTAATGTCAACATTATATAACCAACACATACCTTTTCAAAACGATCGGCTAAAACAGGCATGTACACGGCGATCAATTACCAAATATGGGGGGGGGGGGGGGGGGGGCGTGCTATCGCTCAGGTGTGGTGCTGCCAATTTGCGCCCCAGGCCGATGTACATGTATCCCTACGCATGTGGTGCTGCCGATTTGCGTCTGGTGTTCGGGCCTTAGTCGGCTCTTTACAAATTGCATATTTCAGATTATTTAAACTTCCTTACGTTTTTGAACTGACATTATATTTGTATTCGGCGGTATAATATTAACACTAAGATCAATTCGGTGCAACACATTTGTTCGACAAATACATGTTGTCGTTTAATATCAAAGAAGATTGTTTGTGCAGTCTATTACAACTCTCCTCTTTCTCCCGCACTCCCGCACTCCCGCCTTGCATATAAAATCTCCCGCCTCAAAAATGTATCAATTAAATTGTTTATCGACGCGTTAATTTCCTTCCCGAGATGCTGTAAACAAGTGCTTTACACTTTCCGATCACCAAAGTACTTCTACGGAATGACATGGAATTGACTATTTATAGCCCGTCGCCTGCGTTCATTTGCTGTACCTTTTGAACTGTGTGATTTTTAGACCGTGCGATTTTTTTTGACCGTGCACATTTGTTTGACCCGACCCCCCCCCCCCCCCCCCCCCACCCCTAAGGGAGCTTTAGGTTATTAAAAAATGAGGCTAATTAATGCACTTAATTATTGTTTTCAAGTTCATGCACTTTACTAAGTTCATTGACGCTTGATATATCTGTGCTGCGGGAATCAAATGGAGTTTTCAATAAAAATTAAGAGCAAAATCAGACACTCTTTATTTATAGAAAATATCACCTTTTAGGGAGTCAAAAAAACAAAAGAAAAAAGAAGAAAACAAACAAACATATAGACTGCCCTCTGTTGACCGAACCACAATACAAAACAAAATAATTTAACATTTCTTCAAATTGTTATAACTGTTGAACAGCACACACGATTCACCTCCAACAAAATCCTTTTTTTGTTGTACTCAACCAGCTCTACATTACACTTCAATGTCAAAATCTTTTGCTAGCCATAGGAACATCCTTAAAAGATACGCATGTGTTTCTGTTTCAATTTGACGCACTAACAATGGAATTTCTAGATTAAATATTCAACATAATATTAATGTACCAATGTTTTAATACAGGAATGGATGAGTATCCCAAGCACCACTGATATCGTCGGCGACATTTGCGCTTTTTCGTTCAACACATTGACCAAATCATTACTCGCTGCTTGTGTCATTCTGTTGGTAACGTCGTTGTTCATAAACATCGGACTTGCGGTTTGTCTGGTAAAATCCAGGAAAGCGAACAACAATATTGAGAATTTACCAACAGGTGGTGCTCCAATGACCTACACTGATTTACAAGTACGAGATGTCACCAATACAGAGTACGAGACGTGCCGGGTGAAATCTGCTGACAACAACGACACGTATGAAGCAGTAGATGTTGAATATGAAGTTCCACCGACAGACACTGCGTGCAACTCTGTAGATACGGGTCTTTATGAGTCGCCAAACGCATAGAGGGATTACTTGTGATTTGATATTACAATAAAAAGTGTACTTTAAGTCCCAGATACTGGTATACCAGTACCGTTCAATACTAGAACATTAAATTTGCCAGTCTCGTTCGATACTGGTATGATTTTACCGTTCCAGTATTGCTTGATACTGGAACCCGATGTTCCAGTATCGGTCGATATTAGAACATGTTGTTTCAGCATTCCATTGCATTGGAAACATTAATAACATGTCAAGATTGAAATTGACAGCAATGATAAGCACAATCGGCGGGGTTGCAAACTCCTCAGTCATTTGAAGATTTATTTGAGCTGAGAGGACGATCGTGATATCAATCCTCTGGATATAACAGGATTGACGGTGATACGACAAAGACTTGGTGATTTCTAAATTTGATGCATAATTTAAGAAAATGCACTATGTAAGTTGAAATGCCATTACCATTTCGATATGCTTTCTGATCAGAAGGTCTGGAAAAGTGGATGGGAGCCGTATATATCCTATAATAGTATACATAAGGCTTTGGAACAAAATGTGATGGAATGAGGCTGAAAGGTTCATTTATGAAAATATCCACGATCTCTGACAAAGACAATTGCGTTCGAACAGCAAAATACTTTTCACTGATCCAGCGATTTACAAAATCCCGAGTATCACGTTCTTTTCTATGTGCTGCACCTCGCTTAATAAGCTTCCGGAGTGTGTTAAAACTGCAGAATATGTGGATTCATTCAAAACATTGTTAAAGACTTTAATTATGAAATCTGAGAGTGATTTTTTTTTATTAATGTTTGTGAATTCAGTATCATGTTTTTAATGGGTATGTTATTATTTAAGGCTTTGTTCAGATTGTGGGTGGGGGATTTGTCATTAGTTCAACCCTATCACTTTTGTTTGTTGTGTTAATATACACCTATCAGTTGTAAGACGCACTATACGACCCCCGGGAGTGGTGCGTCACTTTACCGAGGTGCGTCGACTTCTCATGTACCATGACGCTCCCTGTGTCAAAAAAACGACGGACCATTGCCATCCAAATACGCACCCTCGGTCAATTTTTGGACGCACCATTGGTGGATTCTGACGGACCATCACGACGCACCCCGTCGTCAGATATCGTTGACTAAACTGGATAAAACACGATGACTACTGAAAATGAAACTACCTTTGATTCACAGGGATCTGCCCTTATTCGATGTTGTCAACCCTGGCCCTCGAATAATTATATAGACCCCGGACCGGGACCGAATGGACGGAACCAAGAGGAGCACTTTTATATGCACAATAATGTCTGACTGGTCTAAAATTCATAAAATATTTAACTGATTGTCATAAACGTCAGGATGAGGATGAAAGAATTTCTAGAACATTTCCCGTTCTGCTTCGACCAGTTCAGTGGCGTAACCAGGAGGTGGGTGTGGTGGGGGTGGGGGGTGGGGTGGGGGGGGGGGGGGGGGGGGGAGGGGCATCCTTCATCCCTTGTTATACGTGTAGGCTTGCGCCTATTTACAATAAACGGGAGGTAAGTAGAAAATTGGGTTCTCGAAAGTGTATTTTAACCAAAATTGGGTTCTCGAAAGTGTATTTAAACATTTGAACTTCGGATTGGAAATGACACCTTCTATAAACCATCAAAGAATTTAAGGGGGCATTTACAAATACCAAAAACATTTCTGATATAATCAATACCACACATATACTTCGAGAAAAGGCACCTCAAAAGGCGGCACATACACGTATACCGCTATTGTGATAAGTCCCCCGGGGCCCCCCCAAACCGCCCCCCCCCCCCCCCCACCCACCATGATTCCCCCCAAATGAAATTACAAACTCGATGTAAACCTTTGTATACTAAAACAAATAGTCAGATATGCCCCCCCCCCCCCCCCCCCCGATGACCCCCACATGCGATGCCCTACATTTGATTACATTTGCATGAACAACACGGGTGATTACGAGTGCTTCCCCTGGTAGCAGAGTCTCGGGCCAAGACTGCTGTATACTCCATCCATCGGCTCGTAGGACGATAGTAAGCGACTGCACGGAGCAATTGGCGATGATCGAGTGATTTCAGGCATTTTAGAACATGCGGTATTAAATATCGGAGTGATGTTTGCGGTATTAAAGTGGAGCCTGGTTGGCGGTATCAAGGAGTAAGGAGTTATGTGGTACAATAGGCCTATAGCGTATATTTAAAGGTCGTATTTTGTTGATCATAAACAGATGTACACTGTGACGCACCCATGTAAAGTGACGGACCTTTACGCACCCTCCGTCATTTTTTTGACGGACCAAAGGCTGCCACTGACGTACCTCCGTCAAGAATTATTGGTAAACGACGCACCCACGACGCACCTCTCCGGGGGTCGTATAGTGCGTCTTACAACTGATAGGTGTATTAAAGTGATGGCGGTTCTCCTTCATCGCTTTTGTACCATTTTTGTTTTGCAATGATGTGTCGATGCGCCTGGAGCAACAGTTTTGTTGAATGTTGGGGCATTATAAGATGCCATTATCATTATTAGTTCCATTATTAAAGTTGAATAATCATGTAAATGTGCCTCATAAAAAGGCGGAAGTGTATTAAGTCATTAATAAATCGGATGTGAAGGTGATCATCGTAGGTTCAAAGCTATACAATACTGGAAAGATTGTTCCAGTATCGGATGATACTAGTACACATATAATACAAATATAAACTTTTAAACTAAAACTATTAAGCAACGCAGTAAACGTTGTAAATGTGACCTAAAAAGTTTTGTATTGTAATTAATACAAGATTTCTCCCAAGTATTATGGTTAAATCAATTATTAATTATCATTATGGTCACGTTTTGTAGTTGAGAAATTGATGTGGAAAATGTGCAGTTGAATTTTTTTTTAAAATGTGCAGTTCAAATGTTGGCACACAAAGCGCATAGCATTCAATAATCAAAACTGCAATTTTCATTAACGCATTTTAAAAACTTAAATGACAATTTAGAAATAACAATTTTTCTTATTGGTTACCGCCCATATATGTTGGTGTTGCCATTTAGCTTGTGTGATTTGTGTATATCATATTTCTCCAGATACATGTAATGTGATAATATGTACAATGATCAGCAAAAGGCAAGAGCTACATCTTTGAAGTTTCATAATATTTGAGTTTTATTATATTTCAAAATAAGTTTTAAAAAGACAAATGTCTAGATAAATTATAAGCTCTGAACCTATCTGATTTATTTTGGTAATGCGAATTGTGAGTTGTCAATGAATATCTTCATACTCATGTACAAAATAAGTACTAGTCTGTGTAATTTCATAAGGTGTAGTAAACAATGAAACATCTATGTAGAACTAATTCATTAATTGAACCATTACTTTAAGTCAACATAAAAGGCAACAAAGTGTCATTTTCAATCAACTACCTTCTAACGATTGCCAGTAATGTTAATAAACTATGAACAGATATAGCTGCAAGATGGTACAACATATGAAATACTTTTTTTTAACTAATTTTGTTTTCAAAGTCCAGAATATATAACATAACATTGGATGACGCATATTTTACCTGAACTACTTATTATACCCCATGGCTCACACCGTAGCAATGGTAACTCAAAACGTAAGCTCCTACTAAAGAATTTAATTGATTCTGATCGAAAGTATAACTTTTGAGGATTTAAAAAAGACCCGAGACTCAGTTATTTTGAAGGAAAAATAGATACACATACAGCAGTCCGCACCAGTTTGATCAATCGATCAAATAACCAGATGATTAAATGCCCCGAAATATGGCCCCTATCTTAGAGTTGACCTAGACTAAACGTCGGTTGTAAATACCCAAGCCTTCTTGCCGTCAATCCTACCTGTACAAGGAAGGAAAAGTTGATGACATACGCAGAGAACTGAAGATATCAGGAGGTCTTGTTTGCATGATCTCAAGCATTTCTCAGTATAAACAAAACTGGATATGGCTATAAGAGTTCACGCCACCAAATGGTTTCCCTATGCGTTTACATATAAAATGGTGGTTACAAAAAGCCTATTTCCTCGCTTATAAAACGACTGAATTCTCAATTTGACATTTTCCTTAAATTTCATGATATCTTTGATAATTTAATCAAAACAATTATATATGGTATCCCCGAAAGTTCCGAGAAATTAGCCCCTAGAGTTGGACAACTGGTGTAGCGCCCTCATTTATCAGAAAAGTTGAAAATGTTACCAGAACATTTACAATTAAAATACACCCAAAAACCCTACAAAATGCATTGAAAATATTTCTTTTTGCACTGTGGTATTAGGTAATAGTTCAAAAATCAGGATTAAACTACAACTTTAATCATTTGGGAGCAATAAGTACCATTTCTGATTAATTCTATAATCAATAGGCCACAGGATGCCAGCTGATAAAAAAAGTTTTGATTGTCGTCTACAAGGACTGAAATTATTTACTGGCATGGAATCATAAACTATCCTCGACTTGTTGTCTGACAAATACATACCATCCAAATTATCATCAACAAGGTTTAATTTGCATGGTTCTCTCCCACTCTCCGTCGGCAGAACAAAATGCTTTAGCGTCTATACAACCGACAAAAGAAAATGGTAGTAATACTGATCTTCAACCGTTCAAGATAGCCAGGAAAGCCTACAAGAAAAATCTCAACATGGCCCACAATCGGTATATCTCTTACATGTTGGATGAGGATCTTAAAACCAATCCCAAAAGGTTCTGGAGGTATGTCAAGAAAAATGCACTGACAATGTTGGACTCCACCCCTGAAGATGATGCAAATAGGGAAGGCAAACATCCTAAACTCTTATTTCAAGTCAGTCTTCACCAATGAATCAAGCAAAGACATTCCATGCGTCGACCAGTCTTATCCTGACAAAGTACCTCTTGAACTTGTTGCAAAACATGCACATGGAGGCCTTTTTAATGAAATTCCACTCAACCAATGTGAGGGACACACGAGGTTCTTTAAATTTGACACTCATTCTAGCTATAATTGTAGGACGTGTTTCGATCAATTGTGATCATACTAGTGTGATATTTTTTAGTTAATCTCATTAGCTATATTTTGCTCTGCTGGATTTGGTATATATGCTCAATTTAGGCTAATTTTGACACATATGGACTAAACATATTGAGTTGTCTATAGGTTTTTTTTTTGCATTCAAAATGCTGGATGTGTTAATCAAGCGCACAAGTTTGTTGTATTTATCAACTAAACTGAACATTTTTAATCGAATAAAGCTCATCGTTTTTTGCAATTGGACAAAAACGTGTGACGATTTGATCGATAAATTGTTATCGTTGAAATGTCACCGATGAAATATACTCAGATTGACCCCTGTCACCCCTTCACCAGACAACATGGTATAAAATGACGCTTGCCCTTCATCGCCGCATAGAGGCTCCACCCCTGGACTCCCGAAGAAGAAAAAAAATCAAGAAATGAAATGTGATGAATCCCATGAAAGTTGCACAAGTTCTTATCTATTCTGCTTCCTTTTCCCACTTTTCCCATGATATGCCCCTGCTTAAATCTGAGTAGATCTGGGACATCGTTCGAATATGCTTTATTTTTGGGGTATAACATCAAATTTTGATATCCAAGACGGTTTTTGGTTAACATTTGTCGATCCTGAATTTGAATTGAATCAATATTATTGCATGATTGCTATAGGATCTGAATCAAAATTAAATTACATTAGTGCTATTTTGATGCATTGAATTTGAATTTAATCAAAATCATTTTTAGGTAACAAAGGATTCAATTTAAATTCTATATTATGTTAATATAGCTCTTTCTTGATGGGTCCTATGTTTCTCGCTTTATGTGAAAATAGATTTAAATAACAAGTCAATCGAAACCAAGATCATTCTGAAATAGTTCTTGGAATAATGCTGTAGCCGAGCCATTAACTTTACTTACAACACATTAGTCGACTTGTTAACGTAGATAATCTCGTTAAACCAACCGCACAACTTTCTTAATAGTTTTGTTTTTTACCATCGGCTACATTTCAATTTGGGGAATTCGTTTTGAGTCCTGTATTTCTCGTAGGCCATATGTGAAATAGAATTTAAACTAGTCATTCGAAACCAAGAACATTCTGAAATAGTTCTTGGAATACTACTGTAGCCGAGCTATTAACTTTATTTACATGACATTAGTCGAATTGTTAACATAAATAATGTCGTTAAACCAACCGCACCACTTCCTTAATAGTTATGTTTTTAACTATAAGGTAGCACTAAACGTGTGCCTCCTCAATAGCCCAAAACGGTGCCTCTATAAATCTTAATAGCAAAGACCCGGCTCTAGTGTTGGGATCCAGTCGCATCTTGCTACGCTCGCAGTTCGGTACCAGAGCTACTTTAAGGCTGCATTTGAATCAACATTATTTTAGGTAGCAAGAATCATGACAACTATCTACTGGGCCCTTTGCAGCAGATAATTTGTTTAGCAGGGGCCATTCTAAACTCTGTTTGATGTACGTGGCATTTGAAAGTTGTTTGAGGTGGTACCTCGAATAATTGATTTAGCACAATTTCAGGCAAGCCCATTTGGGGTGTCTGCCATGCCCTTTACACCTAATAAATTGTCTGTCAGGGCCATTCCAAAATCTGCGTATTGTTCCTGCTAATTTTAAAGAGGTTTGAGATGGTACCTCCAATGATTAATCAAACGCATTTCTCATCCCTTTTCTGGGGTCGCTAGGAATCACATGTAGCAGGAGGTCCCCGGCAGGCATCTATATCTGCATAAAGCTGGTTATACCATAAAGGATCATGTGGTCAGATGTTAGTACCTCGTTTGATCAAACTGGTCTGCGCTTCAGGTCTATACCCCGCCACTTGCACAACGACTTGGACTAGTTTTTTTGAAGAAAAAAAATTAGAAAACAAAACTAATAGGGTTTCCCTTCTTTCTATTTCTATCTATAAGTAAAAGACATGCGTCGCAATGATAACTATTTGTTAGTGTTTTTGATTTAAATGAGATTTCAAGCAAATACTTGTCTTAGAGGCATATTATGCGATCTTTTCCAGGGGAGATTTACATTTTTGATCATAAATCATGAATATGAGTTACAGAGCGAGACGGTTCCTAATTACTTCAAAATCATGTTTTTTTAGAGTGAAAATAGAGTAAAAATAAAATGTTCGCAATCCATTTCCAACCCATATAAACCATGATTTTGAAGTAATTAGGAATCGTATCGCTCTGTAATTCAGGATATATTTATGATTTATGATCAGAAATATAAATCTGCAAGAAAATCTACTTTCAAACAAAATCATGGATAGAGGGCGCCCCTGGAAAAGATCACATACTATGCCTTTTAATAAAACAAAAACAAAAGTCCTGAGACCCAGTAATGTTTTTAGCGGACTTAATTCAACCCCTGCCCCTTGCCCCATACCCATCAAAATTAAGTTGGACTACATTCTTCAAACATTAACTTAAGATTATGGGGATGTTTTGGGGGGCGAAGCCACCCTTATAGCATGTTATTGCAAAAACATTTTGGTCTTTCTAGACATAAGTGGGGGCCGCTATGTTTGTAGTCTTTGTAAATTACATGTACCTATGCAGTTTATTTCAACAATCCTGCAGTCTGTGATGGAGTCAAAGCTATATTTGTTTAGCCTTGAATTCAATCAGAGAGATGTTATTAGACTCCCAACAGAGAGACATAATAGCTTATCTTGTTTGACTAAGGAGAAATCTCCCAATTGTTGTGGGGTTGTCTAATAAATCAGAAAATCTTTGAATAAATGATGAGTTGTGGCTGTCATATATACCTAGATTGTTCTTCAGACGGTACCCCCCCCCCCCCCCCCCCCCCCTTCCATGCACACAAATCAACTTTATTGGTTACCTGTACTATTTTTAGACTGCGGTGTTTTGATTTGTTTTTTGGTTTGAATTATCGAAAATGCATGCAGAAAATGGTTACAAACAGAAAATGGTTACAAAACATGCTTCTTTCTCTTGGATCGCCCCCATTCCATTTCAATGGAATTTTTATTTCTCCTTCTTTCTATTTATATCTACATACAATAACATTACCAAACAAAAATACACGGAAATGTGTCAAATTATCACTTTCAATTTTAAGTGTTATCACTTTTAATTAAATAAGATGTCAAGAACATGCTAGTTAAAACAATATTTTTAAGGTAAATAATATCGCGGGCCGGGGAGGGGTGACAGTCTGTTGTTGCCAATAAAACATGCATGTATATTTGCCAAAGCATGTGCAGCTGAGATTTTTCTTTATTTTAGGCCCTTATAGTGTATATAGTTTGGATAAGGGTACCCATGCACGTACATGTTTGTTATCCCAAAATCTCAATAACATGTGCTGGTTTACGTTTTGCCTCTATTTACGTTAATTTCTTGAGATGTAAGAATAAAATCCCCTCTCTAAAATTACTTAAACAACATATTTAGACCCAAAATATTTTCTTAATACTTCGGAATGTGATACATAAATAGTTTATCTTTCCGAAAAAGAAAATATCTCATATTCGACCTCCCCTAAAAATCAACCCCAGCGACTTTACGTTTGTTTTGTCATGCCAGGTCACATATGAACAGTTTTACTCAAAGTTGAATTGGTGAATTAATTGGGAGTCGCCCTTGTATTCTTTAGTAGGACGTCACTCTGAATGCTTGCGGCGTAGAGCGTCAGACCCTATTATGTTGTCCTTAGGATACTCTTTTTGAACAAATTAACTTATTTTGGATGGCAGTGGACTACATACCTAATTATTACAATTCCAATTATGATTGGTATGCTCAAATAACCCGATGTGGGCGGTTTGTTAAATAGGCATCTGTCACATTTATTAGAAGAAACAAAACTAAATATGGAATTGTATGAGTGATTGGTATAGTTATAGTAAGCCTTTAACGAATATTAATATGTAAGCATGCCAAAGCAATTTTGTATTTATCCACTGTATATCCTGATTTCGCGGAAAACTTCCTGACAATAAATTGATATTACCCTGGTAAAATGCAAAAGCTTCCTTATTTTGTTTGTTTTTAACCCGTCTTTTAATTAGAAAGTTGTGTCAAAGGAATCAGGAAGAGGTGAAAAATATATAAAGAACCGTTAATGGTATTTTTAACATCTTCCTGATTCCTGTGCTTAATGTTCCTGATTATAAGATTATGATGTCTGTGGTTCTGGTAGAATTAACAAATCAGATGTGAGGTCGACTATGGGGTCAAAAGCAAAAATATACCCTGTAATGTCAACCTTTTTTGCTGTGAAAACCGCAGACTGCACTGTAGTAAACCTTGTAACAAGATTGATACATTTGACCAATGCTTACCAATGTCATGAAACTACCATGACTACGGTATGTTAAATAAAGGCCTACATCTTATTATTATTATCAATAATAACACTTCCGTTAAGTATATAGATGTGTTGGTCCCTTTTCCTTGAAAGTAACCTCTCATAATTTCAGCTTCGATTTCCAAAAATGCTATTGCGGATCATATTACTCTTATACAGGGTGAATCAACAAGAATTGTGCACGATTTGAAACGGCCATTTGACCTTGATGCGTGCATTGAACCATGGAATTGTTGTTGTTTGTATAAAGCGTTGTCAATCTAGTTTATCCTCCCAAAAAATGAAAGTAATCAACTGAAAAAAAGGCAAACTGTGGCAAGTTTCGTAAACTGACCGCGTTTTTCGCCATTCCAATGGGATTTACATGGGAGTTAGATGAGGATTTGGGATGCTTCAACTAATCAACGTACATACACCTATCACACTATCCTGCATGTTCAAGCCCCAAGCTCGAAAATTATAATTGTACATTGTGTTATCTTTTCGGTGTAGCGTTCTTAAGTGTTAACAAATCTTCGCGAACAATGTATGTAATTGAAAAGAGACATATTATATTACATAATCTTGCGGTTTAATATTTTGAAGTTGTAACCATAGTTATGATAAATAAATATGAGTATGAGTATATTGATTACCTGGTCAGTTACTTTTTTGAGGGCTGAACATTTTAGTGGGCATGTGTTGCGCAGTGGGTAGAGCACTGGACTCATAATACAAAGGTTGTGGGTTCGAGTCTTGTTGTGGGTCAACATGTTGTGCTCTTGAGTAAGGCATTTTACTGCAATTACTTCTCTCTATACCCACGTGTATTTACATGGGTATTGGCATTCTTCAGTAGTGGCTGGGAAGGTAACATACTCGCTGTGGAAGAGGTGTAGCGAGCCCCATACATCAACATTATAAAAAGGAGTGAGTCTGGAACTATTGCTTTGAAAGTGAGGTTGGCACTCCGCTCCTTGGATTGGGCTATTCCATATAATAATGACACCCCCCCCCCCCCCCTCCCGTATAGAGGACAATTTTATTTTAGTCCGGAATTCCATGATTCTTTGAAAAGTATATGGAATTCCAGATCAAACTTCAAAAAGTATGGAATTGGTGGGAACAAAGTCTGGAATCCCGATGTCCTCTATAGGGGGTCTAACTTGTGAGAACATGTGCCAAAAGGTATGGAATTCCATTGAAAAATAGGTGGGGAAAAAAGTCTGAATTCCGATGTTCTCTATAGGGGGGGGGGGGGGGGGGGGTCGTTATTATCTGCAATAGCTCATTACAGGATCGACAACCTTTACGTTTACTTCCAACTAAAATGCGCGATACACATTGGTGCCCTGTACCAAAGTATGTATTTTGATTATATCAGTTAAAGTAGGTATGTCGGGGAGAACACATTGTGATATTACTAGAGAGCTAACCCAACAGCCAACTTTGGTGACCTTTCTTTACCTGAATGTTTCCGCATGCCAACGATGTCTGGCCGCGGACGACGTCTGGACGTACAAATGTCATTAAATGTCTCCCTCATATATATCACTGTCGTATATTGAAGTCGCTGTTTAAAATGATTTTCAGTTTTAAACACGGAGGCCGCTATTTTTTGAGCCATTCAACGCAGGATTAAATGGTCAGAATTTCTGCCTAATTCGGATGTTTGTATAGCTTTATAGTGATTGCAAACAAAGTCATTTTGAATCTAAAACAATATCAATCTAAACAATAGCATGACGACTTAAATCAAACCATCATTGCACCATTATCGAGTCGCGTTGATTGCGCACAATCACTTCCAGAATAGGGCGCTATTATTGATTATAGGATGTATCAAAATATGGCGCTGTTTCTTATTACCTTGAATCTGTTTTTAATTACTTTATTAACCATAACACACTTGATACCCGATTAACTTTAAAGTTAATTAATTACAATTAATCCTGTCAATCTGTGAGAAAAAAATGCAAGACTCAGTTTGATCCCAAAGGGGCGCGATATGCTACCTAATGCTTTTGATAAGTAAATCTTTAACATATCAAAATATTATTCAATGTTGTTAACAAGAAGATTAATTTAGTTAACATGTGATTTCGTTTCTGGAATTATAGAATCAAGATTCGTTTTTACATTAAATCCAACAGGTATTCTAGAAAGATAACTTGCTATTATTGGGGTTGGAATATTTAAAAACGTCACTTGTATTATAGGCTTACACATTCAGTGATAAAACGAAGGGTATTCTATATGACAGCACGATACAAACCAATCATACACTGATCTGGTATCTGTTCAAGAAAACCAAAATGAAAAATAATTTAAACATACGCAACACAACATATTGCTTTACAAAAATCTAAATTCATGAAGCAATGCGATTTCAATAACGTGGGCCCATTCATTGAATACAATATATTCCACGGGTTTTACCCTGCGACCCACCACTAGGAGGAACCTTTGAGGATGTTGAACACATATATGTACACGGGGAGTTATAAAAGGTAGTTTCGAACCATAAATAGCTCGGGAAACACAAACGAATTTTACGAGCATATAGTATATCGAAAAGCTGTTACAGTTGAGAGTAATGTCACATAGGTTGGGGATCGGCAACTCTCTAATTGCAAAATCGTGCCAACCAAAACGGCTAGAATATGACCACAGCAGAGATAGGTGAACAGGATTGAAAAATGTATGGCAGCGTTGCGGACGAGTGGGGCGACGTCTGGATGTACAATTGCCATTACATGTCTCCCTCATATATATCCCTGTCGTACGTTAAACACTGAGGGCGCTATTGTTTTGAGCCATTCAACGCAGGATTCAACGGTCACAACTTCGGCCTAATTCGGATGTTTGTATTGCTTTACATGTGATAGTGATTGGAAACAGAGTAATTTTGAATCTAAAACACTTAGCAATCTAAACAATAGCCTGATGTGTTAAATCAACCCATCATTGCACCATTATCGTAGTCACGTTGATTGCGCACAAACACTTCCGGAATAGGGCGCTATTATTGATTAAAGGATGTATCAAAATAGGACCCTGTTTCTTATTGCCTTGAATCGGTTTAGAATTACTTTAACTTCTAAGTTAAATAATTACAATTAACATGATTAATCCTGTCAATCTGAGAGGAGAAAATCAAGACTCAGTTTGAACCCAAAGGGGCGCGATATGCTATTGATAAATAAATATTTAACGGATCAAAATATTATTTAATTTTATTAACAAGATTTAATTAATTTAGTTTAATTTAGTTAACATGTGATTAAGTTTCTGGAATTATAGAATCAACATTCGTTTTTCCATTAAATCCAACAGGTATTCAACATTTAAAGCTACTCGTGTCCATCACTGTGCGTGTCGTTCAGGGTCATCTAGAAATCATTAACATTAATATTATCTAGCTCCCTCTACAGGCCAAATGGAAGCAAATCAATATTTTATATAATGTACCGTAATAACGAAATTCAGCAAAACAGTCCGTACTGTGATGTCATGCTTTCATGACAGGATTGATTTGAAATGTCATATAATTGAGCTGAAAAAACCCCACCAATAGACATATAAACATGTAAACAATCTATCTCCGTTTATCGACTTTCTAAAACCATCTAATTTAATGGACTTGTGGAGAGATCGAAGGGTAACGATGACAATGATGCTGCGCTCATGATCAAATTGGCCGTCGTCGTATTGAAATATAGTTTCATTTATTAAAATATATTATTACTAGGTGAGATTCATAAAAATATTAGTCAGGCCATACCGTTAAACAAATGAGCAAGGCTCAAATTAAACGGTCTCGACTTCCCACAAGGCTCTAGCATGCATTGTTTTTTAAGTACACTCTAATCGCCAGAAAACAAATCTATACGAAGTTTAGTCCAAGTTATTCTGACTCAACCTGTATGTAGTAATAGGGAAACGTTACATAATAGTGCTAATTAAGTATTTACAGTTAATTATTAATGAATCCGGAAATATACCTGTTATATATATATCCTTATCGAGTTGACCATTGGTGATTACCTACGTTACCGCTAAAAGCAGACTGCAGCAAGAATGTTTTCTTGTATAGGTTACCTTCAAATAGAAATTATGTAACAACATTTGATGGCGTGTTATTATATGGATCAGCCATTTTAAGATGTAATTATTCATGTTGTACATGATTTGAAGAAGAAAATATATGACAATCTTGTTCGTTCTATACACACAAGGTGAACATATCACGACGTTATATTAACATGGATAGTTGCCTATTACTTTGTTTATACGTTGTTTACATTTGTATGGTTAGCTCTGTTGCCGATACTGAAATGATCCCCGTCGTCCGAGGCGAAACTGTGCAACTTCCGTGTGCCATCTCGTATGGGCTGCAGTGCTCCCAGGTGATTTGGAGTAGATTGCCCGTGTCCGGTTTGCCAGAACATACAGAATATATCAGCTCATGTACGAAGATCTACACCGATTTCATTCTCACAAGTTTATCGGCGATAGATAAGTTTTCTGTGCTACGATATGAAGAAAACGTAACGTTGATTATCAACGATATCCAACCTGAAGACACAGCATTTATATACAGTTGTCAAGACGACAGCTTTCGCATCTTGGCTTCATACCAGGTGGCGTTTAGTCGTCCAACCTGTACTTCTAATATTGTTACATCACATCGTAAAATTAGTATGAACGTGACGTTGACATGCTCGGTCGAAAGCTCTACGCTTTTAAAATGGTACGCTCCAACCGGGACTTTATTATTATTATCGTCTAACGTACGTTCAACCGGTATCAAGAGTTTGACCATGGAGTTAACTCTGAACGATCGGCACAACTATGAACCTTTTATCTGTTCTGCGGGTGACAATCCTGACATTTCAAAGAATTCCTGTTTCGTGGTCCCCTTACAGGTCCCACCAACAGCTACTATCACTCCGCTAAATTATTACGCATTCGCTGGGAACAACGCTACGTTTTGGTGTATCCCCGTAATAGATTACCCTGCCACCAACATCCAATGGTCGGTGAACCAGAAAAAGATTCCGTCTGATCTTAAGGATAAATATGTGGTGGACACCGCACACAATAAGCTTACTGTGACCAATGTCACGCGTGTTGATGGAGGTACGGTGGTTAAGTGCAGGGTTTTCAATGCAAATGGTTTGAAGTCGGGAAGCAGGAAAGGCATTCTTTACGTTAAATTGCCGAGCGTTTCTACGCCAACCGTTTCTACGCCAACGGTGAGTATCACAGTATACCTTGTTTGGGTGGAAATGTTTGAAAAGGTTTAAAACCAAATCCCATTTTTGATTTTGTTTTAGGAAATTTCGGAAATTGTGGAACAATCCCCCAAATTTGTGTGTACAAAAACTAAAAACAACAGGAAGTACAAAGAAGCGTACGAAAATAGGGATGACAAGAGGTTGAATAAGAATCCAAAAGGCGCAAGTAATTTGTGGCGAAGATCAAATAATGAAACATAAAAAAGCAACTTTGAACAAATCCTTATCTTCGCGCACATGCGCTCATTTGTATATACATTGTTCACTTTTATACCGACACTTGGCCGGTCATAAATTCTCCATTTCACAGATTATGCAGGCCAATGGCTATGCCCTTACCCACTGTTTTGATGTACAATTATAAGCAAGTAACTTACCGGGTAACGTATTACTCCTCCTTGAAAATATCACTTATGAACTTGATGAGAAATGAGAAATGTCCCCTCTTTAATTTGAGATATTACACGTGAAGGATGATTTGATATCAAGGGAGTTACAGTACAACAAAAAAAGATAAAGTACGGTTCCCATTTTCGCTTTTGATTTTTTACGCGCGGACTTAGTTCGGGTCAAATATTGATTATTTGTAGTGCTAATTCACCGGTCAAAAATGCCATGTGAAAATCGGCCGCATTGTTCCGATGGCATTAATACCTGTCATACTCTCCCCCGTGAATAATGTGAAAATGAAAATCATACTTTACTTTACATTTGGAATTGTAACTTCTTTAATAATTAACCATTCTTGGCGTGCAATATCTCAAATTAAGAAGAAGACATTTCACAGCAGCTTTTTAACTTAATATATTAATGAAGGAGATATGCTCTTAGCGTTATCAGCTCATTTATTACCCGACAAGTTACTTTTTTTGATGAGTTAACAACAATGTATGTCCCACATAATAGCCAACAAAGACAACAGCCTAACAGCCTTCAAAACAGACACGTGTATTGCCCTATGGTCACTCTTTGATCAGTTATACAAAGTGTTAATACTTTCCAAGCGGCGGGCGTCTGCAGACGACTTTCAAAAAGTTCACAAAATATTTCAAAAATGTCGAAATTATTAAATTTGATTACCATATTTCGAATCACCATGAGAAACGCATTAAAATAAGTACAAACATGCCTAGTATTGGGTCAGTAATCATTGAGATAGACTTTGAAAATTGTTAATCAAAGGTTTCTGAAAAAAGGCAGCGGAACGTAATGAAACACATTCGTATGGGTGTAGATGCTTTGTAAACTTGCACAGTGATGTATATCTATGTGCCAATTAGTAAGTACTCTTATATTTTATTCGCAGAATCTCCCATCAACCATCGCGGCGATGACGTCATCAAATTATGAGAGCTCCCGAAGCCAGGATATTTTGACTACAATACCACAGGCTGCGATAACAGCACGTGACCACACTATTACTACTGACAATAAAACAATATCCCATGCTGCACCAGTTGATCAAGTGAGTAGAAACCGGAAACGCAACGAGAAGATTATCGATATCGGATCGAACTCGTCAAACATTGCTGTCATTATATTAGGGGTGATCGTTGCATGCGCTTTGGCCATATTGGCCGTTATTATGGTAACTGGGGTAGCCATCAAACGAAACGAAAAATCAACAAAAAAGACAACCGTCACCACGCTTGAAAACGAAACACAAGAAAATAGCATAGCAGCTGCAGCAACAACTAATTTGAATCCCCGTGCATCGCAATTTGCAGTTATTTGCAAAAGTAAGACTAGAAATAAAACCACACATGATACGGAGGTTATATACGCAAAGCCCGTGAAGAAAGGCCAAACTAAAACCTGCGCGGTGAAACCTCTTGAAAATGTGCATAACTACTCGGTGACGCCAGATGAATCCCATGCATCCCAAACAAAGATCTGATTTGATTTGATTTGAAATATACCTTAGCTATAAGCTCTGGGTTTGTATCCATTCAAACCATCCTTGCCTTGCATTGGGCTATTTCATGAAATCCATGACATAGTGTGAATTTCAAATGGGATTTCCTGCATCGGTGACTCCATCTTGAATCTACACTCCCTGTGGGGAAGACTGAAGTCATGTTTTCCATCAGTGACTGTCATTGTTTCCATAGGGTGATTGGAATCAAATGGAATGGCCTATTTACGTGATCATTATATTGTTTGACTACTTTAACTCATAAACTAACTTAACATTTTGAAACATGATGGTCATTTCAAAAAGACTTTTAAAAACTCATCTGTTTAAGATTGCTTGATTTGACTGAATGACTTCTATGTAACTGTTTTTATATTTTGTTGATGTTTGCGCCTCGGAAAAGGTTGTCTAGATAGATGGCGCAATATAAATGCATTATTATTATTATTATTATTATTATTATTATTTTCCACGCGGCAGGCGTCTGCAGACAGCATTCTAAAATGTCACAAAATATTTCAAACATGTCATAATTATTGAATTACATTACCATGGAATCACCATAAGAAATGCATTTAAATAAGTAAAAACATGCCTAGTAAGTATTGGTTCATTACTCCGTGAGACCTTAAACTGTTTTGTATATGGTAAAACTTTTAGCCGCATGAAAAGTGTTAATAACATAAACTATACATAGGAACATTGATAAAAAGAAAATAGATAAAAAAAGATTATGTTTCTTTGCTTTCATAAATGAAGTTATACTGGGTGTGTCAAACAAAGCGTCCCATGAGGCCAAACAAAGAAGAAGGTTTGTCTCAGAAACCCGCCCGCATTGGTATGTGAAATGAGCTACGGCACGTAGGTCTAAGCGCTGGGGCTAAAAAAACTTCTTCTTTTTTTTGATCTTTTTTTTTAAAAAAATATTTAATTTTTTTAAATTAAATTAAAAAAGTTCTCCGTAAGCTTGGATATAAGCAACAACAAAAAAAATAGCAAAACATAAATAAAAAATCGCATACCTCAAAAAACACACTTAGCTTTTTTGCACAATGTTTCTGAGACAGACCTTCTTCTTTGTTTGGCCTGAGTCAAACAAAATAATTAGAAATACATCTCATATCTTCTTAGTTACTATTGGTAAGGCCTATTTATTCCGCCATCAAATACACTTGATCCTATTGAGTTTCACCACGTAACTACCGATATGATCAATTCAGTAACAAGAATGCGAATCCCACTTTGGCCACTTTTAAACAAGATAATTTAAACTGCCTTAGTAATTCCGATGATGATGTTAGGATATGTCAATGTATTGTTTAAAATACCGTCTAAAATTCAAATATGTTATCGCATGTCATGGATAATGTGGATGAAAATATGTTTTCTGTTCAAATTCAAATAACAATCAACATTTAGTAGGTAGATTATTATTATTTGTATTGACTATGTTCAATTACACACTGAATGACGATTCTAATAAAAGAGCTCTCTTCACATGAAAAGTGGCCAAAGCTGATTTGCCATGATGTGATAATGGAAGCTCCAAAATGGATAGAAAATAAATTCTTATGGCACATCACAGATTGCTGAACATGATTACTAGTATTTTGCGAACAATGTTTATATTTTTCATGGCCATGGCCACTGTTAAAACGGTGTTTAAATTTGTTAAACAACCCAAATTAACCAGTGCATCGCTCAACGTTGTTTAACACTTTGAACAATGTTGCTCAACATTAAATTAACTTGTTTGAAATTTTGAGCAACATTGTTTAAAATGTTAAAAAACGTTGAGCATGCATGGAACAAATTTAAACAGCGTTTTTACAGTGTGTACAGTTAAAAAGTGTCGCGGTCTACAACCACACGTTGAGTCTGAAATGATATCAAACCTTGACATACTTAATTACAATATCAGTGGAAGTCATTTATGATGTATTGAATTGAATTTGGTAATGGAAGTTTCTTAAAATCCATCCAGGAAATTGTTTAGCCAATCGATTGTTGTGTGATAGTGTGACTGAAAACCCAGCAAACATCCTGGCGTTTTATTCTATGTATCTCCTTCACGCAACACAATCACTTCATATTGTGGTATCTAGCATTGCACCTACATTTATGCCGTGTACCATATCACGATGTGTTTACGTATAGGAACTATAATGTTAGAGTTACAAGCGTATTTGTGATCTACTTAGCTACTTTTTGAGAACTGTAGACTAACACTATAATTAACACTGTTAATCAATGTTGACGCTTTTAATTATAAGTTTCATCACCAATTACGATTAGAGATAACATGTTATGGAACTGAAAATAATGCAATTCACTGTGAACCCATTATAGATGAGTACAGGAAAAATACAAACATGAACTCTCTCTAAGATTACAACTAGTTTCACAGCCGACATGCTATCTCGAAATTGTACTGTTTCCAACATTTTTACCACAAAACATCTATATCGTCAACAAAAAGAAGATATTCAATTAAAAAGTGGTTATATCAGTTAAATAATTTGCATTTTGCCTTTCTGTTGTCAATACATGTAGGGGTGAGTTGCCGATAGACTCCCTGTTTATATGCCAGTGTGGCAGGTGCACAAAAACATATGGCACATATTTTACGTAATAAAAGAGAAAACCGATCGATAAAACCTGTGTTTTTTCGAATCGAAAGTCTGGTTTTTCAATCGAACACCCAGGTTTATCGGCCGATAAAATCCTTGATCGAAAAACAAGTAACACGCACGTATAAACATAGTTTATCGGCCGCAAAAACATGTTTTTTTCGGTCGAATTTGATAAAGCATGTTTTTTTTCGAAATGAAAAACAAGTTTATCGATTCAAAAACAAAGTTTATTGATTCGAAAAACAAACTTTAGGCCTAAACAAAATGTATTGATTTGACAAACTTATTTTGTTGATAAACCTAGTTTATAGGTGCTATATATGTCCCTTATTGTTTTTATCTGTTGTCAATACATGTTACTCTTTCCCTACAACATCAGTACATGGCTCTCGTCTCGTGTGACTGTTATAACGCCCTCTGTGATTTATACGATGGGTAAAAGGGTCCCTTAAAAGTGTCTGTCGTGAAATTTCAAAACGGCCTTTACTTTATTGAACTCTATGTCAGCCAATCTACTGATCTCAAGAGCACCAATCAGGAACTATACCATCATACAACAGGAAGCCGGAAATAATTCCAACATCCCGAACCTGTGACACAAATTCGCAACATATAGCATGATTATGTTAACACTTTCCACGCGGCAGTTGACTAGTCGTTTACGTCTGCAGACGACAGTTCCAATACTTTCGCAAAATGTTTCAAAAATGTCAACATTATTGAATTGCATCACCATATTTGGAATCACCATGAGAATTTTAAAGAAATACCTACACACATTCATAGTTTTGGTTCAGTAATTATTGAGATAGACCTTAAAAGTTGGGAAAGGTTTCCGTTCAGGTAAGATGTTACTAATAGTTAATGATACATAGACACATACAAATAAGCGCACCAAACAAACATCCCACCCGACAAACAAACGGGGTAAATATACAAAAACACAATTATGTTTTCCGAGTTGATCTTTTTAATTTCTAATTACAAACACAATTTGTGATGCAGGTTTATTTCTCTTACAGACATCTACAACTATCTCCTTCACGCATGACGTAACAACATCATCACGTGACGTAACAACATCACTAAGTTCCATAACAACAACACCACGTGGCACTGACGTAACAACAACATCATATGACGTAACTACATCACAGCGTGACGTAACAACATCACCACGTGACGTAACAACGACACATGACGTAAACACATCACCACGAAGCGCTGCGTCTGTAACGACAGTCACCGATGAGGGCGTTCTACAAAATCAGTCCAAACCCGCAGTCAAATTAACTACGTTCGTGTATGCCAACAGACCCTCTACTAATAATACCAATATGTTTGACTCATTTAATGACGGTCGGACATTTGTGTTGCCTACATCCATAGTTAATCTCACGCCTTCCGTCATATTGGGAATGGCGATGACACTTTCAATATTTGCCACTGGTATACTAATGATCTGTGTTTTGATTAAGAAAAAGTCAATGTAAGGCAACGAAAAAACCTGTTCGATGGGCAATACCAACCTAGTTTTTTTCCGAATATGAGATATTTTGTGAACACATTTTTAAAACTATTTCTTTTTTCCGGGCTTTTTTAATGCCCTTTTCAGGAAAAAATTGACTCCCCACAACCAGCGTAATTATTAGGTTGTTTGTACGGTTGCCCGAGACAACCAAAATATGCTACGGGCAACCACAATACACTTTTGCAAACCATGGTTGAAAGTTCGTTAAACCTAACTCCCACGGCTATGTTTTTGCGTGTATCGGGGGGAGGGGGAAAAAGTACCATTTTTTTAACCCGAAAAATCACCGAGCACCCCCCGGGAGTCTATCCCGGGACCATTCGCACCCAAGTCTGTGCCCCTATCAACTGAGCTAACTCCCCAGCGCACATGCGGCCACAAACTTCGTGGCCACATATGCATGCGGTAGGTGACGTAATCGAGCCAATCCAGCAGCACGCGCGTGGAGATAGTATTATTTTGGATGATTTTGTATGGTCTAGTGGGGTTAGGGTTTAAAGATCACTGGAGTGATATGTGTGACAAAAACATCACGCTCGTTAAAAATTAGTTGTTTTGATTGTTGGCCTGATTTTCAACTTGATGTTTTCTATTTCACATGAAAGGTCATCCTTAAAATTGTAGCATTCCAAAGTTTGAGTTGCATAACTCCCTTAGTTCCTATTGTAGAAGCACGAGGTACCAATACATTTACCCATTGAGTAGTACACAAACTGGCTGGGGATTAACCACCTTTGGCAGTTATTCACCACATTTTAGCCTATAATTTCTAAATTAAACATTTCTTGGCGCCCCTAAGGTTTTACTGACATAAAGAGAAAAATATGGGGATTTTTCTGATATCAAAATATCTTGATGTGAAGAAAAAAATCATAGCCCTAAAAAAGTGATCAGAACATACACCTGATGTTTTCTATTTTTAACATTTTAAATGTTAGCGCTACATTGTTGTCTTAAATGGCTATCAAACGACATACCGGACGAATACGCATCAGTAAGTAATGCAAGTCTATCTATTATGAGATATACATGTATAAGGTCTTAATTCAGATTGACGCATTTGTAAAGAAACTGCTTCGGACTTTGTCTTTAGTCGATCGGTACCAAATTCTATGGCTAAGTTCATCTGTATAATAAATGTGACTACGACATATGATAATTTTGTTCACAACTGTGTAAAGGCTTCACTTTAATGATAGTGTTTAAACATGTAGTAACATAAACTGGTGTTATCATAAATACTTGACATGTGAAACTGTCTACCAACCAACAATTATTTCCGTGTTGAACCGTGTAGCTGGAGACATAGTCCCCTGCAGCCATGGTCCGCCCTGTTCAGTAAATTCAGTGGTAAAGTATAGGCTCATCTCTATACGTAACACTTTTCACGCTTCATTCCGTGTATGGCCGGACTATGGATCCCCGGTTCCAGAGGGAGGGGGCATGGCCGGCTCCTTTCACAGGTACAATTATATCACAAGTTTGAGACTGCTTACTGTGCAAAAGCCTATTTGTAGCTTATGTGTTTTGATCGGTAGTTTCGGTTTTGATCATCGTTGATCCCCCGCTGTTAACATTTTACATTTTACGGCTATTAGTTTTATCGCGTGAATTACTGAACCAATACTAGGCATATTTTTACATATTTAAATGTATTTCTCATGGTGATTCTAATTATGGTCGTAAACAATTGGAACTGTCGCCTGCAGACGACTGGCGCGTGGACAGTGTTAAAGCAAGAATTACATTATAACATGAACCGACTTCAACTTCTCTCAAAGATGATTAGGATTCGACAGATTACCAAAGGGTAAATAGCGCCCTCTATATAAATATCAAACAGTCTATTCACGCAGGCACCATTCCTCATATAATAATACTATTTACGTAGCCAAGAAGAAAAAACGGTTGCAAAATAAAGTACACAATCAGTAAATACAATGATATTTAAATCGAATAGTAATTAGTGACAAAACTAAATTATTACACTTTTGCGAGATTAATTTTACCATTTTACCCAAGCCTTTTGAGCTTTACTCTTCACAATTTAACGGTTAAAAGTTTGGTGTGTTTTGTATCGCATTAATCTGACGATTTTGTTGATACCAATTCTGAGACTTTGACACTTTCGATTTGATTTCTGAAAAGAGAGATTTAATATAACATTGTCTCGTTTAATGATTTTTCCCACAATACATGCATGGGGTTTATGTTGTAAACAATGAAACCGATAGTATAGTTATCGAGTGCAGTTCCTTATTTCGACGAAGCAGGGTTTTTTTCAGTACTTTTCTTGCGAAATCAAGTAGTACTTAAAGTCAACGTCGCAGTGTCGTACTTTAATTACTTTAGATCATAGATGATTAACGCTGGCTTCCAGAATGTTAATTGTAAATACGATGAAACATTTTTTTTAGGATTCGTTAACGCGATGTATTATTGTTATACAGTCATTTTTGTATTAGTAACTCTGCGACATGTATGTCAATCATACAAACAATCCTTGGTTGAAGAACAATCGGTGATACAAGGAGATGGTATCTTTCTTGACTGTCCAATTCCGCATGATGTACAATGCGGCCATGTCGGTTTGTATATATATAATGCTACATCGAATAACTTTTCAAAGATAAGCTTCTGCGATAACAAGCTACCCGTTATACAGCTCGCACCGGAAAATGGGAAGCGGTACAATATTGTGTTTGAAAACAATATTCTTACTTTGGAGATTAACAATGTGAAGTTAATCGATGGCGATTATGACTATGTCTGTAGATCTTGGTATGACGACACCGACATATACAAGGTGTTTAAGCTCTCTGTCTTGCAACCAATCTGCACCGCCGAATACACTAACAATATAATTTCATCGGATCAGTCTGCTGGCAAGTATCTAGCCACCATACAATGTTCGATTTCCTTAAGTACGACTCTAAGTTGGTTTGCACCAAATGGTTCCCAAATCTCCAATGAGAATAAACCAGCAAATGAACCGTTACCAGTAATATTATATCTGATTGACAAAGATAATTATGATGAGTTTAGATGCACTGCATCAACTGGTGCATCTTGTACAGTCTGCCCTTTGGAGATACCTCCATCCGTTGAAATAGAGCCCGTGATGTCAACAGCTAACATCGGCGATGATGTTGCATTTAGATGTGTGCCTAAGATAACTCATCCTCAAAACACGTATAGATGGATTATAAACGGTACACGTATATTGGAAAACACATCCAAGCATTTCGTTGAATCTAATGGATTAGAGATTGTCATTCGTAATGTAACGGCTCAAGATAACGGTACTACAGTTAAATGTAGAGCGTCACATACGAAGAGCACGACAAAAGGGATCGCTGTTGCTACTTTACTGATTAACAGATACAGTGATCATGCTAGGACCCAGGTAAGTCTTATAACCTGAATAAGCACAGAAGCAGTCAAAGACAGTACAACATAACATATATCATGTATATTGTATATTATGATATCTTACTAACCTACTGGATAACAACATGTTGCGCGCCCTACAAAATTAAGAGTATAGTACCCATGGACATATTTGCGATATCAAGTATATATAAATTAGATGATTGTAATGTTAAGCTGTTATCTGAAGTCAACACTCAAATACGCAAGTCCAGTAAATCCAGTATGACATGTTGTCATCACACGATGTCAACCCAAACCATAAAACCCGAACAGATTAAATTAATCACCGCGTGTAATATGTTGTTATCCAGTACGGATGCCTGGCCTCAAAGGCGGGAACCCAACAATGGTTAATGCTAGCCACATCCAGTTCTCTTTAGAATTTACCAAGGTACTACTATTCACTAGTGACAAAGTGTATGGCCATGCTTGTCTGTGGTGGAGTCTTCTGGTGGGTTCTCCCATTTAAAGAATGGAAGTTTAAATATAACATCACTGTTTGAACATGAATGACATGGAGCAAATTATTTGTGATGCGAGAAAGTGTTCCGCGTAGTGGATCTTCTGACTAGTTTATGGGATTAAGATATATAACAGATTATTATTTATATGGGTCTTCTAAACGGTACAATAAAGTGCGTATTGAATATTGTGCACCAAGTTCCCGGATGTGCGTCCAATATTCAAAACAAATGAATATATTGCTGTCCAATCTTTCTTTTGCGGCGTAGAAGATGTGCGCATGAGTATATATCCACAGAGAAGGTAAGTTCGGGCTAACTTATTTAGTTTTTATCAAAACAGTATGTTATATAAATTATAATAATAATATTGAATGCCTTATTTTCGGGTGATACACGAATATATAAAAATATTGTTATAGCTCGTTCAATATTTTTATAGCTCGTGCAATATATTCTTCATCCTCAAAGCCATTCAATATTATATAAATAGTTACCTGTTCCCATAAACAATGTAGAACTAGAACACCTGTTACTATGCAGCCATATCACTATCTTTTCCAATTAAATTGTTACATAAAATTGGCTATACATTGTTCTGTTTGGTTTGTTTACAATATTGTATAATGATATACATTTTCTTAACAAGTACTCAATATTATCTCTTATTTACAGCAAAGTGTGACTTTGTCAACGACAAGTACCACGACGATATCTTTACTAGATCCTATCGTGACAACCAACCGCCCACAGGATTATTCGCTCCCCACAGTTACAACTACTGAACATGATATAACTGATATTGACACGCATGATAGATGGTATGGGTCGACAAATCCTACCAGTCCTCTCGATACTACGAAGGCTTTTGATTCAATTGACTCTAGTCGGAAAAATAAGTTACCCTCATGGGTTGTACCTTCCACGATATCTGGGGTTCTAGGAGGCTTGATCTTTATAATAGGAATTTTGATGGTGTGCGCTGTGAAAAGGAAAAGAGCGCTGACACACAATGTGAATGCGGACCCCGACGCGGACCCAAATGCGGATATTGATTCACTTTATGACACTATTACCGATGTTAAAGGGACAAGGCAAACTGAACACAGTGCTGCCCCAAAAGCAGATACACATTCCATAGACATGGTAGACAGCAATCGAGAAGTAGTGGGCACTCCTTTATTGCCGGTGCAAGTTGATCTGCACTCAGTAGTATCGATTGATACCATCAAATCGGACACATTGACAGTCCACAATGACAATATGTCTGTTCCTTCTCAACAGAAAGCAGAACAAACCAGTTCAGTCTCAAGAGAGAATAGTATCAAACGAATGCTTAATAACGATGGTAATGAACCAAACTCATTCACATTGAACTCACTCTCAGACGCAGAAGATCATGATTCGTGTTTCTATTACACACTTGAGAAGGACAGTGTTTCTGACACCTGTTCTTTGACTTCGCAGAATATTAGTGATGCTGAAATAGTATCAAGTGAATACAACGTGAACGACGTTGTTTACGCTCTACCTTTACAGAAAGGTGGCGGACATACCACCGTGAGAGCAATTTCATGTGCCACTGATGTACTATTAAATTCACTTCCTGACGGTATTGGGAGTAACGCTACTGCAGATATGTCGGCACCACCAACGGCAACCGATGAAGACCCATATGAGATAGATGATACGATATATAACACAATTGACGAGGTCAAAACCTCACCCCAGTCCTCAATTGTAGGTGAATGTGTTGCGCATATGACGCAGGTTCTCGGTGAAATAGCAGCTTTCACAGATGACGCGCATGGTGATCCGTCAACGTTGCATGAAGAACAATGTGAGATAGATGATACGATATATGACACCATCGACGAATTCAAACAATGTCTATTTGATTCAGCACAGTCTCCAATGGAGGGCGATTGTGTTGCACTGATGGTAAAACGTTCCAACGCAATCCCAGCACGCTTAAATGAAGAGCATGCCGACCAGTCAACATTGCACGAGGTCAACGACCAAAAGGAAATCAGTAAATCGACCGTTGCCACAGATGACGACATCGTATATCCAAAGTCTTCAATGGACCTGTTGGAAGGCGCTTCTGTTGCACGCCTGATAACAATTCCCAATGCAGAATCTATGAAAGGAGCGCATGCTGATCCTTCAACATTGTACCAAGCGGATATCGACTCGTTGCCCGTTGCTAATGATGACGACATCATCTACGCGCAACCATTAAAGAAAGGTGGAGGACATACAACGATCAAACCTCTTGATGTTCCCTTCAACATGCCCATGTCAGACAATCCCGCGGATTCGTCAATAGCAAAAGATGACGACGAACAGTATTATGACCGACAAAGTGGTATAGTTCGTGATCGAGAGAACGACATGGTATTGCATGATGGCATGTGTGCTGATGAGACATCCTATACTACAATTGATGAAGTTAATAGTAATGGAAGATCAACATTTACTACGACACATTCACCTTCGCAACATCGGCGTCATGAACAGATCAATGAGGACACAATTGAATCAGTTATTGATAGTAATGGGTCAATCACCTCGTCTGATGTGTTGGATGATGTAGGAGATCCACTCTATAATACCATCGATTAATTGAAGATGTTACACAATCAGATAACCAGGTAGTGACATTCGAATTAGTCTTTTGCGCCTGTCGCACAGAATGTCTGGAGAAAGTCGTCTTGATATTACGCTATATTAATCAAGTTTATTTGATGCATTAATGGGGCGTTGCCCTATTATTCTTTCGTCTAATAGACGTTATTCATAATTGGCGCATTAACGTCAAAAGAAAGCCGTGCTATCCAACTGAGCATGCTTAGATCAATTAGTATTCCGAAAACAAGGTTAACGATGTAGCTGAGACGAGAGTAATTTGGTTGTTCAATGTGGTGAACTTTGCAATAATCATAAAAAATGCTTCATACTTCTGAGCTGTTCGATATTTGACCTTATTACATTCGTGAAATAAACTTGAACGTATTTATAAACTATCTATTCCAATAGTTTGAAATGAAAAGTTAGCTGGTAACCGACACTATCTAGGAAAATGTAGAATTTCACAGCTCATTACATTGCAGTAAAAGTACGAGATTGTATGTTTATCGAGTATGTCTCCCTCTTTAGACATGAAGTCGCCAATTATGAATAACGTCTATTAGGGTATCACCCTTTTATTTGTTTGTGTTATGGTCATGGAGCGTCGGGCATTATTATGTGGTCCTCATGACATTTTTGATGATATAAATTGGAAAACTTAAATTAACTTATCTTAGATAGTGTTATGTTATCTTAAACGTAATTTCTTAAATGTTTTTTGGCCTGAAATATCGTTTATGTTTTGACACGTATACATTGACAATGTCCCACTCAAATGAAACTGATTCCATTGAGAAAAAGCGCCGTTAATGTGAGAACAGTCAATCATACACATAACATAGATACGTCAGTTTCATTTTTGAAATATTTGCCATCGAAAGTGACAATGCTTATATAATAATGACATACTGTAGAACTTTTGGATGTTGATCTGTAATGAGGAAAGTGGTGTTGTGTTGCTTTCATTGGTTATACAGTTATGATAATCTTATTCGAATGTTGCACTAAGAGTGTCTTTCGCTTTGTATTGGTGCCATGACTATACGTTAAAACGAAACAAATATACACCACAAACAATTCCTGACCAGGTGCTTTTAAAATTCTAAATCAGTAATCGGTATCAAAAATACATTATAAGAGCAAATGTCTTGCCCGCAATTTGGAACCTTGTTCATAAAAATCAAGCGGATACCTTTAACGTTATGTTAAGACGACATAACTTATCACACCATCCGAAAATAAAGCTGTAGTAACATTATTTGTTATGGTAAATGACATCCCGTACAAGAAACAACTGTATTTCCATTAGGTATGGTTATTAAACGCATTTGAACTTACAGAGTATCCACTTATTTATATAATTGAGATATCATATTGTTGAGAGGAAATTTGCTTATAGTGTATAACGTAGATGTTTGATACTAATTACTGATTGCAAATCAGCTAATACTAATAAAATACCTGGTCATGAACTTTCTGTGTTAATTTTTCCAATGTGCTATTAGTTTTACCATATAAAAAAAATCGTTTCTTAAGAAACCTTTCCAAACTTTCAAACCAATTCCTTTTTTAAGGTATTTCTCGTGGTGATTCCAAATATAGGGATAAAATACAATCATTTTTACATATTTGAAACATTTTGTGAAAGTGTTGAAAGCTTCAATTATATAGGCCAACATTATATAACTAGGGGGTTTATATAGTTGTACCTGCACGATACAAACCAATAATGTACTTATATTATATTCGAACTTCTGGAAACAATGCGATTTCTAATTAATGCATTCATTGATTAAAATAGTTTTCTTTGAATACCGGAGATTCCCAGAGATAGAATCCCAATTCATATATTGATACATATATGAAAGGTCTCGATTATTAGTTCCTCTAATCGACCATGATATTTCTGTACATGTCAATAGAAATCATGTGTTTTATTATCTCAAGTCATGCTGGGATTGCATTGAAGCAACCTCTGGGAGATCCACCACTTAGGAGTCTTCCTGTATAGCTGCAAGACCACAGTGCTATAATAATGGATTCGGAATTTTTTGAAACGTCACATAATTATTTGGGGGGCGTGTTGGCGCAGCGGTGTGTTGGCGCAGCGGTGTGTTGGCGCAGCGGTTAGTTCTCTCGCCTTGCACCAATGAAACCCGGGTCAATTCTGTGCACGACCGCGGGCTTTATGTGCATTTGGTTTATCACGATCCAGGACACGCTTCGCAGGTTTTCTCCGGGTACTCCGGTTTCCTCCTGCTTTCAAAATCTGTGATTAGTTGTTTCGGTAATATAAAAAAACCTTCCTTGACCCAAAGGTATTTGGGGAGCTGCATTGAAAAATGGTGGATGTTACAATCTAACTGCGGATAGGTTTGCGCTAGAAATTGGCAGCACCCTAGTTGATGCGACATGATTCTGATGATTCACCAGCAGCAAAATCACAGCGCTTTGAGCCATTTGGAAAAGGCGCTATATAAATACTGATTATTATTATTATTATTATTATAGGCCTACAAAGTGAGTGATCAAAACAAAGGGCATTGTATACAAATGTATTTATGGCACGATACAAACCAACCATGTACTGATATCCGGGACTGATGGTATCGACCAGGAAACGAATGATGACTAATAATTTAAACATGCAAGATAACACATTGTTTTTTAAAAATATGTTCGAACTTCGTGAAGCAATGCGGTTTCAATTAAGATTTTATTAATGGGGCCCTCACATGTATCCGTGTGAGCTGGGCGGCCCCTTACCGTCTTATAGAAAAACAACAGAGTCCAACACGGTGAACAATCAGCAAAAAATGTCAACGGCCGCATTTTTATTTATTTTTGTCACCGGGTTCATACTGTTCTATACCGGGTCCTTATCGGCCTGGAACCGGGCTCATACCACCTCCTCACCAGGTCCTCACCGGCCGAAACGCTTGGGTACCGACCGAACCGCCTTTGATAACGTCATCAAACTGCCCTGTATAAGCTGAGCGCTCAAGCTCGCCGCTTCTCTCACATTCCGGGAATCTCTGTAAAATACATTTGCCCTCACATGTATCCGTGTGAGCTGGCCGGCTCATTACCGTGTGACAAATTGGTGCAGACGGCGGCACACGGTGATGTCACACGGTGGGCCGTTTCCCGTCCGTTGAACACGTTGCCGGGAACATGCTCAAAACTCTTGCCGGGTGAGCAAAAGCGGCGGCAAACGGTGAGAGCCCGGTTTGAGGACGGTATAAAGACGGCACACCCGTTTCGCGCCCGTTTGCAGGGCGGTAATGGTAGGCGGCCACCTTACCGTCTAATAGAAAAACAACAGAGTCCAAACAATCACTAAAAAATGTCAACGGGCGCATTAATTTTTTTGTTGTGGCCACCGGGTCCATAACATTATATACAGGGTCTTTACCGGGTCCTCACCGGCCGTGTACCGGGTTCACCGTCCTCGTACATTTCTAGCTTACCGTTCTCACCGGGTGCATAACACCTCCTCACCGGGTCCTCGGTCCATACCGTTCTACACTGGGTCTGTCCCGGGTTCTCACCGGCCTTGTCCCGGGATCACCGGCCTCATACAGTTCTAGCTTACCGTTCTCACCGTGTCCTCACCGTGTGCATACCACCTCCATACCGGTTCCTAACCGGTCGAAACGCCTGGGTATCGGCCGAAACGTCTTGATTACATCATCAAACCGCCCTTTTCAAGCTGAGCGCTCAAGTCTCCGCTTCATTTGCATTCCGGAATTCGTACGACCAACATCTATAATACTCTCTAAATGTAAAAGAGCTAAACCTCACTCTTTCGAGAGCTTTAGGAGGGACGGCTCTTTTAAGAAGTGAAGTTCACTCTTTTCAGAGTGATTTGTCACTCTTTTAAGAGTGATTGGTCACTCTTTTAAGAGTGATTTGTCACTCTTTTAAGAATGATTTCCACTTTTTCAGAGTAATTTTTGTAGAATATCCTATCAAGGGATTTCCTAATATACATTTATCATGTTTATAGTAACATCCACTACCGGTATTGAGAGTTGCCAGTCATGTTATCACAATTACAATATGGCCGCTTGATCATCTTCAAGATCTGTTTGTTTACTTGTCATTACTTTGACTCCTTGCTTCTACAATTTTAACTCTTTTTAGAGTGAAAATCGCTCTTTTAAGAGTGAACTTCACTCCAAAAAAAAGCTGTTCCTCCTAGAGCTCTCGAAAGAGTGAGTTTTAGCTCTTTTACATTTAGAGAGTTACAACATGCCTGCTGAGAGTCCGTTCCGCGAACGGTTACTAGGCTGCATGCGGCCATTCGCAGTCCGTCGCTAAGATGGTCGATGGTCGACGTCCACCACCGTCCATCACCGCCCTGCGAATGGGCGCGAAACGGGTGCGAACGGGTGCGCCGTCCTTATGCCGTCTTCATACCGGGCTCTCATCGTTCGCCGCCGCTTTTACTCACCCGCCAGGAGTTTTGAGCATGTTCAAAACTCCGGTGGCCGGCAAAGTCCCCTGAAAATGTACCTCGATCGTGCCAAAAATCGGTGTAAAGTCAACAAAATTCGCACGCTACGCGCGCATTTCTTGGATCAGAAAAGTCTTGTCGGTTCATTTTCATTTCTCGCCCCCACCCCAATATGAATAACCTACCTATACGCAACTGCTATTCAAGCTTAACATGTTTCAGGAACGTTGTCTGGACCATTTTAGGGGAAAAACTAGACATTTTTTAGATTCAATGTTTCTTTATTCAAGTTATAAAAAGATGGCTTAAGGAACGTTTATCTGGACCATTTTAGTTTTAAAAAAACTGAGAGTTTGTACGCTCAGGAACGTTTTTCTGGAGCTTTTTAGTGTTAAAATAGCATTTTTTTTGCGCGCTTCGCGCGAATTGCTTTCAATGTTTATTCCAGCTTTATAACAACGTTGCCACATGTTTCAAGACATTTTCTGGACCATTTTAGTTAGCAAACTAGACATTTTTGCGCGTTTAGAGCCAATTGGTTTCACTTTTTTTTATTATTCAAGCTTAAACAAAGTGGCTCTATGAACGTTTTTCTGGACCATTTTAGTGTTAAAATAACCAGTTTTTGCACAAATTATTTTCAATGTTTTATTATTCAAACTTAAGAGTCTATGCCTGAGAGAATAGGATGATATGACAAAATCTAGGAACATGAAGGTTGTCCAATATTGCTCATATATAGTTTGCTGGGTACAGTTGATGAAAGATTCAGGTTGACAAAGTTTGAAAATTCTGACCCCCCTGACTTGGATTTTCTGCCCCATGGCATTTTAGCCCCATTTTGAGCCATAAAATCATATAAAATCGTTTAAATTGTCTCTGTTTCTAAAGGCACAAAATGGGATTCTTTGCATCAACTGATTTTTTAAACCAGTCCATATATCATTGATATACAGCATTGGTATTGTGTAGATTCAACCAAAAATCACCCACCTCATTCTGAATTACGAGGGGGGTCACAGAAAAAAGTGCCCCTACGAGGCATTGATTTTTGTGACGAAAAAGGGGCAATCTTTAAATGTGCATAGGATTTTATCCCAGCAGTGAATTGAAAAATTTCTTTCATAGCCGAATAGCTAAATCCCTTGTCTCTTCAGAAAACGTAAATCTGTTCTGGGGAAATGGTTTCTAGATACACCCAATGCAGTGTTTCTATAAGGCATTTTAGACATTTTAAAACATTTGAAGATATATGATTTATTTGAGATATTGTTGTAATACAGGAATGTAATTCAATCAAATAGGTCACAGACTTTAAGAATATATTTATATTTGTATCTAAATGATTGTTTCTAGACAGAAAATATTTTTGAAGTGTTTTGAAATAAGATGTTGTTGTTTTGATTTTAAAAGGTTACTTAAACCATATATTGCTGCTTCTGAGCAGCGATAGCTTTATTCCAAAGTCTCTCACATCAGAGAATTGAAGCAAAGGCTTGTGTAATCAAAGGTATTGGTATTTTGAAGCAATCAGTGTTTCTAGATTGTATAGTAATATAAATTAGACACACTAGTTTGCTTAGAATAGGTCAGGATCAAATACAAATAGCCTACGTCAATCAGTTTTTTACATCATTAGTTTTAAATACATTGATCCTAGTGTCAATCATACTGAAAATGTGGAATTGCCTAAGGGTAAAAAAAGTGTTTCTATTTTATAGTATTTTTTTCCAAACATGACTGATCCATGGGTGGTGTGTGCTATAATAGATATTCTACTCTAGGGACTATAACAATTGGACTATGACAATTGAATATACATTATCACCCTTGATATAAATGTATATCTATAGATGCAATAGGACAAAGTGTTTCTATATAGTAGAGGCACAATTCCCATCATTATCCCAATAAAATAACTAGGGCAAAAGTTAGTCTCATAGATAGATAGATTGGGAAATGCATCACTTTCAAGTTTGATTTTATCTTGTCTAATTTTCTTCTAGTAACAGGTCTTTTAACTATGGGGCAGTAGCCTACTATTTGGGCTACCACATTTTTTTTAATAAGAAGATGGTGAATGAGATGTCACACAAACAATATTTAGAATTTGTGTGATCAGCTGAATACTGATCTTTGGCAAACCATGCACAACTACAGCAGCCTTGATATCAGAGCGACCAGGAACGGTGTGTTAGGCATCATCATCTATATACATGACTCATGTTCACCAGTTATTGGATATTATTAATAAGAAAATTAGTCGGGTATGGGGTTACCGTGCACCCCACCCACCCCACAGGACTCCCCCAAACCAACTTTTTGACTTACTTTCATGGTCCTAAAACATATTCAGGATGTTACCAAATATATTTTGGTACGTTAAGGGGTTATTCAAGATGGCGTCCAAAAATGACCGCCATATTATGGCAATCAAAATGTATGGTAAAAGTATAGTTTTAAAAGTGGAATGTATGTATTTAGACCACTAGACACTCATATCCAGAACTTTTGCTTTGTTAACACACCTAAATCCAAGATGGCCGCTAAAATGGCTGCCAAAAATGTTAATATTCTATAAATTGGCATATGAACCAACATGTATGATCAGATCTACAGCCACTAGGCTTTATCGTAGACATATAGTGAATGCTGTTCCATTAGATTTGGGGGTATTGGTATTACATAGTTTTACAAAACAATTGTTTTAGGTCATTTAATATCAAATTAATCATTTTGGCAGCCATTTTGGAAAGTGATACAGAATCAGAATTGTCACAGAGGTGGGCTTTATCAGTTTAGAACATACTAGTTGGTGAATTTGATGTAATATACACTCAAAATCTATTTTGGATTACCATACACTCATGTAGACTATATTTACATTTACAGCGGCCATTTTGGTGGCCATCTTGGATTTAAAGTACATTATTACAATGCAAATATACTGGATAGGAGTTACTAGTGGTCTAATACATACATCCCAATGTTAAAACTATAATTTCATCATACATGTTGGTTATGTTGTCCCATTTTATGGAATTCCGACGATTAGTTCATTATGGGACCTATTTTGGTGGCCATTTTGGAATATTAAGTATGTTAACAAATCAACAAATATTGGATATGAGTTACTAGTACATACTAGTTACTAATACATACATCCCATCATTAAAACTATATTTTCATGATACATTTTGGTTAATATTGTCCCATTTTACTGAATTCAAAATTGGTTCAGTCATTTTGGGACCCATTTTGGGACCCATTTTGGGCGCCATTTTGGATTTTTAACTATGATAACAAAGCAGAATACTGGAAATGAGTTACTAGTGGTCTAACACATACACCCCATCGTTTATACCATACTCTGATCATACATGTTGGTTCATATTATGCCAATTTATGAAATTTTACCATTTTTGGCGGCCATTTTGGCGGCCATCTTGGATTTAGGTGTGTCAACAAAGCAAACGTTCTGGATATGAGAGTGTAGTGGTCTAATGCACACATCCCACTATTAAAACTATACTTTCACTATACATTTTGATTGCTATATGTCATTTTATGAGATCTGACCAGTTCTGGCGGCCATTTTGGACGCCATCTTGAATAATCCCTTAGCATAGCAAAATTATTTTTGGTAACATTCTGAATATGTTTTAGAATCATGAAAGTAAATAAAAAAAGTTGGTTTGGGGGAGTCCTGAGGAGAAGGGGGTGTACGGTAACCCCTGTATATACCCAACTAATATGTGTTCTTGTTTTAGAAAATATTAAAAATTACTATATAGAAACACTATGTTTTTCAGTATCCAGACACATTTCCCCAGCTAAGTTTGAATAGTTTTTGATAGCCAATGTGTCATGCTATGAGACTACAATCAGGTTATTTTAATTCACTGCTGGGATAAATTCCTGCAAGCGATTGAAGATAGCCCCATTTTTACATAAAACATCAAGATATTTGAGGGGGGTCCTAAGTGGGACCCCCCCCTGGTGAGGAAGAAGGAGTTAAGTGAAATTTGGTTTGATCTTCACAATACTAAACCCATGTACTTACAATATTTCAACTTGATTAAAAAATAATTTGACAATGGACATTAAGATTACAAGTATGAACATTATGCAAAAATGGGCAATTATATGCAATTTTGGGAGATTTTGGGGCTTAAAAGGGGCTAAAACTTGATGGGGCACAAAATCCAAGCTATAGGGGCCAGAATTGTCAAACCTTGTCAGCATGAATATTTCATCAAGTACATATACTAAACCAAAAAAGAGCAAAATCCGACAACCTTCATGTTCCGCCCACCATTTGGTTTTCTCAGGCACGCACTCTTAACATGATTGCTTCAGGAACGGTTTCAGGACCATTTCAGTGTAAAAATAACCAATTTTTGCGCGATACGCGCGAATTAGTTGGACTGTTTTATTATTCAAGCTTAACAAGATAGTTTCAGGACCGTTTTTTTAACCTTTCTTTTTACAATAGCCATTTTTTTAAAACATTTTGTCATTCAACTTGAACAAGATGACTTTAGAAACGTTTTCTGGACCTTTTTATTGTTAAAATAGACATTTTTTTGCGCGCTACGCGCGTATTAGTTTCACTGATTATTTATAATATTCAAGCTTAACAAGATAGCTTCAGAAACGTTTTTCTAAAACTTTATTTTTACAATAGCCAATTTGTTCACGCTCCGCGAGAATTATTTTTTATTTTGTGTTATTCAATTTCAACAAGATGGCTTCATAAACGTTTTCTGAAACTTTTTAGTGTTAAAATAGACATTTTTGGCGTGCTACGCGCGTATTAGTTTCACTGATTATTTAGTATTCAAGCTTAACGAGATGGCTTCAAGAACGTTTTTCTAAACCTTTATTTTTACATATAGCACATTTTTGCGCGCTCCGCGCCAATTATTGTTATACTACTTTGTTATTCAATTGGAACCATTGGTTTCAGAAACGTTTTCTGGACATTTTTAGTGTTAAAATAGACATTTTTGGCGCGCTACGCGCAAAATAGTTTCATATTATCAGTCAAACTTAACAACATGGCTTCAGGAACGGTTTGTTAAACTCCCGGTGAAACCTTTCTTTTGACAATAGCCAATATTCCAAAAAATCCAATCCAAGCAAAATATTCAATTCAAGGGGGCACATCATATCCCCTCAGACTCGTTACCGCGGATAGCGGTGCGAACCAAAGACATTTATTTTTACCGGGTAAAAAAATCCTGCGCACGCCTATGATATAGTATTCTATACTTATTCCAGGACGATAAAAACCAACAATGTACTGATATGTATATCATTCAGGAAACCTTTGATGACATAGTCAAGCATAATTACTAGATAAACTAACGTCATTAAGCAAAACGATTTCATTTAGTTTAATCAATGACAATGTGTTTCCCTTACCGAAAATTCCATGAACTTTTAAATCAACCACTTAAAGGCGTATAATGCGATACTTCCAAGTGAAGTCCTCTATCCTTGATTTTTACTCTGATCTGGATGGGATTAAGTGTATTTTCAATATATAGTATATTCAATGGCATAAAGTGTATTTGATAGAAGACTAAGACCAACGGTCTGTGGTTCCTTTTAAACAAACAGACATGGGATATATCTTTAATTCATGGGACACTTTTTTGACACATCCTACAGGGATTGCCCCGACTCACCTTCTACCCCCCCCCCCCCCCCCCCCCCCCCCCACCCCCACTCTCCGGTATGGGTCTCTTACAGGATGGCCTAGAAAACACGCACACACCTTTGGTATAATGTGTTGCAGATATGTTCTGATACACACATTTCTATTCCCCCCCCCTCCCCCTCCCCCCCCCCCCCCCCCCCCCGCTGATGATTTGCTCAGTGCCAATTAGAAGACTATCAAATGATTCCAACTAAACTGCTATGCGGTTTATCCATCAATTTCTGGGTTTTTTCCTGAACCATTCTCCTGAAGATTGCCTCTAAATATTACCTCTAACTACTCATTATAAGGTTACCTTATTGCATACATTCTGTAGAAGGAAGTTTGGTCGAGGAATCTGATCACGCAACTCCATAGAACATGATTTTCTGTAATCCTATTCCAAATGAACATATAAAACAATGCATAGAATTTCCCAATTTATGAAATAAATGAATCCTGCAGGCTGTTAATTTATTTTTCTGCGCAACGTACTGCTTTCGAGCGGGGTGTGTATACTACGCCGTGCCACACAGACACGCGTGGCACGCGGCGCTTTGGAGTGAATAAAGATTGCGCACGAGCAATGCATTATGGCCTGGGAATCTAGGCAGTATAAGCGAATTCGCATCTACATGTACTAATTATTAAAAGTCTTAATATACATAGTATTGTCGATTTACATATTATACCACTCCAACTACATAAGAATGTCTAATAATAAACATTCTGTCAGGTCGTCACGTTACATTGTCATGTGTGTAAATATACATACTGATATCTACAGTTTATATAAACATGATACAGGAATCAAATAAGGAAATGGTTACCATAAAACATCATTAATATAACAATGAACTCGTTCATTGAAATAGTCATTTGCCAAATTTGCATGGGTCGCTATAGGATGAGACACCCACCCTTTATATAGACCGACATTATATAACGATTGAAACTTAGTGTTCTGTCTCCCTTCATTTGTCTGGTGGGACTGACGATGATGGCCATCTTGATTTTGATCGCTATTGTTGTAACTAGATGTGAGGCTCGGGTTGCAATTCTAGGTGAAGATGTTACTTTAAAATGTTCTCCAAATTTGTCAAACGATTTTTCAAATGTCATGAATTTGCATGACGTTGATTGTAGTACAAACTACATTTATTGGAGTAAGGTGTATAAAGGTTATACACCACTCACACTCAGCAGCTGTCTAGAACGCCTGGTAGATGCACCTGATCGGATCACGGTAGACATGACAAAGACTTCATATATGTTGCGCATACAAAATGTGCAAATGAATGATGGTGCGAAATACATATGCCACGCCTATCATACAGGCACTAGTGGTCAGAAAGATGTAAAGACGGTAAATCTCCAAGTAATCCGGCCGCCTGTCTGTAACTTTATTCCTCGAAATGCACAAATCGGAGATGAAATAACGTTAACATGTACGCTTCCAACTAATAGAAATATAAAATGGTTGGCGCCGAATGGAACAGTATTATCATCACGCCAAGTCACAGCCCAACAGCAGAGACTTGTTGTTAATGTTACCATGAATGAGGCAGATAACTTTGAAAATTTCACTTGTCAGGTTAGATCATCCCGTGGTGCTTACAGTCCCAACTGTTCTGTCACCCCATTGGAACATACAGGAGTGGGAATTACACCTGAGGTACCACACGTCAAAGAAGGGGAGAGTGTGGTGTTCAACTGCAAAGCAAGACTCAGTCCAAGAAAGCCTCACAGGTACAATTACACTTGGATAGTTAACTCTACGATCGAGTCGCAGGGCCCCAACGTCTTGTCATATACATTCGCTAGTGTTCAGATGGCAGATAACGGCACCAAAGTCATATGCAAAGCATCAGTTAATAACATCGAGGATGAGAGCTACCCTGCCGTCATGTATGTTCATCCAACTGATAGACTCTTAAATAACACTGAGACTGTCGACTTTGGCGTTACTAGTAAGGTAAGCGCATCTTATTATATTAGGCATGTCAGGTGACGAAAACCCCAAAACCAACAGACCTTACCTGAGTGCCCGCTCGCCTGTTCGTCCTCCCATACATACATTATACAACCTATAATCTCTGTCATCTGGGTAGAGCACGCTTGAACAATACAAAGGATAGGGAAACAAACAACTGACACTTGGATTATATAATAGTCAATTTTATTGATACAATTTCACCAAATGTAGTATAACTTGCAAAACGGCCCAAACCAATGGCATCTAAACGGTGCCGCAATCGTCACGATTGGTTAATTTTGTGTTTCCTCTCATCATTTCTTATGTTATTGGAATAGGCCTACAATCATAGAAAAAAGGTGTTCGAACACTGACCCTAATTGCCATGCTTATTGGACCATAACAGGCACGCTATTTGAGTCACGTGAAAATCAAAACTTGTTTCTGGTAGCCTGAAGTATCCCCTTACTCATATCCCTCCCCCTTCCCCACCTATCAATGTTGCGAGGCCCTGTGCTGATGGTGGGCAAATTGTGGGATTCAACATTGATCAGGGGGGAAGGGGAATACTTTACATTACACCTACAAAGTGTTCGAACACTTTTTTCTAACATTGTCTGAGGTTTCTTAAATATGCGGTATGATGTATCACGGTATTCATCATAACTTACGAACCACTCGATCGATTTCAACGAGATTTACATATGTTTTTACTCACATAATGTGCAATACATTGTGACAAGATGGTTGCATTTGACAAATCACTTTTTAGGGAACGGTCAGTTTTATCAACTTTTTAGCCCATTTCAACGCATAAATACCGTTTAAAGCGATACGCATAAGAAGCACACGGTGAATGTGTATATAAATGTTGCACAAATAATTATGTAAAGTAAACAATGATATTACTTACAATAATTACG
This sequence comes from Ophiura sarsii, assembly GCA_035610835.1. Lineage (NCBI taxonomy): Eukaryota > Metazoa > Echinodermata > Ophiuroidea > Amphilepidida > Ophiuridae > Ophiura > Ophiura sarsii. The sequence continues at coordinate 56,369,920 of CM069455.1, read as the reverse complement.
AACTATATAACCACATAAAGACAGTAAAGAAATAAAGAAATAAAGAAATACGTACAAAATGGATCAGAAAATAAGGGAATGAAAGAATGAAAGAACATATTATATAAAGAAATAAAGAGAGATCGGAAAGGCACCAATGAAAAATTGAAAGTTGAAAAAATGAATGCAATAAATAGATATGTAATATATTATTAAACTACATATTAAAGAAATTAATATAGACTATAGACGGCTGTAAGATTCGAACCCACGACATTGACGATAAAGGTAGCGATAATACAACGCGCTAACCAACTGAGCTAATCGATCGGTTAATGAAAACACATTTTCCAGAAGAATAGTAGTAAGCTCGGTGGTAAAGTATGAATATAATGATAATGGTAAACCGTTGCCCGTTCCTCATTGAAATAACACGCAATGGAACGATTTACCAGTGTTAAATAAAGAAAAAGTATATATTATATTTATTGAAACGGTAAATCGTTGATTACGCGTGTTATTGTATGAAAGGAAATCATAGCGATTTACCAATGGCGCTTTACCATTGACCACATCGAGCCACGTGTATTTTATGTTTATACAAACTTTGCGCCATGTTTAATAGTTGACGTTGTATTCATTTTTTGAGACAAAATGGATTCGTATTATGGTTTTGATATGATTTATATTGAATTTATAATGCCGCAAATATAATATTTATTAAGTAACCATAATAAAACAAATAATATAAGTGAAATAAGATTATCCAAATATAACATGCATTTATAAAATTTAAAACGCGATTTATACCTGTTGTTTGTGTCCGAAAATTGAATTATAATATATTAATATATCATTAGGTATATCAGTGAGATTGTACAATGTTCAAATTAATAACATTAGTAGGCCTGAATAATCAAGCTGAAGGTATTCATATTCATCTATCCATGATCTATCACGCATTCAGGGCTAATACGATATGTGCATAATGTGACCGTTCCCTAAATGTCTTTCGATTTTATTCTTCTTTGGTGTGCTTATAGCTGTAGACAATCCCGAAAAGCACGCGAAATTTCATTAGATTTGCTCATATAATAACAGAGTTATCGGCCAAAAACTGAAATTAGATAAACAGATTTTCTTTAGCGTTTTTATACACAATCATAGAAAAAAGGTGTTCAAACACTGACCCTAATTGCCATGCTTATTGGACCATAACAGGCACGCTATTTGAGTCACGTGAAAATCAAAACTTGTTTCCGGTAGCCTGAAGTATCCCCTTACTCATATCCCTCCCCCTTCCCCACCGATCAATGTTGCGAGGCCCTGTGCTGATGGTGGGCAAATTGTGGGATTCAACATTGATCAGGGGGGAAGGGGGAATACTTTACATTACACCTACAAAGTGTTCGAACACTTTTTTCTAACATTGTAGGTTCAAAATGTCCGAATGTACATGATTAAGAACAGATCGGCCAACATTTATGAATCTACAATACATTATTTTAAAGATCTTCGTTATCGGTTGAATAGGATGTGTGTATAAATTAAGCAGACATATTCAATTATTAACACCTCTCTTTTAGAGTATGTATGCTAACATTCCAAGTTAATAGTCCAATCTAATCGTCTTGATGTTTTTGTTTTCGATGCAGATTACATTGAGCACCACCCGTCATTCTAATAATGAGGTTGGATATGAAACCCATAACCCAGGAGACGACGAAACCAAAAATGCTACAAATGTAAGCTTTATTGCAGGTGGGGTTGCAGCCATCGTTATCTTATTCGTTATTGCTATAATACTGATGGTAATTATACTCAGGAAAAATAAAACCAGGAAAAATACAACGCGAGGAGCTGGAGATACTGAAGTAGCAGCAGCGGGAACGCCAACTACGGTGACCATCAGACATGTTGCAGATAACCCTTCTGGTGAAGAAGATACCACTGTCATATATGCTCTACCGTTGCAGAAAGGTGGCGGTAACATGAAAGTGAGAACACTGGGAGTATCCTTCAATACACCATCCTCATCAACAGCAGTGACATCCGCGACAACGAGCACACCGGGGAGCACACTTGAGACGATAGAGGCCTCAATGTCGTTAAATGATAATACGGATACGGTACATAACGACGAGGCGTTGTATGCCCTCCCATCGCAGAAAGGGGGAGGTAATATAAAAGTGCGAACACTTATCAATACATCGTCAAAGAAATCATCATCATCTGCCGAAGGGAGACCAAGTGCAGCTAATGAAGCCGGCATGTCTACGAATTCGATCTCCAACATTTCTGATTTGCAGACCTCTACCGCGACAGATGACGAGGTTTTGTACGCCCTACCGTCTCAGAAAGGGGGAGGTTATGTAAAGGCAAGAACACTAGATGGAGCGTCAAAGAAGTCATCGACATCTGCCGCAGGAAGTTTCAGCACAGTAGATGAACCAAGCACAACAAAGCCTACCATCTCCAAGATTCCTTCTGTTCAGACCGAATCAGATGACGTAGTGTACGCCCTTCCTTCGCAGAAAGGTGGCGGTAGCATAAAGGTTCGAACTCTCGATGGGTCTTCAAAGAAATCAGCGCCGTCTGCCACAACGCGATCTAATCAAGCAGATGGATATATCGCAACAAGTGCAACATTCCCGGACAGTTGTGGTGTTCAGTCTGCCCAGCCGTCCTCCACTACCAAAGATGACGAGGATTTGTACGCGCTTCCATCACAAAAAGGTGGAGGTCATATCCAAGTGCGAACGTTGGATGCGTCATATAGGACATAGTCAATTCGGGCATTCGGCTGGCAATTAAAAGGAATAGGACCATTGACGGTTTCGCCCAATTAGAGTTGGCGCAAGATAACAGATGGAGAAAACAAAACGGAAGCGAATCACGCGTTGATGCCACCCATTCTGGATTTAGTAAAAGACGTGCCGAATGACGATGATCTTAACGGTGTAGGATTGATGTAAATAATTATATTACGATAGCTGATGATGATTATTGATTATTAGGAAGGCTAATCCAACAGTGTATACAGATTGTCTTCATTAAAATATGTCATAAAACTGCATTAATAATCATGACAATAATTTATTGAAATGCAGTTAGCGTTTCTAAAATGCCGGAACCTGTGGCAATTAAAATAGCTGAACTTTTTAAAATTTCCAAATTAGACATTTAATATCACCTCCATATTTAACAAAATAATTATAAACCGAAATTACTGAACTAGGAAATAATTGGTAATTTTTGTACATAGAATTAATGTAGAATGTATGTTATTGTGTATGTAATACTAGTATACTGTGTGGGGGTGTGTGGGTGTGTCGAAATCATCAAAAATAACTGCTCTCATTTTCTGCTAGTAACCTATGCACCGAAATGAGGTCAAAGGTTAAAGCTCAACCTACGGTGTGACCATTTTTGATGAAATTGAAAATATTCACGAAATGAGAATGAGAAAATGACAAACGAATTACCGTGTGGTGCATTTCATAACCAACACAACTATAGAGGCTAACCATGAAATTGATTAGCAATCATCTTGCATTCTTGTCGACAAAACTATACTGTATTTAGAATTTCCACACATTTGTCATGATACTTGTGTATATGACAGCACTATTCGTGCTACGAACAGGAAGTCATAAACATGATCAACCAGCTTTGTTGAATCATGGTTCAATGTAGCGGTCAAGCCTCAGAAAAGTACATAGGCAGAATACATCTTCGATAAACACTACGATTGGAAAGCTGAGAAAGATTAACATGGAGTTGACCTCTTAATAACCATACAGGCCAATAGGAAACTTATTTGATGGTGTATAACTTGTTGATTCTTCCGCTTTAACTTGGTGTCATGGGCCTCATGGCTATATACAATAATAATAATAATTAGAAAATAATATTTAATCTAGTCAGTTTCCTCTTATAATACACTTTGTGCGATCCCTACCATCATGACCATGTTTGGTCAAACGTCTCATGTTATTGTGTTATGTGTATTGTAAATTGTATACGGCCGTGTGTTTTGAGCAGTATCAACGAAGAATAATTCATTGGTAGATTACCAGTGTAGTCACCTTCGGAGTCGTAATTTCACCCTTATTAAGATGAGCACTCCCGATGTAGTTCTCGTTGAAAATGACTATTGAGAAAAATCACCGTGTTGCATAATATAGCTTTTCTTCATCTTCATCTGTGCACGTATTAGATAAAGGACGAGTAGTAGACTATCAGCAATAATAATGAGCGCCCGGCAAGCCTCTTTTGCAGGCGAGGCCGTAGGCCGAGTCTGCAAAAGAGGCGCGCCGGCGACCATTATTATTGCTGATGGTCTGCTATGAGGGGTTTATCTTTCATACACGTCGAAACATCGTATTCAAGATAATAATGTATTATTGTATGTAATCATCTTTTTTTAACTGTGCAAATGATCTATATTAGGAGTTTGTTATAAAATGCATAATGTTGCCATCGTGAAACTTGGCAAGAGTCTATGGTGACCAAAATCATGACGCCCTAAATACAATCTCCTTAAAGTTAACAAGCCATAACCCATGAGCTACTTTAGTTACATAATGTGGTACAACACAAAATTAATAGTTGATATAAAGGAATTAGCATAATCTGCAGTTATTTTAACTGATCAGTCAGGTGTATCAGGTGTATCAATTGGTCATTAGCTTTCGTCAAGATAACATCACGGTGCTTTATCGTCTGATGATCCAATGTTATACCATCTTCGAAATCCATACAACCACAGATAGTCACCGAGAGTGTCTTCATTCAAATGGGAAATTAATGAGAAGTCTTGTAATAACGGACGATTGTGTAAAACTATCACCGATAACAAGGACTACGCATTTGTATGTTTGGATAAACTTGGAAAATGTCTACATGTAGGCCTACAAGTGACTGTTGACAAGAAACTAACAGAATGTGAGTTATCTATGATTTTGTATCATATGCTATACTAAATTATTGTATATAAAATGGTAATAAACACAATTTACATTGGCTACACTGTGTTTCACGCCGTGCTTACTGCATCACGGCGATCATCAGGCTACATTATTGTACATATTCTAGATTTCAGCGTCTTGTCAGTTGCGTATAGATTTATACGAAAAAGAAAATACAATTATTAAAAATATCATATTAAGACGTAGAACGTAATTAACCCCCAGTCACCTGGTCACGACCTTTGCCCTCCCAAGCCCAGTCAGCTCACTCAAGCCCTACCCCATTTGGACCACAACCAATCGAAAATGTTTAATTTTAGTATTTAAATTACATACTTTTAGCCTAAATTCAGTTAACTAAAGGCTTTGTTGCATTAATGAATGCTAACATTTTCACGGACGCGCGAACTCAAAAATGTATTTTTTCCAAAACAATATTTCTTACCCCACCCCACCAACACGTTCGCCCCCCCCCCCCCCCCACACGTCCCCCACGCTACGTTTGACCCCCACTCCACGTTTGACCTCCAACAACAACAACAACAACAACAACAAAGTGTTGCTGTCGCCGCCACTTTTTTAAACTAATTTGCTGTTCGATTCCCCAATCGAAGTCTTGAAATTAGATAGAAGTTAATTAATCGATCCCTAGAGGGTGACTCAAGGAAGTCACTTTTCGAATTTTGTGAGTGCTGTAATTATTGAACTATGACTCAAATGTATATAAAAATATGCAGTTTTGGAAAGTAAATGGATGCCAATTTTGACCTAAAATGTTGATTTTTTGAGAAAATCACAAACAAATCACTTTATTGACCCAACATTTTTGAACAAAGCTAACAAAATAATTTTGAGTAAAAAATGCCCAAATCGCTTGATTATGATGTAAAGACAATAACTTGGGGACGAATTTCTCATTTTGTAACCTAATCTAATACTATTGACTAAAATGTGCCCACAAAAGTTTAAAAATGTTGAAAAATCATGCGCATAATTTTTCAGGAATTCTATAATTTTCTTTTCTTTTTTCTGTATTTTTTCCATAACCTTTTTGTTAAAGTATTTAAAAAGCTGAAATCTTGGTAATAACTTTACTATAGTCCAATGAGCATTTTATAGCAGGTTTATGTTCACAAACCTCCCAGGGCCAGAACCATGAAATAAAAAGATTGTACAAAGGCCTCGACCTCTTCAAGTTATGCAATCAATCATGCAATACCACGCTGGTAATGATGATTTTGCATTGTTTACTAACAAAAAAATGTGCCCTCATCCTCCTTTTTTTCAAAAGTTAGGATGAGAAACTAGTTTTTATTTTTATTTGGCCTTATATATGCACATCCTATTAATAATAAGGCTTGATTGTGTATCCAGATCTAAATTGTAATCATTGCATTATTATTAGGCCTACTTTATCATTGAAATAAAATATTTTCATTGTAGGCCTGTCGATATAAATTCAACAACAATACTTTTGCCAACTACATGTATGTGTAATAAAACAGTGTGCTCCGTTTTAAACTCATAGATGCATAGGCAATAGGCATACTTCAGGATCAGGATTTCAAACTATTGAAAAACTATTGATCATGTTCACTGTTGCTAGGCCTACTTAAAATCTGTTTATGAGATGTTTACTCAGTAGTGTTAGGACCACTGCTGTTTTCCATCTACATTTCTCCTCTTGGAAATCTGATTCGTCACCTTAACCTCAACTTTCACCAATATGCTGATGATAACCAATTATATCTTTCATTCACTAAGTCTAATACTGCATCAGCCATCAGCTCAATCCAGAGCGGTGTTCTTCAAATCAAGGAATGGATGACGCAGAACAAACTGAAATTCAATGATTCTAAGACAGAAGTTCTTTACATTCACTCTAAGTTTGACCGCTCTCCAATGCCTTTCAACTCTATCAACATCGGCTCCTGTTCAGTTACGCCTGCCAAACAGGCCAGGAATATTGGTGTTACTTTTGATGATACTTTCTCTTTCCATCAACATGTCTCGTCTACATGCCGTTCAATTTACTTCTTTCTCAGGAAAATTGGTCATATTAGAAAGTACCTCACAAACGAGTCATGTTCTACTATTGTTCATGCTATTGTTTCATCAAAACTTGACTATGGTAATTCCTTGTTGTATGGTATCCCAGATACACATCTTCATCTTCTTCAACGTGCACAGAATACGGCCGCTAGAATCATTACCCGCACAAAAAAGTTCGACCATATCACTCCTGCACTCAAGCAGCTTCATTGGCTGCCAATATCATCCAGAATTGAGTTCAAGATCTTGCTCCTAACTTATAAAGCCTTAAACGGACTTGCTCCACAATATCTTGCAGATCTTGTCCATTATCGACGTACATGCCGCAACCTTCGCTCCAACAACAAACTACTCCTTGAAGTACCACGATGGAAACTCGCTACGTACGGTCGCCGTTGCTTTTCATCAGCTGCACCTGTTCTATGGAACTCATTACCACTGGACATTAAGTCATCCCCGAATGTCAACATTTTTAAGAAGAAACTAAAAACTCATCTCTTCTCGAAAGCATACAGTGCATAGCACTTGACTCTACAGCGCCATTGAACATTTCTTTGTAAATGGATATTAGGCGCTATATAAATTATATTATTATTATTATTATTATTATCCGCTTATCCGATAGGTGATAATAGTATAAAAAACCTTCTTCGTAGGTAATCAACTTCTCTTTTCTTTGTTATTATTGTCTTCTTTTGTTCATCTGCTCAATATTTTGGAAGAGGTCACTACAGGGCAGACGAGGTTATGTGAGCTAGAGGACGTTATCAAAAACCTTTGTCTAATAATGGTCTCTTGGCTCGATAACGGGCTGCTTCATATGCCGTGACCAGAATGGTGACCTCTTCCTACAAAATAAAGGGCTGATGCAACAATAGAAAGACATGAATAGATAATAATGAAAGGAAAGGTGGCTAGACGTGTATATGTAGATAATTTTATGCTCTGAGGTCTCTGGGCTGCGGACCAGACTTTGGCGGGTTAAACCGGTTTTGTGAGCGCTCAACCGTCCCACTTCCCTCATGGTATATGGCTGGAGGTGGAATCAACTCCGCTTGTCTGAACGCCTTGGTGCTTCTGCAATGCCAGATAATGTAGCTTGCTCGCAAGGCTGTTTTGGCTGATGTGTCTAATATTGGTTTTCTCTTCCCGCTGGTGATTCCTAGTGAGGCCAGACATTTGCTGATCGTGATACTATAAATCCCCCTGCTTCCGACTTCAACGGGAAAGTAGTTTACAGACCATCCGTTATTGTCACATTCTGCTACTATTGTCACATTCTGCTACAAGGTCTTGGTATTTACATTTCTTCCTGGCGAAAGCATTTGCAAGGTTTTCCTCTTCTGGGACTGTCAATTCAATGATGATGACATTTTTAGTCTGAGTTGAGAAAATAGTAATGTCAGGTCGCTTGGCCGTCTCAACAATTTTTGGAGGAAATACTATCTGCGAGTGCTCTTCATCCACCAGGAGTTTCCAGTCACTGGCATTTTTCAGGATGTCTGTCTCTTTTGGCTTTCTGTACGGCAAGACTGGATTACGGTATTTTGTGCCATCTGCTGTTTGGAATGCTATGGTAGGACTGACACTTTGAAACTGGGATGTTGATGGTCTGTTGTTGTTTGCTTCATCGACATATGGTATCAGTCCTGATACAATTGCTCTCAAAGTTTGGTCATGGCGCCAATTGTACCTTCCATTTTCTAAGGAAAAGCTGCAACAGTTCAGGATGTGGAGCAGAGTACAATTTCGGTGGTGACATAACTGGCACAATCCCATATTTGTCTTGCCCCAGAGTCTCAGGTTAGTTGGTGTCGGGAGTTGGTCATGGATGGCATTTATCTGGAATGACAGGAGTGCTGGTGTCCAAACATACAGGAGTTTCTTCCATGATGTGTCCACTTGCATGGCAGAGTCCCATCGCAGCCACTGTCCTTGTTTCGCGCATCCATAAAGGTAGATCAGCATCTCATCCTTGTCAACTTATTTAACCAAACTGGTCAGGCACTGCCTGTGTTCTTTCAGGGTCATGTCTTTAATTAGCTTCTGATTCTTCTTGAATCCCAAGCCTGCTTTGTCAGTCTGACCTCTGCCGATTTCATTAAGGATGAGATGTCGTTCTTTTTGTTCTATCTCTATTAATTCAACAACTAAATGTGGTAAAACTATGGTTTAGCCTATGTGTCATTTGAAAGTCCATACATCTAGCTACATTGTATGAATAAACTAGGTTTTTAAATCATTATTTAGCTGATATATGGTTGATTACAATTCAAAAATCAAGGGTGGCGGCGGTGGCGGTGGCGCTGTGTGTACAACCTATAAAGGTAATATGGAAAATGTTCCCAATTCTATGTTCAATTTACAATAAATCCTGATCCCTGTATGGTACCAACATGACATTGGTCTCATTTTGAAGGTTGTTTTATACAGAATATATTGTTCAGAAACCTTGCCCAACTTAATAGCCAAATGGTAATTACCGAACGTGTATAGTTGAAACATCCTCTAAGCATATCCATATCGGTTGTATGTAATCGCTCATTTTCCTAACATTCGTTGCATGGGACTGACAATGATGCCGATCTTTATGTTAATCATAGTCATTGCAATGGGTGCGCTACTTTACCTGCTAGATAAACCAGATAAAATCAAAAGAAACATACTATATAACTCGTATGAAAACGGGGGATTAAAATTGACTGATTATGGATCTTTTTGCCATGCTTTAAAAATGTCATGGATAAAAAGGTTAAACGATGATAAAAATGAAGGTTTTTGGAAGAAAAATACTTTATCTGAACTTAAAAAGTTTGTAGGAAATTATATTTGGAATTCCAATTTTAATTTAAAATGGATTAAGTCAGAATGTTCCTTTATTTTTAAGAAATATTTTAGAAGCATGGTACTTTCATTCATTTTCAGAACCCGATTCTGCTCATGCCTGTGCGAATCAAGGAATATGGAATAATTCGTTTATAAAAGTTGGTAATAAACCTGTTATGTATAGACAATGGCTAAACAAAAAGGTAATAATAGCTTTTTATCTTTCGAGAATTTCAAAACCAAATATTGCATTATTTTACACTACCATGGGTTAATTAGGGCATTTCCTAAAAATTGGAAAAGACTTATGTTTACAAATAATGTAGTTTTGTTAAATGATGATATAAATACTGTAAATGATAGATTATTTCAAGCTAAGAGAATTGTTAAAATATGGCTTATGATGTTATAATTAAGAAAATGTGCGAACGTTCCGAAAAAACAATTATAAAGTGGGAAAATGATATTCAAGTTAATGAAGAAATGTTGCCTTATCTCTTTACGATTGCATTAAAATGTGCATTGGATATTCCTACCAGATCATTTCAATTTTTGTTGTTACATTGGCGGTTGCCAACGAATAAATTCGTTCATAGAATTGGTTTAATTGATTCACCAAATTGTACGTTTTGTAATGGGAATGTTGAAAGTTTAATTAATCTGTTTTACGAGTGTGAACATGTTAAACGTTTTTGGACTAGTGTTGATATCTTTTTAAATATCATTTTTGGAATTGATCTCAGTTTAACAACATTTTCAATAATGTTTGGATACAATATTTTTGATGCGGACCCTTTAATAAATTATATTATATTATTGGGGACACTGTTCGTATATAGAAAATAATGTGCAGGTTTACGGCCGATTTTTCAAGTGTTTAAAGGGCAGCGTCCGAATTAAGGACAAAAATCTGGTTGCCCGCCGGGCAACCAAGCAGGAAATTATGGTTGCCCGGCAGATTTTTTGGTTGCCCGTTCTGTAAAATATTTAAATACATGTGTTAAGTGTTTATTGGTTGCCCACCGGACAACCAAATAAGTACATGTTGGTTGCCCGGTGCTAATTTTGGGTGTCCCGGGCAACCGGGCAACCACTTAACGCGAACGCTGTTTAAGGGCTTAGTTCATTTTATGTTCCAAGTTGAAAATCATATTGCCATTGGAAAGGGAAGATTATATAAACACAATAAAAAATGGGGTTTATATAAAAGATGGAAAGACAATAATTAAATACTGTACTTTATTATTTATAGAACATTAAAACTAAATGTTCATATATTATTGTTTCCTGTATGACAAATACAAATAAATAGTTGGTGCGCCGGCATCAACAAAAACTTTACCTGCTAGGGCTTTAAACGAGAATAGCTCTTCAAGGCAAAAATGTGACTTTATAAATACTGTTTTTCAGTTTGTTTCTGAGAATTTCTATTATGTCGAGAATGTCAATGAAGACAACTGTGACTACAATTACATATACATACTAGATGCACACTCAACGATTGCCCAGGAACTGCTGAAAATACCCAACATCGGATCAATGCATTTATGACAAAGACTGCATACACGTTGCATATCGCCAATGTACAACGGAGTGATGCAGGGTAATACACCTGCTGCCACACATTCCGGGATAGAGCTAATGTAGCGGCAGAAACGTATACATATAGTACAAGTCGGTGTTTATAAACCGATATCATTATTCTCATCTTCAAAATAGTATGGAGCGAAATGTTCAGATTGGAGACGAGATCAAATGAAGACGTTTATTTGGCAGTTAACTCTTAAAATAAAGTAATAATAAGGTGGTTGCAGTGAATTCACTAGTAAGGAAGCTTCTCATAAGCCTGCTCGGTCTACCCCAAATGCAAGGACTGGAAAGTGTTTGCCCGTGAACTGCCGACACATTTTGTTTCGAATTTGAGATTTCTACAAAGATTCCTGTTTTGAAAATTTGGAAAATTATTGAAAATTCACCAACATGATCACAAACATTTTGAAGGTAAAAAAAGACCTGACCGCCTGACCAAAATCCCCTACCTGAGAGGTCCGTTTGCCAGAGAGTCTATAATTATGGGAGAGGTCACTCCTAAGACAAAATTTCGCCTACTAAAACCAAAGTCACGGGTGAAGGTTTTAGAGGGGGCGCACTATCATGGTCGTAACAAACCAGACGACATGAGACTTGGTGGTTTTTATCGGCTCAAAACATGATTTGTGGCACAGAAATAGTACATCAATGGTAAAAAAGCTGATTGTGATTTAGAGTAGAACTGATTTGCTTTGATGATGGCAGAAATTAGTTCTTATATGACACGAAACATTCAGAATTGGTTAATTGGAATTAATTTACGTAGAACAAAATACGAATTTTAACTGGTGGATGGCTTCGTCTGACAGTGATAGAAGAGGGGCGTGGCGTTATTTACATTTTATGAATATTGTAATCAGATCAGTTAGGAAGGACGCCGGATCGCGACGAACACATGGTGTGAGGTCATGAATAGTCATGACTGAATATTCATTCACAACGAATGATTGACAGTTTACGCCGTAACTTCCGGGTGAAGGATTGAAAGAGTGCGCTATACTGAACCAAATCTCAACAATGGGCAAATATGAGCGTCATATGCCTGCGTTTGCCTGCACATGAGTTTTATATTTATTGCCAAGGCAACGACAAAAAAACCCACCCGTTCTAGTGGCCCGACCGCCCAATTTTTTTTTCCCGTACTTAAAATCGTTTTGAGATTGACAACATTAATTTTGTAGAACAAGGTTGGATTTGTTTTATGGTGAAAAATGTATGTTTTAAAAATATCGCGGCAACTGAAAGTCCCGGTATCAATGACGTCATGATTATTTATTTCATTGATACCAGGACTTCCGATCACCGCAAAATTTAAAAAAAATTGCATGTTGAGAGATGACAGTTTTGATTCGTTTTCATGATAAGTATGATACTCTGGACACCTCCTTTAAATTACTCCCACTACACACAAGAATGTTTAATAATAATTTGTCTGCCAGATTGTCGCTTTCGTCATTGTAATATCCAGGAAACAGTCTGCGGTATATACACTCTCATGTTTTCAAATAAGGAACTAGTTGTCATAAAACAAAATAAAACAATGAACAAGTGTTACTGGATTAGTAAATTGGTAATTACCAAAAGAGAATTTGTTGGGACATCCTCTAGATAATATCCGTTGAATGTTATCGCCCATTTTCATGAACTTTGTTGCAATGGGAATGACAATGATTAGTCAGGGTCACTATGTACTTTGCAGTAGATTCGTTAGATTTTTGTGGGGAGTTGCTAATTTTTGCATTTTCATGAAGGTAAAGGTCTACAGAAAGTGAAAACCAATGTTTACACATTTTTAAAATCCATTATAGCAGCCATTTTGGAATTTCAAAATGGCCGCCAATCTTCATCTCATAAAATGACATATAGCAATCAAAATGTATGGGGAAAACCGAGAAAGTATAGTTTTAATAGTGGGATACATGTATTAGACCACTAGACACTCATATCCAGAATTGTTGCTTTGTTCACACACCTAAAACCAAGATGGCCACCAAAATGGCCGCCAAAAATTGTTCAATTCCATAAATTGGCATAAATGAACCAACATGTGTGATCAGAGTATAGCTTTAACAATGGGATGTATGAATTAGACCACTAGTAACTCATATCTAATATTCTTGTTTTGTTAGCATACTTTAAAACCAAAATGGCCGCCAAATTAATGGCCAAAAATGTTAAAATATGCTAACAATTCAATAGAATAGCATAATATCAACTGAAATGTATGATGAAAATATGATTTTAACGATGGTGTGTATGTGTCAGACCACTAGTAACTCATATCCAGTATTGTTGCTTTGTTGACATAGTTAAAAATCCAAAATGGCTGCCAAAATGGGTCTCAAAATGGCTGCAAAAGTTGTCAAATTCCATAAAATGAGATAATATCAACCAAAATGTATGATGAAAATATAGTTTTAATGTTAGGATGTATGTATTAGACCACCAGTAACTCATATCAGAGTGTTTTTGCTGTGTTAACATGTCAAAAAAAAATCCAAAATGGCCCCCAAAATGGGTCCCAAAATGACTGAACAAATTGTCGGAATTCCATAAAAGGGGATAATATCAACCAAAATGTAAGATGAAAGTATAGTTTTAACATTGGGATGTATGTATTAGACCACTCGTAACTCATATCCAGGATATTTGAATTGTAATAACATACTTTAAATCCAAGATGGCCACCAAAATGGCCGCTGTATATGAAAAAATAGTCTACATGAGTGTACGATAATCCAGAATAGATATTGTAAGAATGTATATTACATCACATTCACCAAATAGCATGTTCTAAACTGTTAGGCTGTTGCTTTTAGATATAAGACCCACCTCTGTGACAATTTTGATTCTGTATCACTTTCAAAATGGCTGCCATTATGGTTAAGTTGATGTTAAATGACCTAACAAAATTGTATTGATTGTAAATGACCATTCTATGTAATACCAACACCCCCAAATCTAATGGGACAGCATTCACTATATTATTATGATAAAGCCTAGATCTAGTTTGAGTCTTTTATAATATCCAAGATGGCTGCAAAAGGTTAAAATAACCGAAAAACTGTATTAGTTTATTGTTAGTGTTACACTAGATATGACCAAATTATTATATCTACAGCTTTTAATCCATCCAGTAAACGTATTTGTATGTGACAAGGTATGATTGAATGGTATAGACTCCATTTTGACAATGTAATATTATTACGATGGCCATTATAATGACCATTTCATTTAATATTACCTCTAAATAGTCAATACAATTACCTCTAAATGGTCAAAACAATTACCACAGGGGGTCACCCATTGATCAAAATACCGGGTGGTTCAAAAATAAGTTGACCCAAGTTCAAAGTAATTGTTCAACCACATTTAAAGTTTCAGAGAATTTGTGTTTACTTAGTCTTAATCAGCAGTAAGTTTTGAAATTATCCTGAAAAGATGGCACATTTAGCTTGTTTGGTTCTTCAGATATGGTTCATTACAGAAAACATACACAACTGACTTGTCCACTGGAGTGTCATTTAGTTGTTGTCTTCAACAAAACATCATGCTCTAGTTTCAGAATTGAAATGCCCGCCCTGATAAAGTATCCCAATCTCTTTGCTTAAAT
This sequence comes from Ophiura sarsii, assembly GCA_035610835.1. Classification (NCBI taxonomy): domain Eukaryota; kingdom Metazoa; phylum Echinodermata; class Ophiuroidea; order Amphilepidida; family Ophiuridae; genus Ophiura; species Ophiura sarsii. Next base: position 56,354,890 of record CM069455.1, on the reverse strand, counting down.
GCGCCATTCACATTCAACAAAGAAACGTAGGTAATGTCAAGCACCAGACAGATGTTTCAAATGTCTCCTTTTTTCTTTTTCTCCATTTTTACAATTTGTGACCAATCGTGTGTACATGTAAGTCCACTTTGTGCATTTCATCTCTACAAAGGACGCTCCCGTGGACAAGGCAGTTTTGTGCATGCTTTTTGTAATGAACCATATCTGAAGAACCAACCAAGATAAATGTACCGTTTTTTTCAGGATAATTTCAAAACTTACTGCTGATCAAGACTTAGCAAACACAAATTCTCTGAAACTGTAAATGTGGTTGAAAAATTACCTTGAACTTGGGTTAACTTTTTTTTGAACCACCCGGTATGGTCAAAGTGGAAAGAAATGAACTCTATACCATTATATCATACATTGTCACATACAAATATGTTTACTAGGTAGATTATAACCTATAGATATAATAATTTGGTCATATCTATTGTAACACTAACAATAAACTAAAACTGCTTTTCAGTTATTTTAACCTTTTACAGCCATCTTGGATATTTTAAATACTCAAACTACATCTACAGCCCCATGGCTTTATAAATAGACATATAGTGAATGCTGTCCCATTATATTTGGGGTGTTGGCATTACATAATATGATCATTTACAATACAAAACAATTTTGCTGGGTCATTTAACATCAACTTAACCATTCTGGCAGCCATTTTGGAAAGTTACACAGAATCAAAACTGTCACAGAGGTGGGCCTTATATCTAAAAGCAATAGCTTAACAGTTTAGAACATACTATTTGGTGCATGTAATGTAATATACACGCTTACAATATCTATTCTGGATTATAATACACTTATCTAGACAATTTTTACATTTACAGCAGCCATTTTGGTGGCCATCTTGGATTTATAAGTATGTTATTACAATGCAAGTATACTGGATATGAGCTACTAGTGGTCTAATACATACATCTCAATGTTAAAACTATACTTTCATCATACATTTTGGTTGATATTATCCAATTTTATGAAATTCCGACAATTTGTTCAGTCATTTTGGGACCCATTTTGGGGGCCATTTTGGATTTTTAAGTATGTTAGCGCAGCAAAAATACTGAATATGAATTACTAGGGGTCTAATACATCCATCCCATCATTAAAACTATATTTTCATTATACATTTTGGTTGATATTATCACATTTAATAGAATTTGACCATTTTTGTAGCCATTTTGCAGCCATTTTAGGACCCATTTTGGCAGCCATATTGGATTTTTGACCATGTTAACAAAGCAAAAATATTTGATATGAGTTACTAGTGGTCTAACACATACATTCCATTGTTAAAATCATATGCTCATCATACATTTTGGTTGATATTATGCTATTTTATTAAATTTTGACCATATTTGACCATTTTGGCCATTCATTTGGCGGCCATCTTGGTTTTAAAGTATGTTAACAAAGCAAGAATACTAGATATGAGTTTCTAGTGGTCTAGTTCATACATCCCATTGTTAAAGCTATACTCTGATCACACATGTTGGTTCATTTATGCCAATTTATGGAATTGAACAATTTTTGGCGGCCATTTTGGTGGCCATCTTGGTTTTAGGTGTGTGAACAAAGCAACAATTCTGGATATGAGTGTCTAGTGGTCTAATACATGTATCCCACTATTAAAACTATACTTAAACCATACATTTTGATTGCTATGTCATTTTATGAGATTTGACCAGTTTGGGCGGCCATTTTGGACGCCATCTTAAATAACCCCTTAGTCATGGACGCCATTTTGAAATTAAGATCAGGACTAGTTAGTCCTGCTTTCGGGGTAACAGACGTGACAATTCTACCAACAAATAAGCTTTAAAAAGTGACCACATGTCATGTTTTGTTTAAAAATAGTTTAAATATATTACAATTTGGCCGCCATTTTAAAAATCCAATATGGCCGCCATTGGAGATTTTAGAAATGTGTAAACATTGGTTTCTAGTATCAGTGGTCTTTAAACATTAATTATATGCAAAAATTAGCAACTCCCCACAAAAATCCAACGAAATTACATAGTGAACCTGACTAGATGTCGATCTTGATTTTAATCCTAGTTGAACTTGTTGGACGCGCTATTTCAACTGATACTTCTAGGGCTACAACTGAAGAAAAAACAGCTCTTCAAGGCGAAAATGTGACTTTAAGCTGTTATCCAAATATCTTTGAGTATTTCTTGTATGTCGATAATTTGCATGACGTTGATTGTCGCAGTAATTACATATTCTGGAGTAAGGTATGTGACAGTTCAAGGTGTACACTCAGCAAATGCTTAGAACCTGGCGTACACACCTCCAGTCGCTTCAACGTAACTATGACACAGACTTCTTACATGTTCCATATTGCCAATGTACAACGAAGTGATGCAGGGGGATACGTCTGCCATACAAATCGGGAAGGTCCTGGAGCAGACGGTGGCAAAGATGTACACATAGTACAACTCCGTGTTTACAAACCGTTATGTTATGCTCATATTCAAAATAGTATGGAGCGAAAGGTTCAGATTGGTGACGAGATCAAATTGAGATGTACACTTCCAACGTCTAGAAAACTGAAATGGTTGGCGCCGGATGGTATAGTTTTATCAAAACGTCAAGTTACAGCCCAATACCAGAGTCTTTTTCTTAATGTAACCGTGAACGAAGAAGATAACTTCAAAAGTTTCACTTGTGTGGCTGTGTCCCCTGATGGTGAGTACAATCCTAACTGTTCCGTTACCCCACTGGAACTTACAGGAGTGAGCATCACACCAGAGGTATCGTACGTCAGAGAAGGGGACAGTGTGGTGTTCAACTGCAAAGCAAAACTCAGTCCAAGGAAGCCTCATAGGTACAACTACACTTGGATATTTAACTCTACGATCGTGTCACAGGGCCTCAACGTCTCGTCATATACAGTCACTAGTGCTCGGTTGACAGATAACGGTACCAAAGTCTTATGCAAAGCATCTGTCAATACTATTGAGGTTGAGAGCTATTCTGCCGTCATATATGTTCATCCAACTCATACACTCTCTACGAGAAGCTTAAATAACAATGAGACCGTCGAATCAGGCAGTAAGGTAAGCGTATATTTTTTTCTATTAGGCGACGAAAACGAACCAGCCTGTACTACAAGTCTGACCTACCCATTTATATTCTCGGGTTTTTGTATACACTTTTTGAAAATGTGTGAACATTTTTTTTATTTCAAAAAAAAATTAAAACAACATTTTGAAAATTAAAAATACATTTAAAAAAATCTGTCTTGATTATTTTGAAAATTTAGTATCTCTTGAGAATGTACCAAATCATTCACAAAAATGTTGAAGAAAAAAAAGCACCCACAATCAACAGAACTTACCTGAGAAGTTTGCTTGCCTGGTCAGGAGAAAAGGTTGTTTTGTTCGTCGCCTCATACATATACAACTTGTAATCTCTGTCGTCTGGAGAGCACGATTAAACAATACAAAATATAGGGAAACAACTGATATTTGGATTGAATACTAGTCTTTTTTATTGATACAATTTCATCAAATGCTTTATAACTTGCCAACCGGTCCAAATTAATAATGATCTTCGTTATCGGTTGAATAGGATGTGTGTATAAACAGACATAATACATTATTAACACCTCTTTGGTTAGTATGTATGCTAACATTCCAAGTTAATAGTCCAGTATAATCGTCTTGCTGTTTTTGTTTTCGATGCAGATAACATTGAGCACCACCCGCCATTCTAGTCAAGAGGTCGGATATGAAACCCATAACCCAGGACACGACGAATCCAAAAATGCTACAAACGTAAGCTTTATTGCAGGTGCGGTTATAGCCATCGTTTTTTTATTCGTACTTGCTATAATACTGATGGTAATTATACTCATGAAAAAGAAAACCAGGAAAAATACAACGCGGAGAACTGGAGATACTGAAGTAGCAGCAGCTGGAACGCCATCTATGGATACAACCGCACAGGTTGCAGATAACTCTACTCGTGAAGACGATAATACTGTCATATATGCTTTACCATTGCAAAAAGGTGGCGGCAACATGAGAGTGAGAACACTAGGCGTATCCTTCAATACACCATCCTCATCAACAGCAGTGATATCCACGACAACGAGCACACCGGGGAGCACACTTGAGACGTCAGAGGCCTCCATGCCGTTAAATGATAATACGGAGTCGGTACATGATGACGAGGTGTTGTATGCCCTCCCATCGCAGAAAGGGGGAGGTAATATAAAAGTGCGAACCCTTACCAATAAATCGTCAAAGAAATCATCATTATCTGCTGAAAGGAAATCAATTGCAGCTTATGAAGCCGGCATGTCTACCAATTCGATATCCAACGTTTTTGATGTGCAGACCTATACCGCGACAGATGACGAGGTTTGGTACGCCCTACCGTCTCAGAAAGAGGGAGGATATGTAAAGGCTCGAACACTAGATGGAGCCTCAAAGAGATCATCGGTATCTGCCGCAGGAAGGTTCAGTACAGGCAAGACAAAGGCTACCATCTCCACGATTTCTTCTGTTCAGACCATTGATACAACCGAATCAGATGAGGTTGTGTATGCCCTTCCGTCACGGAAAGGTGGCGGTAGCATAAAGGTTCGAACACTCGATGGGTCTTCTAAGAAATCCTCACCGTCTGCCACAACGAGATCTCATCAAGCAGATGGACATAGCGCATGCCCGGACAGTTGTGGTGTTCAGTCTGCCCAGCCGTCCTTCGCTACCAAAGATGACGAGGATTTGTACGCGCTTCCATCACAAAAAGGTGGAGGTCATGTCAAAGTGCGAACGCTGGTTGCGTCTTACAGGATATAGTCAACTCGCGCATTGGCTGGTAATAAAAGGAATTGGACCGTTTCGGCCAATTAGAGTTACCGCAAGGAGAAACCAAAACGGAAGCGAATCACGCGTCGATACCACCTATTCTGGATTTAGCAAAAGACCTGTTAAATGATGATAATGTAAACATTGTAGGATTGATTAATGTAAACATAAATATTACAATAGCTGACAATGAGTATTGGGAAGGCTAATCTAACAGTGTATGCAGATTTTCTTCTTCAACATTTGTCATGAACTATACTGCAATAAGATTATCATACACATAATGTATTGAAATGAAGTTAGCGTTTCTAAAATACCGGAATCCGTGGCAATCAAAATAGCTGAGTTTGTTAACATTTCAAAATTAGACATTTAATGTCACCTCCATATTTCACAATAGAACGATAAACTGATATTACTGATCTGGGAAATAATTGGTAATTTGTGTACATAGAAGTAGAATTTATATTGTGTATGTAATATACTGGGTGTGGACGTGTGGGTGTGACGAAATCATTTAAAATAACTTCTCTTATATTCTGTAACCTATCCAGCGAAATTAGGTCAAATTAGGGGTCGTCATCAAACGGAACGAAAAATCCACTTTTGATGAAATTGAAAGTATTCACGAATTGCGAATGAGAAAATGACGAACGCATTGCCGTTCGAAGTATTTTCATAATCAACAAGACTTGTCGGGAAAACTCAACTGTATTTACGTTACAATTTTCAGAAAGAAGAATGCACTTTTGTTATGATATATATTTGACATCACTATTCGTGCAGGACGTCATAAACTTGTTGAGCTAGATCTGTTGAATATAGTGGTCAAGCCCAAGAACAGTGCTTTTATATAGGCAGAAGACATCTACAATCAAGGAAAAAAAGGTTGGCACACTTTGTCCTAATTACGGAAAAAACCCACCCCTCTCCCCGGAGGCAATGTTGACCCGAGTCATATTATCAGAAGCCTTGGCAGTTCCCCCAACATTGATTGATGGGGGATGGGGAAGGATATAAGAAAGGGGGGAGAATTTTGCTTTCTATTAAACAGTGCTATGTCCCAAGTGTGATCTCAATTGCGGGGCACAGGGATAGTTGTAATGAGTTGCGTCAAGTGTGCCAACTATTATTTTCCTTGATTGTAGATCTTCGATAAAAACAATATAATATCAGTGTGCTCTAAAAACATGAGAAAGGTTGACACGAAGTTGACCTCTTAAAGTGATATGAAACTTATTTGATGGTGTATAACTTGATGATTCTTCCGCTTTATCTTGTTGTCATGACTATATACAATAATACTATCTGATTTAACCTGTTTCCTCTTATATCATTTTATGCGATCCCTACCGTTTGGTCAAACGTCTCATGTTATTCTGTCGATTGTGATGCTTCGTCGGTTATACCCTTACCCCTTGTTCAAATTGTTCAAGTTACCGGTGACCGAGTAATGCGCCTGCCTAGAGTTCTAGAGACTGGGGTTTATTAAGTCCCCGCAGGTGAATGTCCTTGCTTATTTTTCGTTGGGACATTCGCCGGTGTTTGTTAATATTTGTTGTTATACATTGTCTATTTAAAAAAAACGTTGGTTAGTAAACTGCTTCATATGTTATGACTATAAACGTTAATAACAAACATAATATCATCCCATATCTAGAAAGATAACTTGCTATTATTGGGGTTGGAATATTTAAAAACGTCACTTGTATAGGCCTACACATTCAGTGATAAACCAAAGGGTATTCTATATGACAGCCCGATACAAACCAATCATACACTGATCTGGTATCTGTTCAAGAAAACCACAATGACTAATAATTTAAACATACGCAACACAACATATTGCTTTACAAAAATCTAAATTCATGAAGCAATGCGATTTCAATAACGTAGGCCCATTCATTGAATAAAATATATTCCACGGGTTTCACTCTGCGACCCACCACTAGGAGGAACCTTTGAGGATGTTGAACACTTGTCTACACGGGAAGTTATAAAAGGCAGTTTCGAACAATAAATAGCTCGGGAAACACGCACGAATTTTAGGAGCATATAGTATATCGAAAAGCTGTTACTGTTTAGAGTAATGTCACATAGATTAGGGATCGGCAACTTAACTCTCTAATTGCAAAACCGTGCCAACCAAAAACGGCTAGAGTCTGACCACAGCAGAGATAGGTGAACAGGATTGCAAAATGTATGGCAGTGTTGCGGACGAGTGGGACGACGTCTGGATGTACAATTGCCATTAAATATCTCCCTCATATATATCCCTGTCGTATGTTAAACACTGAGGGCGCTATTGTTTTGAGCCTTTCAACGCAGGATTCAACGGTAACAACTTAGGCCTAATTTGGAAGTTTGTATTGCTTTACATGTGATAGGGATTGTAAATAAAGTAATTTTGGATCTGAAACAATATCATTCTAAACAATAGCCTGATGTGCTAAATCAACCAATTATTGCACCGTTATCGAAGTCACGCACAATCACTTCCTGAATAGGGCGCTATTATTGATTAAAGGATAATTACAATTAATCCTGTCAATCTGCGAGAAAAACAACAAGATTCAGGGGCGCGATATGCTACCTAATGCTATTGATAAATAAATATTTAACGGATCAAAATATTATTTAATTTTGTCATGTGACTTGGTGACAACACCACGTCGATTCAAATCGTTCTCATTCAAAAAATATTTTGTGACAAACTACGGTATATTGAGACTCCTCCCGAGAGCCATCAATTTGGAATATTTAAAATGATTGTGGAAAAGAAAATGTTAACCATTCATATGAAATCCTCACTCGGTGGGTTTTTTTCAGTACACTCTAATCGCCAGAAAACAAATCTATACGAACTTAAGTCCAAGTCATTTTGACGCAACCTGTATATAGTATAGGGAAACGTTACAAAATAGTGCTAATTAAGTAATTACAGTTAATTATTAATGAATCCGGAAATATACCTGTTTTTATCCTTATCGAGTTGACCATTGGTGATTATGTTACTGCTAAAAGCAGACTGCAGCAAGAATGTTCTCTTGTATAGGTTACCTTCAAATAGGAATTATGTAACAACATTTGATGGCATATACGGAATGATCCATTCTAAGGTGTTGTACATGATATAAAGCAAAAAAAGGTATGACATTCTTGTTCAAGACGTATCAAGACGTTATCTTAACATGGATAGTTGTCTATTGCTTTGTTTATACGTTGTTTACATCTGTATGGTTAGCTCTGTTGCCGATACTGAAATTATCCCCGTCGTCCGAGGCGAAACTGTTCAACTTCCGTGCCCCATCTCGCATGAGCTGCAGTGCTCCCAGGTGATTTGGAGTAGATTGCCCGTGTCCGGTTTGCCAGAACATACAGAATATATCAGCTCATGTACGAAGATCTACATCGATTTCATTCTCAAAAGTTCATCGGCGATAGATAAGTTTTCCGTGCTACGATACGACGAAAATGTAACGTTGGTTATCAACGACGTCCAACCTGAAGACACAGCATTTATATACAGTTGTCAAGACGACAGCTTTCGCATCTTGGCTTCATATCAGGTGTCTTTCAGTCGGCCGACTTGTACTTCTACTATGATAATATCACATCGTAAAATTAGTACGACGAACGTGACGTTGACATGCTCGGTCGAAAGCTCTACGCTTTTAAAATGGTACGCTCCAACCGGGACTTTATTATTATTATCGTCTAACGTACGTTCAACCGGTATCAAGAGTTTGACCATGGAGTTAACTCTGAACGATCGGCACAACTATGAACCTTTTATCTGTTCTGCGGGTGACAATCCTGACATTTCGAAGAATTCCTGTTTCGTGGTCCCCTTACAGGTCCCACCAACAGCTACTATCACCCCGCTAAATTTTTACGCATTTGCTGGTAACAACGCTACATTTACGTGTATCCCCGTAATAGATTACCCAGCAACCAACATCCAATGGTCGGTGAACCAGAATAAGATTCCGTCTGATCTTAAGGATAAATATGTGGTGGACACCGCACACAATAAGCTTACTGTGACCAATGTCACGCGTGTTGATGGAGGTACGGTGGTTAAGTGCAGGATTTTCAATGCAAATGGTTTGAAGTCGGGAAGCAGGAAAGGCATTCTTTACGTTAAATTGCCGACCGTTTCTACGCCAACCGTTTCTACGCCAACGGTGAGTATCACAGTATACCTTGTTTGGGTGGAAATTTTTGTAAAGGTTTAAAAACCAAATCCCATATTTGATTTTGTTTTAGGAAATTTCGGAAATTGTGGAACATTCCCCCAAATGTGTGTGTAAAAAAACTAAAAACAGCAGGAAGTACAAATAAGCGTACGAAAATAGGGATGACAAGAGGTTGAGTAAGAATCCAAAAGGCGCAAGTAATTTGTGGCGAAGATCAAATAATGAAACTAAACATAAAAAAGTAACTTTGAACAAAATCCTTATCTTCGCGCCCATGCGCTTATTTGTATATACATTGTTCACTTTTAAACCGACACTTGGCCGGTCATAAATTCTCCATTTCACAGATTATGCAGGCCAATGGCTATGCCTTTAACCACTGTTTTGATGTACAATTATAAACAAGTAACTTACCGGGTAACGTATTACTCCTCCTTGAAAATATCACTTATGAACTTGATGAGAAATGAGAAATGTCCCCTCTTTAATTTGAGATATTACACGTGAAGGATGATTTGATATCAAGGGAGTTACAGTACAACAAAAAAAGATAAAGTACGGTTCCCATTTTCGCTTTTGATTTTTTAAGCGCGGACTTAGTTTGGGTCAAATTATTGATTATATGTAGTGCTGTTTCACCGGTCAAAAATGCCATGTGAAAATCGGCCGCATTGTTCCGATGGCATTAATACCTGTCATACTCTCCCCCGTGAATAATGTGAAAATGATAAGCATACTTTACTTTACATTTGGAATTGTAACTACTTTAATAATCAACCATTCTTGGCGTGCAACATCTCAAATTAAGAAGAAGACATTTCACAGCAGCTTTTTAACTTAATATATTAATGAAGGAGATATGCTCTTAGCGTTATCAGCTCATTTATTACCCGACAAATTACTTTTTTGATGAGTTAACAACAATGTATGTTCCACATAATAGCCAACAAAGACAGCAGCCTAACAGCCTGCAAAACAGACGCGTGTATTGCCCTATGGTCACTCTTTGGTCAGTTATACAAAAGTGTTAATACTTTCCAAGCGGCGGGCGTCTGCAGACGACTTTCAAAAATTTCACGAAATATTTCAAAAATGTCGAAATTATTGAATTTGATTACCATTTTTCGAATCACCATGAGAAATGCATTAAAATAAGTACAAACATGCCTATTATTGGGTCAGTAATCATTGAGATATACTTTGAAAATTGTGAATCAAAGGTTTCTGATAAAAGGCAGCGGATCGTAATGAAACACATTCGTATGGGTTTAGATGCTTTGTAAACTTGCACAGTGATGTATATCTTAGCCAATTAGTAAGTACTCTTATATTTTATTCGCAGAATCTCCCATCAACCATCGCAGCGATGACGTCATCAAATTATGAGAGCTCCCGAAGCCAGGATATGTTGACTACGACACCACAGACTGCGATGACAGCACGTGACCACACTATTACTACTGACAATAAAACAATATCCCATGCTGCACCAGTTGATCAAGCGAGTAGAAACCGGAAACGCAACGAGAAGATTGTCGATATCGGATCGAGCTCGTCAAACATTGCTGTCATTATATTAGGGGTGATCGTTGCATGCGCTTTGGCTATATTGGCCGTTATTATGGTAACTGGGGTAGCCATCAAACGAAACGAAAAATCAACAAAAAAGACAACCGTCACCACGCTTGAAAACGAAACACAAGAAAATAGCATAGCAGCTGCAGCAACAACTAATTTGAATCCCCATGCATCGCAATTTGCAGTTATTTGCAAAAGTAAGACTAGAAATAAAACTACACGTGATAGGTTATATACGCAAAGCCCGTGAAGAAAGGCCAAACTAAAACCTGCACGGTGAAACCTCTTGAAAATGTGCATTACTACTCGGTGACGCCAGATGAATCCCCTGTATCCCACACTACTGCATCTTTCGTTTATGCCCATGATGGTGTAAGGGCTCAGACCAATGAGAAACAAGTTCATATCAACATGATCAATATGAAAACGTTTGCAAACGATAGATATACTGCAACATCATGAAGTCTTGCTATATATAGTGTATGAAACTGTTTTAACAAGGATGCCTCTAAAATATACTTTATGTATAGCTGTTTTAAGGAAATAAAGATCTGATTTGATTTGATTTAATTTAATTTGATTTGATTTGTTTGATTTGATTTGATTTGATTTGATTTGATTTGATTTGATTTGATTTGATTTGATTTGAAATAGAACTTAGCCCTAAGCTATGTGTTTTTATCCCTTGCCTTGCATTGGGCTATTTCAGTTGAAATCATGAACCCCATGACCTATAGGGAGTGTGAATTTCAAATGGGATTTCCTGCATCGGTGACTCCATCTTGAATCTACACTCCCTGTGGGGAAGACTAAAGTAATGTCTTCCATCAGTGACTGTCACTGTTTCCATGGGGGTGAGTAGAATCAAATGGAATGGCTTATTTAAGTGATCATTATATTGTTTGACTACTTTTAAACTTTAACTTTTAAACTAACTTGACACTTTCCGCGCTGCAGGCGTCTGCAGACTGCATTCTAAAATGTCACAATTTTTTTTCAAAAATGTCAAAATTATTGAATTATATTACCATGGAATTACCATTACAAATGCATTGAAATAAGTAAAAACATGCCTAGTATTGGTACATTAATCCTTAAGACCTTGAAAATCTGTTTTGTATAATATGGTAAAACCAGGGAGGTGTCAAATTGTCTATTTGACACCTCCCTGGTAAAATTAATAGCCGCATGAAAGGGTTAAGAACATGAATAATACATGGGAACATTGAATAAAATAAAAATAGTGTTTTTACAGTGTATACAGCTAAGAAGTGTCGCTGTCTACAACCAGACTTTGAGTCTGAAATGATATTAAACCTTGACATAGTTAATTACAATATCAACGGAAGTGATTTATGATGTATCGAATTGAATTGGGTAATGGAAGTTTCTTAAAATCCATTCCGGAAATTGTTTAGCCAATCGATTGTTGCCGTGACAGCGAAAGGGTATCTGACTGAAAACTCCCGAACATCCAGGCGTTTTCTTTTATTTCCCGCCATCACGCAACCAAATCCACTTTATAATATTGCATTACCTAGCATTACACCTACCTTACTGCCGTGTACCATATCGCGATAAATGTTAGAGTTACAAGCGTAATAGGATCTGGTTAGTTACTTTTAGAGAACTGTAAACTAACACTATAATTAACACTATAATTCATTGTTGACGCGTTCAATTATGTGTTTCATTACAAATTATGATTAGAGATCAAATGTTATGGAACTGAAAATAATGCAATTCATTGTGAACCCATTATAATAATAATAATGAGATTTATAAAGCGCCTTTTACAAAGTAGACAAGGCGCTGAAGAAAGGGAAAGGAGAAGGACTAGGTGCAAGGAAAAAGATGAGACTTGAGGTGACCCTTGAATACACTTAAACTACCAAGACCACGAATATTGATCGGAAGATTGTTCCAAAGGCGAGGCCCTGCCACAGAGAAGGCACGGTCACCAGCATGTTTTTTGGACCGAGGGACCTCAAAGGTGATAGCCAAGTCAGAACGTAGCGTGTAATTTGTCTTAAGAGTACGAGGTTTAAGATATGAATACAGATAATTAGGGGATTTAAAATGCCAGGCCTTGAAAGTCTGAAGCAGGACTTTGAATTGCAATCTTTGAGCGATTGGTAACCAGTGAAGGGAACGGAGGAGAGGAGAAGCGTGGGCACGCCTAGGTTTCCTGAAAATGAGACGAGCAGATTTATTCTGTAGAACTTGAAGACGATTGAGATGCTTCTTGTCGATGCCATATAGGAGGGAGTTGCAGTAATCCAGTCTCGATAAGATGAGAGTGCGAACAATGTTGTGACACGTCTCGGTATCAAGATGTTTACGGATGCGATTGAGGTTATGCAACTGCCAGTTTATTGAACGAGACAACTTTGTGATGTGCCCAGCCATTGTCATGGAGTGATCTAAAATGACACCCAGGTTGCGGATGGAAGGAGAGGAGGGAATGTCATGATTATCAATATGAAGAGTAAGATGTTTAAGAGAACTATAGTGGTTGGGAGAACAGGCAACGAAAAATTCTGTTTTGGCTTGATTAAGCTTCAACCTGTTGTTAAGCATCCAGGACTGCAGATCATTTACACATTGACGCAATTTGAATAAAGCACAAGCAGCATCACCATGGCAATTTGGGTTAAACATGATGTAAATTTGGACATCGTCGGCGTAGGTGTGATAATTAAGATTATGGTGCTTAATTATCTGGCCAACTCTGCGGGTATAATAACTGAAAGCCTGGGGTCCTATTACTGAGCCCTGGGGGACACCATAAATAAGGTCCTTATCATCCGAGAAATCACCACTAATGTTAACTGAGCAAGTTCTACCCTCAAGGTATGTCTTGAACCAATTTTGAACATTACCAGTCATACCAAAATCCCCAGCAAGTCGTTCCAAGAGGATACCGTGATCCACGGTATCGAATGCCGCTGACAGATCTAACATCAGGACAAAAACAGCTTGCTGATCATCAATTGCCCTCAGAATGTCATTTTGGACACATGTAAGTGCTGTCTCAGTGCTACGAGCTTGCCTGTAGGCAGACTGATAAGGATCTGAAAGACCATTGGAATTTATGTAATTGGACACCTAGATGAGTACAGGAAAAATACAAACATGAACTCTCTCTAATAATATTACGATTGGTTTCACAGCCGACATGCGCTACAACTAATACATGCTATCTCGAAATTGTACTGTTTCCGACTTTTTACCACAAAATGTCTACATCGTCAACAAAAAGAAGATATTAAATTGCTTTTCAATTAATTGGTTATATTAGTTATATAATTTGCATTTTGCCTTGTTTATAATTTCTGTTGACAGTACATGTAGGGGTGCGTTGCCGATGTACTTCCTGTTTATATGCCAGTGTGGCAGGCGCACAATAACATAATGGCCCGTATTTTACGTAATAAAAGAGAAAACCGATTGATAAAACCTGTTTTTTCGAATCGAAAATCAGGTTTTTCAATCGAAAAACAGGTAACATGCACGAATACAACTAGTTTATCCGCAGCAAAAACATGGTTTTCGAAATGAAAAACCAGTTTTATCCATTCCAAAAAAAAAGTGTATCGATTCAAAAACAATGTTTATTGATTCGAAAAACTTATTTTTGTTGATAAACCTAGTTTATACGTGCCATAGACGTCCCTTACTTTTTTTATATGTTGCAAATACAGGTTACATCGCTTTCCCTACAAACCCGGTACTTGGCTCTCGTCTCGTGAGACTGTTATAACGCCCTCTGTGATTTATACGATGGGTAAAAGAGTCCTTGAAATATCGAAACGGCCTTTACTTTATTGAACTCTAGTATGTCAGCCAATCTACTGACCTCAAGAGCACCAATCACGAACTATACCATCATACAACAGGAAACCGGAAATAATTCCAACATCCCGAAACTGTGAACAGAATCTGCAAAATATAGCGTGATTATGTTAACACTTTCCACGCGGTAGTCGTCTGCAGACGACAGTTTCAAAATGTCGCAAAATGTTTCAAAAATGTCAACATTATTGAATTGTATCACCAAATTTGGAATCAGCATGAGAATTTAAACAAAATACGTACAAACATTCATACTATTGGTTCAGTAATTATTGAGATAGACTTTAAAAGTTGGGAAAGGTTTCCGTTCAGGTAAGATTTTACTAATAGTTAATGATATAGATAGACACATAAAAATAAGCGCATCAAACAAAAACACCACCCGACAAACAAATGGGGAAAATATATATAAACACAATTATGTTTGCCGAGTTGATCTTTTAAATTTTTAATTACAGACAAAATTTGTGATGCAGGTTTATTTCTCTTACAGAAATCTACAACTATCTCCTTCACGCATGACGTAACAACATCACCAAGTGACGTAACAATATCACAACGTGACGTAACAACATACCCACGTGAAATAACAACATCACAACATGACGTAACAACGACACATGACGTAACAACATCACCACGAAGCAATACGTCTGTAACGACAGTCACCGACGAGGGCGTTCTACAAAATCAGTCCAAACCCGTCGTCCAATTAAACACATTCGTTTATGCCAACAGATCCTCTACCAATGCCAATATGTTTGACTCATTTAATGACGGTCAGACATTTGTGTTGCCTACACCCATAGTTAGTCTCACGCTTCCCATCATATTGGGAATGGCGATGACAATTTCAATATTTGTCACTGGTATACTCATGATCTGTGTTCTGATTAAAAAGAAATCAATGTAAGGCGACGAATCTGAGATTTGTTTTGGACCAATTTTGAAAATTTGCTTTATTCAATTTTAAGTTCAGGAAAAACATTGACAGCCTCACTAAAGAAACAAAAAATAAAAACAAAGACAACCAACCAACCGATCCTACCTGAGAGGTCCGATGGACTATAGGGTTTTATTCGTCGCATAAAATGGATGATTTTAAACATTTTAAGCATTGTAGTTGATGAAACACAATATTACCCAATCGAAATAATGTAATTTAGGGACCCACGTATGCACTAGATTAAAGTGTCTCAGCGATTGTTGATCGACGATGCACTCTGTTATACCGTGTTGAATTGATGCACGTCTACGTTTGTGAACTTAAGTGCACACTTTCCACTTTTGCAAATGAAAACATCCTCCAAAATCAGACGAGCGTTCTATACCAACCTATAATTTACTGTACACGCAACACTTGGTTCACGTTTCATTCCGTTTATGTCTGGAGGCCGGACTATGGTTCAGGGAGGGGCTGGTTCCTTTTACAGATACCGTTAAATCACAAGTCTGAGACTGTTTACTATGCAAAACCTATTTTTAGCCTTTGTGTTTTGGTTGGTAGTTTCGGTTTTGATCATTGTTGATATTGTTTAAATCCGAGTATTTGACACTTTCCACACGGCTATTAGTGTTTTCTTATGAATTACTGAACCAATACTAGGCATGTTTGTACATATTTTAATTCATGATTCCAATTATGGTAATGACATTCAATAATGTTGACATCTTTGAAACATTTTGTATACATTTGGAACTGTCGCGTGGAAATCGTTAAACTAGAATCCCACTATAAGAATGTACTGACTTAACTTATCCCAAAGGTGATTATGATATTTTTGTTTGATTCGACAGACTATCAAAGGGTAAATATTGTCCTCTATATAAAGATCAAACAGTCTTTTCACACAGGAGTTATTCCTCACAGAATAATACTATTCACGCAGGCATCGCAGAAAAAAAGAAAGGTTGCTAAAAGTACACACTCAATAAATACATGACATTAAATAGTAATTAGTGAAACAAAATTTATATTGTCTGAGAGTTTGACAGTGTGATTTGATTTCTGAAAAGAGAGACTGAATATAACATTGTCTCGTTCCCACAATACATGTATGTGGTTTATGTTGTGAACAATGAAACTGATAGTAGAGTTATCGATTACAGTTCCTTATTTCGACGAAGCAGGATTTGTTTTCAATACATTTCTTGTGAAATCAAGTAGTACTTAAAGTCAATGTCGCAGTGTCGTACTTCAATTGCTTTAGATCATAGATGATTAATGCTGGCTTCCAGAATGTAATTTGCAATTACGATGAAACATTCGGGGATTCGTTAACGCGATGTATTACTATTATACAATCGTGTTTGTGTTTGTAAATATGACACATGTATGTCAATCATACAAACATTCCTTGGTTGAAGAACAATTGGTGATACAAGGAGATGGTATATTTCTTGACTGTCCAATTCCGCAGGGTGTAGAATGCGGTCATGTCGGTTTGTATATATATAATACTACATCAAGTAACTTTTCAGAGATAAGCTATTGTAATTATAAGCAACCTATAATACAACTCGCACCTGAAAATGGAATGCGGTACAATATTGTGTTAGAAGACAATATTCTTACTTTGGAGATTAACAATGTGAAGTTAATCGATGGCGACTATGACTATATCTGTAGATATTATTATGATGACACCAAAATATACAAGGTGTTTAAGCTCTCTGTCTTGCAACCAATCTGTACCGCTAACAATATAACTCTACTGGAGCAGTCTGCTGGGAAGTATTTAGCCACCATACAATGTTCAATTTCCTCAAGCACAACATTACATTGGATTGCACCAGATGGTTCCCAAATCTCCAATGAGTATAAACCAGCAAATGAACAATTATCAGTAACGTTATATCTGAATGACACAGATAATTATGATGAGTTTAGATGCACTACATCAACAGGTGCATCTTGTACAGTTTCCCCTTTGGAGATACCTCCATCAGTTGAAATAGACCCCGTGACGTCCACGACTAACATCGGCGATGATGTTACATTTAGATGTGCGCCAAGAATAACTCATCCCCAAAACGTGTATCGATGGATTGTAAATCGTAAACTAATATCGAAAAACACATCCAAGTATTTCGTTGAACCAAATGGATTAGAGATTGTCATTCGTAATGCAACGGCTCAAGATAACGGTACTACAGTTAAATGCAAAGCGTCACACAAGAAGAGCAAGAAAAAGGGTGTCGCTGTAGCTACTTTACTGATTAACCGAGACAGTGATCATGCTGGGACCCAGGTAAGTCTTACAACCTGAATAAGCACAAAAGCAGTAACAAGACAGTACAGCATAACATATATCATGTATGATATCTTACTTACCTACTGGATAACAACATGTTGCACGCCCTACAATATTAAGAGTATAGTACCCATGGGCAAATATATTTGTGATCTTAAGAATATATCAATTACCTGATTGTAATGTTAAGCTATTATCTAAAGTCACACTCAACTACGCAAGTCCAGTAAATACTTGGACAAATTGTTATCACACGATGACAACCCAAAACCATAAAACCCGAACATATTAAATGTTACACCGCGTGCAATATGTTGTTATCCGGTACAAATGCCTGGCAACGGCAGGAACCCAACATTGGTTAATGCTAGCCACATCCAGTTCTCATTGGAATCTACCAAGGTACTACCTTTCACTCTCTACTGTCTGTTATCAAGTGTCAAAGTGTATGGCCATGCCCGTCTGTAGTGGACTCTTCTGGCGATTTCTCCCATTTAAAGAATGGAAGTTTGAATACAACATAACAGTTTGAACATGGAGATTTGGGATTTGAGAAAGTGTATCGTCTAAATAGCTTGGGGATTAAGATATATATCAGACCACCCGTTCCCGTAAACAATGTAGAACTCGAACTCCTGTTCCTAAGCAGCCATCTAACACTACCACTATCACTATCTTTTCCTGTTAAAGTGTGCGTTTGCTACGTAACATTGGCTACCGTGTTCACTTTGTTCTGATTGGTTTGTTTACAATATCGTATTATATTTACATTTTATTAACAAGTACTAAATATTATCTCTTATTTACAGCAAAGTTTGACTTTTTCAACCACCAGTACCACGACGACATCTCCACGAAACCCTACAGTGACAACCAACCGCCCACAGGATTATTCGCTCCCCACATTTACAACTACTGAAAATGATATAACTGATATTGACATGCGTGATAGATGGTATGGGTCGAAACAACCTACCAGTCCGCTCGATACTACGAAGGCTATTGATTCTATTGACTTTAGTCGGGAAAATAAGCTACCCTCATGGCTTGTACCTTCCACGATATCTGGGGTTCTAGGAGGCTTGATCTGTATAATAGGAATTTTGATGGTGTGCGCTGTGAAAAGGAAAAGAGCGCTTACACACAATGTGAATGCGGACTCCGACGCTGACCCCAATGCGGATATTGATTCACTTTATGACACTATTACCGATGTTAAAGGGACAAGGCAATCTGAGCACAGTGCTGTCCCAAAGGCAGATACACACTCCGTAGACATAGTAGATAGCAATCGAGAAGTAATGTGCACTCCTTTATTGCCGATGCAAGTTGGGGTGCACTCAGTAGATCGATTGATACCGTCAAATCGGACACATTGGCATTCCACAAAGACAATATGTCTGCTTCTTCTCAACAGAAAGCAGAACAAACCAGTGATTTATCAAGAGAGAATAGTATCAAACGAATGCCTAATAACGATGGTAATGAACCAAACTCATGCTTATCGAACTCACTCTCAGACGCCGAAGATCATGATTCGTGTTTCTATTACACACTTGAGAAGGACAGTGTTTCTGACACCTGTTCTTTGACTTCGCAGAAAATTAGTGATGCCGAAATAGTATCAAGTGAGTACAACGTGAACGACGTTGTTTACGCTCTACCTTTACAGAAAGGTGGCGGACATACCACCGTAAGATTAATATCATGTACCGCTGATGTACTGTTAAAGTCACTTCCTGAAGGTATTGGGAGCAACGCTGCACCACCAACGGCAACAGATGAAGACCCATATGAGATAGATGATACGATATATAACACAATCGACGAAGTCAAAACCTCATCCCAGTCTCCAATCGAAGGTGATTGTGTTGCGCATATGACGCAAGTTCCCGGTGAAATAGCAGTTTTCTCAGATGACGTACATGCTGATCCGTCAACATTGCATGAAGAGCAATGCGAGATGGATGATACGATATATGACACCATCGACGAATTCAAACTTTGTGAACAACATATATTTGATTCAGCACAGTCTCCAATGGAGGGCGATTATGTTGCACAGATGGTAAAACGTTCCAGTGCAATCCCAGCACGCTTAAATGAAGAGCACGCCGACCAGTCAACATTGCACGAGGTCAACGACCAAAAGGAAATCAGTAAATCAACCGTTGCCACAGATGACGACATAATCTATCCGAAGTCTTCAATGGACATGATGGAAGGCGCTTCTGTTGCACGCAAGATAACAATTCCCAGTGCAGACTCTATGGAAATAGCGCATGCTGATCCTTCAACATTGTACCAAGCGGAAATCGACTCGTTGCCCGTTGCTAATGATGACGACATCATCTACGCGCAACCATTGCAGAAAGGTGGAGGACATACAACGATCAAACCTCTTGATGTTCCCTTCAACATGCCCATGTCAGACAATCCCGCGGATTCGTCAATAGCAAATGATCACGGCGAACAGAATTATGACCGACAAAGTGGTATAGTTCGTGATCTAGAGAAAGAAATTGTATCAAATGATGACACGGGTGCTGATGAATCATTCTATACTACTATTGACGATGTTAATATTACAATAAGATAAAAATTGCCTCCGGCACCGTCACCTTCACGACATCCCAGTTATGACCACATCAATGAGGACAGCAATGAATCAGTTATTGATAGTGATTGATAAATCGCATCGTCTTTTGTGTTTGATGCAGTGGTTCTTAACCTTTTTGGCACCACTACCCCATCAGACATTCTTGGTCCGTACCTTGACCACCCCCCCCCCAAAAAAAAAAACACCCACCAACACCAGCCCGATTTACTAAAACTGAAACTGCTTCATGATGCGAGGATAGCAAACATTACATTTTGCATTATTTGCAACTTTTGTGTTTTTTTTAAGCCTTTTAGAGTGAAATATTAAAATGGTTCCCCCAACACTATAATTATGACCCCTTCATGACCCCCTGGAAAACCCCAACCGACCACTGATGTAGATGATCCACTCTATAATACTATCGATTCATTTCAGGACTTTACACCAAATAATGTACTAATTTTCGAATTAGTCTTCTGCACCAGTCGCACAGCTGACAAATTTCTGAAGAAGTCGTATTGCTATGATTCTATATGAACAGTTTAAATCAAAGTTAAATGGTTGAATTAATGGGGCGTCGCCCTATTATTCTTTCGTCTATTTAGCATTTTAGAGTATCACCCTATTACATATATGTGGTCTGTAGCACCGGATACCATTATGTGGCCCTTAAGGACTTTTTTATAATAAAAAAATACACTCTAAACATATCCTAGGAAGTTTTATAAATCTTATTTTGAACGTCATTTCTAAAATGATTTTGATATCGTTTTTATCACATGCATTGGCAATGTCCTACTCATATGAAATTGATTCCATTCAGATAAAGCGCCTTTAATGTGAGAACAGACATTATATAAACATGATTATTTATAACTTCAGTTTCATTTTTGAAATAATGGCATCGAAAGTGGTCATGCATTATTATAACATTGAACACTTGCATGTGGATCTGTAATGAGCAAGGTGGTGTTGTAATTTGCTTTTGTTGGTTATAAAGTTGAAACAATCTTATTATTCGAATTTCTTCCGCTTTGTATTGCTGCCATGACTAGGTAGGTTAACAAGTTAGAAATATACACCTAGCACACAATGTTCCTGAAAATTGAATTTTTTTCTACTTCTGAGGGGGGGGGGGGGGGGGGGGGGGGGGGGGGGGGGGGGGCACATCAGACTCCCCTTGTTCGAGCTTTTAGACCATTCTACTTAAATCAAGAATATATCAGTATAGGCCTACGCTCAACTTCTTTCGTGCATTGCTAAAAAACAAAATATTTATTGGCTTTTCGATAACATTTTGGTCAAAAGTATACACCAGATCGCACCAAATGAGTTCCAAAATTGAATTTTTTTCTACTTATGAGGGGGGCACATCCCCCCTCAGACTCCCCCCTGTCCGATCAGAGCTCGGAGGGCGGTGCTGCGCACCGCTTGGATGGTACATGATCAATTCCATTTTTAGGACCCGCGCCTGGTGCCCCCCCAATCACAACTACCACGCTACGCCCCTGACTACAATTCCGGAAATAACTGTTGAACCACTTTGAGGACTTCGTTGAAATCAACCCCCCCAGTCCCCCCATTCAATGTTGTTCGGAACCGTTTCATCACCACGGTCGTTGGGACCCTCAACATTGATTGGTGGGGGCGGGGGAGGGATATCACTTAGTAGATAGCTCAAGCTCTCCACACAAGATTGTTGCAAAATCAACGCTTGAAAATAGTCCCTTAAAGGGGGATATTAGCAAAGAAATGGACCGTGTGGTCCAACACCAATTTTCCTGAATTGTCTGAATGAGATCCAAAAAAAATCATCTGATTTTACATTTTTAGCCACAACTTTTTTATTTGTAAGTCTTCTTTGATCAAATTTTCAGTAAATAGTGATGCTATGAATCTCCTGATATACCATCATCAAGAGGTGTCTACCGTACTGAATTAGGGACTGGTCATATTAAATACCTAAACCTGCATATTTGCTCCTATTATTCAAGGAAGCCTGACTTATTTATTTTAAAACAGCATCTGATATCCCGATAAACACGAGAACATTATAAAATATGATTTAAATACAACTTTGACGGTTCGTGCGTGGCGCTCGACCCAACCCATGCGTATCCCTTGGTTACAGCTTGCGCTACGCGTTTGCATAAACTTCGAGCATAGCACTCGACTTTGTTACCAAGAAATAACATGAACAATTAGATGGTAACTAACATTGCGGTTCATTACATATCAATACAGGACAGATATGAATAGGTTCAGTCATTACATTCATCGTTCGTGTACAGATCATGATTAACAATATATACGTCTCGCGCGCAGCGCTCCACACGCCACGCGCACAGCGATCGACACTCTTCGTGCACATAGCGCACGACATTGCTCGCGTAGCATACCGCGGCAATCATTTATTACAAAATTATTATATTTATAACATTATAATAACAAGGCCAAAGCTAAAGACAGAGAATTATATTAAAAAGCATCGTCCACAGTGGTATAAACATTACATTGTAGGTAATTCGCCGAACCCTGTCTTTGGAATTCTAATGACGCGGTGATGGACAATCGTTACATGGTTGTCCGTATTGAATTGCACGCGTGTACACGATTGTCCGTCTAAATTAAATAGATAATAGGAGTTAGTTCTATTATTTATCGGGGACAATCGACCGATGTGCATGCTTTTCAATGGATGGACAAACGCTACGGTTGTCCATACTCTGATAGTACGAGGGCATGGTTCTGAATAAAAAGACGCTATCAGGCGTTACTATGAAAGGTGTATTGTGAATCAGTGCTAATTTCTAAAGCCGAAGATAATATGACTCTTGATTTGGCTTGATATTGCATAGATGGGCGATTAGCTCAATTGGTTAGCGCGTTGGCCTATTCATACTTACGGGGCAGAGACACGGGTTCAAATCCTCATGGTGGGAGCCATTGGTGTTTTTAATAATGTATTAATATAACATTTTCGTTATTCGCGTGGCTCATTAACTTGTTTATTTTATTCATCTGTTTGTCACATATTGTTTTTGTTTTTTCTCTCTTTTGGTTTTTGTTCTTCTTTATTTTTGAACTTTTTTCGGTGGTTGTTGTTTGTCTTTCTTTCTCTTTGTCTACCACATGTAAAATGACCAGTCCGTCACAATGCATTTCGTACTTTTAATGCATTTATTAAACACGGAAGATAAATAATAACCGTCACGTTAAGTAAATGCAAAGAAAATACAATCATTCCATGACTTCAATGGCAAATACAACGCTACAATAATTGACACAATAGTTATTACTTTATAGCGTCTATAATGCGGTTGTGACCGGTCCCTTATCAAAAAAGAAACGCATTGCGATAACAAAAAGGATTTTAATTGATTGTTGCATAATAAACTACTGTCATATAATTAGTTTAAATAATGAATTTCACCCGTTGCACCCTATGTAAGACTACGTGGAACACTCGCGCATTCCATGGGCCATAATCACGCATGAAATGACCAGTCCCTAACAATGTACATGTCGTATTTACTTTATCTTTACCATATATAATAAGTATATACATATTTTGCCACTCTCCAAATTAGAAGATTATGCAATGTATAGAAGACGAGTTATTCCCTATAGACAGTTGTCATATTGAGTGATTTACCATACAAACGGGTCACAATCACGCATAAAATGACCAGTCCCTAACAATGTAAATGTCGTATTTACCTCTATCTTTACCGTATATAACAATTATATACATATCTTGCCACTCTCCAAATTAGAAGATTATGCAATGTATAGAAGACGAGTTATTCCCTATAGACAGTTGTCATATTGAGTGATTTACCATACAAAACGGGCCATAATCATGCATAAAATGACCAGTCCCTAACAATGTAAATGTCGTATTTACTTTATCTTTACCGTATATAACAATAATATACATATCTTGCCACTCTCCAAATTAGAAGGTTATGCAATGTATAGAACACGAGTTATTTCCTATAGACAGTTGTCATATTGAGCATTTACCAATAGCCTCAGACATGTCTGAATGAGATCCAAAAAAAAAACATCTGATTTTACATTTTTAGCCACAACTTTTTTATTTGTAAGTCTTTTTTGATCAAATTTTCAGTAAATAGTGATGCTATGAATCTCCTGATATACCATCATCAAGAGGTGTCTACCGTACTGAATTAGGGACTGGTCATATTAAATACCTAAACCTGCATATTTGCTCCTATTATTCAAGGAAGCCTGACTTATTTATTTTAAAACAGCATGTGATATCCCGATAAACACGAGAACATTATAAAATATGATTTAAATACAACTTTGACGGTTCGTGCGTGGCGCTCGACCCAATCCCATGCGTATCCCTTGGTTACAGCTTGCGCTACGCGTTTGCATAAACTTCGAGCATAGCACTCGACTTTGTTACCAAGAAATAACATGAACAATTAGATGGTAACTAACATTGCGGTTCATTACATATCAATACAGGACAGATATGAATAGGTTCAGTCATTACATTCATCGTTCGTGTACAGATCATGATTAACAATATATACGTCTCGCGCACAGCGATCGACACTCTTCGTGCACATAGCGCACGACATTGCTCGCGTAGCATACCGCGGCAATCATTTATTACAAAATTATTATATTTATAACATTATAATAACAAGGCCAAAGCTAAAGACAGAGAATTATATTAAAAAGCATCGTCCACAGTGGTATAAACATTACATTGTAGGTAATTCGCCGAACCCTGTCTTTGGAATTCTAATGACGCGGTGATGGACAATCGTTACATGGTTGTCCGTATTGAATTGCACGCGTGTACACGATTGTCCGTCTAAATTAAATAGATAATAGGAGTTAGTTCTATTATTTATCGGGGACAATCGACCGATGTGCATGCTTTTCAATGGATGGACAAACGCTACGGTTGTCCATACTCTGATAGTACGAGGGCATGGTTCTGAATAAAAAGACGCTATCAGGCGTTACTATGAAAGGTGTATTGTGAATCAGTGCTAATTTCTAAAGCCGAAGATAATATGACTCTTGATTTGGCTTGATATTGCATAGATGGGCGATTAGCTCAATTGGTTAGCGCGTTGGCCTATTCATACTTACGGGGCAGAGACACGGGTTCAAATCCTCATGGTGGGAGCCATTGGTGTTTTTAATAATGTATTAATATAACATTTTCGTTATTCGCGTGGCTCATTAACTTGTTTATTTTATTCATCTGTTTGTCACATATTGTTTTTGTTTTTTCTCTTTTTTGGTTTTTGTTCTTCTTTATTTTTGAACTTTTTTCGGTGGTTGTTGTTTGTCTTTCTTTCTCTTTGTCTACCACATGTAAAATGACCAGTCCGTCACAATGCATTTCGTACTTTTAATGCATTTATTAAACACGGAAGATAAATAATAACCGTCACGTTAAGTAAATGCAAAGAAAATACAATCATTTCATGACTTCAATGGCAAATACAACGCTACAATAATTGACACAATAGTTATTACTTTATAGCGTCTATAATGCGGTTGTGACCGGTCCCTTATCAAAAAAGAAACGCATTGCGATAACAAAAAGGATTTTAATTGATTGTTGCATAATAAACTACTGTCATATAATTAGTTTAAATAATGAATTTCACCCGTTGCACCCTATGTAAGACTACGTGGAACACTCGCGCATTCCATGGGCCATAATCACGCATGAAATGACCAGTCCCTAACAATGTACATGTCGTATTTACTTTATCTTTACCATATATAATAAGTATATACATATTTTGCCACTCTCCAAATTAGAAGATTATGCAATGTATAGAAGACGAGTTATTCCCTATAGACAGTTGTCATATTGAGTGATTTACCATACAAACGGGCCACAATCACGCATAAAATGACCAGTCCCTAACAATGTAAATGTCGTATTTACTTTATCTTTACCGTATATAACAATTATATACATATCTTGCCACTCTCCAAATTAGAAGATTATGCAATGTATAGAAGACGAGTTATTCCCTATAGACAGTTGTCATATTGAGTGATTTACCATACAAAACGGGCCATAATCATGCATAAAATGCCCAGTCCCTAACAATGTAAATGTCGTATTTACTTTATCTTTACCGTATATAACAATAATATACATATCTTGCCACTCTCCAAATTAGAAGGTTATGCAATGTATAGAACACGAGTTATTTCCTATAGACAGTTGTCATATTGAGCATTTACCAATAGCCTCAGACAATTCCGGAAATAACTGTTGAACCACTTTGAGGACTTCGTTGAAATCAACCCCCCCCCCAGTCCCCCCATTCAATGTTGTTCGGAACCGTTTCATCACCACGGTCGTTGGGACCCTCAACATTGATTGGTGGGGGCGGGGGAGGGATATCACTTAGTAGATAGCTCAAGCTCTCCACACAAGATTGTTGCAAAATCAACGCTTGAAAATAGTCCCTTAAAGTGGGATATTAGCAAAGAAATGGACCGTGTGGTCCAACACCAATTTTCCTGAATTGTCTGAATGAGATCCAAAAAAAATCATCTGATTTTACATTTTTAGCCACAACTTTTTTATTTGTAAGTCTTCTTTGATCAAATTTTCAGTAAATAGTGATGCTATGAATCTCCTGATATACCATCATCAAGAGGTGTCTACCGTACTGAATTAGGGACTGGTCATATTAAATACCTAAACCTGCATATTTGCTCCTATTATTCAAGGAAGCCTGACTTATTTATTTTAAAACAGCATCTGATATCCCGATAAACACGAGAACATTATAAAATATGATTTAAATACAACTTTGACGGTTCGTGCGTGGCGCTCGACCCAACCCATGCGTATCCCTTGGTTACAGCTTGCGCTACGCGTTTGCATAAACTTCGAGCATAGCACTCGACTTTGTTACCAAGAAATAACATGAACAATTAGATGGTAACTAACATTGCGGTTCATTACATATCAATACAGGACAGATATGAATAGGTTCAGTCATTACATTCATCGTTCGTGTACAGATCATGATTAACAATATATACGTCTCGCGCGCAGCGCTCCACACGCCACGCGCACAGCGATCGACACTCTTCGTGCACATAGCGCACGACATTGCTCGCGTAGCATACCGCGGCAATCATTTATTACAAAATTATTATATTTATAACATTATAATAACAAGGCCAAAGCTAAAGACAGAGAATTATATTAAAAAGCATCGTCCACAGTGGTATAAACATTACATTGTAGGTAATTCGCCGAACCCTGTCTTTGGAATTCTAATGACGCGGTGATGGACAATCGTTACATGGTTGTCCGTATTGAATTGCACGCGTGTACACGATTGTCCGTCTAAATTAAATAGATAATAGGAGTTAGTTCTATTATTTATCGGGGACAATCGACCGATGTGCATGCTTTTCAATGGATGGACAAACGCTACGGTTGTCCATACTCTGATAGTACGAGGGCATGGTTCTGAATAAAAAGACGCTATCAGGCGTTACTATGAAAGGTGTATTGTGAATCAGTGCTAATTTCTAAAGCCGAAGATAATATGACTCTTGATTTGGCTTGATATTGCATAGATGGGCGATTAGCTCAATTGGTTAGCGCGTTGGCCTATTCATACTTACGGGGCAGAGACACGGGTTCAAATCCTCATGGTGGGAGCCATTGGTGTTTTTAATAATGTATTAATATAACATTTTCGTTATTCGCATGGCTCATTAACTTGTTTATTTTATTCATCTGTTTGTCACATATTGTTTTTGTTTTTTCTCTCTTTTGGTTTTTGTTCTTCTTTATTTTTGAACTTTTTTCGGTGGTTGTTGTTTGTCTTTCTTTCTCTTTGTCTACCACATGTAAAATGACCAGTCCGTCACAATGCATTTCGTACTTTTAATGCATTTATTAAACACGGAAGATAAATAATAACCGTCACGTTAAGTAAATGCAAAGAAAATACAATCATTCCATGACTTCAATGGCAAATACAACGCTACAATAATTGACACAATAGTTATTACTTTATAGCGTCTATAATGCGGTTGTGACCGGTCCCTTATCAAAAAAGAAACGCATTGCGATAACAAAAAGGATTTTAATTGATTGTTGCATAATAAACTACTGTCATATAATTAGTTTAAATAATGAATTTCACCCGTTGCACCCTATGTAAGACTACGTGGAACACTCGCGCATTCCATGGGCCATAATCACGCATGAAATGACCAGTCCCTAACAATGTACATGTCGTATTTACTTTATCTTTACCATATATAATAAGTATATACATATTTTGCCACTCTCCAAATTAGAAGATTATGCAATGTATAGAAGACGAGTTATTCCCTATAGACAGTTGTCATATTGAGTGATTTACCATACAAACGGGTCACAATCACGCATAAAATGACCAGTCCCTAACAATGTAAATGTCGTATTTACCTCTATCTTTACCGTATATAACAATTATATACATATCTTGCCACTCTCCAAATTAGAAGATTATGCAATGTATAGAAGACGAGTTATTCCCTATAGACAGTTGTCATATTGAGTGATTTACCATACAAAACGGGCCATAATCATGCATAAAATGACCAGTCCCTAACAATGTAAATGTCGTATTTACTTTATCTTTACCGTATATAACAATAATATACATATCTTGCCACTCTCCAAATTAGAAGGTTATGCAATGTATAGAACACGAGTTATTTCCTATAGACAGTTGTCATATTGAGCATTTACCAATAGCCTCAGACATGTCTGAATGAGATCCAAAAAAAACCATCTGATTTTACATTTTTAGCCACAACTTTTTTATTTGTAAGTCTTTTTTGATCAAATTTTCAGTAAATAGTGATGCTATGAATCTCCTGATATACCATCATCAAGAGGTGTCTACCGTACTGAATTAGGGACTGGTCATATTAAATACCTAAACCTGCATATTTGCTCCTATTATTCAAGGAAGCCTGACTTATTTATTTTAAAACAGCATGTGATATCCCGATAAACACGAGAACATTATAAAATATGATTTAAATACAACTTTGACGGTTCGTGCGTGGCGCTCGACCCAATCCCATGCGTATCCCTTGGTTACAGCTTGCGCTACGCGTTTGCATAAACTTCGAGCATAGCACTCGACTTTGTTACCAAGAAATAACATGAACAATTAGATGGTAACTAACATTGCGGTTCATTACATATCAATACAGGACAGATATGAATAGGTTCAGTCATTACATTCATCGTTCGTGTACAGATCATGATTAACAATATATACGTCTCGCGCACAGCGATCGACACTCTTCGTGCACATAGCGCACGACATTGCTCGCGTAGCATACCGCGGCAATCATTTATTACAAAATTATTATATTTATAACATTATAATAACAAGGCCAAAGCTAAAGACAGAGAATTATATTAAAAAGCATCGTCCACAGTGGTATAAACATTACATTGTAGGTAATTCGCCGAACCCTGTCTTTGGAATTCTAATGACGCGGTGATGGACAATCGTTACATGGTTGTCCGTATTGAATTGCACGCGTGTACACGATTGTCCGTCTAAATTAAATAGATAATAGGAGTTAGTTCTATTATTTATCGGGGACAATCGACCGATGTGCATGCTTTTCAATGGATGGACAAACGCTACGGTTGTCCATACTCTGATAGTACGAGGGCATGGTTCTGAATAAAAAGACGCTATCAGGCGTTACTATGAAAGGTGTATTGTGAATCAGTGCTAATTTCTAAAGCCGAAGATAATATGACTCTTGATTTGGCTTGATATTGCATAGATGGGCGATTAGCTCAATTGGTTAGCGCGTTGGCCTATTCATACTTACGGGGCAGAGACACGGGTTCAAATCCTCATGGTGGGAGCCATTGGTGTTTTTAATAATGTATTAATATAACATTTTCGTTATTCGCGTGGCTCATTAACTTGTTTATTTTATTCATCTGTTTGTCACATATTGTTTTTGTTTTTTCTCTTTTTTGGTTTTTGTTCTTCTTTATTTTTGAACTTTTTTCGGTGGTTGTTGTTTGTCTTTCTTTCTCTTTGTCTACCACATGTAAAATGACCAGTCCGTCACAATGCATTTCGTACTTTTAATGCATTTATTAAACACGGAAGATAAATAATAACCGTCACGTTAAGTAAATGCAAAGAAAATACAATCATTTCATGACTTCAATGGCAAATACAACGCTACAATAATTGACACAATAGTTATTACTTTATAGCGTCTATAATGCGGTTGTGACCGGTCCCTTATCAAAAAAGAAACGCATTGCGATAACAAAAAGGATTTTAATTGATTGTTGCATAATAAACTACTGTCATATAATTAGTTTAAATAATGAATTTCACCCGTTGCACCCTATGTAAGACTACGTGGAACACTCGCGCATTCCATGGGCCATAATCACGCATGAAATGACCAGTCCCTAACAATGTACATGTCGTATTTACTTTATCTTTACCATATATAATAAGTATATACATATTTTGCCACTCTCCAAATTAGAAGATTATGCAATGTATAGAAGACGAGTTATTCCCTATAGACAGTTGTCATATTGAGTGATTTACCATACAAACGGGCCACAATCACGCATAAAATGACCAGTCCCTAACAATGTAAATGTCGTATTTACTTTATCTTTACCGTATATAACAATTATATACATATCTTGCCACTCTCCAAATTAGAAGATTATGCAATGTATAGAAGACGAGTTATTCCCTATAGACAGTTGTCATATTGAGTGATTTACCATACAAAACGGGCCATAATCATGCATAAAATGCCCAGTCCCTAACAATGTAAATGTCGTATTTACTTTATCTTTACCGTATATAACAATAATATACATATCTTGCCACTCTCCAAATTAGAAGGTTATGCAATGTATAGAACACGAGTTATTTCCTATAGACAGTTGTCATATTGAGCATTTACCAATAGCCTCAGACAATTCCGGAAATAACTGTTGAACCACTTTGAGGACTTCGTTGAAATCAACCCCCCCCCCCAGTCCCCCCATTCAATGTTGTTCGGAACCGTTTCATCACCACGGTCGTTGGGACCCTCAACATTGATTGGTGGGGGCGGGGGAGGGATATCACTTAGTAGATAGCTCAAGCTCTCCACACAAGATTGTTGCAAAATCAACGCTTGAAAATAGTCCCTTAAAGTGGGATATTAGCAAAGAAATGGACCGTGTGGTCCAACACCAATTTTCCTGAATTGTCTGAATGAGATCCAAAAAAAATCATCTGATTTTACATTTTTAGCCACAACTTTTTTATTTGTAAGTCTTCTTTGATCAAATTTTCAGTAAATAGTGATGCTATGAATCTCCTGATATACCATCATCAAGAGGTGTCTACCGTACTGAATTAGGGACTGGTCATATTAAATACCTAAACCTGCATATTTGCTCCTATTATTCAAGGAAGCCTGACTTATTTATTTTAAAACAGCATCTGATATCCCGATAAACACGAGAACATTATAAAATATGATTTAAATACAACTTTGACGGTTCGTGCGTGGCGCTCGACCCAACCCATGCGTATCCCTTGGTTACAGCTTGCGCTACGCGTTTGCATAAACTTCGAGCATAGCACTCGACTTTGTTACCAAGAAATAACATGAACAATTAGATGGTAACTAACATTGCGGTTCATTACATATCAATACAGGACAGATATGAATAGGTTCAGTCATTACATTCATCGTTCGTGTACAGATCATGATTAACAATATATACGTCTCGCGCGCAGCGCTCCACACGCCACGCGCACAGCGATCGACACTCTTCGTGCACATAGCGCACGACATTGCTCGCGTAGCATACCGCGGCAATCATTTATTACAAAATTATTATATTTATAACATTATAATAACAAGGCCAAAGCTAAAGACAGAGAATTATATTAAAAAGCATCGTCCACAGTGGTATAAACATTACATTGTAGGTAATTCGCCGAACCCTGTCTTTGGAATTCTAATGACGCGGTGATGGACAATCGTTACATGGTTGTCCGTATTGAATTGCACGCGTGTACACGATTGTCCGTCTAAATTAAATAGATAATAGGAGTTAGTTCTATTATTTATCGGGGACAATCGACCGATGTGCATGCTTTTCAATGGATGGACAAACGCTACGGTTGTCCATACTCTGATAGTACGAGTAGTGCTGCATAG
This sequence comes from Ophiura sarsii, assembly GCA_035610835.1. NCBI lineage: Eukaryota > Metazoa > Echinodermata > Ophiuroidea > Amphilepidida > Ophiuridae > Ophiura > Ophiura sarsii. Next base: position 56,322,267 of record CM069455.1, on the reverse strand, counting down.
GGGTGTCAGTATTGTTCAATATTGGGGAAAAGTGTCAAATTTGGCTCAGATGTAGTGCTCAACCTACTGAACAATCCTAGCTACAGGGCCAAAAATATTTTTTCCAATATGGCCGCCATTTTCAAAATGGTGGCCACATGTGCTAAAAACTATTAATACAAGCATTAAAATACGTCTAAAATATTTATTTTTCCTCAACAACAACAGTATCAACAAAAAAGGTAACAAGTGAACATACAATGATATTAAAATCAAACATTGTTAACCAACATGGCCACCAAATTCAAAATGGCCGCCATATGCGCAAAAACGTTAATATAATCCTGAAAATAGCTGTAGTTAAGCAATTTCTGATTTGATGCAAACCTATCACCAAGAAACGTAACTAGTAACCATATTTGTATATTGCATTTAATCCTGCAAACAACATGGCTGTCAAATTCAAAATGGCCGCCATCCGTGTGCCTGAAAGTGTCATGTATCTTCTCTCTTGCCTTCTGTTTGTAGCCACCTCAAAAGTTGGTTTTTAAAAAGTTATAATGAAAACAGGCCCCACAAACAAAATTTATTAGTATACATGCATTAGAGGAAACATCAAGGTTATCCATGTTGGACCTCTATGTCATATGTTGTAAAGGGTGACGGTGGAGCCATTGGACTCACAACAAACACATCGCAGCTTAATCGGTGGATGGTTGCAGGACCAGAAATGGCACGAGTCATAAGCGAGTTCGAGAAGGACGTAGAGAACATCAAGCAGAAGCAGAGCCGCGGACCAGATGTTAAGCACCAAGAGCAAGTGAAGTCCGTATACAGGCCACATTTGCCAAACAAGTACAGTCTCTCGGTCATACCATAGAAGAGATGTGCAACCCATTTGAAGAACAGACTAGTGATCTCTTGGTTCTTGACACACAAGATGTTGTAGGAGATGAAGTAGTGAACACAGTTCCGGGTGACTGGCCAGCTTTCCTGAGAATCAATCAAAACAAAGTGGAACTCTTCGCCTTCTTGTCTCAACAAGCAGTAACAATACACACTGAAGGGAAGATCATCTCTACTTTTAGAAAACTGATCTTGGTGAACTCTCCAACACATGATATATATATATCGCCTTTCTCCATGTACCCATGAGGAAGCTGACACTAGACTCTTGTTGCACGCAGCAGACGTGGCTGCTAATGGTTACCAGCGAGTAATGATACCCACGATGGACACAGATGTGCTTATCTTGTGTGTAGCCTTGTTTGCCCAAATGAATCTCACTGAAATGTGGGTATTATTTGGCACCGGTAACAATCGCAGATTTATACCAGCACACACCATAGCCAGGAAACTCGGACCTAAGAAAGCGATGTCTCTTCTTATGTTCCATGCCTTTACTGGCTGTGATCAGACATCGTTCTTCCTTAACAGAGAAAAGAAAACGGCATGGCCAACGAGCAATGTCTTCACAGATATTATAGATGTGTTTGAACTGAGTAGACAGCTTCCTTCAGAACAGGGATTAAAGGAGCATATGCTGACAATTGAGCGATTTGTGGTTCTTATGTACACTGGAACATCATCAACCAAGAGAGCAGACAGGCTTTAGGGCAGGTTTCTCCACCATCGACCACATCCAAGTTGTAAACCAGCTACAAGAAAAGGCAAATGTACAATATTCCCCTATGCTTCGCCTTTGTCGACTACGAGAAGGCTTTCGATTCCATCGAGTTTACGCCGCTCTTCAAGGCATTGGAGAACCAGGGTGTTGATCCGGTGTACATAACTCTCCTACGTGATCTATACCACGGTGCCACATCCATCCTGAAACTCCACAAGGACAGTGATCCAATCAAGCTGGAGAGGGGAGCAAGGCAAGGTGACAACATATCGCCTAAACTCTTCACATCATGTCTCCAAGATGCCATCATAGGTAGAATAGACTGGAAAGACAAGGGCCTTAACATCAATGGCGAACACCTTTCACACCTAATATTCGCCGATGACATATTTTGATGGCCAAATCACCAGAGGAGTTGGAAAGCATGCTCACTGACATCGACGGAGCCAGCAAACCAGTTGGCCTTAACATGCATCTAGGCAAGACCAAAGTGATGTTCAACGACCATGTCAACAAGTCCGTAATAACTGTTGATGGAAAAATCATCGAGGAGGTGGACAGATATGTATACCTGGGAAAGACGGTGACACGAGATGGTGATTTGCTCCCTGAGATAAATAAGAAGATTGGACTCGGTTGGGCAGCCTTCAGTAAAGTAGGAAATATCATGAGAAGCCGTAAGACCAGTATGAAGATCAAGGGGAAGGTTCTAAATGAGTACATTCTACCAGTAATGACTTATGGTAGTGAGACATGGGCAACGACCAACACCATGTTAGAGAAGCTTGCAGTGGCACAGTACAAGATGGAGTGCATAATGCTGGGCATTACCCTTTGCGACCAAAAGCGTAACACCTGGATTCGACAACAGACAGGTGTCAGCGACATCATAGATAACATCAGAATGGCGAAACACAGATGGGCAGGACACATTGCACAGCTAGCAGATAACCGGTGGACAGTCAGAGCAACAGAGAGGACTCCAAGAAATTGGACCCGTAAACGTGGACGCCCCAAAACACGCTGGAGAGACGACCTTACCCGACAGCTGGGCACTACATGGTCAAGACTAGCCCTCGAAACAGAAGTCTGTGGAGGCATTCTAGGGAGGGGTTCCTCTCAAGGGAGCAAGCTATACCCTGATGATGATGATGATGATGATGTATGACAGAACCAGTGGATGTGACCGGGTTGATGATGCGGGGAGAGAGCTATTCACACAAAAGGGAAGAACGATTGAATACATACCACCCACCTCAGCAGCACTCTTTCAGCATGCTAAAAGAGCATCCTATCAGACAGGATATGTATGGGGACAAGCCTTATTGCGAGCTCCAGAGCTACCAAATCCAGCTGATTGGGGTTGGACTAAGAAGAACTCACGAATGTGGCAACCTCTGTGGACAATACTGCCTGAAGCATGTAAATCTTGTCAAGAACTTCTCAAGTGTGGTTGCGACGTATTGAGAGGATGCCTTAGTTGGTGCAAGTGCGTTATATTATGGCTGGACTAGCATGTACAACATACTGCAAATGTCATGGCGACTGCGAACGTCAATAAAGGTTTAGTATGTACACATTTAATATAATATGTAAAACACACACAAAACTAATCAACAAAAAAACAAACTATCAAAATCTCACAATTTATACCGAAAAAACGAACTCTTAAACTTTCACCGGTGGCCATTTTGAAAATATCCGCCATTTTGGATCCATTTTGTGAAATGAACAGCTTCCAAATAATCCAAACTGTGTAAATTGAATGTTAGGAGTCATTGATATTCTGATGTTAGCATGATAAAAAGGTTGTAGACGTAAATAAGTTATTGTTATATGATAGTGGTGGCCATTTTGAATTTGTCGGCCATCTTGGAATTGGAGTTGGAAATATTTTTGGCCCTGTAGCCAGGTGTGTTCAGTACATGGAAAGCTACATTTGTGCCAGTTTTCATGCTTTTCCCCAAAATTGAACAATTCCACTGTACTGTGCACCCCTATGCAGGACTAGAGGGCATGGTTCTGAATAAAAAGACGCTATCAGGCGTTACTATGAAAGGTGTATTGTGAATCAGTGCTAATTTCTAAAGCCGAAGATAATATGACTCTTGATTTGGCTTGATATTGCATAGATGGGCGATTAGCTCAATTGGTTAGCGCGTTGGCCTATTCATACTTACGGGGCAGAGACACGGGTTCAAATCCTCATGGTGGGAGCCATTGGTGTTTTTAATAATGTATTAATATAACATTTTCGTTATTCGCATGGCTCATTAACTTGTTTATTTTATTCATCTGTTTGTCACATATTGTTTTTGTTTTTTCTCTCTTTTGGTTTTTGTTCTTCTTTATTTTTGAACTTTTTTCGGTGGTTGTTGTTTGTCTTTCTTTCTCTTTGTCTACCACATGTAAAATGACCAGTCCGTCACAATGCATTTCGTACTTTTAATGCATTTATTAAACACGGAAGATAAATAATAACCGTCACGTTAAGTAAATGCAAAGAAAATACAATCATTCCATGACTTCAATGGCAAATACAACGCTACAATAATTGACACAATAGTTATTACTTTATAGCGTCTATAATGCGGTTGTGACCGGTCCCTTATCAAAAAAGAAACGCATTGCGATAACAAAAAGGATTTTAATTGATTGTTGCATAATAAACTACTGTCATATAATTAGTTTAAATAATGAATTTCACCCGTTGCACCCTATGTAAGACTACGTGGAACACTCGCGCATTCCATGGGCCATAATCACGCATGAAATGACCAGTCCCTAACAATGTACATGTCGTATTTACTTTATCTTTACCATATATAATAAGTATATACATATTTTGCCACTCTCCAAATTAGAAGATTATGCAATGTATAGAAGACGAGTTATTCCCTATAGACAGTTGTCATATTGAGTGATTTACCATACAAACGGGTCACAATCACGCATAAAATGACCAGTCCCTAACAATGTAAATGTCGTATTTACCTCTATCTTTACCGTATATAACAATTATATACATATCTTGCCACTCTCCAAATTAGAAGATTATGCAATGTATAGAAGACGAGTTATTCCCTATAGACAGTTGTCATATTGAGTGATTTACCATACAAAACGGGCCATAATCATGCATAAAATGACCAGTCCCTAACAATGTAAATGTCGTATTTACTTTATCTTTACCGTATATAACAATAATATACATATCTTGCCACTCTCCAAATTAGAAGGTTATGCAATGTATAGAACACGAGTTATTTCCTATAGACAGTTGTCATATTGAGCATTTACCAATAGCCTCAGACATGTCTGAATGAGATCCAAAAAAAACCATCTGATTTTACATTTTTAGCCACAACTTTTTTATTTGTAAGTCTTTTTTGATCAAATTTTCAGTAAATAGTGATGCTATGAATCTCCTGATATACCATCATCAAGAGGTGTCTACCGTACTGAATTAGGGACTGGTCATATTAAATACCTAAACCTGCATATTTGCTCCTATTATTCAAGGAAGCCTGACTTATTTATTTTAAAACAGCATGTGATATCCCGATAAACACGAGAACATTATAAAATATGATTTAAATACAACTTTGACGGTTCGTGCGTGGCGCTCGACCCAATCCCATGCGTATCCCTTGGTTACAGCTTGCGCTACGCGTTTGCATAAACTTCGAGCATAGCACTCGACTTTGTTACCAAGAAATAACATGAACAATTAGATGGTAACTAACATTGCGGTTCATTACATATCAATACAGGACAGATATGAATAGGTTCAGTCATTACATTCATCGTTCGTGTACAGATCATGATTAACAATATATACGTCTCGCGCACAGCGATCGACACTCTTCGTGCACATAGCGCACGACATTGCTCGCGTAGCATACCGCGGCAATCATTTATTACAAAATTATTATATTTATAACATTATAATAACAAGGCCAAAGCTAAAGACAGAGAATTATATTAAAAAGCATCGTCCACAGTGGTATAAACATTACATTGTAGGTAATTCGCCGAACCCTGTCTTTGGAATTCTAATGACGCGGTGATGGACAATCGTTACATGGTTGTCCGTATTGAATTGCACGCGTGTACACGATTGTCCGTCTAAATTAAATAGATAATAGGAGTTAGTTCTATTATTTATCGGGGACAATCGACCGATGTGCATGCTTTTCAATGGATGGACAAACGCTACGGTTGTCCATACTCTGATAGTACGAGGGCATGGTTCTGAATAAAAAGACGCTATCAGGCGTTACTATGAAAGGTGTATTGTGAATCAGTGCTAATTTCTAAAGCCGAAGATAATATGACTCTTGATTTGGCTTGATATTGCATAGATGGGCGATTAGCTCAATTGGTTAGCGCGTTGGCCTATTCATACTTACGGGGCAGAGACACGGGTTCAAATCCTCATGGTGGGAGCCATTGGTGTTTTTAATAATGTATTAATATAACATTTTCGTTATTCGCGTGGCTCATTAACTTGTTTATTTTATTCATCTGTTTGTCACATATTGTTTTTGTTTTTTCTCTCTTTTGGTTTTTGTTCTTCTTTATTTTTGAACTTTTTTCGGTGGTTGTTGTTTGTCTTTCTTTCTCTTTGTCTACCACATGTAAAATGACCAGTCCGTCACAATGCATTTCGTACTTTTAATGCATTTATTAAACACGGAAGATAAATAATAACCGTCACGTTAAGTAAATGCAAAGAAAATACAATCATTCCATGACTTCAATGGCAAATACAACGCTACAATAATTGACACAATAGTTATTACTTTATAGCGTCTATAATGCGGTTGTGACCGGTCCCTTATCAAAAAAGAAACGCATTGCGATAACAAAAAGGATTTTAATTGATTGTTGCATAATAAACTACTGTCATATAATTAGTTTAAATAATGAATTTCACCCGTTGCACCCTATGTAAGACTACGTGGAACACTCGCGCATTCCATGGGCCATAATCACGCATGAAATGACCAGTCCCTAACAATGTACATGTCGTATTTACTTTATCTTTACCATATATAATAAGTATATACATATTTTGCCACTCTCCAAATTAGAAGATTATGCAATGTATAGAAGACGAGTTATTCCCTATAGACAGTTGTCATATTGAGTGATTTACCATACAAACGGGCCACAATCACGCATAAAATAACCAGTCCCTAACAATGTAAATGTCGTATTTACTTTATCTTTACCGTATATAACAATTATATACATATCTTGCCACTCTCCAAATTAGAAGATTATGCAATGTATAGAAGACGAGTTATTCCCTATAGACAGTTGTCATATTGAGTGATTTACCATACAAAACGGGCCATAATCATGCATAAAATGACCAGTCCCTAACAATGTAAATGTCGTATTTACTTTATCTTTACCGTATATAACAATAATATACATATCTTGCCACTCTCCAAATTAGAAGGTTATGCAATGTATAGAACACGAGTTATTTCCTATAGACAGTTGTCATATTGAGCATTTACCAATAGCCTCAGACATGTCTGAATGAGATCCAAAAAAAACCATCTGATTTTACATTTTTAGCCACAACTTTTTTATTTGTAAGTCTTTTTTGATCAAATTTTCAGTAAATAGTGATGCTATGAATCTCCTGATATACCATCATCAAGAGGTGTCTACCGTACTGAATTAGGGACTGGTCATATTAAATACCTAAACCTGCATATTTGCTCCTATTATTCAAGGAAGCCTGACTTATTTATTTTAAAACAGCATGTGATATCCCGATAAACACGAGAACATTATAAAATATGATTTAAATACAACTTTGACGGTTCGTGCGTGGCGCTCGACCCAATCCCATGCGTATCCCTTGGTTACAGCTTGCGCTACGCGTTTGCATAAACTTCGAGCATAGCACTCGACTTTGTTACCAAGAAATAACATGAACAATTAGATGGTAACTAACATTGCGGTTCATTACATATCAATACAGGACAGATATGAATAGGTTCAGTCATTACATTCATCGTTCGTGTACAGATCATGATTAACAATATATACGTCTCGCGCACAGCGATCGACACTCTTCGTGCACATAGCGCACGACATTGCTCGCGTAGCATACCGCGGCAATCATTTATTACAAAATTATTATATTTATAACATTATAATAACAAGGCCAAAGCTAAAGACAGAGAATTATATTAAAAAGCATCGTCCACAGTGGTATAAACATTACATTGTAGGTAATTCGCCGAACCCTGTCTTTGGAATTCTAATGACGCGGTGATGGACAATCGTTACATGGTTGTCCGTATTGAATTGCACGCGTGTACACGATTGTCCGTCTAAATTAAATAGATAATAGGAGTTAGTTCTATTATTTATCGGGGACAATCGACCGATGTGCATGCTTTTCAATGGATGGACAAACGCTACGGTTGTCCATACTCTGATAGTACGAGGGCATGGTTCTGAATAAAAAGACGCTATCAGGCGTTACTATGAAAGGTGTATTGTGAATCAGTGCTAATTTCTAAAGCCGAAGATAATATGACTCTTGATTTGGCTTGATATTGCATAGATGGGCGATTAGCTCAATTGGTTAGCGCGTTGGCCTATTCATACTTACGGGGCAGAGACACGGGTTCAAATCCTCATGGTGGGAGCCATTGGTGTTTTTAATAATGTATTAATATAACATTTTCGTTATTCGCGTGGCTCATTAACTTGTTTATTTTATTCATCTGTTTGTCACATATTGTTTTTGTTTTTTCTCTCTTTTGGTTTTTGTTCTTCTTTATTTTTGAACTTTTTTCGGTGGTTGTTGTTTGTCTTTCTTTCTCTTTGTCTACCACATGTAAAATGACCAGTCCGTCACAATGCATTTCGTACTTTTAATGCATTTATTAAACACGGAAGATAAATAATAACCGTCACGTTAAGTAAATGCAAAGAAAATACAATCATTCCATGACTTCAATGGCAAATACAACGCTACAATAATTGACACAATAGTTATTACTTTATAGCGTCTATAATGCGGTTGTGACCGGTCCCTTATCAAAAAAGAAACGCATTGCGATAACAAAAAGGATTTTAATTGATTGTTGCATAATAAACTACTGTCATATAATTAGTTTAAATAATGAATTTCACCCGTTGCACCCTATGTAAGACTACGTGGAACACTCGCGCATTCCATGGGCCATAATCACGCATGAAATGACCAGTCCCTAACAATGTACATGTCGTATTTACTTTATCTTTACCATATATAATAAGTATATACATATTTTGCCACTCTCCAAATTAGAAGATTATGCAATGTATAGAAGACGAGTTATTCCCTATAGACAGTTGTCATATTGAGTGATTTACCATACAAACGGGCCACAATCACGCATAAAATGACCAGTCCCTAACAATGTAAATGTCGTATTTACTTTATCTTTACCGTATATAACAATTATATACATATCTTGCCACTCTCCAAATTAGAAGATTATGCAATGTATAGAAGACGAGTTATTCCCTATAGACAGTTGTCATATTGAGTGATTTACCATACAAAACGGGCCATAATCATGCATAAAATGACCAGTCCCTAACAATGTAAATGTCGTATTTACTTTATCTTTACCGTATATAACAATAATATACATATCTTGCCACTCTCCAAATTAGAAGGTTATGCAATGTATAGAACACGAGTTATTTCCTATAGACAGTTGTCATATTGAGCATTTTCCAATAGCCTCAGACATGTCTGAATGAGATCCAAAAAAAATCATCTGATTTTACATTTTTAGCCACAACTTTTTTATTTGTAAGTCTTTTTTGATCAAATTTTCAGTAAATAGTGATGCTATGAATCTCCTGATATACCATCATCAAGAGGTGTCTACCGTACTGAATTAGGGACTGGTCATATTAAATACCTAAACCTGCATATTTGCTCCTATTATTCAAGGAAGCCTGACTTATTTATTTTAAAACAGCATGTGATATCCCGATAAACACGAGAACATTATAAAATATGATTTAAATACAACTTTGACGGTTCGTGCGTGGCGCTCGACCCAATCCCATGCGTATCCCTTGGTTACAGCTTGCGCTACGCGTTTGCATAAACTTCGAGCATAGCACTCGACTTTGTTACCAAGAAATAACATGAACAATTAGATGGTAACTAACATTGCGGTTCATTACATATCAATACAGGACAGATATGAATAGGTTCAGTCATTACATTCATCGTTCGTGTACAGATCATGATTAACAATATATACGTCTCGCGCACAGCGATCGACACTCTTCGTGCACATAGCGCACGACATTGCTCGCGTAGCATACCGCGGCAATCATTTATTACAAAATTATTATATTTATAACATTATAATAACAAGGCCAAAGCTAAAGACAGAGAATTATATTAAAAAGCATCGTCCACAGTGGTATAAACATTACATTGTAGGTAATTCGCCGAACCCTGTCTTTGGAATTCTAATGACGCGGTGATGGACAATCGTTACATGGTTGTCCGTATTGAATTGCACGCGTGTACACGATTGTCCGTCTAAATTAAATAGATAATAGGAGTTAGTTCTATTATTTATCGGGGACAATCGACCGATGTGCATGCTTTTCAATGGATGGACAAACGCTACGGTTGTCCATACTCTGATAGTACGAGGGCATGGTTCTGAATAAAAAGACGCTATCAGGCGTTACTATGAAAGGTGTATTGTGAATCAGTGCTAATTTCTAAAGCCGAAGATAATATGACTCTTGATTTGGCTTGATATTGCATAGATGGGCGATTAGCTCAATTGGTTAGCGCGTTGGCCTATTCATACTTACGGGGCAGAGACACGGGTTCAAATCCTCATGGTGGGAGCCATTGGTGTTTTTAATAATGTATTAATATAACATTTTCGTTATTCGCGTGGCTCATTAACTTGTTTATTTTATTCATCTGTTTGTCACATATTGTTTTTGTTTTTTCTCTTTTTTGGTTTTTGTTCTTCTTTATTTTTGAACTTTTTTCGGTGGTTGTTGTTTGTCTTTCTTTCTCTTTGTCTACCACATGTAAAATGACCAGTCCGTCACAATGCATTTCGTACTTTTAATGCATTTATTAAACACGGAAGATAAATAATAACCGTCACGTTAAGTAAATGCAAAGAAAATACAATCATTCCATGACTTCAATGGCAAATACAACGCTACAATAATTGACACAATAGTTATTACTTTATAGCTTCTATAATGCGGTTGTGACCGGTCCCTTATCAAAAAAGAAACGCATTGCGATAACAAAAAGGATTTTAATTGATTGTTGCATAATAAACTACTGTCATATAATTAGTTTAAATAATGAATTTCACCCGTTGCACCCTATGTAAGACTACGTGGAACACTCGCGCATTCCATGGGCCATAATCACGCATGAAATGACCAGTCCCTAACAATGTACATGTCGTATTTACTTTATCTTTACCATATATAATAAGTATATACATATTTTGCCACTCTCCAAATTAGAAGATTATGCAATGTATAGAAGACGAGTTATTCCCTATAGACAGTTGTCATATTGAGTGATTTACCATACAAACGGGCCACAATCACGCATAAAATGACCAGTCCCTAACAATGTAAATGTCGTATTTACTTTATCTTTACCGTATATAACAATTATATACATATCTTGCCACTCTCCAAATTAGAAGATTATGCAATGTATAGAAGACGAGTTATTCCCTATAGACAGTTGTCATATTGAGTGATTTACCATACAAAACGGGCCATAATCATGCATAAAATGCCCAGTCCCTAACAATGTAAATGTCGTATTTACTTTATCTTTACCGTATATAACAATAATATACATATCTTGCCACTCTCCAAATTAGAAGGTTATGCAATGTATAGAACACGAGTTATTTCCTATAGACAGTTGTCATATTGAGCATTTACCAATAGCCTCAGACAATTCCGGAAATAACTGTTGAACCACTTTGAGGACTTCGTTGAAATCAACCCCCCCAGTCCCCCCATTCGATGTTGTTCGGAACCGTTTCATCACCACGGTCGTTGGGACCCTCAACATTGATTGGTGGGGCGGGGGAGGGATATCACTTAGTAGATAGCTCAAGCTCTCCACACAAGATTGTTGCAAAATCAACGCTTGAAAATAGTCCCTTAAAGTGGGATATTAGCAAAGAAATGGACCGTGTGGTCCAACACCAATTTTCCTGAATTGTCTGAATGAGATCCAAAAAAAATCATCTGATTTTACATTTTTAGCCACAACTTTTTTATTTGTAAGTCTTCTTTGATCAAATTTTCAGTAAATAGTGATGCTATGAATCTCCTGATATACCATCATCAAGAGGTGTCTACCGTACTGAATTAGGGACTGGTCATATTAAATACCTAAACCTGCATATTTGCTCCTATTATTCAAGGAAGCCTGACTTATTTATTTTAAAACAGCATCTGATATCCCGATAAACACGAGAACATTATAAAATATGATTTAAATACAACTTTGACGGTTCGTGCGTGGCGCTCGACCCAACCCATGCGTATCCCTTGGTTACAGCTTGCGCTACGCGTTTGCATAAACTTCGAGCATAGCACTCGACTTTGTTACCAAGAAATAACATGAACAATTAGATGGTAACTAACATTGCGGTTCATTACATATCAATACAGGACAGATATGAATAGGTTCAGTCATTACATTCATCGTTCGTGTACAGATCATGATTAACAATATATACGTCTCGCGCGCAGCGCTCCACACGCCACGCGCACAGCGATCGACACTCTTCGTGCACATAGCGCACGACATTGCTCGCGTAGCATACCGCGGCAATCATTTATTACAAAATTATTATATTTATAACATTATAATAACAAGGCCAAAGCTAAAGACAGAGAATTATATTAAAAAGCATCGTCCACAGTGGTATAAACATTACATTGTAGGTAATTCGCCGAACCCTGTCTTTGGAATTCTAATGACGCGGTGATGGACAATCGTTACATGGTTGTCCGTATTGAATTGCACGCGTGTACACGATTGTCCGTCTAAATTAAATAGATAATAGGAGTTAGTTCTATTATTTATCGGGGACAATCGACCGATGTGCATGCTTTTCAATGGATGGACAAACGCTACGGTTGTCCATACTCTGATAGTACGAGGGCATGGTTCTGAATAAAAAGACGCTATCAGGCGTTACTATGAAAGGTGTATTGTGAATCAGTGCTAATTTCTAAAGCCGAAGATAATATGACTCTTGATTTGGCTTGATATTGCATAGATGGGCGATTAGCTCAATTGGTTAGCGCGTTGGCCTATTCATACTTACGGGGCAGAGACACGGGTTCAAATCCTCATGGTGGGAGCCATTGGTGTTTTTAATAATGTATTAATATAACATTTTCGTTATTCGCGTGGCTCATTAACTTGTTTATTTTATTCATCTGTTTGTCACATATTGTTTTTGTTTTTTCTCTCTTTTGGTTTTTGTTCTTCTTTATTTTTGAACTTTTTTCGGTGGTTGTTGTTTGTCTTTCTTTCTCTTTGTCTACCACATGTAAAATGACCAGTCCGTCACAATGCATTTCGTACTTTTAATGCATTTATTAAACACGGAAGATAAATAATAACCGTCACGTTAAGTAAATGCAAAGAAAATACAATCATTCCATGACTTCAATGGCAAATACAACGCTACAATAATTGACACAATAGTTATTACTTTATAGCGTCTATAATGCGGTTGTGACCGGTCCCTTATCAAAAAAGAAACGCATTGCGATAACAAAAAGGATTTTAATTGATTGTTGCATAATAAACTACTGTCATATAATTAGTTTAAATAATGAATTTCACCCGTTGCACCCTATGTAAGACTACGTGGAACACTCGCGCATTCCATGGGCCATAATCACGCATGAAATGACCAGTCCCTAACAATGTACATGTCGTATTTACTTTATCTTTACCATATATAATAAGTATATACATATTTTGCCACTCTCCAAATTAGAAGATTATGCAATGTATAGAAGACGAGTTATTCCCTATAGACAGTTGTCATATTGAGTGATTTACCATACAAACGGGTCACAATCACGCATAAAATGACCAGTCCCTAACAATGTAAATGTCGTATTTACCTCTATCTTTACCGTATATAACAATTATATACATATCTTGCCACTCTCCAAATTAGAAGATTATGCAATGTATAGAAGACGAGTTATTCCCTATAGACAGTTGTCATATTGAGTGATTTACCATACAAAACGGGCCATAATCATGCATAAAATGACCAGTCCCTAACAATGTAAATGTCGTATTTACTTTATCTTTACCGTATATAACAATAATATACATATCTTGCCACTCTCCAAATTAGAAGGTTATGCAATGTATAGAACACGAGTTATTTCCTATAGACAGTTGTCATATTGAGCATTTACCAATAGCCTCAGACATGTCTGAATGAGATCCAAAAAAAAACATCTGATTTTACATTTTTAGCCACAACTTTTTTATTTGTAAGTCTTTTTTGATCAAATTTTCAGTAAATAGTGATGCTATGAATCTCCTGATATACCATCATCAAGAGGTGTCTACCGTACTGAATTAGGGACTGGTCATATTAAATACCTAAACCTGCATATTTGCTCCTATTATTCAAGGAAGCCTGACTTATTTATTTTAAAACAGCATGTGATATCCCGATAAACACGAGAACATTATAAAATATGATTTAAATACAACTTTGACGGTTCGTGCGTGGCGCTCGACCCAATCCCATGCGTATCCCTTGGTTACAGCTTGCGCTACGCGTTTGCATAAACTTCGAGCATAGCACTCGACTTTGTTACCAAGAAATAACATGAACAATTAGATGGTAACTAACATTGCGGTTCATTACATATCAATACAGGACAGATATGAATAGGTTCAGTCATTACATTCATCGTTCGTGTACAGATCATGATTAACAATATATACGTCTCGCGCACAGCGATCGACACTCTTCGTGCACATAGCGCACGACATTGCTCGCGTAGCATACCGCGGCAATCATTTATTACAAAATTATTATATTTATAACATTATAATAACAAGGCCAAAGCTAAAGACAGAGAATTATATTAAAAAGCATCGTCCACAGTGGTATAAACATTACATTGTAGGTAATTCGCCGAACCCTGTCTTTGGAATTCTAATGACGCGGTGATGGACAATCGTTACATGGTTGTCCGTATTGAATTGCACGCGTGTACACGATTGTCCGTCTAAATTAAATAGATAATAGGAGTTAGTTCTATTATTTATCGGGGACAATCGACCGATGTGCATGCTTTTCAATGGATGGACAAACGCTACGGTTGTCCATACTCTGATAGTACGAGGGCATGGTTCTGAATAAAAAAGACGCTATCAGGCGTTACTATGAAAGGTGTATTGTGAATCAGTGCTAATTTCTAAAGCCGAAGATAATATGACTCTTGATTTGGCTTGATATTGCATAGATGGGCGATTAGCTCAATTGGTTAGCGCGTTGGCCTATTCATACTTACGGGGCAGAGACACGGGTTCAAATCCTCATGGTGGGAGCCATTGGTGTTTTTAATAATGTATTAATATAACATTTTCGTTATTCGCGTGGCTCATTAACTTGTTTATTTTATTCATCTGTTTGTCACATATTGTTTTTGTTTTTTCTCTCTTTTGGTTTTTGTTCTTCTTTATTTTTGAACTTTTTTCGGTGGTTGTTGTTTGTCTTTCTTTCTCTTTGTCTACCACATGTAAAATGACCAGTCCGTCACAATGCATTTCGTACTTTTAATGCATTTATTAAACACGGAAGATAAATAATAACCGTCACGTTAAGTAAATGCAAAGAAAATACAATCATTCCATGACTTCAATGGCAAATACAACGCTACAATAATTGACACAATAGTTATTACTTTATAGCGTCTATAATGCGGTTGTGACCGGTCCCTTATCAAAAAAGAAACGCATTGCGATAACAAAAAGGATTTTAATTGATTGTTGCATAATAAACTACTGTCATATAATTAGTTTAAATAATGAATTTCACCCGTTGCACCCTATGTAAGATTACGTGGAACACTCGCGCATTCCATGGGCCATAATCACGCATGAAATGACCAGTCCCTAACAATGTACATGTCGTATTTACTTTATCTTTACCATATATAATAAGTATATACATATTTTGCCACTCTCCAAATTAGAAGATTATGCAATGTATAGAAGACGAGTTATTCCCTATAGACAGTTGTCATATTGAGTGATTTACCATACAAACGGGCCACAATCACGCATAAAATGACCAGTCCCTAACAATGTAAATGTCGTATTTACTTTATCTTTACCGTATATAACAATTATATACATATCTTGCCACTCTCCAAATTAGAAGATTATGCAATGTATAGAAGACGAGTTATTCCCTATAGACAGTTGTCATATTGAGTGATTTACCATACAAAACGGGCCATAATCATGCATAAAATGACCAGTCCCTAACAATGTAAATGTCGTATTTACTTTATCTTTACCGTATATAACAATAATATACATATCTTGCCACTCTCCAAATTAGAAGGTTATGCAATGTATAGAACACGAGTTATTTCCTATAGACAGTTGTCATATTGAGCATTTTCCAATAGCCTCAGACATGTCTGAATGAGATCCAAAAAAAATCATCTGATTTTACATTTTTAGCCACAACTTTTTTATTTGTAAGTCTTTTTTGATCAAATTTTCAGTAAATAGTGATGCTATGAATCTCCTGATATACCATCATCAAGAGGTGTCTACCGTACTGAATTAGGGACTGGTCATATTAAATACCTAAACCTGCATATTTGCTCCTATTATTCAAGGAAGCCTGACTTATTTATTTTAAAACAGCATGTGATATCCCGATAAACACGAGAACATTATAAAATATGATTTAAATACAACTTTGACGGTTCGTGCGTGGCGCTCGACCCAATCCCATGCGTATCCCTTGGTTACAGATTGCGCTACGCGTTTGCATAAACTTCGAGCATAGCACTCGACTTTGTTACCAAGAAATAACATGAACAATTAGATGGTAACTAACATTGCGGTTCATTACATATCAATACAGGACAGATATGAATAGGTTCAGTCATTACATTCATCGTTCGTGTACAGATCATGATTAACAATATATACGTCTCGCGCACAGCGATCGACACTCTTCGTGCACATAGCGCACGACATTGCTCGCGTAGCATACCGCGGCAATCATTTATTACAAAATTATTATATTTATAACATTATAATAACAAGGCCAAAGCTAAAGACAGAGAATTATATTAAAAAGCATCGTCCACAGTGGTATAAACATTACATTGTAGGTAATTCGCCGAACCCTGTCTTTGGAATTCTAATGACGCGGTGATGGACAATCGTTACATGGTTGTCCGTATTGAATTGCACGCGTGTACACGATTGTCCGTCTAAATTAAATAGATAATAGGAGTTAGTTCTATTATTTATCGGGGACAATCGACCGATGTGCATGCTTTTCAATGGATGGACAAACGCTACGGTTGTCCATACTCTGATAGTACGAGGGCATGGTTCTGAATAAAAAGACGCTATCAGGCGTTACTATGAAAGGTGTATTGTGAATCAGTGCTAATTTCTAAAGCCGAAGATAATATGACTCTTGATTTGGCTTGATATTGCATAGATGGGCGATTAGCTCAATTGGTTAGCGCGTTGGCCTATTCATACTTACGGGGCAGAGACACGGGTTCAAATCCTCATGGTGGGAGCCATTGGTGTTTTTAATAATGTATTAATATAACATTTTCGTTATTCGCGTGGCTCATTAACTTGTTTATTTTATTCATCTGTTTGTCACATATTGTTTTTGTTTTTTCTCTTTTTTGGTTTTTGTTCTTCTTTATTTTTGAACTTTTTTCGGTGGTTGTTGTTTGTCTTTCTTTCTCTTTGTCTACCACATGTAAAATGACCAGTCCGTCACAATGCATTTCGTACTTTTAATGCATTTATTAAACACGGAAGATAAATAATAACCGTCACGTTAAGTAAATGCAAAGAAAATACAATCATTCCATGACTTCAATGGCAAATACAACGCTACAATAATTGACACAATAGTTATTACTTTATAGCTTCTATAATGCGGTTGTGACCGGTCCCTTATCAAAAAAGAAACGCATTGCGATAACAAAAAGGATTTTAATTGATTGTTGCATAATAAACTACTGTCATATAATTAGTTTAAATAATGAATTTCACCCGTTGCACCCTATGTAAGACTACGTGGAACACTCGCGCATTCCATGGGCCATAATCACGCATGAAATGACCAGTCCCTAACAATGTACATGTCGTATTTACTTTATCTTTACCATATATAATAAGTATATACATATTTTGCTACTCTCCAAATTAGAAGATTATGCAATGTATAGAAGACGAGTTATTCCCTATAGACAGTTGTCATATTGAGTGATTTACCATACAAACGGGCCACAATCACGCATAAAATGACCAGTCCCTAACAATGTAAATGTCGTATTTACTTTATCTTTACCGTATATAACAATTATATACATATCTTGCCACTCTCCAAATTAGAAGATTATGCAATGTATAGAAGACGAGTTATTCCCTATAGACAGTTGTCATATTGAGTGATTTACCATACAAAACGGGCCATAATCATGCATAAAATGCCCAGTCCCTAACAATGTAAATGTCGTATTTACTTTATCTTTACCGTATATAACAATAATATACATATCTTGCCACTCTCCAAATTAGACGGTTATGCAATGTATAGAACACGAGTTATTTCCTATAGACAGTTGTCATATTGAGCATTTACCAATAGCCTCAGACAATTCCGGAAATAACTGTTGAACCACTTTGAGGACTTCGTTGAAATCAACCCCCCCAGTCCCCCCATTCAATGTTGTTCGGAACCGTTTCATCACCACGGTCGTTGGGACCCTCAACATTGATTGGTGGGGGCGGGGGAGGGATATCACTTAGTAGATAGCTCAAGCTCTCCACACAAGATTGTTGCAAAATCAACGCTTGAAAATAGTCCCTTAAAGTGGGATATTAGCAAAGAAATGGACCGTGTGGTCCAACACCAATTTTCCTGAATTGTAGGTTAACAAGTTAGAAATATACACCTAGCACACAATGTTCCTGACCAGGTGCTTAAATGATTTTTAATTTTAAATCAGTAATCGTTATCAAACATACATTAAACGAGCACATGTCTTGCCCGCAATATGAGACATCGTTCATAAAAATCGAGAAGATACGTTTAACGCACGATACAAACCATTAATGTACTGATCATTTTTCGAACTTCAGGAAGCAATGTGATTTCAAATGAATGTATTAAATGATTAAAATAGTTCCTTTAATACCGGAGATTCCAGGGTTTTGCCCACTGAGATCCACCACTAAAGGAGTCTTCCTGTACATGGTGAGTCAAAAAAACTGCAATGGTGGAAAGAGGGCCACTTTGTCAAAACCAAAATGAATTTTAAACTTTTTAAACGTTGCAAGAATGAGATACTTAATCCTAACTTTGTGTGAAAAAATGAAGTAAATCGGTTTTTTTTGTCTTTGGTGACCCTCTTTGCTGCACAACCAAATGTACATGTTTTTCCACGAGCACAGTGATTTTCAATCGAAATGGTACACATTACATTTTCATATACAAACATTTGGAAAATGTCATTTTGTATTAAAAATTTAGAACATTATAAGGCAGCATTTCATAGCATAGGTAGGGTCAATGTATCATGTTTACTCACATGTAAATAAGAAAGGATGCATCACATTTCAATAACATTACAATTATACTCTAGTTTCCAAATTTGAACGAGAGACACATTTTGCAATCTGATGCATATTTTGGGTATCTCGTGGACAAACGTGTGAAATGGTGCATGGGTAAACAGGTTTACCAAAGGCAAATGGAAAATGATATTGACTTCATTTTTTCAACAACAAAGGTAGAAACAAATAAGGTATTCTTATAACGTTTAAAAAAAAATTAAACTTCAACTTAGTTTTCAAAACAAGATGGCTTCTTTCCACTTTTGCAGTTTTTTGACTCACTCTGTATAGCAAGACAATAGTGTTATAATGGAGTCAGAATAATTTGAAACGTCACATATGAATAGTGAGTGATCAAAACAAAGGGCATTGTATACAAATGTATTTATGGTACGATACAACCAACCATGTACTAATATCCGGGGACTGAAATGGTATCGATCAGGAAACCCATGATGTCTAATAATTGAAACATGCAAGATAACAAATTGTTAAAAAAAATGTTCAAACATCATGAAGCAATGCGATCTCAATTCAGTTTTTTATTAATTGATTGAAATTGTTTCCTTTAATATCTGAGATTCCACGGGCTTCACCCCTGCGACCTACCACTAAGGAACCCCCATAGACCATTATGTTATTATGGGGTCGGATTGTATTTAAACGCCATATATATGCCTACATAGTCAGTCATCAAAACACATGGTGTTCTTATTATTTCAGCACGATACAAACCAACTGTACTGATGTGTTATCGTTCAGGAAGCATAATTGCAAGTTAACACATTTAAAATGTTTTCGAAAGCAAATAAGACTTCAATTAAGTTATGCAGTGATAACGGTGTTTTTTTACCTGAGACGTATTTTGTTTGTTTTAGCCACATTTGTTCAACTACCACAGGGTGAAAAGTCAATGCGAGGATATAGGAAGGAGTTGGACGTGGAACCTATGATGTTTTGCAGATTATTATTATTATGAATGCAAAAACTTCAAACTTAATAGTTATTTAATGCAAACATTGGGTGTTTGGAATACGAGCGTAGTTTGCCAAATGAGGTCGCTATTTGTAAATGTAAACAAAAACCCTATCTTCAGGAAAATTATATGCACACACTTTTGGTAAAATATGGTGCAGATAATGTTCTGATACCCACATTCGTGTTAACTCCACCATTGTCCACTGATGATTTGCTCAGTATCAATTAGGTGCTTATAAAATTAACTATTCAAACTAATTCAATGTGGCATAACAATCAATGTCAAAACATTTCTGTGTATTGACACTTACACACGGCTATTAGTTTTACCAAGTACAACACAACTTTTTCAGAAACCTCTCCCACTTTTCAAAGTCTATCGCAAGGATTATTGCGAAATTCAATAATTTTACCATTTTTGAAACAGTTCGTGAAGTTTCGGAATGTCGTTTCCAGACGCCGGCCGAGTGGAAAGTAAAATGATTGGATTGGAGGTGTTAACTGGAGGGCTTTTATTTTGATTGCACCATTTACAAACGTTTGTTAATATACTGGAGCTTTTTTCTCTACAATTTCCCATCACAGCGAATACCAACTTGTATTGAATGTTTTCCTGTTCTAAATCATTTCCTCCCAACATTCCATATAACAACTCATTATGTGGTTTGCATATTGCATACACTCGGTAGTATAAGGAAGTTTGATCTTGAAATCTGATCAGTCCACCCAACTCCACAGGACATGATTTTTAAAAATCTCATTCCAAATGATTTTATTTAACAATGTGTTATTATTATAAGGATTTATATAGCGCATTTCCAAAAGACCAATGCGCTGTACAATATGTATACATTAAATAAAAATATGTTGAAAAAGAAAAGCAGTAAAATAAGAATTATACATACATATTACATGATAAAATACACAAAAGCAGCACTGAGAGAATCACACAGCCCGACCCCACACCCCCTCAAACACCCCCAACTCACCCCACACACCACATACACACTACCCCCTCCCTACCCCAAAAGATATTGCACATAAAACATGGTACATTTACGTGATCACCTGACTGACACCATACATACCCCCACACACCCCGACCCCAACACACCCCCACCATCCACAATACCCCCTCCCTCCCCAAAAATATATTGCACATAAAACATGGTACAATTACGTGACCACCTGACTGACACCATACAACCCCCACCCGCACCCCCACCCCACCCCCTTACATACATTAGCTGTAGCAGCACTCGCAATACCCATGAACAAACCAACCAACAGCACAGAAACCGTAATTTAAATTATTATTTAACTGCAGACATACATCTATGCCTAATGTGTTTCTTTATTATGCCTACAAGAAGAGAAGTTAAATTTCCCCCATATATGATATAAATAAGAATCCGGCAAGTTGTTTACTGTCTTCCTTTTCAGCGCAACATACTGCTTTTAAGCGCAGGACACACCGTGCCACACAGGCACCCGCGTCGCTTTGAGTGAATACATATTGCATGCCAGTAATTCACCATGGCCTTGAAGTAAGCAAGAGCGAATTCGCATAATACATGTACTATTTGGTCATCTTTTTGATAATATATTTACTTATTAAGTCACTCCCACTACATAACAATGTCTAATAATAAACCTTCAGTCAGATCGTCTCTTTATGTGTGTCAATATGCATACTGATATCTACAGTTTATACAAACATGATACAGGAATCAAATAAGGAAATGGTTACCATAAAACATCATTAATATAACAATGAACTCGTTCATTGAAATAGTCATTTGCCAAATTTGCATGGGTCGCTATAGGTTGAGACACCCACCCTTTATATAGACCGACATTATATAACGATTGAAACTTAGTGTTCTGTCTCCCTTCATTTGTCTGGTGGGACTGACGATGATGGCCATCTTGATTTTGATCGCTATTGTTGTAACTAGATGTGAGGCTCGGGTTGCAATTCTAGGTGAAGATGTTACTTTAAAATGTTCTCCAAATTTGTCAAACGATTTTTCAAATGTCATGAATTTGCATGACGTTGATTGTAGTACAAACTACATTTATTGGAGTAAGGTGTATACAGGCTATACACCACTCACACTCAGCAGCTGTCTAGAACGCCTGGTAGATGCACCTGATCGGATCACGGTAGACATGACACAGACTTCATATATGTTGCGCATACAAAATGTGCAAATGAATGATGGTGCGAAATACATATGCCACGCCTATCATACAGGCACTAGTGGTCAGAAAGATGTAAAGACGGTAAATCTCCAAGTGATTCGGCCGCCTGTCTGTACATTTAGTCCTCGAAATGCACAAATCGGAGATGAAATAACGTTAACATGTACGCTTCCATCTAATAGAAATATAAAATGGTTGGCGCCGAATAGAACAGTATTATCATCACTCCAAGTCACACCCCATCAGCAGAGTCTTGTTGTTAATGTTACCATGAATGAGGCAGATAACTATGAAAGTTTCACTTGTCAGGTTAGATCATCCCGTGGTGCTTACAGTCCCAACTGTTCTGTCACCCCATTAGAACATATAGGAGTGAGAATCATACCTGAGGTATCACGCGTCAAAGAAGGAGAGAGTGTGGTGTTTAACTGCAAAGCAAGACTCGGTCCAACAAAGCCTCATAGGTACAACTACACTTGGATAGTTAACTCTACGATCGTGTCGCAGGGCCTCAACGTCTCGTCATATACAATCGCTAGCGCTCGGTTGGTAGATAACGTCACCAAAGTCATATGTAAAGCATCTGTTAATAGCATTGAGGATGAGAGCTACCCTGCCGTCATATATGTTCATCCAACTGATAGACTCTTTACGAAAAGCTTAAATAACGCTGAGACAGTCGAATTCGGCGTTACTAGTAAGGTAAGCGCAGCTTATTCCATTAGGTTACGAAAACCCCCAAAACCAACATACCTTACCTGAGAAGTCCGCTCGCCTGTAGAAAGGTTGTGTTGTCCTTCGCCCTATACATACTTTATACAACATAGGGAAACAACTGACATTTGGATTATATAATATACTTTTTTATTGATACAATTTCACCAAATGCTTCAAAATAGTCCAAACCAATGGCATCTAAAACGATGCTGCAATCGTCACGATTAGTCAAATTGTGTTTCCTCTCATCATTGCTTATGATAATGGAATAGGCCAAAAATTCAGAATGAACATGATTAGGAACACATCGGCCAACATGTATGAATCTACAATACAATATTTTAAAGATCTTCGTTATCAGTTGAATAGGATGTGTGTATAAATTAGGATGTATAAAAATGTAACGGTATAAATTTGATTAATATAGTTCAAACCATTTTCACATATATCTTGCGCAAACGCCCAGCTTTTATAAGAATTTTAAATTTTGAAAATCGTACATTTCTGATGGAAAATACAGACTTTCATTTTTTTCTCAAAATAATCAATTTAAATAATAATAGTAGTTTAAATAAAATACGAAGAAACCATGCGTTAAATCAGATTTGCCGATGGCTTTTCAAGGTCTGTGAAATCTTTGAGCTAACAAATTGAAAACATCTGTTTTCATCGATTTTCGATTAAGTCTTGTCACACGAGAACAAAAAGAGATAGCTCAATAAAATTAACAAAGAATGTAGGAAAAATGTTCACCTTTATACTGCAGGTGTTTGAACTTAATAATAATTTTGTATTTGTTATACATTTTAGCAACACGGTATAGTTTATTCTGATACACCCTGTATGATAATATTCCAAGTCATAGTCCAATCTTGTTTAATTTTTTTTTTTAATAAAATGTTATTGTCATCGCAGTAAACCGGCTGAATTGTAACAACATTACACATTAAATACATTATTAAACGATGCAACGTCCAGGCAGCAGCTAAATCAGCGCCAAGTTGCGTCAAATCTAATCTTCTTGCTGTTGTTGTTTTCTATGCAGATTCCATTGAGCACCAGATATGAAGCCCATAACACAGGACACGACGGATTCAAAAATCCTAGAAATGTAAGCTTCATTGCAGGCGGGGTTGTAGCCATCGTTTTCTTATTCGTACTTGCTATAGTACTGGTGGGAATACTCATGAAAAAGAAGACCAGGAAAAATCCAACGCAGAGAGCTGGAGATACTGAAGTAGCAGCAGCTGGAACGCCATCTACGGAGACAACCACGCATGTTGCAGATAACCCTACTCGTGAAGAGGATAACACTGTCATATATGCTTTACCATTGCAGAAAGGTGGCGGTAACATGAAAGTGAGAACATTGGGCGTATCCTTCAATACACCATCCTCATCAACAGCAGTGACATCCGCGACAACGAGCACACTTGAGACGACAGAGGCCTCCATGTCATTAAATGCGGATACGTTACATGATCATGATGATGACGAGGCGTTGTATGCCCTCCCATCGCAAAAAGGGGGAGGTAATATAAAGGTGCGAACACTTATCAATACATCGTCAAACAAATCATCATCTGCAGCTAATGAATCCGGTATGTCTTCGAAATCGATCTCCAACGTGTCTGATGTGCAGACCTCTACCGCGACAGATGACGAGATTTTGTACGCCCTACCGTTTCAGAAAGGGGGAGGTTATGTAAAGGCACGAGCACTAGATGGAGCGTCAGAGAAGTCATCGGTATCTGCCGCAGGAAGTTTCAGTACAGTATATGAACTAAGCACAACAAAGCCTACCATCTCCAAGATTTCTTCTGTTCAGACCATTGATAAAACCGACTCAGATGAGGCAGTGTACACCCTTCCTTCGCAGAAAGGTGGCGGTAGCATAAAGGTTCGTACACTCGACGGGTCACCTAAGAAATCCCCGTCGTCTGCCACAACGAGAACTAATGAAGCAGGTGGGAATATCGCATCAATGGCAACATTCCCAGACAGTTGTGGTGGTCAGTCTGCCCAGCCGTCCTCCACTACCAAAGATGACGAGGATTTGTACGCGCTTCCATCACAAAAAGGTGGAGGTCATTTCAAAGTGCGAACGTTAAATGCGTCTAACAGGACATAGTCGCATTGGCTGGCAATAAAAGGAATAGGACCGTTTCGGCCAATAAGAGTTACCGCAAGGAGAAAGCAAAACGGAAGCGAATCAAGCGTCGATGCCACCCATTCTGGATTTAGCAAGACACCTGTTAAATGATGATGATGTAAACGTTGTAGGATTGATTAATTAATGTAAACATAAATATTACAATAGCTGACGATGATTGTTAGGAAGGCTAATCCAATTATCCGAATATTTTCATGAAAATATATCATAAAATATTTACTGCAAAGATTATCGAAGTTATTGAAATGCATTTATCGTTTCTAAAATGCAATAATCCGTGGCAATCGAAATAGCAGAGCCTTCAATTCAATATGAGTCATTTGATATCACATCCATTTAACAAAAGAGGGATAATCTGATATTATTGATCTGGGAAATAATTGGTAATTTGTGTACATAGAGTAGAATGTATATTGTGTGTGCAATATAGTGGACGTGTGGGTGTGGCGAAATCATTCAAAATAGCTGCTCGTATGTACTGTAACTTTTATACCGACATTAGGTCAATCTTCGATGTGTCCACTTTTGATGAAATTGAAAGTATTCATGAATTGAGAATGAGAAAATGACGAACACATTGCCGTGTGATGCATTTCATAATCAACAAGACTAGTGGTTGACCATGAAATGGATCAGAAGTCATCTTGTAGGGAAAACTGGTCAGTACCGAGACTGGTAAGTACCGATCTGCTCCATTTCCAGACATTTTTGATACTAATTATGATACAATTAGCGTAATGTAAGACGTCCGTATGAAAAAGACGACCACTGAGCCAGATAAATCGGGCTACATGTATGTAATGTTGCACATATCATCGTATGCATGCATGACGAACACACACATAGTACTAGGTAGTAGGCACTGACACACAGTCCAACAAAATGCTAGTCTCTGACTATGAAACAGTTAGTTGGCGCAATATTAAACAACATGAACAATGCTTACATTACGCTAATTGTATCATAATTATTATCAACAATGTCTGGAAATGGAGCAGATCGGTACTTACCAGTCTTACCGGCTCGTAACATGCAAACAAAATGGCGACGAGAAAACGCATGCGTTGATATGTTGATAGACGCCCAATTTGGTGTAATTCTGACACCAATTGGTGTCAAAATTACACCAATTGGTGTCAGAATTACACCAATTGGTGTCAGAATTACACCAATTTGGTGTCAGAATTACACCAATTGGTGTCAGAATTACACCAATTGGTGTCAGAATTACACCAATCGGTGTCAGAATCACACCAATTGGTGTCAGAATTACACCAAATGGTGTCAGAATTACACCAATTTGGTGTCAGAATTACACCAATTGGTGTCAGAATTACACCAGTTGGTGTCAGAATTACACCAATTGGTGTCAGAATTACACCAATTGGTGTCAGAATTACACCAACGGTGTCAGAATTACACCAATTGGTGTCAGAATTACACCAATTGGTGTCAGAATTACACCAATGGTGTCAGAATTACACCAATTGGTGTCAGAATTACACCAATTGGTGTCATGCTGCTTCGACACCTCTAAAACCGTGAGCTTTTCCCGCCAACTATTGACGCCCTTGGAGTTATTTCAATTAATCTGACACCAGTTTTGGTGTAAATCACTAAATGATCACTGAAAGGTGTCCGTCGGACACTTAACGGTGTCACCGTAAATTATGTGCAAACCCATATCATTGACGATTACATCAATTTTGGAGTCAAAATAACTCCTTTGTAAGCGTCAATTACAGTTGACTTCAAGAAGGTGTCGCTGTGACACCAATTTTTTTTTCAGTGTAGAGTTCTAGAGACTGGGGTTTAAGTCCCCGCCGGTTAATGTCCTTGCTTATTTTTCGTTGGGACATTCGCCGGTGTTTGTTAATATTTGTTGTTATACATTATCTATTTAAAAAAACGTTGGTTAGTAAACTGCTTTATATGTTATGACTATAAACGTTAATAACAAACAAAATATCATCCGGTATATAGCAAGATAACTTGCTATTATTGGGTTTGGAATATTTAAAAAGTCACTTGTATAGGCCTTTACACATTCAGTGATAAAACAAAGGGTATTATATATGATAGCACGATACAAACCAATCATACACTGATCTGGTATCTGTTCAATTTAAACATACGCAACACAACATTACTTTACAAAAATCTGAATTCATGAAGCAATGCGATTTCAATAACGTGGGCCCATTCATTGAATAAAATGTCACATAGATTGGGGATCGGCAACTCTATTTTCAAAACCGTGCCAGAATCTTACCACAGCAGAAAAAGGTGAACAGGATTGAAAAATGTATTGCATCGTTGCGGACGAGTTGGACGACGTCTGGATGTACAATTGCCATTAAATGTCTCCCTCATATATATCTATGTCGTATGTTAAACACTGAGGGCGCTATTGTTTTGAGCCATTCAACGCAGGATTCAGAATTCACACCACCAAATGGTTTCCCTATGCGTTTACATGTAAAATGGTAGTTACAAAAAGCCCATTTTCTCGCTTATAAAGCGACTGGAATTTTCAATTTGACATTTTCCTTAAATTTCATGATATATTTGATAATTTAATCAAAACAAATATATATATGGTATCCCCGAAAGTTGAATCAATGTATTTTTTAAACACTTTTTGATCATGGATTCTGAAACCCTCTAGACCCCTTAATTTAAAAAAACAACTTGTTTTTATACATGGGGGGGGGGGGGGGGGGGGGGGGGGGGCATGATGATTTGATCGGGGGATAATTTATGACTGGCAAATGAATCTATTAGATGTAGCAATTGAAAATATGTCCCCAATTTGCACACATAACACTAATTTAGGCTAGAATTCAAAGTAAGCTTCAACATCCAATAGCTAGGCAATGTATCCTTCCCACACTGTTGAATTTTGAAGCTTTATCAATTCAACTAGCCGATATTGTATGCCTTGATTCAGCACAAAACTAACCTGAGTCATTAAATAGCTGCTTCAAGGTAGACTGGACCTCCGGTCTCTGGCATATAGCCTAGGGATCTAGACTAATCTTGTTAAGACTGATTTCAACATAAAAAAGACACCACCTTAATCTTAATTTCACTTTCCACCAACTCTCAGATTGACCTTGTTTGCAAGGCGAGTATATTTCAAGGCAGCTATTTATTATAATTTGAGCTTCTAATATGACCGTAACATAGTAGGTGAATGGCATGATGTAGTAAGCTTATCAATGATTTCACTTTTTTTACACTGTTGCCGATGATGACAAGACTGTCGAATTCGGTGAGCTATTTTTTCATCGAGTAATTTGCCTGTATAATTTGCTTATGAAAATGTTGCCCTATCTTACCATTGTTTAGTAGTGGAAATGTCAAATTGAACCCGATCGCAGTGAATTTCAAGCAAATTGAACTTTTGTGGTAGAAGACTCATTTAAAATATCATCAAAACAGCCGATATTAAGCAGGCGATATCATAACACTCCAGCAAAGACCAGTATCTTCAGAATTCACACCACCAAATGGTTTCCCTATGCGTTTACATGTAAAATGGTAGTTACAAAAAGCCCATTTTCTCGCTTATAAAGCGACTGGAATTTTCAATTTGACATTTTCCTTAAATGTCATGATATATTTGATCATTTAATCAAAACAAATATATATGGTATCCCCGAAAGTTCTGAGAAATAAGACCCCAAAGTTGGACAATTGGTGTAGCGCCCTCTTTTTATCAGAAAAAGTTGAGAAATGTTGCAAGATCATTTACAATCAAAATACATCCAAAAAACCTACAAAATGCATTGAAAATATGTCTTTTTCCACTGTGGTATTAGGTAGTAGTCCTAAAATCAGGATTAAACTACAACTTTAATCATTTGGGAGCAATAAGTACCATTTCTGATTAATTCTATAATCAATAGGCCACAGGATGAAAGCTAAGAAAAAAACTTTTGATTGTCGTCTCTACAAGGACTGAAATTATTTACTGGCGTGGAATCTTCAACGGTAACAACTTCGGCCTAATTTGGATGTTTGTATTGCTTTACATGTGGTAGTGATTAAAAACAAAGTAATTTTGAAGCAAAACAATATTAATCTAAACAATAGCATGACGTGTTAAATCAACCCATTGCACCAGATCATAGTCGCGTTGATTGCGCACAATCACTTCCGGAATAGGGCGCTATTATTGATGACAGGATGTATCAAAATAGGACCCTGTTTCTTATTGCGTTGAATCGGTATAGAATTACTTTAATAACCGTAACAATTTGATACCCGATTAACTTATAAGTTAAATAATGTCAATTAATTCTGTCAATCTTTGAGGAAAAATTCAAGACTCAGTTTGAACCTAAAGGGGCGCGATATGTTACCTAATGCTATTGATAAGTAAATCGTTAACGGATCAAAATATTATTTAATGTTGTTAACGAGAAGATTAATTTAGTTATCATGTGATTTAGTTTCTGGAATTATAGAATCAAGATTCGTTTTACCATTAAATCAATAGGTATTCAACATTTAAAGCTACTCGTGTCCACCACTGTGCGTATCGTCCAACGTCATCTGGAAATCATTAACATTACTATTATCTAGTTCCCTCTACAGTCCAAATGTAAGCGGATCACTCTATGTTTTATGTAATGTACCGTAATAGCGAAATTCAGCTTAATACTATAGTCCATACTGTGATGTCATGCTTTCATGACAGGATTGATTTGGGCATAATGCTGTCATACCCTACACACCTAGGCTACATCGGTAGTATGCGTCGTTCTTAAAAATCATGCACAATGAATACCTCTGTGAAGGGTATAACAGAATTACTCCCATTTGAAATGTCATATGTATTGAGCTGAAAAAACAACAACTATGGACATTATAAACATTTAAAAA
This sequence comes from Ophiura sarsii, assembly GCA_035610835.1. Classification (NCBI taxonomy): domain Eukaryota; kingdom Metazoa; phylum Echinodermata; class Ophiuroidea; order Amphilepidida; family Ophiuridae; genus Ophiura; species Ophiura sarsii. The sequence goes on along the minus strand of CM069455.1, from coordinate 56,291,745 downwards.
ATGCGACTTTCTAAAACCATCTATTTAAATGGACTTGCGGAGAGATCGAAGGGTAACGATGACAATGAATGCTGCACTCTTGACTAAATATGACGTCGTCGTATTGAAAAATAGTTTCATTTATTAAAATATATTATTACTGGATGAGATTCATACTAATTCAGGTTTTACCATTGTTTACAGTGCAAACAAATATCAGTCAGTCCATACCGTTATTCCAATGAGCAAGGCTCAAATGAAACGGTCTCCACTTCCCACATGCCTCTAGCATGCCTTGCTACCTATTCTTGCATTGATACATGGGTACGATTGATAACTATCCGATATGGTCATTGCTTCAGTTTCAAAAACTGGAATGTGAAGACTCTTCCTAAAATTCTGCGTTGACTGGAATGCGCGTTCACGTGACATGGTGACAACACCACGTCGATTCAAATAGTTCTCATTCAAACCAATATTTTGTGACCCAAACTATATTATGACTCCTCCCTAGAGCCATCAATTTGGAATATTCAAAATTCTTCTGGAAGAGAAAATGTCAACCATTCATATGAAATCCTTACTCGCTGGGTTTTTTCAGTACACTCCAATCGCCAGAAAACACATATATACGAAGTTTAGTCCAAGTCATTCTGACTCAACCTGTATGTAGTATAGGGAAACGTTACATAATAGTGCTAATTAAGTAATTACAGATAATTATTAATGAATCCGGAAATATACCTGTTATTTATCCTTATCGAGTTGACCATTGGTGACTACGTTACCGCTAAAAGCAGAATGCAGCAAGAAGGTTCTCTTGTATATGGGTTACCTTCAAATAGGAATTACGTAACAACATTTGACAGCGTGTTATTATACGGATCAGCCATTTTAAGATGTGATTATTCATGTTGTACATGATTTGAAGAAGAAGAAAAGATATGACATTCTTGTTAGTTCTATACACACAAGGTGAACATATCAAGACGTTATCTTAACATGGATAGTTGTCTATTGCTTTGTTTATACGTTGTTTACATTTGTATGGTGAGCTCCGTTGCCGATACTGAAGTGGTCCCCGTCGTCCGAGGCGAAACCGTGCAACTTCCGTGCGCCATCTCGTATGGGCTGCAGTGTTCCCAGGTGATTTGGAGTAGAATGCCCGTGTCCGGTTTGCCAGAACATACAGAATATATCAGCTCATGTACGAAGATCTACACAAATTTCATGCTCACGAGTTCATCGGCGACAGATAAGTTTTCCGTGCTACGATATGAAGAAAATGTAACGTTGATTATCAACGATGTCCAACCGGAAGACACCGCATTTATATACAATTGTCAAGATGACAGCTTTCACATCCTGTCATCATATCAGGTGTCTTTCAGTCGGCCGACTTGTACTTCTACTATGATAATATCACATCGTAAAATGAGTACGACGAACGTTACGTTGACATGCTCGGTCGAAAGCTCCACGCTTTTAAAATGGCACGCTCCAACCGGAACTTTGTTATCGTCCAACGTACGTTCAACCGGTAGCAATATTTTGACAATGGAGTTAACTCTAAACGATCGGCACAACTATGAACCTTTTATCTGTTCTGCGGGTGACAATCCTGACATTTCAAAGAATTCCTGTTTCGTGGTCCCCTTACAGGTCCCACCAACAGCTACTATCACTCCGCTAAATTATTACGCATTCGTTGGTAACAACGCTACGTTTTCGTGTATCCCCGTAATAGATTACCCAGCAACCAACATCCAATGGTCGGTGAACCAGAATAAGATTCCGTCTGATCTTAAGGATAAATATGTGGTGGACACCGCACACAATAAGCTTACTGTGACCAATGTCACGCGTGTGGATGGAGGTACGGTGGTTAAGTGCAGGGTTTTCAATGCAAATGGTTTGAAGTCGGGAAGCAGGAAAGGCATTCTTTACGTTAAATTGCCGACCGTTTCTACGCCAACCGTTTCTACGCCAACCGTTTATACGCCAACCGTTTCTACGCCAACCGTTTCTACGCCAACCGTTTCTACGCCAACCGTTTCTACGCCAACGGTGAGTATCACAGTGTACCTTGTTTGGTGGAAATGTTTGAAAAGGTTTAAAAACCAAATCCCATATTTGATTTTGTTTTAGGAAATATTTGAAATTGTGGAACATTCCCCCAAATGTGTGTGTAAAAAAACTATAAAAAAAACAGGAAGTACAAAGAAGCGTACGAAAATAGGGATGACAAGAGGTTGAGTAAGAATCCAAACGGCGCAAGTGATTTGTGGCGAAGATCAAATAATGAAACTAAACATAAAAAGCAACTTTGAACAAAATCCTTATCTTCGTGCCCGTGCGCTCATTTGTATATACATTGTTCACTTTTATGCCGACACTTGGCCGGTCATAAATTCTCCATTTCACAGATTATGCAGGCCAATGGCTATATATGCCCTTAACCACTGTTTTGATGTACAATTATGAACAAGTAACTTACCGGGTAACGTATTACTCCTCCTTGAAAATATCACTTATGAACTTGATGAGATATGAGAAATGTCCCCTCTTTAATTTGAGATATTACACGTGAAGGATGATTTGATATCAAGGGAGTTACAGTACAAAAACAGAAAATAAAGAATGGTTCCCATTTTCGCCTTTGATTTTTTTACGCGCGGACTTAGTTCGAGTCAAATTATTGATTATTTGTAGTGCTAATTCACCGGTCAAAAATGCCATGTGAAAATCGGCCGCATTGTTCCGATGGCATTAATACCTGTCATACTCTCCCCCGTGAATAATGTGAAAATGAAAATCATACTTTACTTTACATTTGGAATTGTAACTTCTTTAATAATCAACCATTCTTGGCGTGCAATATCTCAAATTAAGAAGAAGACATCACTTTTCCACTTTGAAAATTGTGAAACAAAGGTTTCTGAAAAAGGCAGCGGAACGTAATGAAACACATTCGAATGGGTGTAGATGCGTTGTAAACTTGCACAGTGATGTATATCTATGTGACAATTAGTAAGTACTCTTATATTTTATTCGCAGAATCTCCCATCAACCATCGCGGCGATGACGTCATCAAATTATGAGAGCTCCCGAAGCCAGGATATGTTGACTACGATACCACAGACTGCGATAACAGCACGTGACCACACTATTACCATTGACAATAAAACAATATCCCATGCTGCACCAGTTGATCAAGTGAGTAGAAACCGGAAACGCAACGAGAAGATGATCGATATCGGATCGAACTCGTCAAACATTGCTGTCATTATATTAGGGGTGATCGTTGCATGCGCTTTGGCCATATTGGCCGTTATTATGGTAACTGGGGTAGCCATCAAACGAAACGAAAAATCAACAAAAAAGACAACCGTCACCACGCTTGAAAACGAAACACAAGAAAATAGCATAGCAGCTGCAGCAACAACTAATTTGAATCCCCATGCATCGCAATTTGCAGTTATTTGCAAAAGTAAGACTAGAAATAAAACCACACATGATACGGAGGTTATATACGCAAAGCCCGTGAAGAAAGGCCAAACTAAAACCTGCGCGGTGAAACCTCTTGAAAATGTGCATTACTACTCGGTGACGCCAGATGAATCCCATGTATCCCACAATACTGCATCTTCCGTTTATGCCCACGATGGTGTAAGGGCTCAGACCAATGAGAAACAAGTTCATATCAACATGATCAATATGAAAACGTTTGCAAACGATAGATATACTGCAACATCATGAAGTCTTTGCTATATATATAGTGTATGAAACTGTTTTATCAAGGATGCCTCTAAAATATACTTTATGTATAGTTGTTTTACAAATGGAATCAAAGATCTGATTTGATTTGATTTGAAATATACCTTAGCTATCCATTCAAACCATCCTTGCTTTGCATTGGGCTATTTCATGAAATCCATGACCTAGAGAGTGTGAATTTCAAATGGGATTTCCTGCAACGGTGACTCCATCTTGAATCTACACTCCCTGTGGGGAAGACTGAAGTCATGTATTCCATCAGTGACTGTCACTGTTTCCATAGGGGGTGATTGGAATCAAATGGAATGGCCTATTTAAGTGATCATTATATTGTTTGACTACTTTAACTTATAAACTAACTTAACATTTTGGAACTTGATGGTTTCAAAAAGACTTTAAAAACTCATCTGTTTAAGATTGCTTGATTTGACTGATTGACTTCTATGTAACTCTTTTTATATTTTAACTGTTTGTTTTTATTTGTTTGATGTATGCGCCTCGGAATAGGTTGTATTATAGATAGATGGTGCATTATAAATGCATTATTATTAATATTATTATATTTTCCACGCGGCAGGCGTCTGCAGACAGCATTCTAAAATGTCACAAAATATTTCAAAAATGTCATAATTATTGAATTACATTACCATGGAATCACCATAAGAAATGCATTGAAATAAGTAGTATTGGTTCATTAATCCGTGAGACCAAATGTGTTTCGTATATGGTAAAACTAGTAGCCGCATGAAAAGTGTTAAGAACATAAATTATACATAGGAACATTGATAAAAAAAAATTAAAAAAAAAAAAAAATCTTTGCTTTCATAAATGAAGTTATACTGGGTGTGTCAAACAAAGCGTCCCATGAGGCCAAACAAAGAAGAAGGTCTGTCTCAGAAACCCGCCCGCATTGGTATGTGAAATGAGCTACGGCGCGTAGGTCTAAGCGCTGGGGGCTAAAAAAACTTCTTTTTTTTTGTTTTGATCTTTTTTATTTTTTATTTTTTAAATTAAATTAAAACAGTTCTCCGTAAGCTTGGATATAAGCAACAACAAAAAAAATAGCAAAAAACAAAACAAAATCGCATACCTCAACAACAACAAAAACACAGCACTTAGCTTTTTTGCACAATGTTTCTGAGACAGACCTTCTTCTTTGTTTGGCCTGAGTTAAACAAAATAATTAGAAATACATCTCATATCTTCTTAGTTACTGTTGGTAAGGCCTATTTATTCCGCCATCAAATACACTTGATCCTATTGAGTTTCACTACGTAACTACCGATGTGATCAATTCAGTAACAAGAATGCGAATCCCACTTTGGCCACTTGGAAACAAGATAATTTAAACTGCCTTAGTAATTCCGATGATGATGTAAGGATATGTCAATGTATCGTTTAAAATACCGTCTTAAATTCAAATATGTTATCGTATGTCATGGATAATTTGGATGAAAGTATGTTTTCTGTTCAAATTCAAATAACTATCAACATTTAGTAGGTAGATTATTATTAATTGTATTGACTATGTTCAATTACACACTGAATGACGATTCTAATAAAAGAGCTCTCTTCACATGAAAAGTGACCAAAGCTGAAATTGAACATGCCCGAGTAGATTTACCATAATGTGATAATGGAAGCTCCAAAATGGATAGAAAATAAATTCGTATGGCACATCACAGATTGCTGAACATGATTACTAGTATTTTGCGAACAATGTTTATATTTTTCATAGCCATGGCCACTGTTAAAACGGTGTTTAAATTTGTTAAACAACCCAAATTAACCAGTGCATCGCTCAACGTTGTTTAATACTTTGAACAATGTTGCTCAACATTAAATTAACTTGTTTGAAATGTTGAGCAACATTGTTTAAAATGTTAAATTACGTTGAGCATGCATGGAACAAATTTAAATAGCGTTTTTACAGTGTGTACAGTTAAAAAGTGTCGCTGTCTACAACCAGACGTTGAGTCTGAAATGATATCAAACCTTGACATACTTAATTACAATATCAGTGGAAGTCATTTATGATGTATTGAATTGAATTGGGTAATGGAAGTTTCTTAAAATCCATCCAGGAAATTGTTTAGCCAATCGATTGTTGCGTGATAGTGTGACTGAAAACCCAGCAAACATCCTGGCGTTTTCTTGTATGTATCTCCTTCACGCAACACAATCCACTTCATATTGTGGTATCTAGCATTGCACCTACATTTATGCCGTGTACCATATCACGATGTTTTTACGTATAGGAACTATAATGTTAGAGTTACAAGCGTATTGGAGAACTGTTATAACACTATAATTAACACTGTTATTCATTTTTGACGCTTTTAATTATGTTTTTCATTACAAATTATGATTAGAGATCAAATGTTATGGAACTGAAAGCAATAGACCTACATACTATCTCGAAATTGTACCGTTTCTGATATTTTTACCACAAAATGTCTACATCGTCAACAAAAAGAAGATATTTAATTGAAAAGTGGTTATATCAGTTATATAATTTGCATTTTGCCTTTCTGTTGTCAGTACATGTAGGGGTGAGATGCCAGTGTGGCAGGCGCACATTGACATATGGCCCGTATTTTACCTAATAAAAGCGAAAACCGATCGATAAAACCTGTTTTTTCGAATCGAAAATCAGTTTTTTCAATCGAAAAACGGGTAACATGCACGAATACAACTAGTTTATCGGCCGCGAAAACATGGTTTTCGAAATGAAAAATCAGTTTTATCCATTCAAAAAAAAGAGTGTATCGATTCAAAAACAAAGTTGATTGATTCGAAAAACAAACTTTAGGGATTAACCAACTTTATCGATTCGAAAAAACTTATTTTTGTTGATAAACCTAGTTTATACGTGCCATGGATGTCCCTTACTGTTTTTATATGTTGTAAATACAGGTTACATCGCTTTCCCTACAAACCCAGTACCTGGCTCTCGTCTCGTGGGACTGTTCTAACGCCCTCTGTGATTTATACGATGGGTAAAAGAGTCCTTGAAATATCGAAACGGCCTTTACTTTATTGAACTCTAGTATGTCAGCCAATCTACTGACCTCAAGAGCACCAATCACGAACTATACAATCCATATACCATCATACAACAGGAAACCGGAAATAATTCCAACATCCCGAAACTGTGAAGAGAATCTGCAAAATATAGCGTGATTATGTTAACACTTTCCACGCGGCAGTCGTCTGCAGACGACAGTTTCAAAATGTCGCAAAATGTTTCAAAAATGTCAACATTATTGAATTGTATCACCAAATTTGGAATCAGCATGAGAATTTAAACAAAATACGTACAAACATTCATAATATTGGTTCAGTAATTATTGAGATAGACTTTAAAAGTTGGGAAAGGTTTCCGTTCAGGTAAGATTTTACTAATAGTAAATGATACAGATAGACACATAAAAATAAGCGCACCAAACAAAAACACCACTCGACAAACAAACGGGGAAAATATATATAAACACAATTATGTTTGCCGAGTTGATCTTTTAAATTTTTAATTACAAACAAGTTTGTGATGCAGGTTTATTTCTCTTACAGACATCTACAACTATCTCCTTCACGCATGACGTAACAACATCACCAAGTGATAGAACAACATGACTAAGTTCCATAACAACAGCACCACGTGGCACTGACGTAACAACAACATCATATGACGTAACTACATCACAGCGTGACGTAACAACATCACCACGTGACGTAACAACGACACATGACGTAAACACATCACCACGAAGCGCTGCGTCTGTATAGACAGTCATCGATGAGGGCGTTCTACAAAATCAGTCCAAACCCGTAGTCAAATTAACTACGTTCGTTTATGCCAACAGACCCTCTACTAATAATACCAATATGGTTGACTCATTTAATGACGGTCAGACATTTGAGTTGCCTACACCCATAGTTAGTCTCACGCCTCCCATAATATTGGGAATGGCGATGACACTTTCAATATTTGCCATTGGTTTACTAATGATCTGTGTTTTGATTAAGAAAAAGTCAATGTAAGGCAACGAAAAAAACCTGTTCGATGGGCAATACCAACCCATTTTTTTCCGAATATGAGATATTTTTTGAACACATTTTTAAAACTATTTCTTTTTCCGGGCTTTTTTTAATTCCCTTTTCAGGAAAAAATTGACTCCCCACAACCAGCGTAATTATTAGGTTGTTTGTACGGTTGCCCGAGACAACCAAAATATGCTACGGGCAACCACAATACACTTTTGCAAACCATGGTTGAAAGTTCGTTAAACCTAACTCCCACGGCTATGTTTTTGCGTGTATCGGGGGGAGGGGGAAAAAGTACCATTTTTTTAACCCGAAAAATCACCGAGCACCCCCCGGGAGTCGATCCCGGGACCATTCGCACCCAAGTCTGTGCCCCTATCAACTGAGCTAACTCGCCAGCGCACATGCGGCCACAAACTTCGTGGCCACATATGCATGCGGTAGGTGACGTAATCGAGCCAATCCAGCAGCACGCGCGTGGAGATAGTATTATTTTGGATGATTTTGTATGGTCTAGTGGGGTTAGGGTTTAAAGATCACTGGAGTGATATGTGTGACAAAAACATCACGCTCGTTAAAAAGTAGTTGTTTTGATTGTTGGCCTGATTTTCAACTTGATGTTTTCTATTTCACATGAAAGGTCATCCTTAAAATTGTAGCATTCCAAAGTTTGAGTTGCATAACTCCCATGGTTCTTATTGTAGAAGCACGAGGTACCAAGACGTTTACCCATTGAGTAGTACACAAACTGGCTGGGGGTTAACCACCTTTGGCAGTTATTCACCACATTTTAGCCTATCATTTCTAAATGGAACATCTGGGCGCCCCTAAGGTTTTACTGACACAAAGAGAAAAATATGAGGATTTTTCTGATATCAAAATATCATGCTGTGAAGAAAAAAATCATAGCCCTAAAAAAGTGATCAGAACATACACCTGATGTTTTCTATTTTTAACATTTTAAATGTTAGCGCTACATTGTTGTCTTAAATGGCTATCAAACGACATATCGGACAAATGCACATCAGTAAGTAATGCAAGTCTATCTATTATGAGATATACATGTATAAGGTCTTAATTCAGATTGACGCATTTGTAAAGAAACTGCTTCGGACTTTGTCTTTAGTCGATCGGTACCAAATTCTATGGCTAAGTTCATCTGTATAATAAATGTGACTACGACATATGATAATTTTGTTCACAACTGTGTAAAGGCTTCACTTTAATGATAGTGTTTAAACATGTAGTAACATAAACTGGTGTTATCATAAATACTTGACATGTGAAACTGTCTACCAACCAACAATTATTTCCGTGTTGAACCGTGTAGCTGGAGACATAGTCCCCTGCAGCCATGGTCCGCCCTGTTCAGTAAATTCAGTGGTAAAGTATAGGCTCATCTCTATACGTAACACTTTTCACGCTTCATTCCGTGTATGGCCGGACTATGGATCCCCGGTTCCAGAGGGAGGGGGCATGGCCGGCTCCTTTCACAGGTACAATTATATCACAAGTTTGAGACTGCTTACTGTGCAAAAGCCTATTTGTAGCCTATGTGTTTTGATCGGTAGTTTCGGTTTTGATCATCGTTGATCCCCCGCTGTTAACATTTTACATTTTACGGCTATTAGTTTTATCGCGTGAATTACTGAACCAATACTAGGCATATTTTTACATATTTAAATGTATTTCTCATGGTGATTCTAATTATGGTCGTAAACAATTGGAACTGTCGCCTGCAGACGACTGGCGCGTGGACAGTGTTAAAGCAAGAATTACATTATAACATGAACCGACTTCAACTTCTCTCAAAGATGATTAGGATTCGACAGATTACCAAAGGGTAAATAGCGCCCTCTATATAAATATCAAACAGTCTATTCACGCAGGCACCATTCCTCATATAATAATACTATTTACGTAGCCAAGAAGAAAAAACGGTTGCAAAATAAAGTACACAATCAGTAAATACAATGATATTTAAATCGAATAGTAATTAGTGACAAAACTAAATTATTACACTTTTGCGAGATTAATTTTACCATTTTACCCAAGCCTTTTGAGCTTTACTCTTCACAATTTAACGGTTAAAAGTTTGGTGTGTTTTGTATCGCATTAATCTGACGATTTTGTTGATACCAATTCTGAGACTTTGACACTTTCGATTTGATTTCTGAAAAGAGAGATTTAATATAACATTGTCTCGTTTAATGATTTTTCCCACAATACATGCATGGGGTTTATGTTGTAAACAATGAAACCGATAGTATAGTTATCGAGTGCAGTTCCTTATTTCGACGAAGCAGGGGTTTTTTCAGTACTTTTCTTGCGAAATCAAGTAGTACTTAAAGTCAACGTCGCAGTGTCGTACTTTAATTACTTTAGATCATAGATGATTAACGCTGGCTTCCAGAATGTTAATTGTAAATACGATGAAACATTTTTTTTAGGATTCGTTAACGCGATGTATTATTGTTATACAGTCATTTTTGTATTAGTAACTCTGCGACATGTATGTCAATCATACAAACAATCCTTGGTTGAAGAACAATCGGTGATACAAGGAGATGGTATCTTTCTTGACTGTCCAATTCCGCATGATGTACAATGCGGCCATGTCGGTTTGTATATATATAATGCTACATCGAATAACTTTTCAAAGATAAGCTTCTGCGATAACAAGCTACCCGTTATACAGCTCGCACCGGAAAATGGGAAGCGGTACAATATTGTGTTTGAAAACAATATTCTTACTTTGGAGATTAACAATGTGAAGTTAATCGATGGCGATTATGACTATGTCTGTAGATCTTGGTATGACGACACCGACATATACAAGGTGTTTAAGCTCTCTGTCTTGCAACCAATCTGCACCGCCGAATACACTAACAATATAATTTCATCGGAGCAGTCTGCTGGCAAGTATCTAGCCACTATACAATGTTCGATTTCCTTAAGTACGACTCTAAGTTGGTTTGCACCAAATGGTTCCCAAATCTCCAATGAGAATAAACCAGCAAATGAACCGTTACCAGTAATATTATATCTGATTGACAAAGATAATTATGATGAGTTTAGATGCACTGCATCAACTGGTGCATCTTGTACAGTCTGCCCTTTGGAGATACCTCCATCCGTTGAAATAGAGCCCGTGATGTCAACAGCTAACATCGGCGATGATGTTGCATTTAGATGTGTGCCTAAGATAACTCATCCTCAAAACACGTATAGATGGATTATAAACGGTACACGTATATTGGAAAACACATCCAAGCATTTCGTTGAATCTAATGGATTAGAGATTGTCATTCGTAATGTAACGGCTCAAGATAACGGTACTACAGTTAAATGTAGAGCGTCACATACGAAGAGCACGACAAAAGGGATCGCTGTTGCTACTTTACTGATTAACAGAGACAGTGATCATGCTAGGACCCAGGTAAGTCTTATAACCTGAATAAGCACAGAAGCAGTCAAAGACAGTACAACATAACATATATCATGTATATTGTATATTATGATATCTTACTAACCTACTGGATAACAACATGTTGCGCGCCCTACAAAATTAAGAGTATAGTACCCATGGACATATTTGCGATATCAAGTATATATAAATTAGATGATTGTAATGTTAAGCTGTTATCTGAAGTCAACACTCAAATACGCAAGTCCAGTAAATCCAGTATGACATGTTGTCATCACACGATGTCAACCCAAACCATAAAACCCGAACAGATTAAATTAATCACCGCGTGTAATATGTTGTTATCCAGTACGGATGCCTGGCCTCAAATGCGGGAACCCAACAATGGTTAATGCTAGCCACATCCAGTTCTCTTTAGAATTTACCAAGGTACTACTATTCACTAGTGACAAAGTGTATGGCCATGCTTGTCTGTGGTGGAGTCTTCTGGTGGGTTCTCCCATTTAAAGAATGGAAGTTTAAATATAACATCACTGTTTGAACATGAATGACATGGAGCAAATTATTTGTGATGCGAGAAAGTGTTCCGCGTAGTGGATCTTCTAACTAGTTTATGGGATTAAGATATATAACAGATTATTATTTATATGGGTCTTCTAAACGGTACAATAAAGTGCGTATTGAATATTGTGCACCAAGTTCCCGGATGTGCGTCCAATATTCAAAACAAATGAATATATTGCTGTCCAATCTTTCTTTTGCGGCGTAGAAGATGTGCGCATGAGTATATATCCACAGAGAAGGTAAGTTCGGGCTAACTTATTTAGTTTTTATCAAAACAGTATGTTATATAAATTATAATAATAATATTGAATGCCTTATTTTCGGGTGATACACGAATATATAAAAATATTGTTATAGCTCGTTCAATATTTGTATAGCTCGTGCAATATATTCTTGTATCATCCTCAAAGCCATTCAATATTATATAAATAGTTACCTGTTCCCATAAACAATGTAGAACTAGAACACCTGTTACTATGCAGCCATATCACTATATTTTCCAATTAAATTGTTACATAAAATTGGCTATACATTGTTCTGTTTGGTTTGTTTACAATATTGTATAATGATATAAATTTTCTTAACAAGTACTCAATATTATCTCTTATTTACAGCAAAGTGTGACTTTGTCAACGACAAGTACCACGACGATATCTTTACTAGATCCTATCGTGACAACCAACCGCCCACAGGATTATTCGCTCCCCACAGTTACAACTACTGAACATGATATAACTGATATTGACACGCATGATAGATGGTATGGGTCGACAAATCCTACCAGTCCTCTCGATACTACGAAGGCTTTTGATTCAATTGACTCTAGTCGGAAAAATAAGTTACCCTCATGGGTTGTACCTTCCACGATATCTGGGGTTCTAGGAGGCTTGATCTTTATAATAGGAATTTTGATGGTGTGCGCTGTGAAAAGGAAAAGAGCGCTGACACACAATGTGAATGCGGACCCCGACGCGGACCCAAATGCGGATATTGATTCACTTTATGACACTATTACCGATGTTAAAGGGACAAGGCAAACTGAACACAGTGCTGCCCCAAAAGCAGATACACATTCCATAGACATGGTAGACAGCAATCGAGAAGTAGTGGGCACTCCTTTATTGCCGGTGCAAGTTGATCTGCACTCAGTAGTATCGATTGATACCATCAAATCGGACACATTGACAGTCCACAATGACAATATGTCTGTTCCTTCTCAACAGAAAGCAGAACAAACCAGTTCAGTGTCAAGAGAGAATAGTATCAAACGAATGCTTGATAACGATGGTAATGAACCAAACTCATTCACATTGAACTCACTCTCAGACGCAGAAGATCATGATTCGTGTTTCTATTACACACTTGAGAAGGACAGTGTTTCTGACACCTGTTCTTTGACTTCGCAGAATATTAGTGATGCTGAAATAGTATCAAGTGAATACAACGTGAACGACGTTGTTTACGCTCTACCTTTACAGAAAGGTGGCGGACATACCACCGTGAGAGCAATTTCATGTGCCACTGATGTACTATTAAATTCACTTCCTGACGGTATTGGGAGTAACGCTACTGCAGATATGTCGGCACCACCAACGGCAACCGATGAAGACCCATATGAGATAGATGATACGATATATAACACAATTGACGAGGTCAAAACCTCACCCCAGTCCTCAATTGTAGGTGAATGTGTTGCGCATATGACGCAGGTTCTCGGTGAAATAGCAGCTTTCACAGATGACGCGCATGGTGATCCGTCAACGTTGCATGAAGAACAATGTGAGATTGATGATACGATATATGACACCATCGACGAATTCAAACAATGTCTATTTGATTCAGCACAGTCTCCAATGGAGGGCGATTGTGTTGCACTGATGGTAAAACGTTCCAACGCAATCCCAGCACGCTTAAATGAAGAGCATGCCGACCAGTCAACATTGCACGAGGTCAACGACCAAAAGGAAATCAGTAAATCGACCGTTGCCACAGATGACGACATCGTATATCCAAAGTCTTCAATGGACCTGTTGGAAGGCGCTTCTGTTGCACGCCTGATAACAATTCCCAATGCAGAATCTATGAAAGGAGCGCATGCTGATCCTTCAACATTGTACCAAGCGGATATCGACTCGTTGTCCGTTGCTAATGATGACGACATCATCTACGCGCAACCATTAAAGAAAGGTGGAGGACATACAACGATCAAACCTCTTGATGTTCCCTTCAACATGCCCATGTCAGACAATCCCGCGGATTCGTCAATAGCAAAAGATGACGACGAACAGTATTATGACCGACAAAGTGGTATAGTTCGTGATCGAGAGAACGACATGGTATCGCATGATGGCATGTGTGCTGATAAGACATCCTATACTACAATTGATGAAGTTAATAGTAATGGAAGATCAACATTTACTACGACACATTCACCTTCGCAACATCGGCGTCATGAACAGATCAATGAGGACACAATTGAATCAGTTATTGATAGTAATGGGTCAATCACCTCGTCTGATGTGTTGGATGATGTAGGAGATCCACTCTATAATACCATCGATTAATTGAAGACGTTACACAATCAGATAACCAAGTAGTGACATTCGAATTAGTCTTTTGCGCCTGTCGCATAGAATGTCTGGAGAAAGTCGTTTTGATATTATGCTATATTAATCAAGTTGATTTAGTGCATTAATGGGGCGTTGCCCTATTATTCTTTCGTCTAATAGACGTTATTCATAATTGGCGCATTTACGTCAAATGAAAGCCGTGCTATCCAACTGAGCATGCTTAGATCAATTAGTATTCCGAAAACAAGGTTAACGATGTAGCTGAGACGAGAGTGATTTTGTTTTTTTCAATGTGGTGAACTTTGCAATATAACATAAAAAATGCTTCATACTTCTGAGCTGTTCAATATTTAACCTTAATACATTCGTGAAATAAACTTGAACGTATTTATAAACTATCTATTCCAATAGTTTGAAATGAAAAGTTAGCTGGTAACCGACACTATCTAGGAAAATGTAGAATTTCACAGCTCATTACATTGCAGTAAAAGTACGAGATTGTATGTTTATCGAGTAAGTCTCCCTCTTTAGACATGAAATCGACAATTATGAATAACGTCTATTAGGGTATCACCCTTTTATTTGTTTGTGTTATGGTTATGGAGCGTCGGGCACTATTATGTGGTCCTCATGACACTTTTTATGACAGAAAATGGAAAACTTAAATTAACCTATCAAAGATAGTGTTATGTTATCTTAAACGTAATTTCTTAAATGTTTGTTGGCCTGAAATATCGTTTATGTTTTGACACGTATATACATTGACAATGTCCCACATGTGAGAACAGTCAATCATGTACACATAACATAGATACGTCAGTTTCATTTTTGAAATATTTGCCATCGAAAGTGACAATGCTTATATAATAATGACATAATATAGAACTTTTGCAGGTTGATCTGTAATGAGGAATTGTTGTATTGCTTTCGTTATAAAGTTATGATAATCTTGATATTCGAATATTGCACGAAGATTTTCTTTCGCTTTGTATTGGTGCCATGACTATACGTTAAAACGAAACAAATATACACCACAAACAATTCCTGACCAGGTGCTTTTAAAATTCTAAATCAGTAATCGGTATCAAAAATACATTATAAGAGCAAATGTCTTGCCCGCAATTTGGAACCTTGTTCATACAAATCGAGTGGATACCTTTAACGTTATGTTATGACGACTTAAGTAATCAGACCATTCGAAAATAAAGCTGTTATTATTTGTTATGGTAATTGACATCCCGTACAAGAAACAACTGTTTTCCATTAGGTATGGTTATTAAAAGCATTTGAACTTACAGAGTATCAACTCATTTATATAATTGAGATATCATATTGTTGCTGCAAGACCACAGTGCTATAATAATGGAGTCGGAATTTTTTGAAACGTCACATACTTATAGGCCTACAAAGTGAGTGATCAACACAAAGGGCATTGTATACAAATGTATTTATGGCACGATAGAAACCAACCATGTACTGATATCCGGGACTGATATGGTATCGATCAGGAAACGAATGATGACTAATAATTTAAACATGCAATATAACACATCACATTGTTTAAAAAGAAATGTTCGAACTTCGTGAAGCAATGCGGTTTCATTTAAGATTTTATTAACTGATTACAATTCTTGGCTGTTCTGACATACCGGCACATCACAACAGAATTAAGTAAAGTGATGTGCCGGTATGTCAGAACAGCGACGAATTGTTTCCTTTAATACCGAGAATCCACGCGCTTTCACCCCATGCAACTAATACCCTCATAGCAAGACCACAATATTAATATGGCGTCGGATTTAAAAAAGGCCAAATATAGGCTGATGTATATATCGTCCAGGAAGCATAATTTGCAAGTTAACCCATTGTTTTAATTTATTTCTTCTCAATTTATCAAGCAATACGATTTCAATTAAGTTATTCAATGACAACGTTTTCCATTACCGGAGATTCCATGAGCTTTACCCTTCGACTTAATACTTTCCACGTGGCAGGCGTCTGCAGACGACATTCCAAAATTTCACAAAATGTTTCAAAAATGTCAACATTGTTGAATTTCATTACCATATTTGGAATCACCATGTGAAATGCAATGAAATAAGTTCAAACATGCCTTAGGATATACCTTGAAAGTTGGGAAAGGTTTTTGAAAAATCTGTTTTGTATATGGTAAAACCAATAGCCGCGTGGAAAGTGTTAAGGGTCCTTGAGCATGTTGAGCAAATTTATCTTCTGAATGATATACTTTAAACTTTAATGTTTCAATCAATAGTTAGCAAACAGAATAGTGACAATCGGGTATTTGAATGCATTTGTAGCCATCCCTGCCCCCTATGTTGCAGGTATGTTCTGAAACACACATTCCTGTTGCCCCCACTGATATGATGTGCTTAGTATCAATTAGGTGAATGATTCCAACTAATGCAATGTGGTATATCAACCAATTTCAGAACATTTATGTTTATTAATTGGAGGAGTTTTATTGTACGTACACTATCTGTAAGTGTTTGTTATTATTCTGTATTTTGTTCTCTACAATTTGTATTGAATGTTTTCCTGTCCGGAACCATTCTAAAACATTTCCTCCAAACATTCCATATAACAACTCATTATGTTGTGACCTTATTGCATACACTCTGTATCATTTTAAATTATTGTATGTAAAAATGTATTTTCTTTATTAAATCTACAAGAAGAGAACATATCTTACCCATTTACAAAATAAACAAATCCGGCAATTTGTTTACTTCTTTATCAGCCCAATGCACTGCTTTCGAGCGGTGGTTTGCACTACGCTGTGCTACACAAGCACGCACGGCGCTTTCAAGTCAAAAGCACGCGAGCAATTCACTATGGCTTATTATAATTACCCTTTTGATGATTTGCAAATTAAACCACTCCCACTACAATTATGAGAATGTCTAATAATAAACCTTCTGTCATATCGTATATTTATGAGTGTATAACATGAATACTAATCTACGATATGTAAAGATCAAATAAGGAAATGGGAAATGGTTATCATAAAACAACAACATAAAACTATAACAATGAACTGGTTCATTGAAATAATCATTTGCCAAACGTTGATCGGTTGCAATAACAGTCTAGTGTTCTATCTCCTTTATTTGTCGTGTATGACTGACGATGATGGCCATCTTGATTTTGATCGCTATTATTGCAACTAGATGTGAGGCAAGAAGTGCACTTCTAGGTGAAGATGTTATTTTAAACTGTTTGTCAAACGATTTTTCAAATGTCGCGAATGTGCATGACGTTGATTGTAACAACAACTACATTTACTGGTACAGGAGTAAGGTGTATGATCGTAGATCTATACTCAGCAGCTGTCTACGACTAGAACCTGCCGCAGTTACATCTGGTCGGATCACGGTAAACATGACACAGACTTCATATATGTTGCGCATACAAAATGTGCAAATGAATGATACTGCGAAATACATTTGCCACACTTATTATGTAGGCCAACACGCTGGAGGTCAGAAACATTTTGTACACACGGTAAATCTCCAAGTAATTCGGATGCCGGTCTGTAAATTTAGTCCTCGAAATGTACAACTCGGAGACGAAATAACGTTAACATGTACGCTTCCCATACGGAGACATCTAAAGTGGTTGGCGCCGAATGGGACAGTATTATCATCACACAGAGTCATAGCCCAACAGCAGAGTATTGTTGTTAATGTTACCGTGAATGAGGCAAATAACTTTGAAAGTTTCACTTGTCTAGTTATACCAATTCATGGTGCAGACAATCCTAACTGTTCCATCACTCCATTGAAACATACAGAAGTAAGCATCACACCTGAGATATCGCATGTCAGAGAAGGGGAGAGTGTGGTGTTCAACTGTAAAGCAAGACTCTGTCCAAGAAAGCCTCATAGGTACAACTACACTTGGATAGTTAACTCTACGATCGTCATATACAGTCGCTGGTGTTCAGTTGACAAATAACGGTACCAGAGTCAAGTGCGAGGCATCTGTCAATCAGATAGCAGATGAGAGTTATGAAGCCGTCATATATGTTCATCCAACTAACAGACTCTCTACGAGAAGCTTAAATAAAGCGGAGACTGTCGAATTTGGCGTTACTAGTAAGGTAAGCATCTCATTATATTACTTGTATACCTAGGGCTATACAACTCGTTATCCCAGCCACCTGGGTAAAACATTAGGAAAACAACTAATACTTGGATTACAAAATATAGCATTTTATTGATACAATTTCACTCGAAACGTTATTATTCATGTTATATGCCGAACCAATGGCGTCTAAACGATGCCGCAATCGCCATGATTGATCCCTTTTGATTCCTGTTAAGTTACATATAATACGTCGAACTTAAGAACCTATCGGCCACGACTAAAAAATATAAACAAGATGTTCGTTATCGATTGCATAGGATCAGTGTATGTAAAAAAACAAGCAGACATATTGAATATTTCAGGATTTGTATGACAATATTCAAAATACAATGACCAATCTAAATGTCTTACTGTTGTTTTCTTTGCAGATTAAATTGAACACCAACGGTCATTCTGGTGAGGATGTCGGATATAAAACACATAACCCAGGGCATGAAAAAAATTGAGGACCCTAGATCTAAAAGGGGGTTAAGTCACAATCTTGTGAAATTGTTGATAGTATCAGTTTCTGCTACAAGGAGGATCTCTGCACCCTCTGTTCAAATGTTACAGTTAAGTCATGTGGTAAAGCTATGTAAGAGTCCATGTGAGGTACACCCCGAGTGGGTCAAGTCCACACATGGACACAATGAAACCCGGTTTTTGCCATTTTTCTCAATGTGACTTAACCCCCTTTTAGATCTAGGGTCCTCAATTGGTACAAACGTAAGCTTCATAGCAGGTGGAGTAGTAGCCATCGCTGTCTTATTCGTACTAGCTATACTACTGATGGTTATACTCATGAAAAAGAAAACCAAGCAAACAAACACGCAGAGAGCTGCAGATACTGAAGTAGCAGCAGCTGGAACGCCAACTACGGTGACCATCAGACATGTTGCAGATAACCCTTCTGGTGAAGAAGATAACACTGTCATATATGCTCTACCTTTGCAGAAAGGTGGCGGTAACATGAAAGTAAGAACACTAGGTGTATCCTTCAATACACCATCCTCATCAAGCAGTGACATCCGTGACAACGAGCACACTTGAGACGACAGAGGCCTCCATGTCGTTAAATGATAATACGGAGTCGGTACATGATGACGAGGTGTTGTATGCCCTCCCATCTCAGAAAGGGGGAGGTAATATAAAAGTGCGAACACTTATCAATAAATCGTCAACAAAATCATCATCAAATGCCGAAGGGAGATCAAGTAAAGCTAATGAAGCCGTCATGTCTACGAATTCGATCTCCAATGTTTCTGATGTGCAGACATCTACAGCTACAGATGACGAGATTTTGTACGCCCTACCGTCTCAGAAAGGGGGAGGTTATGTAAAGGCACAAACACTAGATGGAGCGTCAAAGAAGTCATCGGTATCTGCCGCAGGAAGTTTCAGTACAGTAGATGAACCAAGCACAACAAAGCCTACCATCTCCAAGAATTCGTCTGTTCAGATCATTGATAAAACCGACTCAGATGAGCTTTTGTACGCCCTTCCTTCGCAGAAAGGTGGCGGTAGTATAAGGGTCCGAACACTCGATGGGTCTTCTAAGAAATCCTCACCGTCTGCCACAACGAGGTCTAATGAAGCAGGTGGACATATCGCAACAAAGGCAACATTCCCGGAAAATTGTGGTGGTCAGTTTGTCCAGCCGTCCTCTACTACCAAATATGACGAGGATTTGTATGCGCTTCCATCACAAAAAGGTGGAGGTCATATCCAAGTGCGAACGCTGGATGCGTCATATAGGACATAGTCAACACGGGCATTCGGCTGGCAATAAAAAGGAATGGGACAATTGACCGTTTCGGCCAATTAGAGTTGCCGCAAGATAACAGATGGAGAAAAAAACCGGAAGCGAATCACGCGTTGATGCCACCCATTCTGGATTTAGTAAAAGACCTGCCGAATGACGATGATCTTAACGGTTTAGGATTGATGTAAATAATTATATTACGATAGCTGATGTTAATTATTGATTATTAGGAAGGCTAATCCAACAGTGTATACAGATTGTCTTCATTAAAATATGTGATGCGATCTGTGAAAACACGCCACATGGTGGCATTTTTCATATTGGAGATATTTATATCATATAGAAAGCTAAAACTGTGCTGATTACAGAACTGTTTCGATCATTTTTCTATGATCACTACAAAAAAAGTTATGAGTGAATGATGATTGTGATGTCACCAAAGCTACAAAACAAGAAATCATGAAAACAGGCCAAAAAAGATACATAATTCAATATAATAACATTATAAGGTTAATAATAAAAGTGACTTAAGTAACTTTGTCAAGGTGAAATGTCATGAAAGATGATGACACAGAGTACTGGAAACTAATTTTCTTTAAAAAAAATCAAAAAAAAAGAAAAAAGTTTTTTTTATTTTTATTTTTTTATTTTTTTCTATTTTACCCATAATCCCTAGTTCACATTTTGCGACATCCGACGGGTTTTCTCAGATCGCATCACATATGTCATAAAACTGCAATAAGAATCATGACAATAATCTATAGAAAAAAAGTTAGCGTTTCTAAAATGCCGGAACCCGTGGCAATTAAAATAGCTGAACTTAAATAAGTTCAGCTATAGTCCAAATAAGACATCTAATCTACGGAGCGTTTGAAGTGCCATTAGATGGCAACATAATTATCTTGACAAGTCGACATATTATCAACGTTATGTTGAGATAGTCACATATTTTTTCTCACATTCATAACTTAAACAGTTTTATTAGTCGTCATGGTGATATAGACTATCTTGTCAAGTTGACTTACAAAACATAGATGTCGTCATGGCGAGATAGGTTAACTTGAAAAGTCAACTCCATAAAAGTAGATGACGTCATGGTGAGATAAATTATCTCATTAAGTCGACTTCACAAAAAGTAGATGTTGTCATGGTAAGATAGATTATCTTGCCAAGTTAACTTCATAAAAAGTAAATGTCCTCATGGCAATATAGACTTTCTCGTTAAGTCGACTTCACAAAAAGTAGAAATCGTCATGGTGAGATAGATTATCTTGCCAAGTTGACATCATTATCTCGTCGAGTCGACTTCACAAAAAGTAGATGTTGTCATGGTAAGATAGATTATCTTGCCAAGTTAACTTCATAAAAAGTTAATGTCGTCATGGCAATATAGACTTTCTCGTCAAGTCGACTTCACAAAAAGTAGATGTCGTCATGGTGAGATAGATTATCTCGTCAAGTCGACTTCACAAAAAGTAGATGTCGTCATGATCTCGACATGACGACATCTATTTTTATGAAGTTGACTTGACAAGATAGTTTATCTCGCCATGTCGACATGTCAAGATCATGTATCTCGCCATGACTACATCTTCTTTTTGCCAAGTCGACTTGACAAGATAACCTATCTTGACATGACGACATCCACTTTTTGTGAAACCAAGTTGACAAGTTAATTTATCTTACCATGACGACATCAGCATTTTGTGAAATCGTCTTGTCAAAACAATTTATCTTGCCATGACGACATGCTCTTTTTGTTAAGTTGACTTGATAAGAAAATGTATCGTCCAATGACGACTTCTACTTGTTGGGAAGTCGACACGTCAAGATCACGTATCTCTTCATGACAACATCTACTTTTTGCAAAGCCGACTGGAAAGATAACCTATCTTGAAATAACGACATCCACGTTTTGGGAAGTTGACTTGACTTGACAATTTATCTCACCATGACGACATCCACGTTTTATGAAATCAACTTGGCAAGATAATCTATCTCACCATGACACCATCTACTTTTTGTGAAGTCGTGAAGTCGACTTGACGAGAAAGTCTATATTGCCATGACGACATTCACTTTTTATTAAGTCAACTTGGCAAGATTATCTATCTCACCATGACAACATCTACTTTTTGTGAAGTCAACTTGACGAGATAATCTATCTCACCATGACGACATTTACTGTTTGTGAAGTCGACTCGACGAGATATTGTATCTCACCATGACGACATCTACTTTTTGTGAAGTTGACTCTTCAAGTTAACATATCTCGCCATGACGACATCTATGTTTTGTAAAGTCAACTTGACAAGATAGTCTATATCATCATGACGACTAATAAAACTGTTAAAGTCAAGAATGTGAGAAAAAATATGTGACTATCTCAACATAACGTTGATAATATGTCGACTTGTCAAGATAATTATGTAGCCATCTAATGGCACTTTAAACACTCCGTAAATATCACCTCCATATTTAACAAAAGAAGGATAAACCGACATTACTGAACTAGGAAATAATTGGTAATTTTTGTACATAGAATTAATGTAGAACGTATGTTGGGGTGTGTATGTAATATACTGGGTGGGTGGGGTGGGTGTGTCAAAATCATCCAAAATAACTGCTCTCCTTTTCTGCTAGTAACATATACACCGAAATGAGGTAAAAGGTCAAAGGTCAACCTAAGGTGTGTTCACGAAATGAGAATGAGGAAATGTTGAACGAATTACCATGTGGTGCATTTCATAACCAACACAACTATAGAAGCTAACCATGAAATGGATTAGCAGTCATGTTGCATTCTTGTCGTGAAAACTATACTGTATTTAGAATTTTCAGAAAGGAGATGCACATTTTTCATGATACTTGTGTATATGAGAGCATTATTCGTGCTACGAACAAGAAGTCATACATCTGATAAACCAACTCAGTCTGTTGAATGTAGTGGTCAAGCCCCGGGAAAGTGCTTTTATCTTATAGGCAGAAGACATCTAGATCTTCGATAAAAACAATGATTTGAAAGAATCAGTTTGCTCTTTTAAAGCTGAGAAAGATTAACACGGAGATGACCTCTTAACTATTCAAAGCAATAGGATACTTGTTTGAATAACTTGATGCTTCTTCCGCTTTATCTTGGTGTCATATACAATCATAATATTTGTTTTAATCAGTTTCCTCTTAACACTTTATGTGATCCCAACCGTGTTTGGTCAAAGAAGATTTCTTGGGCAACACTGCAGCATGCTTCAATTTCATCACATGACCACTGATCTCTGTCACCAGTATCCACTGGTTCTCATTGACATAACATTGCATTGAAAGGCTTTTAATGTTGTTAAACGAGGGTCTTTAAGAAAATCCTGTTGCACGTAGTACAATTCAGTCCTCTCTTGTTTTTCTTAGAGACCCTATCTTTTTTGAATAACACATTTTAGTTGCGATTCAACTTGTTTTCAAATTCGAGGCCAAGATTCCTAGGCGTACCATGTACTATGAAGGTGGAAACATGGTGGAAGTCAGATGATCTCCTGATTTGAGATTTCTTTAGATTATTTCTTTATTTGAATGTTTAAATTTTAAAAAAAAATGAAATGTTTTGAAAAATATATATTAAAAATTCACCAACATTATCACGAACATTTTGAAAGCAAAAAACCCACCCGTCTGACCGAAATCCCCTACCTGAGAGGTCCGTTTGCCCGTACAGGAGATTTGTATTTGTTTCCAGTATCAATGACGTCATGATTATTGATTTCATTATTGATTTCATTGATACCGATCACCGTGAATTTAAAAAAAAATGCATGTTGAGAGATGATAGTTGGAGGACGGGTACCGGCATCCTAAGATTTTGAAATCGAAGTTTGTGTGCGAAATATCTCGAAAAATACAGCTTGAATTAGTAAGATTTGTGGACACGATATTGGTACAGTATTTACCTCGGCTGAGTTCGAGTGACTGGTTATTTGGAGAATTATGAGGGATAATGTTTCCGCGATAGGAATATTTATTTTCTATTCGACATCGTCACATCAAAGAAAATGGCGGCGATTCTAGTTATTGTACCCCCGTATATCACCATAATGGTTATATATACTCCATAACGCTCCGTCGCTGATCGCAAGCGTGGATCACCGTTTTTCCAATCAAGGGGCGTCATTATGTTGTGCCGTAGTTTACTACTCATGTGTGTGAGCGGAAAGAGTTCAAACGTAGTAGAGCATGAAACTATAGCGTATTGATATGAGTCCCTCAAACGCCATTATACGCAATTCAGTTATGTGCAGCGCTAGGCTATTTTTTGTTTGGTCTCGCCCCTAGAGATTGCCTTAGCTGAAAATTGTGTTTGCGATTACGTCTTCATTAAGTCATCAATAAATTCCAGATTTTGTGAGCATGTACAAATCGCCAATAACTTGGACGAGTTCAAAGTTGGGGTTAATCTGCCTCATATGAGAAAAAATATTTGTTTGCCTTGAGAATGCATATTTTCTTAGTACAAGTACAACGATGGTTGATGAGCGTTGCTATATATTTTTATTTTATGTTTACATAACAAACAGAGTCCCCGACTTGTCGCGGTTTTAGTTATACCATTGTAATACATGCTATTACACCATACGGTAATATTGAAGACTGGGGGATGTAATCTATTCAAAATCATTGCCAAAGTTGGCCACATCGTTAGTTCGTACAAGGAGTTATTATATTATAATAACTCCTTGGTTCGTAGAACTATGAATGTCGACGCTATTTCGAACATAGAGTTCATAACATTTTGAAAAAATTATCTCTTTGAAAATGGAATACATGTAGGCCTACATGGAAACAAAGTACTTTACAATAAAAAAAAATGATGATTCAACCAAGGACAGTTATTATATTAAGTATGATAACTCCTTGGTTCAACCATGTCTGCAGGCTGAATAATAAACAAGTTATGACCAAAAGTAGTTTGCCTCATATTGCTGAAAACTGGGCAAATCATGCACATTTTAAACCATTTTAGGTAAAAGAAGGTTTACTGTCATGATGTCTAGTTGCTTGTGCGGGGTTATAGACATCAGTGAATACATCCTAGCCACATCGTACTACATCGCTGTATTCATCTAGGTAAACATGGAGTTTTCTACATATTTTTGGTCAACTAATTTTCAAAAAAATGTCGCCCTCTGTAGTCAATGATATGAACATCCCTAGCATAGTCTATGTAATTGAATATATTATCGACTCGCACATAGAAACGATCGGTTCTTTAACAAAAATGAATTATTTATCCAAACATTAATAATGATATTTGCATCCATTTTCCAAATTTTGACATTTGTCGGTCAGACTCAGGCCTACTTAATTCTTTTTTTTAAATGCTCATGATTTCTATACGAAAGACATTTTTGTCATGAAATTGATTGCGGCTTGACTTTTTTGTATCATCGATCTCATATGTACCCTTAAAAAATGAATTATTTAACCAAATAATGGTATTTGGGCTAATTTTTCAAATTTTGATATTTGTCGGTCAAGCCGAGAATTTAAAAAAAAATCGTTATGATTTCTATGCGAATGACTTTTTTGTCGTCAAATTGATTGCAGCTTGACTTTTTTGTATCATCGATCTCATACGTACCAAAAAAAATTGAATTATTTAACCAAATAATGGTATTTGGGCTATTTTGTCAAATTTTGATATTTGTCGGTCAAGCCTAGAATTAAAAAAAAAATCATTAGGCCTATGATGCAAACTATGATGCAAACAACTTTTTTGTCGTCAAATTGATTGCGACTTGACTTTTTTGTATCATCGATATCATATGTACCCCAAAAATTGAATTATTTAAACAAATATTGGTATTTGGGCTAATTTTTCAAATGTTGATATTTGTCGGTCAAGCCTAGAATTTAAAAAAAGAAAATCTATGCAAATGTTTTTTTGTCACCAAATTGATTGCGGCTTGAGTTTTTTGTATCATCGATCTCATATGTACCCCAAAAATTGAATTACTTAACCAAATAATGGTATTTAGGCTAATTTTTCACATTTGATATTTGTCGGTCAAGCCTAGAATTTTAAAAAAATAATTATGATTTCTATGCGAATGCTTTTTTTGTTGCCAAATTGATTGCGGCTTGACTTTTGGCATCATCGATCTCATATGTACCAACAAAATTGAATTATTTAACCAAATAATGGTATTTGGGCTAATTTGTTCAAACTTTGATATTTGTCGGTCAAAAATAGAATTTAAAAAAAAAACTGTGATGATTTTTATGCGAACAACTTTTTTTGTCGTCAAATTGATTGCGGCTTGACTTTTTTGTATTATCTCATACGTACCCCACAAAATTGAATTACCAAATAATGGTATTTGGGCTAATTTTTCAAATTTTGATATTTGTCAGTCAAGCCTAGAATTAAAAAAAAAATTATGATTTCTGTGCTAATGACTTTTTTGTCGCCAAATTGATTGCGGCTTGACTTGTTTGCATCATCGATCTCATACGTACCAAAAATAAAATTGAATTATTTAACCAAATAATGGTATTTGGGCTAATTTGTCAAATTTTGATATTTGTCGATCAAGCCTGGAATTTAAAAAAAATTGTTATGATTTCTATGCGAACAACTTTTTTTGTCGTCAAATTGATTGCGAATGACTTTTTTTTTATCATCGATCTCATACGTACCCAAACAAAATTGAATTATTTAACCAAATAATGGTATTTGGGCTAATTTGTCAAATTTTGATATTTGTCGGTCAACCCTGGAATATAAAAACAATTGTCATTATTTCTATGCGAACAACTTTTTTTGTCGTCAAATTGATTGCGAATGACTTTTTTTGTATCATCGATCTCATACGTACCCAAACAAAATTGAATTATTTAACCAAATAATGGTATTTGGGCTAATTTCAAATTTTGATATTTGTCGGTCAAGCCTAGAATTTGAAAAATAAAATTGTTATGATTTCTATGCGAATTATTTTTTTGTGGTCAAATTGATTGCGGCTTGACTTTTTTGTATCATCGATCTCATACGTACCCCACAAAATTGAATTACTTTAATAACCAAATAATGGTATTTGGGCTAATTGTTCAAATTTTGATATTTGTCAGTCAAGCCTAGAATTAAAAAAATCGTTATGATTTCTATGCTAATGACTTTTTTGTCGCCAAATTGATTGCGGCTTGACTTTTTTGCATCATCGATCTCATACGTACCAAAAATAAAATTGAATTATTTAACCAAATAATGGTATTTGGGCTAATTTGTCAAATGTTGATATTTGTCGGTCAAGCCTGGAATTTAAAAAATATTGTTATGATTTCTATGCGAACAACTTTTTTTTGGTCAAATTTATTGCAAATGCCTTTTTTTTGTATCATCGATCTCATACGTACCCAAACAAAATTGAATTATTTAACCAAATAATGGTAATTGGGCTAATTTTTCAAATTTCGATATTTGTCGGTCAAGCCTAGAATTAAAAAACAAAAATTGTTAAGATTTCTATGCGAATGATTTTTTTTGTGGTCAAATTGATTGCGGCTTGACTTTTTGACATCATCGATCTCATATGTACCAAAAAAATGGAATTATTTAACCAAATAATGGTATTTGGGCTAATTTTTTCAAATTTTGATATTTGTCGGTCAAGCCTAGAATTTAAAAAATAAAATTGTTATGATTTCTATGCGAATGATTTTTTTGGTGGTCAAATTGATTGCGGCTTGACTTTTTGACATCATCGATCTCATATGTACCAAAAAAAATGAATTATTTAACCAAATAATGGTATTTGGGCTAATTTTTTCAAATTTTGATATTTGTCGGTCAAGCCTAGAATTTAAAAAATAAAATTGTTATGATTTCTATGCGAATGATTTTTTTGTGGTCAAATTGATTGCGGCTTGACTTTTTTGCATCATCGATCTCATACGTACCCCAAAAAATTGAATTACTTTAATAACCAAATAATGGTATTTGGGCTAATTTGTCAAATTTTGATATTTGTCAGTCAAGCCTAGAATTTAAAAGAATAAATTATGATTTCTATGCTAATGACTTTTTTGTCGCCAAATTGATTGCGGCTTGACTTTTTTGCATCATCGATCGCATACATACAGAAAATAAAATTGAATTATTTAACCAAATAATGGTATTTGGGCTAATTTGTCAAATTTTGATATTTGTCGGTCAAGCCTGGAATTTAAAAAATATTGTTATGATTTCTATGCGAACAACTTTTTTTTGGTCAAATTTATTGCAAATGACTTTTTTTGTATCATCGATCTCATACGTACCCAAACAAAATTGAATTATTTAACCAAATAATGGTATTTGGACTAATTTTTCAAATTTCGATATTTTTCGGTCAAGCCTAGAATTTAAAAAAAAAAAAAATATGCGAATGACTTTTTTGTCACCAAATTGATTGCGGCTTGAGTTTTTTGTATCATCGATCTTATATGTACCCCAAAAATTGAATTACTTAACCAAATAATGGTATTTAGGCTAATTTTGACATTTGTCGGTCAAGCCTAGAATTTAAAAATAATAATTATGATTTCTATGCGAATGCTTTTTTTGTTGCCAAATTGATTGCGGCTTGTCTTTTTGACATCATCGATCTCATATGTACCAAAAAAATTGAATTATTTAACCAAATAATGGTATTTGGGCTAATTTTTTCAAATTTTGATATTGTCGGTCAAGCCTAGAATTTAAAAAATAAAATTGTTATGATTTCTATGCGAATGATTTTTTTTGTGGTCAAATTGATTGCGGCTTGACTTTTTTGTATCATCGATCTCATTCGTACCCCAAAAAATTGAATTACTTTAATAACCAAATAATGGTATTTGGGCTAATTTGTCAAATTTTGATATTTGTCAGTCAAGCCTAGAATTTAAAAGAATAAATTATGATTTCTATGCTAATTACTTTTTTGTCACCAAATTATTGATTGTGGCTTGACTTTTTTGCATCATCGATCTCATACGTACCAAAAATAAAATTGAATTACTTAACCAAATAATGGTATTTGGGCTAATTTGTCAAATTTTGATATTTGTCGGTCAAGCCTGGAATTTAAAAAAAATTGTTATGATTTCTATGCGAACAACTTTTTTTGTCGTCAAATTGATTGCGAATGACTTTTTTTGTATCATCGATCTCATACGTACCCAAACAAAATTGAATTATTTAACCAAATAATGGTATTTGGGCTAATTTGTCAAATTTTGATATTTGTCGGTCAAGCCTGGAATTTAAAAACAATTGTTATAATTTCTATGCGAACAACTTTTTTTGTCGTCAAATTGATTGCGAATGACTTTTTTGTATCATCGATCTCATACGTACCCAAAAAAAATTGAATTAATTAACCAAATAATGGTATTTGGGCTAATTTGTCAAATTTTGATATTTGTCGGTCAAGCCTAGAATTTAAAAACAATTGTTATAATTTCTATGCGAACAACTTTTTTTGTCGTCAAATTGATTGCGAATGAATTTTTTTGTATCATCGATCTCATACGTACCCAAACAAAATTGAATTATTTAACCAAATAATGGTATTTGGGCTAATTTGTCAAATTTGTCAAATATTTGTTGGTCAAGCCTAGAATTTAAAAAAAAATCGTTATGATTTCTATGCGATTGACTATTTTGTCGCCAAATGGATTGCGGCTTGAGTTTTTTGTATCATCGATCTCATATGTACCCACAAACATGAATTACTTAACCAAATAATGGTATTTGGGCTATTTTTTCAAATTTTGATATTTGTCGGTCAAGCCTAGAATTTAAAAAAAAATCATTAGACCTATGATTTCTATGCAAACAACTTTTTTGTCGTCAAATTGATTGCGACTTGACTTTTTTGTATCATCGATCTCATATGTACCCCAAAAAAATGGAATTATTTAACCAAATAATGGTATTTGGGCTAATTTGTCAAATTTTGATATTTGTCGGTCAAGCCTCGAATTAAAAAAACAAATTTGATGCGAATGACTTTTTTGTCACCAAATTGATTGCGGCTTGAGTTTTTTGTATCATCGATCTCATATGTACCCTAAAAATTGAATTACTTAACCAAATAATGGTATTAAGGCTAATTTTTCACATTTTGTTATTTGTCGGTCAAGAATTTTTAAAAACAAATTATGATTTCTATGCGAATGCTTTTTTTGTTGCCAAATTGATTGCGGCTTGACTTTTTGGCATCATCGATCTCATATGTACCAAAAAAATTGAATTGTTTAACCAAATAATGGTATTTGGGCTAATTTTGTCAAATTTTGATATTTGTCGGTCAAGCCTAGAATTAAAAAAAAAAATGTTATGATTTCTATGCGAATTATTTTTTTTGAGGTCAAATTGATTGCGGCTTGACTTTTTTGTATCATCGATCTCATACGTACTCAAACAAAATTGAATTATTTAACCAAATAATGGTATTTGGGCTAATTTCAAATTTTGATATTTGTCGGTCAAGCCTAGAATTTAAAAAATAAAATTGTTATGATTTCTATGCAAATTATTTTTTTTGTGGTCAAATTGATTGTGGCTTGACTTTTTTTGTATCATCGATCTCATACATACCCCAAAAAATTGAATTACTTTAATAACCAAATAATGGTATTTGGGCTAATTTTTTTTTAAATTTTGATATTTGTCAGTCAAGCCTAGAATAAAAAATAAATAAAAAAAATGATGATGTCTATGCGAATGACTTTTTTGTCGCCAAATTGATTGCGGCTTGACTTTTTTGCATCATCGATCTCATACGTACCAAAAATAAAATTGAATTATTTAACCAAATAATGGTATTTGGGCTAAATTTTCAAATTATGATTTCTATGCGAACAACTTTTTTTGTCGTCAAATTGATTGCGAATGACTTTTTTGTATCATCGATCTCATACGTACCCAAACAAAATTGAATTATTTAACCAAATAATGGTATTTGGGCTAATTTGTCAAATTTGTCAAATATTTGTTGGTCAAGCCTAGAATTTAAAAAAAAATCGTTATGATTTCTATGCGATTGACTATTTTGTCGCCAAATGGATTGCGGCTTGAGTTTTTTGTATCATCGATCTCATATGTACCCACAAAAATTGAATTACTTAACCAAATAATGGTATTTGGGCTAATTTTTCAAATTTTGATATTTGTCGGTCAAGCCTAGAATTAAAAAAAAAATGATGTCTATGCGAATGAATTTTTTGTCGCCAAATTGATTGCGGCTTGACTTTTTTTGTATCATAGATCTCATACGTACCCAAAAAAAATTGAATTATTTAACCAAATAATGGTATTTGGGCTAATTTTTCAAATTTTGATAAAAAAAATCGTTATGATTTCTATGCGAATGATTTTTTTGTCGCCAAATTGATTGCGGCTTGAGTTTTTTGTTATGTACCCACAAAAATTGAATTACTTTAATAACCAAATAATGGTATTTGGGCTAATTTTGATATTTGTCAGTTAAGCCTAGAATTTAAAATAAATAAATGATGATGTCTATGCGAATGACATTTTTGTCGTCAAATTGATTGCGACTTGACGTTTTTGCATCATCGATCTCATACGTACCCAAACAAAATTGAATTATTTAACCAAATAATGGTATTTGGGCTAATTTTTCAAGTTTTGATATTTGTCGGTCAAGCCTAGAATTTAAAAAAAAAAAATGATTTCTATGCTAATGACTTTTTTGTCGCCAAATTGATTGCGGCTTGACTTTTTTGCATCATCGATCTCATACTTACCAAAAATAAAATTGAATTATTTAACCAAATAATGGTATTTGGGCTAAATTTTCAAATTTTGATATTTGTCGGTCAAGCCTGGAATTAAAAAAAAAAAATTATGATTTCTATGCGAACAACTTTTTTTGTCGTCAAATTGATTGCGAATGACTTTTTTGTATTGATTGCGGCTTGAGTTTTTTGTTAAGTACCCACAAAAATTGAATTACTTTAATAACCAAATAATGGTATTTGGGCTAATTTTGATATTTGTAAGTAAGCCTAGAATTTAAAATAAATAAATGATGTCTATGCGAATGACATTTTTGTCGTCAAATTGATTGCGATTTGACGTTTTTGCATCATCGATCTCATACGTACCCAAACAAAATTGAATTATTTAACCAAATAATGGTATTTGGGCTAATTTTTCAAATTTTGATATTTGTCGGTCAAGCCTAGAATTTAAAAAAAAATTGTTATGATTTCTTTGCGAATGACTTTTTTGTCGTCAAATTGATTGCAGCTTGACTTTTTTGTAACATTGATCTCATACGTACCCAAACAAAATTGAATTATTTAACCTAATAATGGTATTTGGGCTAATTTGTCAAATTTTGATATTTGTCGGTCAAGCCTAGAATTTAATTTTTTTTTTTATGATTTCTATGCGAATGACTTTTTTTTGTCGCCAAATTGATTGCGGCTTGACTTTTTTGCATCATCGATCTCATACGTACCCAAACAAATTGAATTATTTAACCAAATAATGGTATTTGGGCTAATTTTTCAAATTATGATATTTTAGAATTAAAAAAGTTCTATGCGAATGACTTTTTTGTCGCCAAATTGATTGCGGCTTGACTTTTTTGTATCATGGATCTCATACGTACATGTATCCAATTTTTAATTTTTTTTTAATCATATAATGATATTTGGGTCCATTTTCCAAATTTCGGCATTTGGCGGTCAGGCAAATTAAAAAAATCCTTTTGATTTCTATGCGAATATACGTAATATTACATATAATTGTTGTCGTCAAATTAATCTCATAGGTAACTAAAAAGGTGATAAAACAACAAAATGCAACTACTGGCATTTTTTTAACTGTAAACTAAAGTGCAAGTGAATGGCAGTAACAAAACAAGTAAATAAAGATGAATGATCGAATCTTTGACAAAAATAATCACACTAGAGTTAAGATTACATTATGTTGATATCCATGCTGATGAAATTACGGGCGAAATATCTGTTTTCAATCGACTACGAAAACTAATCACAGTCATTCAATGCATCGCGAGACTGCCGAATTATGCGTATTCGCTGTCAATCGAAAGCAAAACCCATTTTACCGCAAATTTTTTAATTGCCTCTTTATTCAGGTTAAAGAAATTTTAAGCCAAGTTTTCAATTATCGTTTGCCTGGACAGTCGGTATACAAAGACGAATTTGCGAAATTATTAACTTTAATCGATCGCGGCTATTCCGTTCAAAAAGCGCATGTGTGTAATGCCTTGTTTTACGATGTAAACAATACTATCATATGCCGCCGGGCGATCAGCTGATCGATGTTGAGAGAACATGCTCTAATCAGTTTAGTTCATCTCTCGTCGGTGATGGCGTAACGAATAAGATAGCCAAGTCGGCCCTCGTGATTGTGAGGATTGTTTGTTTGTTTCGTTTTAACATTATGCATACATTAGGAAGTTCAAAATGATGTTTTGGAATTCAATCAGGCAACTTTTAAATTTGACTATCATGTCACACCTTGTGTACGCAACTTCGTGGAAGGACCCATGTTCATCTTAATAAACTGTTTATGTAAAGATTTTTTAATTGCCTCTTTATTCAGGTTTTCCTGCCTGTACCTGTTTACAGTTTACTATTTGCTGTCTTTACCTGTTTATGTAAAGATTATTACATTACTGTTTCTGCCTATTCTTCTTTGTATATTGTGCATTTTGTGTACAAGTGTGTTTAAATGTGCACTTCACTCAAACTTTCACCAGCCCCATTCCATTTAAATGGAATTTGCATTTCAACATTAGGAAGTTCAAAATGATGTTTTGGAATTCAATCAGGCCACTTTTAAATTTGACTATCATGTCACACCTTGTGTACGCAACTTCGTGGAAGGACCCATGTTCATCTTAATAACTGTTTATGTAAAGATTATTACATTACTGTTTCTGCCTATTATTCTTTGTATATTGTGCATTTTGTGTACAAGTGTGTTTAAATGTGCACTTCACTCAAACTTTCACCAGCCCCATTCCATTTAAATGGAATTTGCATTTCAACTCTTGCTAATTAATAGACAAGCATGTCTATATACATTACATGCTACAATTGTATTGGTGACAAAACGTAATGATATACCACTAATGAGTACTGACTCTTGTCCCTGCGTAGAAAGGCAACATTTTTCTTACCCGCATGGTCCCCGCTAAGTCCTAGGTCCCCTAGGGCCAAGGTTGCAACCGGAAAGTACATTAATCAAATCAAACTTTTTACCTTCACACCTAAATACACTCTCCAGGCCACATCAAACACCAACAGCAGCACTGTCAGCAATTCATTCTTATGGTTGAATCAAATACAAAACCAAACCCGTTAGAACAAACAAACGGGTTTCAAATTTTATCTCCCACACAATAAATCCAAACCACTTCATAATCGTTTCATTTTCATACCATCACTCTCCGCCCGTCCTCCATGGTTCTGGTCAGATCCTAACATATCATGTTAAAACCAATACAATGTCAATAACCGCCCTATTGATAACCACTAAATCTGACACTGCTAAACCCCATCAACCGCGAAACCGCGAAACCCGAGAACCGCTCTAGTTGTTATTCGTTTTCATGATAGGTATGATGTTTTGTTCTATATAACTACGCGATTTGGACTCGATAATAATATGTTTAACATTCCAATACACAACAATGTGCTTGCTGCACACCTCCTTTAAATCACTTCCATTACACATAAAAATGTATAATAATTGTCAGATCGTCTCTTTATGTCATTTTAATAACATATGAACCAATATGAACCAATCTGCGGTATATAAACTCTCATGTTTTCAAATAAGGAACTGTTTATCATAAAATAAAAATGAAACAATGACCAAGTGTTACTAAAATAGTCAATTGGTAATTACCGAAAGAGCATTGGTTGGGACATCCTCTATTTTCCATATCCATTGAATTTTATCGCTCATTGTCATAAACTTTGTTGCATGGGGATGATAATGATGTCGATCTTGATTTTAATCCTAGTTGGATATGTTGGATGCGCTATTTCAACTGATACTTCTAGGGCTACACCTGAAGAGAAAACAGCCCTTCAAGGCGAAAATGTGACTTTAAGCTGTTCTCCAAATATCTTTGAGTATTTCTTGTATGTCGATAATTTGCATGACGTTGATTGTCGTTGTTGTTACATATACTGGAGTAAGGTATGTGACAGTGCGAGGCGTACCCTCAGCGTATGCTTACATCCTGGCGTACACACCTCCAGTCGCTTCAACGTAACTATGACACAGACATCTTACGTGTTCCATATTGCTAATGTACAACTGAGTGATGCAGGGAAATACGTCTGCCATACATACCGAGAAGGAGACGGTGGCAAAGATGCACACATAGTTCAACTCCATGTTTATAAACCGTTATGTTATGCTCATCCTCAAAATAATTTGGAGCGTGAGGTTCAGATTGGAGACGAAATAACATTGACATGTGCACTTCCAACTTCTAGAAAACTGAAATGGTTGGCGCCGAATGGTACAGTTTTATCAAAACGTCAAGTCACAGCCCAACAGCAGATTCTTGTTCTTATTCTTACCGTGAACGAAGAAGATAACTTCAAAAGTTTCACTTGTATTGCTGTGTCCCCTGATGGTGCATACAATCCTAATTGTTCTGTTACCCCACTGGAATTTAGAGGAGTAAGCATCACACCTGAGGTATCGCACGTCAGAGAAGGGGAGAGTGTGGTGTTCAACTGCAAAGCAAGACTCGGTCCAAGAAAGCCTCATAGTTACAACTACACTTGGATATTTAACTCTACGATCGTGTCACAGGGCCCTAACGTCTTGTCATATACCGTCACTAGTGCTCGGTTGACAGATAACGGTACCAAAGTCTTGTGCAAAGCATCTGTCAATACTATTGAGGTTGAGAGCTATCCTGCCGTCATATATGTTCATCCAACTGATAGACTCTCTACGAGAAGCTTAAACAACGCGGAGACTGTCGAATTTGTCGTTACCAGCAAGGTAAGCATATTATTATCAGATGAAATATGTGAGTTGCGTATCGGTAATTTATGTTTATCCAGCCGTCCTAACAAGTCATTCAATAGACATTAACCACTGTGCTTTAACGGTGCTACACACCACTAAATAAATCAGTTATGTGTAAAATGAGTCATGGACTTAAAATCCATTTTCTCGCTTATAAGTTGCTTTACATTTTTGATGAAAATTATGGTATTGGCTTTCCTTTAAACAATAACAATAATAAATAAGGTAAAGGCAGAACGCCAAGCCTATGTCTGAGCTATTCTAATGATTATTGAAGTCTCTAAAATGACTATAAAATCATACAATATTTGTCAAAAGAAGAATATTTACACTGATATTGGTTGGTAGTCAAAATGTTAGCCAACAACACTTCTTTTGCAGCTATTTTATATATTTCAAATCGAGGAGTGTCACCCCACCATAAGCACACTCATTAGATTTTAAATCAACATAAATGGAGATAATGTTCAAATTTGGTTGTGCGTCATGTTTCAACCCTTAGATTAGAGAACCAAAGATAAAAGAGCGTCTTCTAAGAATCGGCACCGACCGAACTGATATCGTTAAAACGATAAAAACGAATCGGGATGAAGGGCAATGCAACTTAATATAATTTGTTTCAACATCTGCTGCTACATTCTAATAATATGACAACCTTTTTTCTAAGTAACCAAAACAACTCCGAAAGGGGCGCGATCTCAAATCACTCTACGTTTTAAGTACTAACGAAATTCGGCTAAAGAAGTACGAATATGAAAGTCACGATATTATTATAAGGTATGCTCAAAAATGCACGATATTCGGCAGTATGATTGATTGATTGTAGAGATGTGGCACAATTTAGCCCCATATCCATTTCATTTCGAAATCTTTGAACATAGATGTATTAAAAAGCAGAGGGTCTTGAAGGAAACAACAGAGGACATAATTTGAAACCACATAAATTAAAGGTAGATGTTCTGATTGCTGGCTCGATTTTCAACTTGATGTTTTCTATTTTACATAATGTCGTATTCCAAAGTTTGAGTGCGTAACTCCAATGGTTATAATTTTAGAAGCACAGGGTCACAAGAAATGTGCTCATTGAGTAGTAGACAAACTGGCGGGTGGTTAACCACCTTTGGCAGTAATTTATTACATTTTAACCTATAATTTCTAAATGGAACATTTCTGGCCACTAAGACTTTACAGACATAATGAGAAAAATATAGGGAATCTTCTGATATCAAAATATCTTGATGTGAAAAAAAAAATCATAGCCAAAAATGTGATCAGAACACATACACCTTTAAACTACTTGAAGCACAATGTCCTTAAAGACCCTTATTTAGCCGCTGGTCATGCGATGAAAATGATGTATGCTTATGTTGCTCAAGAAGCTTAATTGGGTGTCAAATACAATTATTATACTCGTTTGTCTTAAACAAATCCAGTATCTCCTTCATTTACATACCACTTTTAGAAGAAAAAAGAGCAATATTATTATTTTGATATTTAAAAGAGCGTGATGAGCCCCACAATAATCTGAAATGTGAGCTTTATCGGACAAGCGGTTCAAAAGTTATGACAATTGTATTGTCAAAATTGAAACAAAATTGAAGCGGTCATTTCTTTTGTTTTGTATTGTTTTTGTTGATTGATCTCCCTAGCAAAATTAATAATGTATGCAAACATATTTAAATAATTGTTACAAGAAAAGTATAAATGCTATAAAGCAATGTTGGGAGTTTGTTAATTACAGTTTCTGGAAACTATCCTGTGCTGCGTGAAGCAGTAAAACATATGCATTACTCATGTACACTTAATTATCTAAGGAAGCTTTAGGTTATCCAATTGTAAGGGGCCTGAGCTTTCGATCCTAGCAGAATCTTTATCAAAGGCAGAATGAGACAAGATACATACACACACTTATATATAAACATAGGTACCAACGAGAAGGACAAAGAAAACAAAGGACAGGAAGCAAAACAATAGAGCGGTTTAAAATCAACAACAAAAGGGATGTCAGGAGTGGGTAAATTAAGTGGATTATTGTAACACAAGTAAAATTAGAATAAAGGTTATAAAGAAGATAAGAGAGTATTATTGATTGACTAAAAACAAGACATAAATGGAAGGAGGAAGAGTCATAACAGGATTAATAACATATAAGAAAAAGAAATAAGATGATTATGGATGAGCTAACAAAGTGCATGGAAAGTAAAGAGAACAAAATAAATGTGTCTATTAAAATAAAAAGAGAGTGGTTAAATTATGAATTATAAAATACAAAAGAAAGAAATAGTAAATTGATCATTAAAATAATTAATTCATCAATCAACCTATAAATTAATTTTAAAAATATATAATGATAAGAATATAACAAAAACAATAATAAAATGAATGAAATACAACACAACATGTGGAGTGAAAATAAAGAAGTGAAAAGAAAATGAACAAATTGAAACTTAGTCGTTGCCTTCTTGGATGTTGAGACCATGTGGCTGGATTGTGCGAAGGCGTTTCATCCAGAATTTCTCTCTACTAGCACGGACAGTGTCTGGACGGTTACCTAGGGACTCGATGCCCTGCAAAATCATGTCAGACATGCAGTGATTGGGGAGGTTGAAGTGATTACCGACGGGTGTATCAAGCTTCTTAGTGTTGACAGTAGATCTGTGGCCATAGAACCGTCTCTTCAGTTCCGTTTTGGTCTCTCCGACATACTGAACACCACACACTCTGCAAGATATGAGATACACAACATTGGATTGTAGTGCAAGTGATGGTACCTCGGATTCTGTGGGAAGAATTGTTGGCATTACTTGTTACAGAAGCACCTGCCTTGATATGGTCCTTACAAACGACACACTTGTTGGTATCACATGTGACTGTACCCTGAGGAGTGGGAGAAGTAGCATCATTTAGGTTAGGAACTTCAGCTCTCACAAGAAGATCTCTTAAACTGCGAGGACGTCTGTAGGCAAGGATTGGTGTGTCCGGAACTGCACGCTCTAGCCGATCTGAAGTTTGGAGTATGTGGTGATTGTCATTAGTGATGTTGCGGAGGGGAGGAAGGTTAGGATGAAAGGTAACCACAAGAGGAACTCTGGTGTTGGGATCCGTACTCTTAGGCTTCTGCTTCAGTACATCTGATCTAGGGAGAGATTTCACCTTGTTGATGGCTTGCTGTACTTTGTTGGCACTGTGACCCCGGGTAGTGAGGTTCCTCCTGAGTTCCCTGGTATGCTGTGTGAAATCGGAATCATTAGTACAGATACGACGGAGGCGGAGAGCTTGGCTGTATGCTATGCCAGTCTTACAGTGACGTGGGTGGCAGCTGGAAGAGTGTAGATACTGGTGACTGCCCGTGGGCTTGGTGTACAGATCAGTGATGAGAGTATGGTTCTCCTTTCTGATGGTGACATCCAAAAAGTTGATCTGGTGGTGAGAAAATTCAGATGTGAATTTGATGGTGCTGTGAAAAGAATTGATATGATTAAGGAAGGTCTGCAGGCTTTCTTCCTCCCTAGTCCAGATGAAGAACACATCGTCTATGTATCTCCACCAAATCCATGGACGACATGGAGCAGAGTCCAACATCTGCTTTAGGTTATTACAAAATGAGGCTAATTTATGCACTTATTTTGTTCTTCTTCAAGTTCATGCACTTTATCAAATGTATTGACACTTGGTATATCTGTGCTGCAGGAATTAAATAGGGTTTTCAATAAAAATTAAGAGCAAAAACAAAAACACTATTTTTTCTAAAGACAATTTCACTCACCTAGGGAATAAAAAAAGAGAAAAGAAAAAAACCATATATACTGCCCTCTGTTGACCGAACCACAGTGCAAGACAAAAGAATTTAACATTTCTTCAAATTGTTATAACTGTTGAAGAGTACATCTGATTTACCTCCAGTAAAATACCTTTTGTTTTGCACTCAACCAGCTCTACATTATAATTCAATGTCAAGATTTTTTTTGCTAGCCATAGGAACATATTTAAATGATAAGCATGTGTTTCTGTTACAATTTGACGCACTAACAATGGAATTTCTAGATTAAATATTCAACATAATATCAATGTACCAATATGTTTTAATACAGGAATGGATAAGTATGCCAAGCACCACTGATATCGTCGGCGAC
The DNA here is from genome assembly GCA_035610835.1 of Ophiura sarsii. Lineage (NCBI taxonomy): Eukaryota > Metazoa > Echinodermata > Ophiuroidea > Amphilepidida > Ophiuridae > Ophiura > Ophiura sarsii. The sequence goes on along the minus strand of CM069455.1, from coordinate 56,251,271 downwards.
CATCGCGACAATATCGCTTTCTCGTTCGGCACATTGACCAAACCTTTATTCGCTGCTATTGTCATCCTTTTGGGGATGTCATTCAGTGTGAACGTTGCTCTTGTGATCTGTCTAGTAAAATTCAGGAAAGCGTACAACAATACTGAGAACTTACCAACAGATGGTGCTCCAATGACCTACACTGATTTACAATTAAGAGATGTCACCAATACAGAATACGAAACATGCCAAGTGAAGTCTGCAGACAACAACGACACGTATGAAGCAGTAGATGTTGAATATGAAATTCCACCGACAGACACTGCGGGCAACTCTGTAGATACGGGTCTTTATGCGATGCCAAACGCATAAAGGGATTACTTGTGATTTGATATTGAAATAAAAAGTGTACTTTAAGTCCCAGATACTGGTATACCAGTACCGACCGTTCAATACTGGAACATCAAATTTGTAAGTCTCGCTCGATACTGGTACAATGTTACCGTTCCAGTATTGCTTGATACTGGAACGTTCTTTACCAATATTGCCCGATGTTCTAGTATCGGTCGATATTGGAACATTTTGTTTCAGCATTTCATTGCATTGGAAACATTATTAACAACATTTCAACATTGACATTGACAGCACTAATAATAAGCGCGATCGGTGGTGTTGCAGACTCCTCAGTCATTTGAAGATTTAATTGAGCTGAGAGGTCGATAGAATGGTGATACAATAAAGACTCAGTGATTTCTATTTGATGCATTTTAAGAAAATATCCACTATTATGACTATAATGGAAGTTGAGGTGCCATTACCTTTTTCGATATGCTTTCTAATCAGAAGGTCTACATGAAAAGTGGATGGGAGCTGAAGATATCCTATACTATTATACTTGAGGCTGTGGAACAAAAGTTGACGGAATAAAGCTGAAAGGTTCATTCATTAAGATAGCCACGATCTCTGACAAAGTGAAATAGTTCATGTACATGTGCCACATAAAAAGGCGGATTCTGAAATTCAATTATTATTCAATCTGGTGTGATAGGTGAACATTTTACGTTCATAGATGTACAATACTGGAACGATTGTATGTTCCAGTATCGGGCGATAGGCCTACTGGTACACATACAACACAAATATAAACTAGTAAGCAATGCTTTAACCATGTTAACGTTGAAAATGTGACATACTTAGGTTTAATTAATTATAATGTAATTGATGCAAGATTTCTCTGTAGTATTATGGTGAAAGAAAATATTAATCATCATTATCATTTTTATTCCACTAAATTGTAGTTGAAACATTGATGAGAAAATGTTAGTAACAATTATCATTATGTTATATATATACCTTCCAATAGTATAATGCCGGTTCACTGATTAACTTAATTATTGTATAGTTTACGTTGGGTAAGAGTACCCATGCCTATACGTTAGCCAGAAAAATGCGGCGACGGAGTTTTACATTCCTTGAATATATGATCACGAATAATATAATTTCTTTACTGTTTATTCAAAATTGGACATTCAAATAGCACTAGCAATTACGTCGTACATTCTATATATGAACGGGTGAAATAGGACGGTCCCATATGTCGTGGTAACGTAGGTTACATCAAATTTTGCGACAAATAAGCTGTTTTCCAGTTTCATTTTCTTGTGTGCAAGCAACTATACTTGTTTTAAATAATAAAATAACACTTTTGACAGCCATCATTTCAAAAATATCCAAAAAACAACAACACATACCTATTTTGTTTCGAGATTTTTGTCCCTCTTTTTCGACAAAGTGTTAAACCCTTCTTTGCCATAGCGAACACACCATCATCCCATAAATAATCGCTGTTGAATGCTAAATGTTCAGATATTATTTATTTTGATTTTTACCTCGCTAGTTACCGTGCTATTCCGATCTTACTCTCCAGTTTTGCTTTCAAAATGATATCGATAGCTATTAACGCTGCAATTAGGGCAACCTACTAATTGTATACTCTATTTGGCTTCCTCCAGGAGAGTGACGTAACTTAACAGGCGCAGCTTTTACGCAAGCGTGTATATTAGTCGTCTTTCAACGGTCGTATGTATAAGCCAGCGCATCGAGTAGGCGCGCGCGTTATGTGCTGTAATTAGTTGAATACTTAGGTACGTCACTGTCTCGTCTTGGCCAAAATATACTATAGCGAGGTAGCTCTCTTAAGTAACGCCCATTTGGTGCACTCGGCCAAATAACCAATAATGTATGCAATATGACCTATTGAAATTGATGATGATTTTTGCCCAAGGACACAACAGAATCAAAGAAAGTGTACGCTATCATTTCGCATACACAGATATTTGTCGTAGAAACAAACAAACCTTAACAAGAAGAGTGTTAAAAACACGCGAGAGGGGTTTAAGTTTGAATGCAAGCAGAAATAAATGAGTATCATAAAGAAAATTGTGTCATAACAAAACATGCAATTTCAGTCATGGCATAGATACTTGTGAAGAAAAGATCTATGGCCATAGTTATACTGTACATGATTGTTTACATGAACAAACCCCCCTGAACATTTGAGTTAAAGGTCCCAAATAGGAATATTTTGTATCTAATTAAGAATAGACTAAGACCTATCACATCAAAGTCAACCGGGGGCAAAAACAACAAAGTAATGGATAATTAATTATGATTCATTAATGATTAATTAAGTATCAATAATCAATGATCAATAATTGATTATTCATTGATGAATTTGTTAATTTATGAATTAATATTAATTAATTTCATTAAAGAAATGTATTTATTTATTTATTTATTTATTAAAGTTAATTAACAATTGTATTTATTAATAAACGTAATGATTAAAGGTAGATGTTCCGATTGCTGACCCGATTTTCAACTTAATATTTTCTATTTTACATGAAAGGTCATCCTTAACATTTTTGCATTCCAAAGTTTGAGTTGCATAACTCCAATAGTTCTATTTTTAGAAGCGCAAGGTCAAAAGACATATGCCCATTGAGTAGTACACAGACTGGTTGGTGGTTAACCACCTTTGGCAGTAATTCACCACATTTCAGCCTATACTTTCCAAATGAAACATTTCTGGCCCCTAATATTTTACAGACATATGGGGATTCTTCTGATACCAAAATATCTTGATGTGAAAAAAAATCATAGCCCCAAAAAAGTGATATGGTCATATACCTTTAATTAAATATTATTCAATGTTAATTCTTAATATGAATAAATACATACATACATTTCATGAATTTATGAACTTCTAGAAAACCAACTGCACTGATGAAAGTGATACATTGTATTGCATTTGGTGTACACCCTATCACCCATTATAGCAGACTATATGTAGTAGTTGACAACTAGGCCGGGATTGGAGTATGATAAATTTGTCACCAATATGCAATTAAGAAACTAAAATCTCACATGACCCGTTGACCCCCAGATGTGAGTAAATTGTTCATTGCATGATATGGTATATGACTACAAAATTGTCAAAAGGCTGCGCAGGGATAATTGGAAATAGTTATAATCAGCTGTTATGATTGGTTGACAGGGTTGTGTGTTTATATAACATGTATAGTGAGGGTGAAATTTGTCAGCAAATGAAACCAATGGTATTTGACGGTTCTGGGTGGCCTTATTTAACACTATACTAAGAGTACCAATTGCAATATATCCATGATGTGACCTTGCTAGAAAATAAGTTGATCTCTGCAACGGGAGTACTGAACTTGTACCAGTACAGATTTGTTTCATTATCTGAAGTAGTATTATACTCTGCCGAGAAAGAATTAATGCATTGCATTGGTCAATTGGGTTAGCACGCGAAGCTTGTATTAACTCGTATATTGCGCTATGGGGAAAATGATCCCCCTAAAGATCTTGTTGGCCTCTATCCCACGATGTAACATTCTCATCTGATCACTGCTGATACAAGCTAGAAGTATCACTGCTCTCTGAAAAAATACGCGCTTACAGTAAATCTTTTTTCAGGTTATGACGATTCATTCATAGGTGAATCTGCATCGACTATTTTAGTCTGCATTTGGGGTGTATTTCTCCAGTAGCAACAGCAATACATAATATTTTAATTCTGTCTAATTTTACTTCTTAATTAATAATAATATTATAACAATTATCTCTGAAATTTCACGTTAACAGACAAACAATGTTAGACATTGCAATACGTTTGAAATTGTATCAAAACAATGTTATGGTCCTAATGTTATATTGAATTTGCATCGAAAGGAATGGTTTTACATAATGTGTACAATTTGTACATGTTGAATGTTGTAAGGGATATATATTTTGCTTAAGTAGTTTGATGAGTATTAAAAGAAATCTAATGTTTATGATGTAGGTCGGCCCATGCATATTGCTTTTTACAAAATGCGCACTTGATGCCAATCGAAAGAGGAATAATACTTTGGATTTTACTTCGCTAGTTACTATTCCGATTTTTACTTTCCAGTTTTGTTTTCAAAATGATAGCTAATGATATCATTCGTAATGGTATCTATAATATATTTTGGTGAGTAAGGCCCCTACACAAGTTTGTCTCTTAAGAGACCGCGCGCGTAGATTAAAATTCGCTTTTCATCGCATAACTTCTCTTCCCATTTTTTCTTGAACTTTTGAAAATTATGCTTCTTCAAACTTCAAACTTTAATTTCACATTGTGAAGTACCATATCAGCTTTAATTTCTTACTTACAAGAGTAAAATTTGGCACACACAGATATAAGTTATATACAGTTCAACAAAATGTGTTTTGTTTCTATTATGGTAGTGTTCAAATATACAGTTCATAAGTTTAAAAACAATCACCGCATTTTGCAAAGTATTTATTACAACAACAAAAAACGCATTTCACATACATGTAGCCGTTTTTCCTGGCAGGTTTCTTTTGAGACAATTGTTTTGCCTAATAAATACAAATGACCATATAGATATGTGTGTAGGCTTTTCGCGTGCTAGTAATACAGAGAGTTATCTCATTTTATCCATTTGTATCGTTATTAAATTTACGTGCTAGTTATACAGAGTGTTTTCTCATTTAAACAATTTGTATCGTAATTATATACGTATTTCCACGTGCTAATTATACAGAGAGTTATCTCATCTAATCAATTTATATCGTAATAATATATTAGATATTTTTGTAATACAGTTTAATACAGAGAGTTATCTCATTTAGTCATTTGTATCGTTATTATATTGTAGGTATAATATTTGCGGCAAATCGATTTTGATTAATTCCTCTCAAAGTTCAAAACAAACCGATTATTTGAAGAAGAATTGATCTGTGAGTTCGTATTAATGTTATTCAATGTTTGCTGATGCACAGAAAGAAAAAAAGTGAGTCATCATCGAAAAATGAGTCATTTTGTCCGTGTAGTGACACACTATGGCTCAAAATGAGTCATTTTGTCCGTGTAGTGACTCATTTTACGATAATGACTCACTTATTTTTTTCTGTGTGGTATGATTCGGAACACAAAGCTAGGTTCATGTTCAAAATTTCTCTCCTATTAGCATCCTGGGTGCCCCTTACATAAACAGAATGGACAGGAAGGCATATATTGCTCCAAATGATTAAATGGAGTCTAATCCAGATTTTAGGATTAAAGGGACATTAAGTGGTGTTGAAAATGTTAAATGTTTGAAAATTTACTTCAGAATTCAAGATGAACATTAAAAATTGCCATTATTGTTGTTTCTACTAACAAAAACACAGCAAAACTTGATTAAAACAATATCATCGCTATTTATTGAAAAACGCCCTCTATGCAAATATGGTTCGCGTTATGTATCACGCGTACTGCAGGGGGATACTGTCGGACGTAAAATGCTCGTCCCGGCTGCGTATTTTCTTTATGCAACTGTAACGGGATGCATAGACAACAGAACGCTACACGGAATAAAGCGTAGGAACACAATGGGATGCATCCCGTTATGGTTGCAGAAAGAAATTAAGCGTCCCGGCTGTACGAGCATTTTTGAATCGACGTTTTCTTGTACAAAGAGGGCTGATTTTTCTTAATCCTTATAGGTGTAAGTTCATACATGTAATACAATTATAAAATAGACTAATCCCAGTTTTTATCATAATTGAGCGCGCAGCCTCCAACACATCTCTTAGTGTCCCTTTAAGTACCTACACTCCAAAAATGTAAAACAGTGAAACACAGCTAAAAAAAAGTTGTTTTTACACTCACCTTGGAGCCCTGTTAAGGACAGCTCCTCTTATTTCACTCTTCAAAAGAGACAAATCAATTCACACTTTCTGAAGATTAACTTTCACTTACAAGGAGCTGTCCCTCCCTGACCTCCTAAGAGGAGTGACAAACCACTCCTATGGCCCAAAAGAAAGACAAAAAAACTTGTTTGTCCACCGACCGTGTACTATTAGTCCCGAATGTGTAACTTTTGTTTAAACTTTTTTTTTCAAGTCACCTATAGGCCTTAATTGACCCGCAACATGACCCCTCATGTGACTCCATTCCACATAGTATTATGTGAGTTATTTCGGGTCAAGTATGGATCATACAACAGATCTGACACGGTTCAGAATTCGGCGTGCTGGCTAGGACTGGGCCAGATTAACCACTAGCACAAAAAAAAATCCGACCTAACGACCCTACAAACAAACAAACAAACACATTTGTCCTAATGACAATGTATGAGATGTTGTCCAGTCTTGTACATTGAGAGCCTAAAACTAAATGGATTTGGTCAAGAAATAGTGAACTAATAGCCATTTTATAACACCTTGGAATGTGATTGGTGGATTGTATGTCACATGACACAAATATTCTTACTATTGCACTCATAAACATTCATTATTTGTATCATCAGGAACGCCAAAAATCGCAGTAGCCACTTGACACGGTATTTCAGTGAAATAATATAAGGGAAATGGGGTAAACTATAATTATGCCCCGAGGTGATTTGTTAGACAGTACACTCTTTTAAAAATCAAAATTGCAGGGATTTAAATTTTAAATCTAAATCGAGATTTAAAAAGAGATAAATCTAACAAGATTTACGAAAATTTAATCACAGACTCGGAATCAGTTTAAATCTTTTGAAAGACTTACATTTTAACCAATCAGATTATCATGATGCGTGCACGTGATCCAATCTGATTCTTTTTACGATGTTTCTACGACGCCATCTTTCTTTTGCGACTGTGTGCGGTGTACGTCTGTGGGGAAACGTAGAGAAACTCCTGACCGAAAATGACCCCGATGCCAGCACCACTCACACACCAAAAGACATGCTTCAGCCCAGTTGCCAGTGCACATCCGAGAGCATTTTGAACAGTTTTCACGGTGATAAGATGTAGACTTGACTAGAATTTGCGTTTTTCTGTTCGGACTCTCAACGGTGGATGGAGTAAAAGTCAGGAATTCCCTACATGCGTTGTTCACTCCATTTACTGTAGCCATGATCGGCTCCCGTATTATTATTATTATTATTTACTCAAAGTGATCTATAATGCACACTAAACTGAAACACACTTTGAACATGTCAGCAATACTGGCATCAAAGCCAACCTCGGTGGTCAATAACAGCCTCCACATACGCCGCACACATATTGCTCCAAATGATTAAATGGAGTCTAATCCAGATTTTAGGATTAAAGGGACATTAAGTGGTGTTGAAAATGTTAAATGTTTGAAAATTTACTTCAGAATTCAAGATGAACATTAAAAATTGCCATTATTGTTGTTTCTACTAACAAAAACACAGCAAAACTTGATTAAAACAATATCATCGCTATTTATTGAAAAACGCCCTCTATGCAAATATGGTTCGCGTTATGTATCACGCGTACTGCAGGGGGATACTGTCGGACGTAAAATGCTCGTCCCGGCTGCGTATTTTCTTTATGCAACTGTAACGGGATGCATAGACAACAGAACGCTACACGGAATAAAGCGTAGGAACACAATGGGATGCATCCCGTTATGGTTGCAGAAAGAAATTAAGCGTCCCGGCTGTACGAGCATTTTTGAATCGACGTTTTCTTGTACAAAGAGGGCTGATTTTTCTTAATCCTTATAGGTGTAAGTTCATACATGTAATACAATTATAAAATAGACTAATCCCAGTTTTTATCATAATTGAGCGCGCAGCCTCCAACACATCTCTTAGTGTCCCTTTAAGTACCTACACTCCAAAAATGTAAAACAGTGAAACACAGCTAAAAAAAAGTTGTTTTTACACTCACCTTGGAGCCCTGTTAAGGACAGCTCCTCTTATTTCACTCTTCAAAAGAGACAAATCAATTCACACTTTCTGAAGATTAACTTTCACTTACAAGGAGCTGTCCCTCCCTGACCTCCTAAGAGGAGTGACAAACCACTCCTATGGCCCAAAAGAAAGACAAAAAAACTTGTTTGTCCACCGACCGTGTACTATTAGTCCCGAATGTGTAACTTTTGTTTAAACTTTTTTTTTCAAGTCACCTATAGGCCTTAATTGACCCGCAACATGACCCCTCATGTGACTCCATTCCACATAGTATTATGTGAGTTATTTCGGGTCAAGTATGGATCATACAACAGATCTGACACGGTTCAGAATTCGGCGTGCTGGCTAGGACTGGGCCAGATTAACCACTAGCACAAAAAAAAATCCGACCTAACGACCCTACAAACAAACAAACAAACACATTTGGCCTAATGACAATGTATGAGATGTTGTCCAGTCTTGTACATTGAGAGCCTAAAACTAAATGGATTTGGTCAAGAAATAGTGAACTAATAGCCATTTTATAACACCTTGGAATGTGATTGGTGGATTGTATGTCACATGACACAAATATTCTTACTATTGCACTCATAAACATTCATTATTTGTATCATCAGGAACGCCAAAAATCGCAGTAGCCACTTGACACGGTATTTCAGTGAAATAATATAAGGGAAATGGGGTAAACTATAATTATGCCCCGAGGTGATTTGTTAGACAGTACACTCTTTAAAAAATCAAAATTGCAGGGATTTAAATTTTAAATCTAAATCGAGATTTAAAAAGAGATAAATCTAACAAGATTTACGAAAATTTAATCACAGACTCGGAATCAGTTTAAATCTTTTGAAAGACTTACATTTTAACCAATCAGATTATCATGATGCGTGCACGTGATCCAATCTGATTCTTTTTACGATGTTTCTACGACGCCATCTTTCTTTTGCGACTGTGTGCGGTGTACGTCTGTGGGGAAACGTAGAGAAACTCCTGACCGAAAATGACCCCGATGCCAGCACCACTCACACACCAAAAGACATGCTTCAGCCCAGTTGCCAGTGCACATCCGAGAGCATTTTGAACAGTTTTCACGGTGATAAGATGTAGACTTGACTAGAATTTGCGTTTTTCTGTTCGGACTCTCAACGGTGGATGGAGTAAAAGTCAGGAATTCCCTACATGCGTTGTTCACTCCATTTACTGTAGCCATGATCGGCTCCCGTATTATTATTATTATTATTTACTCAAAGTGATCTATAATGCACACTAAACTGAAACACACTTTGAACATGTCAGCAATACTGGCATCAAAGCCAACCTCGGTGGTCAATAACAGCCTCCACATACGCCGCACACACATAAAATGGATTTGAAAAATCAAGTCCAAACTGATTGCTTTTAAATCTTTCTGAAGGTAGATTTTAATCCCCCAAAAAAAATTAATTAAAATCCATTGGGACTTATCTTAGTACTCCCTTTGGCTTAACACTCATTTTGTTAATGGCTTTTAAATCTTTTTGAGGCCAGATTTAATCCAAAAATATTTAAAATTTAAATCCATTGGGACTTATTTTGTTAATCCAAAACTGCTTTAATATAAATGTGAACGGTACCAATGTATTGGGAGTTATCTAAATGTTCCTTAAAAATATTCACCAAATTGCACGAATCCAGTTTAAAAAAATTGTCAGCTCCAAAGGGGGGCATCCCCCTCAGACATCTACCCACCCTGTTCGCGCAAACACACAATTGGCGCTAATGCGCCAGCCAATAGCTGCCCCACCCCACCGAATGCCAACAACAAATGTACGTCACTGCTCATTCCGGTCGACAATGACTATACAAATGTTCAACAGTCTCTGCCTTCTTGTGAAAACAACAATAGTGGCGATTGTAACGATTTGATAAACGACTTGCCAGACAAAAAGCAAATAAAAAGGATGGCGAGGTCCCCCACCCGGCTTCGTCGGTCTACCGGCAAATGGCGGCCTGTCTGCAACTATAATGAGACTGGATTCTTATTTCTCCCCAAACTTATGGAACTTTGATGGTCAAATTAGTACAAAGATATCTGGTTAGAATTCCTTTAAGGTACATCGGTAATACGCTACTCGTAATCCCTATCTCACTCTATTAGCCATTAGAAACATATCAAAATTCAACAAACATGTATGGCAAATCCAAGTTACCAACCTCACCATTTGGGTATAAATTTTCTCACAATAAACTTGTATACATATCTTAGGCCATTGTTTTATAGCATTTAAAGTCATCTGCCATCCAAAGAAAGAAGAAACACTTTAAGTTGAGTAACTTGTTCATATTACAAGATTAGTGGATAACAAAGTATGCTTTTCATTGTGTGTTTAGGTTTCCTTCTTATAGTAACTAGGACAACATTTATCAAAACACTTGTGTGCAAAAATAAAGCTTCAATTTAAAAATAAATAAATATTCATCTCTTGCATAGAATAAAACACATTTACAGGCTTAAACTTGTCAGTGAGATGTCACAATTTGTTGACCTGAGGCATAGTTCAACTCAATTGAAAAGAAAACCACTTCAATCTGTCCAGAACAGGGCTGCTAGACTGATCTTTAAATCAAATTGGAGGGAACATGTTACATGTGACACCTTCAAACATACTTGCTTGATCTTATAAAAACTCATACTCGAAAGTCTGAAGATATATCTTTCATCATGTGTCGATAACCATCTTTTTGTTCCAAACACAACTCATGTACATCAAATGGAGACAAAAGCTTTCAACCATTCAACCACAGTTACCAGCAACTATTCACATGTCTCCTCACTTCAACTTTTTCAAGGCAAACTCAAAACGCAACTTTTTCCAAAGTAATATTGGTTAGATTTGTAATATATTTCATGTTTTAGTTTACATTGTAATGATAAGATTGTTAATTTTAGATGTACATTGTAGATTAAGATTTGACCTGAAGTCATTTTTTGTTAATTGCTTTGATCATTCTACGCTTAATAGCAGTAAGTTAATAGGCGCTAACATCTAAAATTATTTGAAGTCAAATGAAGTCATTTACTTATTGCACATTTGTGAATCCTCAGCAGATCTTCTTTGGTGAATATGTAGTATAGCTTGCGCTTGTTGACCTCACAATCGGGTGGTGTGAGCTTGCACATGACGTGTTCCAACGTCTTTGTAAATGAGGATGACAAGTATGGGCTCATATCTACTGCCTGTACATGCTGAAATAATGCTTGCAGATAAAAGGGGGTAGCATGAGATCAGAAGACACTGTTTAAAATTGCCCTAAATAATAAGTGAATTTAAACTAAAAATAAGTAACAGCATTTAAAGCAGAAAGTATCATTGGAGATGTTAGCACAAATTTAATTTTAAGCTTTGCACCATTAAAAGTTGCAGGCTTTTTCTTCATGAAACTTTGAAAAACTCAAAACACTGTTGGAAGCCTATCCGTTATCACTAACCTTTAAATACACAATTAATCGAACAAAAAATTATCAAAGAAGGATCAAAATTGTTTTTAAAAAGTTGTATCACAGCATACAGTCTATTTATATGTAAGAGGGGCAGGATTCAGCTGGCATTTGTACTCAGAACTGAATAATGTCCGTCCGTCTTTAATCACTGATTTAACTTATTTATTGACGCCATTGTTAAGTTTCATGTCTACATGAGAAAGGGGTATATAGGGGAGATAGCTCACTATGTTTTTATTTTTTATTACCTTCAAACAAGTGGAAAAACTTTTTAAAAGTGTTTACACTTTTTTTGCGTACAGCTCTGCATCAAAAGGCTATCACAAGGGCAGGGTAATTACTTCCCAGAACTTTTTTTTCTAAAATATATTTCTTATTTAATGGATAAATGTGCCATCTATCAATTTTTAATTAAAAACATTCAAAATGTTTCATTAACATAAAATATGGCAAGGTCAACTTCTACCAAGAATGTCCGTCCATGACGCATCTAGTTTCAACCCCTTGGGCAATAATGGACTGTTCCGAAAACTTTTCCGCATTTTTCTTCTTTCGAATGCAGTTTCAGTTAGCCAAGATGTTGTCCAATATTGTGAGGTACATTTCAATATTAAAAAAAAAAATCACACCAATGTGAACCTTAAACCGACCACACTCTACTGCACTCTGCTTTCATAACAATTTGAGGGCAATAACATCGTATCTACCACTATTGTTGGACTCTGTTCTTCCATGTTCTCAACATCGTATCTGCCACTTACGATGTTGTTGTACTCACTAGATTTGCTAGTGCAGATACGATATCTAAAAATATCAATAACTTTTTAATTATATCTAACCCAAGAAATCTTTATACTTCCATAACATTATGTGACTACTCAAACACACAATGATTATGTAAAATATAAAAATGCTTCTCCTGCAAATATAGCAAAATGCAGATAAGATGTTGTTGCACTCGCGCGACGACTTGTTTTGAGACTTTGACATCTTAATTTGATCAGAAAAGTTGAATAAAAACATTGATGATAATTTCCCACAATACATGCATTCCGTGTTTTTAACAATGAAACTGATAATATTAATATCAATTACAAGTTCCTTATTTCGACAACACATAGTTTCTTATGGTAACATATTGCGAAATTAATTAGTACTTAACACTTTCCACGCGGCTATTATTTTTACCATACACAAAATAGATTTTTCAGAAACCTGTCATAATTTTCAAAGTCTATCTCAAAGATTACTGACCAAACACTAGGCATGTTTGTACTTATTTCAATGCATTTCTCATGGTGATTCCAAATATGGTAATGAAATACAGTAATTTTGACATTTTTGAAGAAAAAAATGTGACATTTTGGAATGTCGTCTGCAGCTGCCTGCCGCGTGGAAAGTGTTAAGTGAACGTGGTAGAGTCGCACAACAATCGATTAATGAATATAGATCGTAGATGATTTTCTTTTGTTTCACAATATTAAACCAATGTAGGAAAAATGGGAACCCTCCCCCTACCGAATATAAATGACAACCCCCTGATACAACTCGCACCAGAAAATAGGATGTGGTACGTTTGTCCTTGAAGACAATATTCTTACTTTGGACATATACAATGTGAAGATAATCGATGACGACAATGACTATTTTTGTACATGTAGATCTTGGTATTTGGAGAGAGAAATATACAAGGTGTAAGCTATCTGTTTTGCAACCAATCTGTACAGCCTAATACACAAACACAAACATTATGTTAATATGCACCAGATGGCCCTAAAATCTCCAGGGTTTACTACAAACAAGCAAATGGACCTTGATATCAGTGACCAAGGGACTGTTTTGATTGGGGCTAGGGCAAATGTTGTATCCGTGTGAGCGGAGCGAGTATAGCAAGTGGAGTGACCGGCAGGTGAGACTAGAATTTCGCCCCTGGAAGCTCCGTGGCTTTAGGCATTTTTAAGGCAAAGATTCAGCATTCTGAAGCAGTAATGTTTGCATTTTCTAACATGCCTACTAACTAAAAACAACGATTCATACAAGAATCCTACATATAGGTAGAGCTATAAGGTAACAGGAGTAAAATCCAAACCAAAGTGTGCACATTTAAATTCTAACTTAAACTACATCCACTCCAAGTAGGTGGGGTCAATGCAATTCTGATAATAAAAGCCAACATCTTCGCGCACACCTTAGCCACAAAATTGTTCGAATAAAAAGGATGCTGGTTCCGATCCCCCATAGATGATTATTTATCCATTTTACTCTTCCACAATGAAGAAAAACAATACATGCTGCTAAGACTACCCGAATTGTGTTCCCTCAGTTACCAAAACCGGGACGAACATATTGTTCTGCACCCCCCCCCCCCCCTCATCCCCATAACTCCTCTAACCCCCATAGCCCCCCCCCCCCCCTCCCCCTCCCATCTGGGAAAGCAAGCTACGCGCCTGCGTATCACTATTAGGTAACAGGAATAAAACCCAAACCAAAAGTGTGCACATTCAAATTATAACTTAAACAACATGCACACCAAGTGGGTGGGGTCCAGGGGCCCGCCTTTTTCTCACATGCCTACTACTAAAAAATAATGATTCCTACATAATAATATAGTTAACCAAAGGTGTGCACGTTCAAATTATAATTTAAACAACCTACACACAAAGTGGGTGGGGTCCAGAGCCTGCCTTAGGGTCCCTTGAAGCTGCATTTTATCACATCCCAACTTGCTAGAAAACAATTATTCGTACATAGGTAACAAGAGTAAAATCAAAACACAAAGTGTGCACACCAAGAGCATGATTGTATGATCAAATCCAAATTATATTACATCAATTCAATTACATTCATTGTCTTGTTTTCTCCGTACTCCTTTATTTAGGGTGGGTCGAGACCCATTATTATGTTGAAACCTGTAGTAAAAATGCGCCCCCGAAGCCCGTTAATAGTTCAGCTTTTTAATTCCAAAACGGTCCAGTATGATATTTTTAATGTCATACTGGAATTCGTTTAGGGGGTTGGGGTCGTCCCCATGAAAATCCTCTTCCTCCTTTTCTTCATTCTTCTCTTCCTATTTTTTTCTCCGCTTCTTCCTTTTTTTTAATAAAAACAAGGGGGGGGGGGGCATGACGTGTTGGGGCCCCTGGATACGCACTGTCAGTGAATATTGGAACAAGTAAGTATCATAACATAAGTATGTCAATATTATTATTTAGTCTTAACAATAGCTGAATTCAATGATTGGTTTAACTGGAAAATGTTTATTTAGCACAATTCAACCCATACCTTGAACAACAGCTCCTGATAAACCGACATTTACTGTATTACATTTTTGCACCGCGTGCATTATGTTGTCATCCGGTATGGATACTCACCATTGGTTATCCCTTTCCACAGGTCTGCAGACGACATTCCAAAATGACACAAAATGTTTCCAAAATTTCAACATTATTGAATTTCATTACCAAATTTGATTGCAATAAGTATATTAACATGCCCAGTAATCGTTGAAAGATAGGCCTTGAAAGTTGGGAAAGGTTTCTGAAAAAAGAAAATTGTATGGTAAAACCAATAGCCGCGTGGAAAGTGTTAATGCTAGCCACATACTTGGACAATTCTCTTTGGAAACTACAAATGTTCTCCTCTTCGGATTTGAGAAAGTGCTCCACGCAGTGTTTTGTCTAAATAGTTTGGGGATCACTGTAAATCCAGATAAATCCAAAGGTGTTCTCATAAATGTATGGTATCCGAACCCCCTGCACTAAACCATCCAGCATAATAAAATTGACTCTGCAGTTAAAACACCAATACAACCGACATTTGCGTAGCGAGATATCATTCATTTATTTGCAGAAGGTTTTGAACTACATCTACTGTATTGATAAAAACTTACAAAAGGTGCAATATTACTATTAACAATCTAGATAACTATCGAGCCTGCACTCTTGACTGCCCATTCAGCTAGCCGCCCCCCCCCCCCCCCCCCCTCCGATTTCTGCTGAGCCATGAATGAATTATTCATTATACACGTACTTAGATGGTTTCAACTATTATTTCATCATTATTGCTCTTTCTTCCTAAATAAGATGTTTCACTTGTTGGTCCTTCTCCTGGTCTATACGGCAATCCTCATAATATGTTGAAATGAACATAAATAATATGATTTAGCAAGCCACTGATACAAGTACAATAGTTGTTCTAAAGATTCGTGTTCACAAGCACATCCACATTACCATTGTCACCATAAAGTACTAATGACACACTAATTGCCCCTTGCTCTGGCAACAAGTTCTGTTTTTAATGCATTTAATTACCATCGTCATCAAACAGCGTTCGAAATAAGAAAAATAAATTGGTCATCCACCGGATAACCTAGGTTGGGATTTTGGTCATCCGTCAATATTTTTGGTTATCCGCATTTTTCCAGTGGTAAGCTCAAAAATCAGTCGGTGTCGTCCGCTGTGTCAGTATCGATCATTCTCATTTGCAACTTCTAATGCATCCGGATGATCCCCTTCTTCACAAGAGTTGCTAGTTATCGTAAACAATGATCAAATTATTTGTCTCTGCTCGGACGTATAAAGGGTTTTTTATTACTCGATATTGAAAAATAGAAAAAAAAACATGGAAATAGTCACATGCGGAAATGTAGGTAGGCCTATATCTCTGAGAAAAAATATTTTGGACGAGGACCAATGTCAACAACTCCTAAAGTGTGTTTTAGACCGCGGCGGCTATACAGTGCTAGAAAATCGATATTTTGAATTGATCAAAGTGAGCAAGATTCTTCCGCGAAGACGGTATATAAATATTCATACTTATTGTGTCTGCCATAGGTCAATTTTGAACCCCACGCGAACAAATTGCTCATATTCATATATGTATTCATGAATGTTTGGATGTAGTACAGTGTAACAGTATACGGAGGTCGAAAGGTCAAAAAACCCAATGCAAGTAGACCGTGTATTGGTCGCTTCTCGGATGGCAACGGTTATCGAAAGACGAAGTATCAGAGGGTGTTGTTCGATTGTGTGACAGTGATGAAATACACGGTATAATTCAGCATCAAGTTTCACAACTGCAGGGTCGGTGTCGTCCGTTGTGTCAGTGTCATCCTCATTTACAGCTCCTAATGGATCCTGATCCGGATGATCCCCTTTTTCACTCTTATCTCCCGACTTCATTAGATCTCTCGTCTGATTCAGCCTCAAGTACCACAACTGCAGCTGCAGGGTCGGTGTCGTCAGCTGTGTCAGTGTCATCCTCATTTGCAGCCTATCGGGTTGGTTCATTCGCGACCATGACTTGTTATTTCAGTACGTCTCTCAATAGGACGGTCAGGTCTATAGCCGCTTCACTTTCATCTCCCATCATTTTGGTCATCCGCCGGATGATCGGCCAAGAAAAACTGGTCATCCTCCGGTAGATTTGGTCATTTCGGATGACCGGATGGCCGCTATTTCGAACGCTGTCATCAAACCACTAATGTGACGCATCAAAGAAGCGTACAATATCACTTTAAAGCACATCCAAACATTACGTACGACACCTTCAGCTTCGTGACATCCGTGTCATGACCACATCAATGAGGACAACAATAAACCAGTTATTGATAGTAATGGGTCAATCGCATCGTCTGATGTGTTGGATGATTTAGGTGATCCACTCTATAAGTTCTGAAATTCGAATAAATGTTCTTTACCAGTTGCACTGCTTAAGGATGTCTAAAGGGAGTTGTCTTACAATTATGAAATATGAAAGGATTTAATCAAGTTTGTTGGGTGAATTAAGCCTAACCCTATTGAATTACTACGATGCAGTGTGTTTGTGTCACCCGGCGTATTGAGCGTTAGACACTATACGGTGGTCCTTAGGACAATTTTTTTATAATAGAAATCTGGACACTCAAATTAGCTTATCTTCGGCCGGTAGTGTTATCGTATTTTAACCATCATTTCTGAAATGATTTTGACCTGAAATATCGTATCGTTTTGATATATAAATTGACCATGTTCCACTCATATGAAACTGATTCCATTGTGATAAAGCGCCATACATGTGATAATAGGCAATATAATTATAAACATTTGTGAAATAATAACATCGAAAGTGCCAATGCTTATGTAATAATGACATTCTAATTATAGAACTTTCGCATGTTGATCTGTTATGTGGAAAGTAGTGTTTTAATTTGCTTTTCGTTTGTTTATAAATTATTGATCAAATAAATTGAATACATATGACATATATTTAAAACTTAAATTGAATGTTAAATTTATTTATTCGTTTATAAACCTATTTCTTTCTATATTTATTTATTTATTTATAATATTACTTATTTGCATAATTATTCATTTATTTATTTAATCATTTTTATTCATTTATCTATTTGCTTTGTTTATTTGTTTCAGTATTTTGTTTATTATTTTTATTTATGCTGCCAAAACCGTGTTTATCACTAACCTATGGCTGTAATTTATATTGCTTTCCAGTAATGCCATGCAAGAATCTTGCACAATTATCATCTATGCGATTGCTTCTTTTGCCACATTACTTTAGCAACTAAAAGCCGTTTTTACAAATGTTGCTATTTTTGCTCTTTCTACTTGCCTTATATCGCAATTTCCTTTTGACCGCCTCCTTTCCATTTTAATGGCATTTTTATTCCGTTAGGTGTAGTTATTAAAAGCATTTAAACTTACAAAGTATCCACTTATTTGTTATGAAGGAGGTATCATATTGTTTTTACTTCAGAATTCAAGATGAACAATAAAAATTGCCATTATTGTTGTTTCTACTACAGTGCAACAGAGCATAAATTTCCAAATATTGAATTATAAATATAGTGCCTCCTGATTGTTGTACAACAATGAACATTTCAATCCTAAGTATGTGTATCATATACAATTAAAACAGCTTTGTTTTAAAGTACTATTTCGTTTCCTTGTATGATTATCAGCATTTGTTACATTTCTTATTAAACCTGATTTCGGATTGGCCAATACTTGATTATCCATACACACTAATCTAACCAGCTACTACCTACTTCCTTTCATGGCCTTGACTATTTAAACATTTCTTTTTTATTTGGACCTAGTGTAGGCCTTTAACACGATACCTGTTTGTACACCCATGCATGTCAGCACACCCCCAGTTAAAGTAACATACACCATTATGATTGCACACTGGCGAATTGCATTTCAAATTTCTTTTAGCGCGAATTTTGAACCACTGGTCCCTTAGCATGGGCATGTCCTTGAATATTCCTTCCATTGTTTTCGTGCATGGCTGCGCAAGTATCAATAGACTTTTGCCAAGTCTCTGTACAGTTACTCTTTTTAAATATACTAAATGTTTTGAGGACGATATTTTAAATACTAAAGGGATATTGAATTATCTGCTCAGACCATTCTTTTAAGCACATCTTTACCTTTAATTTGATACCATGCACGTCTGGTTTGGATACACAGTATTACTTAATAATTTTAAGACTGGGTTGCTGTAAATATCAAAGAAGTGGTGGCAGACTTTAACATATCAATTTCCTTTAAACTTTGCACATGTTTAGACCTTTGGTCAACATGTATATATTTGGTAAACAAAATACCAATATGCCTTTGATTGCCATGGCAACGGCCAATATAGGAATTTACCCAATTTTCACTGTTTTTACCCATTTCACAACTTTAAAAAAGTTTAAATATTAGGTCATATTTCTGTATGAAGAATATGCATTACAGACCTGGTAGCTAAATGATGATGATGTAAACGTTGTAGGATTGATTAATGTAAACATAAATATTACGATAACTGACGATGATTGTTAGGAAGGCTAATCTAATAGTGTATGCAGATTGTCTTCATCAAACTACGGTATGTCATAAAATATAGACTGCAACGATTATCACTAAATTAATTTATTGAAATGCATTTAGCTTTTCCAAAATGCAAGAATCCGTGGCAATCGAAATAGCCGAGCCTTTTAACATTTTAATATGAGACATTTAATATCACATCCATATTTAACAAAAGAGGGATGAAGTGATATTACTGATCTGGGAAATAATTGGTAAGTCGTGTACATAGAAGTAGAATTTATATTGTGTATGTAATATACTGGGTGTGGACGTGTGGGTGTGGCGAAATCATTCAAAATAACTGCTCGTACATGTATATATTGTAACCTACATGTATATCGAAATTAGGTCAACCCTCGGTGTGTCCACTTTTGATGAAATTGAAAGTATTCATGAATTGCCAATGAGAAAATGACGAACACATTGCAGTTCGATGTATTCCATAATCAACAATACTATAGCGGTAGACCATGAAATGGATCAGCAGTCATCTTGTCGGGAAAACTCAACTGTATTTACAATTTTCAGAAAGGAGAATGCACTTTTGTTATTATATGTATTTGACAGCACTATTGTGCAGGACGTCATAAACATGTTGAACCAGCTCTGTTCAATGAAGTGGTCAAGCCCCAGAACATTGCTTGTATATAGGCAGAAGACATCTAGGTATTCGATAAATACAATGATTTGAAAGAATCATATCAGTGTGCTCTAAAAACCTGAGAAAGGTTAACACGAAGTTGATCTCTTAACCAAACAAAGTAGTATGAAACTTATTTGATGTTGTATACATTTATTATTCTTCCGCTTTATCTTGGTGCCATGACTATATTATATACAATAATAATATTTTTATTTATTCTGTTTCCTCTTATATAATTTTATGCAATCCCTACCGTTTGGTCAAACGTCTCATGTTATTGTAGTATGTGTATTGTGATTTCCGTCGCCTATACACTTACCCCTGGTTCAAATTGCCGTATATCGGCAAGTTACCGGTGGCCGAGTAAGGCGCCTGCCTAGAGTTTCGGAGATCGGGGTTCAAGCCCCCGCCGGTGAATGTCCATGCTTATTTTTCATTGGGACACTCGCCGGTGCTTGATAATATTTGTTGTTATACATTTTCTATTTAAAAAAAACGTTGGTTAGTAAACTGCTTTATATGTTATGACTATAAACGTTAATAACAAACATAATATCATCCCGTATATAGCAAGATAACTTGCTATTATTGGGGTTGGAATATTTGAAAACGTCACTTGTATAGGCCTACACATTCAGTGATAAAACAAAGGGTATTCTATATGACAGCCCGATACAAACCAATCATACACTGATCTGGTATCTGTTCAAGAAAACCACAATGACTAATAATTTAAACATACGGAACACAACATATTGCTTTAAAAATAATCTAAATTCATGAAGCAATGCGATTTCAATAACGTAGGCCCATTCATTGAATAAAATATATTCCACGGGTTTCACTCTGCGAGACCCACCACTAGGAGGAACCTTTGAGGATGTCGAACACATATTATCTACACGGGAAGTTATAAAAGACAGTTTCGAACCATAAATAGCTCGGGAAACAAGCAATAATTTTAAGAGCATATAGTATATCGAAAAGCTGTTACTGTTGAGAGTAATGTCACATAGATTGGGGATCGGCAACTCTCTAATTGCAAAACCGTGCCAACCAAAACGGCTATAATCTGACCACAGCAGAGATAGGTGAACAGGATTGAAAAATGTATTGCAGCGTTGCGGACGAATGGGGCGACGTCTGGATGTACAATTGCAAGTAAATGTCTCCCTCATATATATCCCTGTCGTATGTTAAACCCTGAGGGCGCTATTGCTTTGAACCATTCAACGCAGGATTTAAAGGTAGATGACCCGATCACATTTCGATTTTCAACTTGAAGTTTTCTATTCTACATGAAAGGTCATCCTCAAAAAAGACGTGTTCCAAAGTTTGAGTTGCATAGCTCTAATGGTTCTTATTTTACACGCACAAGATGCTGTGAACTGTACTCATTGAGTAGTACACAAACTATATCGGTAGTATACCACCATTCGCGGTAATTCGACGTTATTTCATCGATTTCTCCGTAATTATACCGATTTAGGCCGTCAAATTTCAGTATGATGATGAGAAAAATACGAGCTTTCATATGATATGAAAATCTCCGTATGTTTGAAATAATTCTGTGTTACGAAAATGTGATCGGGTCATCTACCTTTAACGGTCACAATTTCGACCTAATTCGGATGTTTGTATTGCTTTACGTGTGATAGTGATTGCAAACAAAGAAATTTTGAATCTAAAACAATATCAATAAACAATAGCATGGCGACTTAAATCAAACCATCATTGCACCATTATCGAGTCGCGTTGATTGCGCACAATCACTTCCGGAATATAGGACGCTATTATTGATTAAAGGATGTATCAAAATAGGACCCTGTTTCTCATTACCTTGAATCGGTATAGAATTACTTTAATAACCGTATTAAACTTGACACCAGATTAACTTTTAAGTTATATAATTACAATTAATCCTGTCAATCTGTGAGAAAAAATTCAAGACTCAGTTTGATCCCAAAGGGGCGCGATATGCTACCTAATGCTATTGATAAATAAATATGTATGTAACGGATCAAAATATTATTTAATGTTGTTAACAAGAAGATTAACAAGAAGATTCATTTAGTTAACATGTGATTACGTTTCTGGAATTATAGGATCAAGATTCTTGTTTCCATTTATTAATCCAACAGGTATTCAACATTTAAAGCTACTCTTGTCCATCACTGTGCCAGAAAACAATTCTATACGAACGGTCTCCACTTCCCACATGCCTCTAGCCTGCCTTTCCTATACTTGCATTGATACATGGGCGAGATTGGCTGCTATCCGATTGTGTCATTGCTTCACTTTCAAAAACCAGGTATTTTATTACTCTTCCTAAAATTCTGCGTTGATTGGAACGCGCGTTCACGTGACATGGTGACAACACCACGTCGATTCAAATCGTTCTCGTTCAAAACAATATTTTGTGACCCAAACTCTAGAGACTCCCAGTCCTCCCAAGAGCCATCACTTTGGAATATTTAAAATTCTTGTTGACGAGAAAATGTCAACCATTCATATGACATCCTCACTCGGTGGGTTTTTTCAGTACACTCTAATCGCCAGAAAACAAATCTATACGAACTTCAGTCCAAGTCATTCTGACTCAACCTGTATGTAGTATAGGGAAACGTTACATAATAGTGCTAATTAAGTAATTACAGTTAATTATCAATGAATCCGGAAATATACCTGTTATTTATCCTTATCGAGTTGACCATTGGTGATTATGTTACTGCTAAAAGCAGACTGCGGCAAGAATGTTCTCTTGTATAGGTTACCTTCAAATAAGAATTATGTAACAACATTTGATGGCATGTTATTATACGGATCAGCCATTCTAAGGTGTTGCACATGATTTGAAGCAAAACAAGGTATGACATTCTTGTTCGTTCTATACACACAAGGTGAACATATCAAGACGTTATCTTAACATGGATAGTCGTCTATTACTTTGTTTATATGTTGTTTACATTTGTATGGTAAGCTCTGTTGTCGATACTGACATGATCCCCGTCGTCCGAGGCGAAACCGTGCAACTTCCATGCGCCATCTCGTATGGGCTGCAGTGCTCCCAGGTGATTTGGAGTAGAATGCCAGTGTCCGGTTTGCCAGAACACACAGAATACATCAGCTCCTGTACGAAGATCTACACAGATTTCATGCTCACAAGTTCACCGCAATCACCGGCGATAGATAAGTTTTCCGTGCTACGATACGAAGAAAACCTAACGTTGGTTATCAACGATGTCCAACCGGAAGACACCGCATTTATATAAAATTGTCAAGATGACAGCTTTCACATCCTGGCATCATATCAGGTGTCTTTCAGTCGGCCGACTTGTACTTCTACTATGATAATATCACATCGTAAAATTAGTACGACGAACGTTACGTTGACATGCTCGGTCGAAAGCTCTACGCTTTTAAAATGGCACGCTCCAACCGGGACTTTGTTATCGTCCAACGTACGTTCAACCGGTAGCAATATGTTGGCACAACTATGAACCTTTTATCTGTTCTGCGGGTGACAATCCTGACATTTCAAAGAATTCCTGTTTCGTGGTCCCCTTACAGGTCCCACCAACAGCTACTATCACTCCGCTAAATTATTACGCATTCACTGGTAACAACGCTACGTTTTCGTGTATCCCCGTAATAGATTACCCAGCAACCAACATCCAATGGTCGGTGAATCAGAATAAGATTCCGTCTGATCTTAAGGATAAATATGTGGTGGACATCGCACACAATAAGCTTACTCTGACCAATGTCACGCGTGTTGATGGAGGTACGGTGGTTAAGTGCAGGGTTTTCAATGCAAATGGTTTGAAGTCGGGAAGCAGGAAAGGCATACTTTACGTTAAATTGCCGACCGTTCCTACGCCAACCGTTTCTACGCCAACGGTGAGTATCACAGTATACCTTGTTTGGGTAGAAATGTTTGAAAAGGTTTAAAAACCAAATCCCATATTTGATTTTGTTTTAGGAAATTTCGGAAATTGTGGAACATTCCCCCAAATTTGTGTGTACAAAAACTAAAAACAACAGGAAGTACAAAGAAGCGTACGAAAATAGGGATGACAAGAGGTTGAGTAAGAATCCAAAAGGCGCAAGTAATTTGTGGCGAAGATCAAATAATGAAACTAAACATAAAAAAGCAACTTTGAACAAAATCCTTATCTTCGCGCCCATGCGCTCATTTGTATATACATTGTTCACTTTTATACCGACACTTGGCCGGTCATAAATTCTCCATTTCACAGATTATGCATGCCAATGGCTATGCCCTTAACCACTGTTTTGATGTACAATTATAAACAAGTAACTTACCGGGTAACGTATTACTCCTCCTTGAAAATATCACTTATGAACTTGATGAGAAATGAGAAATGTCCCCTCTTTAATTTGAGATATTACACGTGAAGGATGATTTGATATCAAGGGAGTTACAGTACAACAAAAAAAGATAAAGTACGGTTCCCATTTTCGCTTTTGATTTTTTACGCGCGGACTTAGTTGATCGGGTCAAATTATTGGTTATTTGTAGTGCTAATTCACCGGTCAAAAATGCCATGTTAAAATCGGCCGCATTGTTCCAATGGCATTAATACCTGTCATACTCTTCCCCGTGAATAATGTGAAAATGAAAATCATACTTTACTTTACATTTGGAATTGTAACTTCTTTAATAATCAACCATTCTTGGCACGCAATATCTCAAATTAAGAAGAAGACATTTCACAGCAGCTTTTAACTTAATATATTAATGAAGGAGATATGCTCTTAGCGTTATCAGCTCATTTATTACCCGACAAGTTACTTTTTTGATGAGTTAACAACAATGTATGTCCCACATAATAGCCAACAAAGACAGCAGCCTAACAACCTGCAAAACAGACACGTGTATTGCCCTGTGGTCACTCTTTGGTCAGTTATACAAAAGTGTTAATACTTTCCAAGCGGCGGGCGTCTGCAGACTTGACTTTCAAATATTTCACGAACTATTTCAAAAATGTCGAAATTATTGAATTTGATTACCATATTTCGAATTACCATTATTGGAAATGCATTGAAATAAGTACAAACATGCCTAGTATTGATTGGGTCAGTAATCATTGAGATCGACTTTGAAAATTGTGAATCAAAGGTTTTTGAAAAAAGGCAGTGGAACGTAATGAAACACATTCGTATGGGTTTAGATGCTTTGTAAACTTGCACAGTGATGTATATCTATGTGCCAATTAGTAAGTACTCTTATATTTTATTCGCGAATCTCCCATCAACCATCGCGCCGATGACGTCATCAAATTATGAAAGCTCCCGAAGCCAGGATATGTTGACTACGCTACCACAGACTGCGATAACAGCACGTGATCACACTATTACTACTGACAATAAAACAATATCCCATGCAGCACCAGTTGATCAAGTGAGTAGAAACCGGAAACGCAACGAGAAGATTATCGATATCGGATCGAACTCGTCAAACATTGCTGTCATTATATTAGGGGTGATCGTTGCATGCGCTTTGGCCATATTGGCCGTTATTATGGTAACTGGGGTAGCCATCAAACGAAACGAAAAATCAACAAAAAAGACAACCGTCACCACGCTTGAAAACGAAACACAAGAAAATAGCATAGCTGCAGCACCAACTAACCAACCCCATGCATCGCAATTTGCAGTTATTTGCAAAAGTAAGACTAGAAATAAAACCACACATGATACGGAGGTTATATACGCAAAGCCCGTGAAGAAAGGCCAAACTAAAACCTGCGCGGTGAAACCTCTTGAAAATGTGCATTACTACTCGGTGACGCCAGATGAACCCCCTGTAGCCCACAATACTGGGTCTTTCGTTTATGCCCATGATGGTGTAAGGGCTCAGACCAATGAGAAACAAGTTCATATCAACATGATCAATATGGGGGCGTTTGCAAACGATAGATATACTGCAACATCATGAAGTCTTCCTATAGGCTATATAGTGTATGAAACTGTTTTAACAAGGATGCCTCTAAAATATACTTATAGTTGTTTTATAAATGGAAACAAAGATCTGATTTGATTTGATTTGAAATATACCTTAGCTATAAGCTCTGGGTTTGTATCCATTCAAACCATCTTTGCCTTGCATTGGGCTATTTCATGAAATCCATGATCTAGAGAGTGTGAATTTCAAATGGGATATCCTGCATCGGTGACTCCATCTTGAATCTACACTCCCTGTGGGAAAGACTGAAGTCATGTTTTCCATCAGTGACTGTCACTGTTTCCATAGGGGATGATTGGAATCAAATGGAATGGCCTATTTAAGTGATCATTATATTGTTTGACTACTTTAACTTATAAACTAACTTAACATTTTGAAACTTGATGGTTTCAAAAAGACTTTAACAAATGATCTGTTTAAGATTGCTTGATTTGACTGATTGACGTCTATGTAACTGTTTTTATATTTTAACTGTTTGTTTGCCTCGGAATAGGTTGTCTAAATAGATGGCGCATTATAAATGGATTATTATTATTATTATTATTATTATTATTATTTTCCACGCGGCAGGCGTCTGCAGACAGCATTCTAAAATGTCACAAAATATTTCAAAAATGTCATAACTATAATTGAATTACATTACCATGGAATCACCATAAGAAATGCATTGAAATAAGTAAAAACATGCCTAGTAAGTATTGGTTCATTAATCCGTGAGACCTTAATCTGTTTTGTATATGGTAACACTTTTAGCCGCATGAAAAGTGTTAATAACATAAACTATACATAGGAACATTGATAAAAAACAAATTAAAAAAAGATTTTGTTTCTTTGCTTTCATAAATGAAGTTATACTGGGTGTGTCAAACAAAGCGTCCCATGAGGCCAAACAAAGAAGAAGGTCTGTCTCAGAAACCCGCCCGCATTGGTATGTGAAATGAGCTACGGCGCGTAGGTCTAAGCGCTGGGGGCTAAAAAAAACTTCTTCTTTTTAATTAAATAAAAAAAGTTCTCCGTAAGCTTGGATATAAGCAACAACAAAAAAATAGCAAAAAAAAATAAAAAATCGCATACCTCAAAAAAACCAAAAAAACACAGCACTTAGCTTTTTTGCACAATGTTTCCGAGACAGACCTTCTTCTTTGTTTGGCCTGAGTAAAACAAAATAATTAGAAATACATCTCATATCTTCTTAGTTACTGTTGGTAAGGCCTATTTATTCCGCCATCAAATACACTTGATCCTATTGAGTTTCACCACGTAACTACCGATATGATCAATTCAGTAACAAGAATGCGAATCCCACTTTGGCCACTTGGAAACAAGATAATTTAAACTGCCTTAGTAATTCCGATGATGATGTTAGGATATGTCAATGTATCGTTTAAAATACCGTCTTAAATTCAAATATGTTATCGTATGTCATGGATAATTTGGATGAAAGTATGTTTTCTGTTCAAATTCAAATAACTATCAACATTTAGTAGGTTGATTATTATTAATTGTATTGACTATATTCAATTACACACTGAATGACGATTCTAATAAAAGAGCTCTCTTCACATGAAAAGTGACCAAAGCTGAATTTGAATATGCCCGAGTAGATTTACCATTAAATGTGATAATGGAAACTCCAAAATGGATAGAAAATGAATTCTTATGGCACATCACAGATTGCTGAACATGATTACTAGTATTTTGCGAACAATGTTTATATTTTTCATGGCCATGGCCACTGTTAAAACGGTGTTTAAATTTGTTAAACAACCCAAATTAACCAGTGCATCGCTCAACGTTGTTTAACACTTTGAACAATGTTGCTCAACATTAAATTAACTTGTTTGAAATTTTGAGCAACATTGTTTAAAATGTTAAAAAACGTTGAGCATGCATGGAACAAATTAAAATAGCGTTGTTACAGTGTGTACAGTTAAAAAGTGTCGCTGTCTACAATCAGACGTTGAGTCTGAAATGATATCAAACCTTGACATACTTAATTACAATATCAGTGGAAGTCATTTATGATGTATTGAATTGAATTGGGTAATGGAAGTTTCTTAAAATACATCCAGGAAATTGTTTAGCCAATCGATTGTTGCGTGATAAGTGTGACTGAAAATCTTAGCAAACATCCTGGCGTTTTCTTCTATGTATCGCCTTCACGCAACACAATCCACTTCATATTGTGGTATCTAGCATTGCACCTACATTTATGCCGTGTACCATATCACGATGTGTTTACGTATAGGAACTATAATGTTAGAGTTACAAGCGTATTTGTGATCTGCTTAGCTACTTTTTGAGAACTGTAGACTAACACTATAATTAACACTGTTAATCAATTTTGACGCTTTTAATTATAAGTTTCATCACCAATTACGATTAGAGATAACATGTTATGGAACTGAAAATAATGCAATTCACTGTGAACCCAATTGTACTATAGATGAGTACAGGAAAAATACAAACATGAACTTTCTCTAAGATTACGATTGATTTCACAGCCGACATGTGCTACAAGCAATACATGCTATCTCGAAATTGTGCTGTTTCCGACATTTTACTAATTTTACTAATAGTTAATGATACAGATAGACACATAAAAATAAGCGCACCAAACAAAAACACCACCCGACAAACAAACGGGGGAAATATATATAAAAACAATTATGTTTGCCGAGTTGATCTTTTAAATTTTTAATTACAGACAAAATTTGTGATGCAGGTTTATTTCTCTTACAGAAATCTACAACTATCTCCTTCACGCATGACGTAACAACATCATCACGTGACGTAACAACATCACAACGTGACGTAACAACCTACCCACGTGAAATAACAACATCACAACATGACGTAACCACGACACATGACGTAACAACATCACCACGAAGCAATACGTTTGTAACGACAGTCACCGATGATGGCGTTCTTCACAATCAATCCAAACCCATAGTCAAATTAAATACATTTGTTTATGCCAACAGATCCTCTACCAATGCCAATAAGGTCGACTCATTTAATGACGGTCGGACATTTGTGTTGCCTACATCCATAGTTAGTCTCACGCCTCCCATCATATTGGGAATGGCGATGACACTTTCAATATTTGTCACTGGTATACTAATGATCTGTGTTCTGATTAAAAAGAAAACAATGTAAGGCGACGAATTTGAGATTTGTTTGGACCAATTTTTAAAACTTGTTTTATTTAATTTTATTTCCTTTTTCAGGAAAAAACATTGACACCCCCACTAAAGAAACAACAAATAAAAACAAAGACAACCAACCAACCGATCCTACCTGAGAGGTCCGATTGACTATAGGGTTTTATTCGTCGCATAAAATGGATGATTTTAAACATTTTAAGCATTGGACTTGATGAAACACAATATTACCCAATTGAAATAATGTAATTTAGGGACCCACGTATTAAAGTGTCTCAGCGATTGTAGATCGATAATGCACTCTGTTATACCGTGTTGACTTGATGCTCGTTTACGTTTGTGACCTTAAACATGTTAAGTGCACACTTACCAATTTTGCCAATGACAACATTCTCTAAAATCAGACGAGCGCCCTATACCAACCTATAATTTACTGTACACGCAATACTTGTTTCACGCTTCCTTCCGTGTATATCTGGAGGCCGGACTATGGCTTCCCTGGTTCAGGGAGGGGGCTAGTTCCTTTCACAGATACCGTTATAGGCCTATCATAAGTCTGAGACTGTTTAATATGCAAAACCTATATTTAGCCTTTGTGTTTTGGTGGGTAGTTTCGGTTTTGATCATTGTTGATATTGTTTAAATCCGAGTATTTGACACTTTCCACACGGCTATTAGTGTTTTCTTATGAATTACTGAACCAATACTAGGCATGTTTGTACATATTTTAATTCATGATTCCAATTATGGTCAATAATGTTGACATCTTTGAAACATTTTGTATACATTTGGAACTGTCGTGTGGAAATTGTTAAACTAGAATCCCACTATAAGAATGTACTGACTTAACTTATCCCAAAGGTGATTATGATATTTTTGTTGTTGATTCGACAGACTATCAAAGGGTAAATAGTGTCCTCTATAAAGATCAAACAGTCTTTTCACACAGGAGTCATTCCTCACAGAATAATACTATTCACGCAGGCATCGCAGAAAAAAAGAAAGGTTGCTAAAAAGTACACACTCAATAAATACATGACATAAAATAGTAATGCGTGAAACAAAGTTTATATTGTCTGAGAGTTTGACAGTGTGATTTGATTTCTGAAAAGAGAGACTGAATATAACATTGTCTCGTTGAATATTTTTTCCCCACAATACATGCATGGGGTTTCTGTTGTGAACAATGAAACTGATAGTAGAGCTATCGATTACAGTTCCTTATTTCGACGAAGCAGGATTTTTTTCAATACATTTCTTGTGAAATCAAATAGTACTTAAAGTCAATGTCGCAGTGTCGTACTTCAATTGCTTTAGATCATAGATGATTAATACTGGCTTCCAGAATGTAATTTGCAATTACGATGAAAAATTCGGGGATTCATTAACGCGATGTATTGTATAATCATTTATGTATTAGTAACTCTGCCACATGTATGTCAATCATACAACCAGTCCTTGGTTGAGGAACGACCGGTGATAGAGGGAGATGGTATCTTTCTTGATTGTCCAATTCCGCAGGGTGTAGAATGCGGCCATATCGGTTGGTTTTTACACAATGCGTCATCGCAAAGTACCTTTACACACATTAGCTTCTGCATAACTAAAGACAAAGGCATAATCTACGCACCGGACAGTGGGACACGGTACATAATTGTACATGAAGACAATACTCTCACTTTGGAGATTAACAATGTGAACATGGACGATGGCGACTATGACTATGTCTGTAGATCTTGGTATTATGAGACCAAAATATACAAGGTGTTTAAGCTCTCTGTATTGCAACCAAACTGTTCCGCCGAATACATTAAAAGCATAACTTTATTGGAGCAGTCTACTGGCAAATATATAGTCACCATACAATGTTCAATTTCCTCAAGCACAACATTACGTTGGTTTGCACCAAATGGTTCCCAAATCTCCATCGACTACAAGCAAGCAAACGAACCTTTATCAGTGATACGATATATGAATGACACAGATAACTATGACGAGTTCACATGCACTACATCAACCAATGCATCTTGTACAGTTTCCGCTCTAGAGATACCTCCATCAATTGTAATAGACCCCGTGACGTCAACAGCTAACATTGGCGATGATGTTGAATTCAGATGTGCGCCAATACTAATTCATCCCAAAAACGTGTATCGGTGGATCGTAAATCGTAAACTAATATCGAATGACACATCCAAGTATTTTGTTGAATCTAATGGATTAGAGATTGTCATTCGTAATGTAACGGCTCAAGATAACGGTACTACAGTTAAATGCAGAGCGTCACACAAGAAGAGCGAGAAAAAGGGTGTCGCTGTAGCTACCTTACTGATTAACAGAGACGGTGATCATGTTGGGACCCAGGTAAGTCGTATAAGCTGAATGAACACGAAAGCATATTATATATGATATTTTACTTAGTTGATGTGTCCATATCGATTAACAACATGTTGCACGCCACACCATACTAAGAGTATAATATGCATGCACAAACATATGTGTGATCCTACGAACTACCTTACCCACAACCGTTTTTTAAAACCAGAAGTATAAATCAATTAGCTGATTGTATTGTTAAGCTATTATCTGAAGTTTTAACACTCAAATACACTCAAATACGCAAGTCCAGTATCTATTTGGACAGGTTGTTATCACACGATGTCAACCCATACAAAAAAAAACACCCCAAAATATTAGATGTTCCACCGTGTGCAAGATGTTGTTATCCGGTATGGATGCCTCACCTCAAAGGCGGGAACCTACCATTGGTCAATGCAAGCCACATACAGTTCTCTTTAGAAGTTACCAAGGTACTGCTGTTCACTCTCTACTGTATGACCATATCCATCTTTGGTGCATCTTCTCCAATTTAAAGAATGGAAGTTTGAATACAACATAACAGTTTGAACATGGAGATTTGGGAGTTTGAGAAAGTGTTCCACGTAGTGGATCTTCTAAATAGTTTGGGGGGGGGGGGAACATAATACAATGTTGAACTAGAACATCTAATCACTATCATTATGATTTGATTTGATTTGAGACAACCCAACAAGCTTATATAGCTTATTTCCAATTGGGGTCCGTAATATGTGAACATATACAGACCGGGGTGATCCCCTACTCTTTACGAAAGAGTCTGTACTCTTTTTAACGTGCTCGGGTATTGCTCTTCCGATGCTCGAGACCACCATTTCTACGTGACTTCCGAACAACAAATGTTTGCTGCCATTAGGAAATCGTCAGAAGCACCTCGCTTGATTTACCAGGCTACCGACACGGCGCACACAATGTATCAGCACTTAGATTATAATATCCCCTAACAGCTCCCCAATCTTACTTGGGTCGACGAGGCAATTGAGACTAAGTACCTTGCCCAAGGATAAAACCATGTTGGCTATAGCGGGGCTAGAACTCACAACCTTTGTATCATGAACCCGCATGCTATCCACTAGACCACACATGCTATCTCAATCTTTTCCTATTCAAGTATGCGCTTGCTACATATAATTGGCTACCGTGTTCAATTTGTTCTGTTTTGGTTTGTTTGCAATTATTGTATTATATTTACATTTTCTTAACATCAAGTACTCAATATTATCTTTTATTCGCAGCAAAGTTTGACTTTGTCATCCACCAGTAACACGACGACATATCCACGAAATCCTTTAGTGACAACCAACCACCCACATGATTATTCTCTCCCCACAGTTACAACTACTGAAATTGATATAACTGATATTAACATGCATGATGGATGGTATGGGTCGAAAAAACCTACGAGTTCTCTCGATACTACGAAGGCTTTTGATTCTATTGACTTTGGTCGGAAAAATAAGTTACCCTCATGGCTGGTACCATCCACGATAGGTGGAGTTCTAGGGAGCTTGATCTTTATAATAGGAATGTTGTTGGTGTGCGCTTTGAAAAGGAAAAGAGCGCTTACACACAATCTGAATGCGGACCCCGACGCGGACCCAAATGCGGATATTGATTCACTTTATGACACTATTACCGATGTTAAAGGGACAAGGCAAACTGAACACAATGCTGCCCCAAACGCAGATACACATTCCGTAGACATGGTAGACAGCAATCGAGAAGTAGTGGGCACTACTTTATTGCCGGTGCAAGTTGATCAGCACTCAGTATTATCGAATGATACCGTCAAATCGGACACATTGGCAGTCCACAATGACAATATGTCTGCTCCTTCTCAGCAGAAAGCAGAACAAACCAGTGATTTATCAAAAGAGGATTGTATCAAACGAACGCTTAATAACGACGGTAATGAACCAAACTCATGCTTATCGAACTCACTCTCAGACGCCGAAGATCTTGATTCGTGTTTCTATTACACTCTTGAGAAGGACAGTGTTTCTGACACCTATTCCATGACTTCGCAGAATATTAGTGAGGCCGAAATAGTATCAAGTGAGTGCAATGAGGACGATGTTGTTTACGCTCTACCTTTACAGAAAGGTGGCGGACATACCATCGTAAGAGCGATGTCATGTACCGCTGATATACTGATAAAGTCACGCCCTGAAGCTATTGTGAGCGATGCTGCTGCAGATATGTCGGCACCAATGGCAACAGATGAAGATCCGTATGAGATAGATGAAACGATATATAACACCATTGACGAAGTCAAAACCTCATCCCAGTCTCCAATCGAAGGTGATTGTGTTGCACATATGACGCAAGTTCCCGGTGAAATAGCAGATTTCTCAAATGACGTGCATGCTGATCCGTCAACATTGCATGACGAACCATGTGAGATGGATGATACGATATATGACACCATCGACGAATTCAAATGTTGTGAACAACGTTTATTTGATTCAGCACAGTCTCTAATGGAGGGCGATTGTGTTGCACTGATGGTAAAACGTTCCAATGCAATCCCAGCACGCTTGAATGAAGAGCATGCCGACCAGTCAACATTGCACGAGGTCAACAACCAAAAGGAAATCAGTAAATCGACCGTTGCCACGGATGACGACATCATCTATCCGAAGTTTCCAATGGACATGATGGAAGGCGCTTCTGTTGCACGCATGATAACAATTCCCAGTGCAGACTCTATGAAAGGAGCGCATGCTGATCCTTCAACATTGTACCAAGAGGAAATCGACTCGTTGCCCGTTGCTAATGATGACGACATCATCTACGCGCAACCATTACAGAAAGGTGGAGGACATACATCGACCAAAACTCTTGATGTTCCCTTCAACATGCCCATGTCAGACAATACCGCGGATTCGTCAATAGCAAAAGATGACGATGAACATAATTATGACCGAAAAAGTGGTATAGTTCGGGATCGAGAGAACGACATGGTATCGCATGATGGCATGTGTGCTGATGAGACATCCTATACTACAATTGATGAAGTTAACAGTAATGGAAGATCAACATTAGCTACGACACATTCACCTTCGCAACATCGACGTCATGAACAGATCAATGAGGACACAATTGAATCAGTTATTGATAGTAATGGGTCAATCACCTCGTCTGATGTGTTGGATGATGTAGGAGATCCACTGTATAATACCATCGATTAAATGAAGACGTTACACAATCAGATAACCAAGTAGTGACATTCGAATTAGTCTTTTGCGCCTGTCGCACAGAATGTCTGGAGAAAGTCGTCTTGATATTACGCTATATTAATCAAGTTTATTTGATGCATTATTGGGGCGTTGCCCTATTATTCTTTCGTCTAATAGACGTTATTCATAATTGGCGCATTAACGTCAAAAGAAAGCCGTGCTATCCAACTGAGCATGCTTAGATCAATTAGTATTCCGAAAACAAGGTTAACGATGTAGCTGAGACGAGAGTAATTTGGTTGTTCAATGTGGTGAACTTTGCAATAATCATAAAAAATGCTTCATACTTCTGAGCTGTTCGATATTTGACCTTATTGCATTCGTGAAATAAACTTGAACGTATTTATAAACTATCTATTCCAATAGTTTGAAATGAAAAGTTAGCTGGTAACCGACACTATCTAGGAAAATGTAGAATTTCACAGCTCATTACATTGCAGTAAAAGTACGAGATTGTATGTTTATCGAGTATGTCTCCCTCTTTAGACATGAAGTCGCCAATTATGAATAACGTCTATTAGGGTATCACCCTTTTATTTGTTTGTGTTATGGTCATGGAGCGTCGGGCATTATTATGTGGTCCTCATGACACTTTTGATGATATAAATTGGAAAACTTAAATTAACTTATCTTAGATAGTGTTATGTTATCTTAAACGTAATTTCTTAAATGTTTTTTGGCCTGAAATATCGTTTATGTTTTGACACGTATACATTGATCATACACATAACATAGATACGTCAGTTTCATTTTTGAAATATTTGCCATCGAAAGTGACAATGCTTATATAATAATGACATACTGTAGAACTTTTGCATGTTGATCTGTAATGAGGAAAGTGGTGTTGTGTTGCTTTCATTGGTTATACAGTTATAATAATCTTATTCGAATGTTGCACTAAGAGTGTCTTTCGCTTTGTATTGGTGCCATGACTATACGTTAAAACGAAACAAATATACACCACAAACAATTCCTGACCAGGTGCTTTTAAAATTCTAAATCAGTAATCGGTATCAAAAATACATTATAAGAGCAAATGTCTTGCCCGCAATTTGGAACCTTGTTCATAAAAATCAAGCGGATACCTTTAACGTTATGTTAAGACGACATAACTTATCACACCATCCGAAAATAAAGCTGTAGTAACATTATTTGTTATGGTAAATGACATCCCGTACAAGAAACAACTGTATTTCCATTAGGTATGGTTATTAAACGCATTTGAACTTACAGAGTATCCACTTATTTATATAATTGAGATATCATATTGTTGAGAGGAAATTTGCTTATAGTGTATAACGTAGATGTTTGATACTAATTACTGATTGCAAATCAGCTAATACTAATAAAATACCTGGTCATGAACTTTCTGTGTTAATTTTTCCAATGTGCTATTAGTTTTACCATATAAAAAAAATCGATTCTTAAGAAACCTTTCCAAACTTTCAAACCAATTCCTTTTTTAAGGTATTTCTCGTGGTGATTCCAAATATAGGGATAAAATACAATCATTTTTACATATTTGAAACATTTTGTGAAAGTGTTGAAAGCTTCAATTATATAGGCCAACATTATATAACTAGGGGGTTTATATAGTTGTACCAGCACGATACAAACCAATAATGTACAATGCGATTTCTAATTAATGCATTCATTGATTAAAATAGTTTTCTTTGAATACCGGAGATTCCCAGAGATAGAATCCCAATTCATATATTGATACATATATGAAAGGTCTCGATTATTAGTTCCTCTAATCGACCATGATATTTCTGTACATGTCAATGGAAATCATGTGTTTTATTATCTCAAGTCATGCTGGGATTGCATTGAAGCAACCTCTGGGAGATCCACCACTTAGGAGTCTTCCTGTATAGCTGCAAGACCACAGTGCTATAATAATGGATTCGGAATTTTTTGAAACGTCACATAATTATTTGGGGGGCGTGTTGGCGCAGCGGTGTGTTGGCGCAGCGGTGTGTTGGCGCCAGCGTTCGAAATAAGAAAAATAAATTGGTCATCCACCGGATAACCTAGGTTGGGATTTTGGTCATCCGTCAATATTTTTGGTTATCCGCATTTTTCCAGTGGTAAGCTCAAAAATCAGTCGGTGTCGTCCGCTGTGTCAGTATCGATCATTCTCATTTGCAACTTCTAATGCATCCGGATGATCCCCTTCTTCACAAGAGTTGCTAGTTATCGTAAACAATGATCAAATTATTTGTCTCTGCTCGGACGTATAAAGGGTTTTTTATTACTCGATATTGAAAAATAGAAAAAAAAACATGGAAATAGTCACATGCGGAAATGTAGGTAGGCCTATATCTCTGAGAAAAAATATTTTGGACGAGGACCAATGTCAACAACTCCTAAAGTGTGTTTTAGACCGCGGCGGCTATACAGTGCTAGAAAATCGATATTTTGAATTGATCAAAGTGAGCAAGATTCTTCCGCGAAGACGGTATATAAATATTCATACTTATTGTGTCTGCCATAGGTCAATTTTGAACCCCACGCGAACAAATTGCTCATATTCATATATGTATTCATGAATGTTTGGATGTAGTACAGTGTAACAGTATACGGAGGTCGAAAGGTCAAAAAACCCAATGCAAGTAGACCGTGTATTGGTCGCTTCTCGGATGGCAACGGTTATCGAAAGACGAAGTATCAGAGGGTGTTGTTCGATTGTGTGACAGTGATGAAATACACGGTATAATTCAGCATCAAGTTTCACAACTGCAGGGTCGGTGTCGTCCGTTGTGTCAGTGTCATCCTCATTTACAGCTCCTAATGGATCCTGATCCGGATGATCCCCTTTTTCACTCTTATCTCCCGACTTCATTAGATCTCTCGTCTGATTCAGCCTCAAGTACCACAACTGCAGCTGCAGGGTCGGTGTCGTCAGCTGTGTCAGTGTCATCCTCATTTGCAGCCTATCGGGTTGGTTCATTCGCGACCATGACTTGTTATTTCAGTACGTCTCTCAATAGGACGGTCAGGTCTATAGCCGCTTCACTTTCATCTCCCATCATTTTGGTCATCCGCCGGATGATCGGCCAAGAAAAACTGGTCATCCTCCGGTAGATTTGGTCATTTCGGATGACCGGATGGCCGCTATTTCGAACGCTGGTTGGCGCAGCGGTTAGTTCTCTCGCCTTGCACCAATGAAACCCGGGTCAATTCTGTGCACGACCGCGGGCTTTATGTGCATTTGGTTTATCACGATCCAGGACACGCTTCGCAGGTTTTCTCCGGGTACTCCGGTTTCCTCCTGCTTTCAAAATCTGTGATTAGTTGTTTCGGTAATATAAAAAAAACTTCCTTGACCCAAAGGTATTTGGGGAGCTGCATTGAAAAATGGTGGATGTTACAATCTAACTGCGGATAGGTTTGCGCTAGAAATTGGCAGCACCCTAGTTGATGCGACATGATTCTGATGATTCACCAGCAGCAAAATCACAGCGCTTTGAGCCATTTGGAAAAGGCGCTATATAAATACTGATTATTATTATTATTATTATTATAGGCCTACAAAGTGAGTGATCAAAACAAAGGGCATTGTATACAAATGTATTTATGGCACAATACAAACCAACCATGTACTGATATCCGGGACTGATGGTATCGACCAGGAAACGAATGATGACTAATAATTTAAACATGCAAGATAACACATTGTTTTTTAAAAATATGTTCGAACTTCGTGAAGCAATGCGGTTTCAATTAAGATTTTATTAATGGGGCCCTCACATGTATCCGTGTGAGCTGGGCGGCCCCTTACCGTCTTATAGAAAAACAACAGAGTCCAACACGGTGAACAATCAGCAAAAAATGTCAACGGCCGCATTTTTATTTATTTTTGTCACCGGGTTCATACTGTTCTATACCGGGTCCTTATCGGCCTGGAACCGGGCTCATACCACCTCCTCACCAAGTCCTCACCGGCCGAAACGCTTGGGTACCGACCGAACCGCCTTTGATAACGTCATCAAACTGCCCTGTATAAGCTGAGCGCTCAATCTCGCCGCTTCTCTCACATTCCGGGAATCTCTGTAAAATACATTTGCCCTCACATGTATCCGTGTGAGCTGGCCGGCTCATTACCGTGTGACAAATTGGTGCAGACGGCGGCACACGGTGATGTCACACGGTGGGCCGTTTCCCGTCCGTTGAACACATTGCCGGGAACATTGACGGCCATCCGCGCCCGGCAGGAATTTTGAACATGCTCAAAACTCTTGCCGGGTGAGCAAAAGCGGCGGCAAACGGTGAGAGCCCGGTTTGAGGACGGTATAAAGACGGCACACCCGTTTCGCGCCCGTTCGCAGGGCGGTAATGGTAGGCGGCCACCTTACCGTCTAATAGAAAAACAACAGAGTCCAAACAATCACTAAAAAATGTCAACGGGCGCATTAATTTTTTGTTGTGGCCACCGGGTCCATAACATTATATACAGGGTCTTTACCGGGTCCTCACCGGCCGTGTACCGGGCTCACCGTCCTCGTACATTTCTAGCTTACCGTTCTCACCGGGTGCATAACACCTCCTCACCGGGTCCTCGGTCCATACCGTTCTACACTGGGTCTGTCCCGGGTTCTCACCGGCCTTGTCCCGGGATCACCGGCCTCATACAGTTCTAGCTTACCGTTCTCACCGTGTCCTCACCGTGTGCATACCACCTCCATACCGGTTCCTAACCGGTCGAAACGCCTGGGTATCGGCCGAAACGTCTTGATTACATCATCAAACCGCCCTTTTCAAGCTGAGCGCTCAAGTCTCCGCTTCATTTGCATTCCGGAATTCGTACGACCAACATCTATAATACTCTCTAAATGTAAAAGAGCTAAACCTCACTCTTTCGAGAGCTTTAGGAGGGACGGCTCTTTTAAGAAGTGAAGTTCACTCTTTTCAGAGTGATTTGTCACTCTTTTAAAAGTGATTGGTCACTCTTTTAAGAGTGATTTGTCACTCTTTTAAGAGTGATTTGTCACTCTTTTAAGAGTGATTTGTCACTCTTTTAAGAGTGATTTCCACTTTTTCAGAGTAATTTTTGTAGAATATCCTATCAAGGGATTTCCTAATATACATTTATCATGTTTATAGTAACATCCACTACCGGTATTGAGAGTTGCCAGTCATGTTATCACAATTACAATATGGCCGCTTGATCATCTTCAAGATCTGTTTGTTTACTTGTCATTACTTTGACTCCTTGCTTCTACAATTTTAACTCTTTTTAGAGTGAAAATCGCTCTTTTAAGAGTGAACTTCACTCCAAAAAAGAGCTGTTCCTCCTAGAGCTCTCGAAAGAGTGAGTTTTAGCTCTTTTACATTTAGAGAGTTACAACATGCCTGCTGAGAGTCCGTTCCGCGAACGGTTACTAGGCTGCATGCGGCCATTCGCAGTCCGTCGCTAAGATGGTCGATGGTCGACGTCCACCACCGTCCATCACCGCCCTGCGAATGGGCGAGAAACGGGTGCGAAACGGGTGCGAACGGGTGCGCCGTCCTTATGCCGTCTTCATACCGGGCTCTCATCGTTCGCCGCCGCTTTTACTCACCCGCCAGGAGTTTGAGCATGTTCAAAACTCCGGTGGCCGGCAAAGTCCCCTGAAAATGTACCTCGATCGTGCCAAAATCGGTGTAAAGTCAACAAAATTCGCACGCTACGCGCGCATTTCTTGGATCAGAAAAGTATTGTCGGTTCATTTTCATTTCTCGCCCCCACCCCAATATGAATAACCTACCTATACGCAACTGCTATTCAAGCTTAACATGTTTCAGGAACGTTGTCTGGACCATTTTAGGGGGAAAACTAGACATTTTTTAGATTCAATGTTTCTTTATTCAAGTTATAAAAAGATGGCTTAAGGAACGTTTATCTGGACCATTTTAGTTTTAAAAAAACTGAGAGTTTGTACGCTCAGGAACGTTTTTCTGGAGCTTTTTAGTGTTAAAATAGCATTTTTTTGCGCGCTTCGCGCGAATTGGTTTCAATGTTTATTCCAGCTTTATAACAACGTTGCCACATGTTTCAAGACATTTTCTGGACCATTTTAGTTAGCAAACTAGACATTTTTGCGCGTTTAGAGCCAATTGGTTTCACTTTTTTTTTATTATTCAAGCTTAAACAAAGTGGCTCTATGAACGTTTTTCTGGACCATTTTAGTGTTAAAATAACCAGTTTTTGCACAAATTATTTTCAATGTTTTATTATTCAAACTTAACATGATTGCTTCAGGAACGGTTTCAGGACCATTTCAGTGTAAAAATAACCAATTTTTGCGCGATACGCGCGAATTAGTTGGAATGTTTTATTATTCAAGCTTAACAAGATAGTTTCAGGACCGTTTTTTTAACCTTTCTTTTTACAATAGCCATTTTTTTAAAACATTTTGTCATTCAACTTGAACAAGATGACTTTAGAAACGTTTTCTGGACCTTTTTATTGTTAAAATAGACATTTTTTTGCGCGCTACGCGCGTATTAGTTTCACTGATTATTTATAATATTCAAGCTTAACAAGATAACTTCAGAAACGTTTTTCTAAAACTTTATTTTTACAATAGCCAATTTGTTCACGCTCCGCGAGAATTATTTTTTATTTTGTGTTATTCAATTTCAACAAGATGGCTTCATAAACGTTTTCTGAAACTTTTTAGTGTTAAAATAGACATTTTTGGCGTGCTACGCGCGTATTAGTTTCACTGATTATTTAGTATTCAAGCTTAACGAGATGGCTTCAAGAACGTTTTTCTAAACCTTTCTTTTTACATATAGCAAATTTTTGCGCGCTCCGCGCCAATTATTGTTATACTACTTTGTTATTCAATTGGAACCATTGGTTTCAGAAACGTTTTCTGGACATTTTTAGTGTTAAAATAGACATTTTTGGCGCGCTACGCGCAAAATAGTTTCATATTATCAGTCAAACTTAACAACATGGCTTCAGGAACGGTTTGTTAAACTCCCGGTGAAACCTTTCTTTTGACAATAGCCAATATTCCAAAAAATCCAATCCAAGCAAAATATTCAATTCAAGGGGGCACATCATATCCCCTCAGACTCGTTACCGCGGATAGCGGTGCGAACCAAAGACATTTATTTTTAAGCCCCCCGGGTAAAAAAATCCTGCGCACGCCTATGATATAGTATTCTATACTTATTCCAGGACGATAAAAACCAACAATGTACTGACATGTATATCATTCAGGAAACCTTTGATGACATAGTCAAGAATAATTACAAGATAAACTAACGTCATTAAGCAAAACGATTTCATTTAGTTTAATCAATGACAATGTGTTTCCCTTACCGAAAATTCCATGAACTTTTAAATCAACCACTTAAAGGCGTATAATGCGATACTTCCAAGTGAAGTCCTCTATCCTTGATTTTTACTCTGATCTGGATGGGATTAAGTGTATTTTCAATATATAGTATATTCAATGGCATAAAGTGTATTTGATAGAAGACTAAGACCAACGGTCTGTGGTTCCTTTTAAACAAACAGACATGGGATATATCTTTAATTCATGGGACACTTTTTTGACACATCTTACAGGGATTGCCCCGACTCACCTTCTACCCCCCCCCCCCCCCCCCCCCCCACCCCCACTCTCCGGTATGGGTCTCTTACAGGATGGCCTAGAAAACACGCACACACCTTTGGTATAATGTGTTGCAGATATGTTCTGATACACACATTTCTATTCCCCCCCCCCTCCCCCTCCCCCCCCCCCCCCCCCCCCCGCTGATGATTTGCTCAGTGCCAATTAGAAGTCTATCAAATGATTCCAACTAAACTGCTATGCGGTTTATCCATCAATTTCTGGGTTTTTTCCTGAACCATTCTCCTGAAGATTGCCTCTAAATATTACCTCTAACTACTCATTATAAGGTTACCTTATTGCATACATTCTGTAGAAGGAAGTTTGGTCGAGGAATCTGATCACGCAACTCCATAGAACATGATTTTCTGTAATCCTATTCCAAATGAACATATAAAATAATGCATAGAATTTCCCAATTTATGAAATAAATGAATCCTGCAGGCTGTTAATTTATTTTTCTGCGCAACGTACTGCTTTCGAGCGGGGTGTGTATACTACGCCGTGCCACACAGACACGCGTGGCACGCGGCGCTTTGGAGTGAATAAAGATTGCGCACGAGCAATGCATTATGGCCTGGGAATCTAGGCAGTATAAGCGAATTCGCATCTACATGTACTAATTATTAAAAGTCTTAATATACATAGTATTGTCGATTTACATATTATACCACTCCAACTACATAAGAATGTCTAATAATAAACATTCTGTCAGGTCGTCACGTTACATTGTCATGTGTGTAAATATACATACTGATATCTACAGTTTATATAAACATGATACAGGAATCAAATAAGGAAATGGTTACCATAAAACATCATTAATATAACAATGAACTCGTTCATTGAAATAGTCATTTGCCAAATTTGCATGGGTCGCTATAGGTTGAGACACCCACCCTTTATATAGACCGACATTATATAACGATTGAAACTTAGTGTTCTGTCTCCCTTCATTTGTCTGGTGGGACTGACGATGATGGCCATCTTGATTTTGATCGCTATTGTTGTAACTAGATGTGAGGCTCGGGTTGCAATTCTAGGTGAAGATGTTACTTTAAAATGTTCTCCAAATTTGTCAAACGATTTTTCAAATGTCATGAATTTGCATGACGTTGATTGTAGTACAAACTACATTTATTGGAGTAAGGTGTATAAAGGCTATACACCACTCACACTCAGCAGCTGTCTAGAACGCCTGGTAGATGCACCTGATCGGATCACGGTAGACATGACACAGACTTCATATATGTTGCGCATACAAAATGTGCAAATGAATGATGGTGCGAAATACATATGCCACGCCTATCATACAGGCACTAGTGGTCAGAAAGATGTAAAGACGGTAAATCTCCAAGTAATCCGGCCGCCTGTCTGTAACTTTATTCCTCGAAATGCACAAATCGGAGATGAAATAACGTTAACATGTACGCTTCCAACTAATAGAAATATAAAATGGTTGGCGCCGAATGGAACAGTATTATCATCACGCCAAGTCACAGCCCAACAGCAGAGACTTGTTGTTAATGTTACCATGAATGAGGCAGATAACTTTGAAAATTTCACTTGTCAGGTTAGATCATCCCGTGGTGCTTACAGTCCCAACTGTTCTGTCACCCCATTGGAACATACAGGAGTGGGAATTACACCTGAGGTACCACACGTCAAAGAAGGGGAGAGTGTGGTGTTCAACTGCAAAGCAAGACTCAGTCCAAGAAAGCCTCACAGGTACAATTACACTTGGATAGTTAACTCTACGATCGAGTCGCAGGGCCCCAACGTCTTGTCATATACATTCGCTAGTGTTCAGATGGCAGATAACGGCACCAAAGTCATATGCAAAGCATCAGTTAATAACATCGAGGATGAGAGCTACCCTGCCGTCATGTATGTTCATCCAACTGATAGACTCTTACATAACACTGAGACTGTCGACTTTGGCGTTACTAGTAAGGTAAGCGCATCTTATTATATTAGGCATGTCAGGTGACGAAAACCCCAAAACCAACAGACCTTACCTGAGTGCCCGCTCGCCTGTTCGTCCTCCCATACATACATTATACAACCTATAATCTCTGTCATCTGGGTAGAGCACGCTTGAACAATACAAAGGATAGGGAAACAAACAACTGACACTTGGATTATATAATAGTCA
This sequence comes from Ophiura sarsii, assembly GCA_035610835.1. Taxonomy (NCBI): domain Eukaryota; kingdom Metazoa; phylum Echinodermata; class Ophiuroidea; order Amphilepidida; family Ophiuridae; genus Ophiura; species Ophiura sarsii. The sequence goes on along the minus strand of CM069455.1, from coordinate 56,206,515 downwards.
ATTTTATTGATACAATTTCACCAAATGTAGTATAACTTGCAAAACGGCCCAAACCAATGGCATCTAACCGGTGCCGCAATCGTCACGATTGGTTAATTTTGTGTTTCCTCTCATCATTTCTTATGTTATTGGAATAGGCCTACAATCATAGAAAAAAGGTGTTCGAACACTGACCCTAATTGCCATGCTTATTGGACCATAACAGGCACGCTATTTGAGTCACGTGAAAATCAAAACTTGTTTCTGGTAGCCTGAAGTATCCCCTTACTCATATCCCTCCCCCTTCCCCACCTATCAATGTTGCGAGGCCCTGTGCTGATGGTGGGCAAATTGTGGGATTCAACATTGATCAGGGGGGAAGGGGAATACTTTACATTACACCTACAAAGTGTTCGAACACTTTTTTCTAACATTGTCTGAGGTTTCTTAAATATGCGGTATGATGTATCACGGTATTCATCATAACTTACGAACCACTCGATCGATTTCAACGAGATTTACATATGTTTTTACTCACATAATGTGCAATACATTGTGACAAGATGGTTGCATTTGACAAATCACTTTTTAGGGAACGGTCAGTTTTATCAACTTTTTAGCCCATTTCAACGCATAAATACCGTTTAAAGCGATACACATAAGAAGCACACGGTGAATGTGTATATAAATGTTGCACAAATAATTATATAAAGTAAACAATGATATTACTTACAATAATTACGAACTATATAACCACATAAAGACAGTAAAGAAATAAAGAAATAAAGAAATACGTACAAAATGGATCAGAAATTAAGGGAATGAAAGAATGAAAGAACATATTATATAAAGAAATAAAGAGAGATCGGAAAGGCACCAATGAAAAATTGAAAGTTGAAAAAATGAATGCAATAAATAGATATGTAATATATCATAAAACTACATATTAAAGAAATTAATATAGACTATAGACGGCTGTAAGATTCGAACCCACGACATTGACGATAAAGGTAGCGATAATACAACGCGCTAACCAACTGAGCTAATCGATCGGTTAATGAAAACACATTTTCCAGAAGAATAGTAGTAAGCTCGGTGGTAAAGTATGAATATAATGATAATGGTAAACCGTTGCCCGTTCCTCATTGAAATAACACGCAATGGAACGATTTACCAGTGTTAAATAAAGAAAAAGTATATATTATATTTATTGAAACGGTAAATCGTTGATTACGCGTGTTATTGTATGAAAGGAAATCATAGCGATTTACCAATGGCGCTTTACCATTGACCACATCGAGCCACGTGTATTTTATCTTTATACAAACTTTGCGTCATGTTTAATAGTTGACGTTGTATTCATTTTTTGAGACAAAATGGATTCGTATTATGGTTTTGATATGATTTATATTGAATTTATAATGCCGCAAATATAATATTTATTAAGTAACCATAATAAAACAAATAATATAAGTGAAATAAGATTATCCAAATATAACATGCATTTATAAAATTTAAAACGCGATTTATACCTGTTGTTTGTGTCCGAAAATTGAATTATAATATATTAATATATCATTAGGTATATCAGTGAGATGGTACAATGTTCAAATTAATAACATTAGTAGGCCTGAATAATCAAGCTGAAGGTATTCATATTCATCTATCCATGATCTATCACGCATTCAGGGCTAATACGATATGTGCATAATGTGACCGTTCCCTAAATGTCTTTCGATTTTATTCTTCTTTGGTGTGCTTATAGCTGTAGACAATCCCGAAAAGCACGCGAAATTTCATTAGATTTGCTCATATAATAACAGAGTTATCGGCCAAAAACTGAAATTAGATAAACAGATTTTCTTTAGCGTTTTTATACACAATCATAGAAAAAAGGTGTTCAAACACTGACCCTAATTGCCATGCTTATTGGACCATAACAGGCACGCTATTTGAGTCACGTGAAAATCAAAACTTGTTTCCGGTAGCCTGAAGTATCCCCTTACTCATATCCCTCCCCCTTCCCCACCGATCAATGTTGCGAGGCCCTGTGCTGATGGTGGGCAAATTGTGGGATTCAACATTGATCAGGGGGGAAGGGGGAATACTTTACATTACACCTACAAAGTGTTCGAACACTTTTTTCTAACATTGTAGGTTCAAAATGTCCGAATGTACATGATTAAGAACAGATCGGCCAACATTTATGAATCTACAATACATTATTTTAAAGATCTTCGTTATCGGTTGAATAGGATGTGTGTATAAATTAAGCAGACATATTCAATTATTAACACCTCTCTTTTAGAGTATGTATGCTATCATTCCAAGTTAATAGTCCAATCTAATCGTCTTGATGTTTTTGTTTTCGATGCAGATTACATTGAGCACCACCCGTCATTCTAATAATGAGGTTGGATATGAAACCCATAACCCAGGAGACGACGAAACCAAAAATGCTACAAATGTAAGCTTTATTGCAGGTGGGGTTGCAGCCATCGTTATCTTATTCGTTATTGCTATAATACTGATGGTAATTATACTCAGGAAAAATAAAACCAGGAAAAATACAACGCGAGGAGCTGGAGATACTGAAGTAGCAGCAGCGGGAACGCCAACTACGGTGACCATCAGACATGTTGCAGATAACCCTTCTGGTGAAGAAGATACCACTGTCATATATGCTCTACCGTTGCAGAAAGGTGGCGGTAACATGAAAGTGAGAACACTGGGAGTATCCTTCAATACACCATCCTCATCAACAGCAGTGACATCCGCGACAACGAGCACACCGGGGAGCACACTTGAGACGATAGAGGCCTCAATGTCGTTAAATGATAATACGGATACGGTACATAACGACGAGGCGTTGTATGCCCTCCCATCGCAGAAAGGGGGAGGTAATATAAAAGTGCGAACACTTATCAATACATCGTCAAAGAAATCATCATCATCTGCCGAAGGGAGACCAAGTGCAGCTAATGAAGCCGGCATGTCTACGAATTCGATCTCCAACATTTCTGATTTGCAGACCTCTACCGCGACAGATGACGAGGTTTTGTACGCCCTACCGTCTCAGAAAGGGGGAGGTTATGTAAAGGCAAGAACACTAGATGGAGCGTCAAAGAAGTCATCGACATCTGCCGCAGGAAGTTTCAGCACAGTAGATGAACCAAGCACAACAAAGCCTACCATCTCCAAGATTCCTTCTATTCAGACCGAATCAGATGACGTAGTGTACGCCCTTCCTTCGCAGAAAGGTGGCGGTAGCATAAAGGTTCGAACTCTCGATGGGTCTTCAAAGAAATCAGCGCCGTCTGCCACAACGCGATCTAATCAAGCAGATGGATATATCGCAACAAGTGCAACATTCCCGGACAGTTGTGGTGTTCAGTCTGCCCAGCCGTCCTCCACTACCAAAGATGACGAGGATTTGTACGCGCTTCCATCACAAAAAGGTGGAGGTCATATCCAAGTGCGAACGCTGGATGCGTCATATAGGACATAGTCAATTCGGGCATTCGGCTGGCAATTAAAAGGAATAGGACCATTGACGGTTTCGCCCAATTAGAGTTGCGCAAGATAACAGATGGAGAAAACAAAACGGAAGCGAATCACGCGTTGATGCCACCCATTCTGGATTTAGTAAAAGACGTGCCGAATGACGATGATCTTAACGGTGTAGGATTGATGTAAATAATTATATTACGATAGCTGATGATGATTATTGATTATTAGGAAGGCTAATCCACCAGTGTATACAGATTGTCTTCATTAAAATATGTCATAAAACTGCAATAATAATCATGACAATAATTTATTGAAATGCAGTTAGCGTTTCTAAAATGCCGGAACCTGTGGCAATTAAAATAGCTGAACTTTTTAAAATTTCCAAATTAGACATTTAATGTCACCTCCATATTTAACAAAATAATTATAAACCGAAATTACTGAACTAGGAAATAATTGGTAATTTTTGTACATAGAATTAATGTAGAATGTATGTTATTGTGTATGTAATACTAGTATACTGTGTGGGGTGTGTGGGTGTGTCGAAATCATCAAAAATAACTGCTCTCATTTTCTGCTAGTAACCTATGCACCGAAATGAGGTCAAAGGTTAAAGCTCAACCTACGGTGTGACCATTTTTGATGAAATTGAAAATATTCACGAAATGAGAATGAGAAAATGACAAACGAATTACCGTGTGGTGCATTTCATAACCAACACAACTATAGAGGCTAACCATGAAATTGATTAGCAATCATCTTGCATTCTTGTCGACAAAACTATACTGTATTTAGAATTTCCACATTTGTCATGATATTTGTGTATATGACAGCACTATTCGTGCTACGAACAGGAAGTCATAAACATGATCAACCAGCTTTGTTGAATCATGGTTCAATGTAGCGGTCAAGCCTCAGAAAAGTGCTTGTACATAGGCAGAATACATCTTCGATAAACACTACGATTGGAAAGCTGAGAAAGATTAACATGGAGTTGACCTCTTAACAACCATACAGGCCAATAGGAAACTTATTTGATGGTGTATAACTTGTTGATTCTTCCGCTTTAACTTGGTTTCATGGGCCTCATGGCTATATACAATAATAATAATAATTAGAAAATAATATTTAATCTAGTCAGTTTCCTCTTATAATACACTTTGTGCGATCCCTACCATCATGACCATGTTTGGTCAAACGTCTCATGTTATTGTGTTATGTGTATTGTAAATTGTATACGGCCGTGTGTTTTGAGCAGTATCAACGAAGAATAATTCATTGGTAGATTACCAGTGTAGTCACCTTCGGAGTCGTAATTTCACCCTTATTAAGATGAGCACTCCCGATGTAGTTCTCGTTGAAAATGACTATTGAGAAAAATCACCGTGTTGCATAATATAGCTTTTCTTCATCTTCATCTGTGCACGTATTAGATAAAGGACGAGTAGTAGACCATCAGCAATAATAATGGGCGCCCGGCAAGCCTCTTTTGCAGGCGAGGCCGTAGGCCGAGTCTGCAAAAGAGGCGCGCCGGCGACCATTATTATTGCTGATGGTCTGCTATGAGGGGTTTATCTTTCATACACGTCGAAACACCGTATTCAAGATAATAATGTATTATTGTATGTACTCATCTTTTTTTAACTGTGCAAATGATCTATATTAGGAGTTTGTTATAAAATGCATAATGTTGCCATCGTGAAACTTGGCAAGAGTCTATGGTGACCAAAATCATGACGCCCTAAATACAATCTCCTTAAAGTTAACAAGCCATAACCCATGAGCTACTTTAGTTATATAATGTGGTACAACACGAAATTAATAGTTGATATAAAGGAATTAGCATAATCTGCAGTTATTTTAACTGATCAGTCAGGTGTATCAGGTGTATCAATTGGTCATTAGCTTTCGTCAAGATAACATCACGGTGCTTTATCGTCTGATGATCCAATGTTATACCATCTTCGAAATCCATACAACCACAGATAGTCACCGAGAGTGTCTTCATTACCAAGATCAAATGGGAAATGAATGAGAAGTCTTGTAATAACGGACGATTGTGTATAACTATCGCCGATAACAAGGACTATGCATTTGTATGTTTGGATAAACTTGGAAAATGTCTACATGTAGGCCTACAAGTGACTGTTGACAAGAAACTAACAGAATGTGAGTTATCTATGATTTTGTATCATATGCTATACTAAATTATTGTATATAAAATGGTAATAAACACAATTTACATTGGCTACACTGTGTTTTACGCAGTGCTGACTGCATCACGGCGATCATCAGGCTACATTATTGTACATATTCTAGATTTCAGCGTCTTCTCAGTTGCGTATAGATTTATACGAAAAAGAAAATACAATTATTAAAAATATCATGACCGCTACGTAAGACGTAGAACGTAATTAACCCCCAGTCACCTGGTCACGACCTTTGCCCTCCCAAGCCCAGTCAGCTCACTCAAGCCCTACCCCATTTGGACCACAACCAATCGAAAATGTTTAATTTTAGTATTAAAATTACATATTTTTAGCCTAGATTAAGTTAACTAAAGGATTTGTTGCATTAACTCAAAAATGTATTTTTCCCAAAACAATATTTCTTACCCCACCCCACCAACACGTTCACCCCCCCCCCCCCCCCCCCCCCACACACACGTCCCACCGCCACGTTTGACCCCACCCCACGTTTGACCTCCAACAACAACAACAACAACAAAGTGTTGCTGTCGCCGCCACTTTTTTATACTAATTTGCTGTTCGATTCCACAATCGAAGTGTTGAAATTAGATAGAAGTTAATTAATCGATCCCTAGGGGGTGACTCAAGTAAGTCACTTTTCGAATTTTGTGAGTGCTGTAATTATTGAACTATGACTCAAATGTATATAAAAATATGCAGTTTTGGAAAGTAAATGGATCAGAGAATCCAAAATTGGCGCCAATTTTGACCTAAAATGTTGATTTTTTGAGAAAATCACAAACAAATCACTTTATTGACCCAACATTTTTGAACAAAGCTAACAAAATAATTTTGAGTAAAAAATGCCCAAATCGCTTGATTATGATGTAAAGAAAATTATAACTTGGGGAAGAATTTCTCATTTTGTAACCTAATCTAATACTATTGACTAAAAAGTGCCAACAAAATGTTGAAAAATCATGCGCATAATTTTTCAGGAATTCTATAATTTTCTTTTCTTTTTTCTGTATTTTTTCCATAACCTTTTTGTTAAAGTATTTAAAAAGCTGAAATCTTGGTAATAACTTTCCTATAGTCCAATGAGCATTTTAAAGCAGGTTTATGTTCACAAACCTCCCAGGGCCAGAACCATGAAATAAAAAGATTGTACAAAGGCCTCGACCTCTTCAAGTTATGCAATCAATCATGCAATACCACGCTGGTAATGATGATTTTGCATTGTTTACTAACAAAAAAATGTGCCCTCATCCTCCTTTTTTCAAAAGTTAGGATGAGAAACTAGTTTTTATTTTTATTTGGCCTTATATATGCACATCCTATTAATAATAAGGCTTGATTGTGTATCCAGATCTAAATTGTAATCATTGCATTATTATTAGGCCTACTTTATCATTGACATAAAATATTTTCATTGTAGGCCTGTCGATATAAATTCAATAACAATACTTTTGCCAACTACATGTATGTGTGATAAAACAGTGTGATCCGTTTTAAACTCATAGCTGTCTCTATATTTCAATCATTGATGCATAGGCAATAGGCATACTTCAGGATCAGGATTTCAAACTATTGAAAAACTATTGATCATGTTCACTGTTGCTAGGCCTACTTAAAATCTGTTTATGAGATGTTTACTCAGAAGTGTTAATCTTATCCGCTTATCCGATAGGTGATAATAGTGTAAAAACCTTCTTCGTAGGTAATCAACTTCTCTTTTCTTTGTTATTATTGTCTTCTTTTGTTCATCTGCTCAAAATTGGAAGAGGTCACTACAGGGCAGACGAGGTTATGTGAGCTAGGACGATATCAAAAACCTTTGTCTAATAATGGTCTCTTGGCTCGATAACGGGCTGTTCATATGCCGTGACCAGAATGGTGACCTCTTCCTACAAAATAAAGGGCTGATGCAACAATAGAAAGACATGAATAGATAATAATGAAAGGAAAGGTGGCTAGGCGTGTATATATGGTCACGCGTTATGAACTCGCCTCCCAATAGGGTGGTGCCGTTACATTTGTTAGTGTTATGCTGTCATTTTCCTCAACTATTTTCAAAACCACAAAAGCTATCTCAACAAATTTGGTATCATTTTAAAGCCCTAATAACAAGCTATCTGCCTGCAAAATGGCATTGGTATAGCTAATACAGAAGGGGAGATACAGCTGTTTGATGTTTGGAGACCAGGGGTGGTGCTGGAAGGGGTGCCGCTTGTACACACTCAATGGGGATAATCCAATAATGGCGATAATCTTTGTTCTTTTTATAATAACTAGTCATCCCACAATGTTACAAACACCATTCTGGTCCCATTTTAAAGGATATTTAGTAGTCTTTAAGTGTGTGGTTCAACAGACTTGTCAACTATTTGTAACAACTAATTAATTATGGATAAGACCATGATCACCAGCTTTCTTCCTATTCGCTACACAGTCAACATGAATAATAAACCTCAATTTACCGGATTTATAAAAATGACTATAACAGAAAAAGTTTTCAACCTATGATAGCGAAAGTATACATTTTGGAAAGCTTGTAACTAGAGAAATTCAGAAATGCAGTTTATATCAGGGAAGGGTTCATCCTTAAACAAATATTTCTGAAAATTCTAAAAATATATAAAATAAAAATTGGAGATATTCACTAGCCGGTATAATTAACATACCGATGTAGTAACTTTGACAATTATATATCATCTAATGGGTAATTTCATGAGGAATTCAAATATGTAAAGTAAATAATGAGAGGGGTAGGTATAAAACATATATGGATCTCAAATTAAAAATAAAAAAATCTGATATTCTTCCGAACATTTCCGATCATATCATATTAGTTCTTGGTCGTTCTATAATTTTAATGGCATATTTAGTTTCCTCATGCAATTTCCCTTCAGAAAATGTATACTTTTACTACCTCAGGGGGAGTATACAAGCAAATATAAATGTGTTAAGTTAAAATCATGTCGCGAAAGCCAAAAATCCGTGTGTAACGCGAAAGGAGGCGAGCTTAAAACACATGACCATATGTAGATAATTTTATGCTCTGATGTCTCTGGGCTGCGGACCAGACGTTGGCGGGTTAAACCGGTTTTGTGAGCGCTCAACCGTCCCACTTCCCTCATGGCATATGGTTGGAGGTGGAATCAACTCCGCTTGTCTGAACGCCTTGGTGCTTCTGCAAAGCCAGATAATGTAGCTTGCTCGCAAGGCTGTTTTGGCTGCTGTGTCTAAGATTGTTCTCTTCCCGCTGGGGATTCCTAGTGAGGCCAGACATTTGCTGATCGTGGTACTATAAATCCCCCTGCTTCCGACTTCAACGGGAAAGTAGTTTACAGACCATCCGTTATTTTCACATTCTGCTACAAGGTCTTGGTATTTACATTTCTTCCTGGCGAAAGCATTTGCAAGGTTTTCCTCTTCTGGGACTGTCAATTCAATGATGATGACAACTTTAGTCTGAGTTGAGAAAATAGTAATGTCAGGTCGCTTGGCCGTCTCAACAATTTTTGGAGGATATACTATCTGCGAGTGCTCTTCATCCACCAGGAGTTTCCAGTCACTGGCATTTTTCAGGATGTCTGTCTCTTTTGGCTTTCTGTACGGCAAGACTGGATTACGGTATTTTGTGCCATCTGCTGTTTGGAATGCTATGGTAGGACTGACACTTTGAAACTGGGATGTTGATGGTCTGTTGTTGTTTGCTTCATCGACATATGGTATCAGTCCTGATACAATTGCTCTCAAAGTTTGATCATGGCGCCAATTGTACCTTCCATTTTCTAAGGAAAAGCTGCAACAGTTCAGGATGTGGAGCAGAGTACAATTTCGGTGGTGACATAACTGGCACAATCCCATATTTGTCTTGCCTCATAGTCTCAGGTATTGTCGGGAGTTGGTCATGAATGGCATTTATCTGGAATGACAGGAGTTCTGGTGTCCAAACATACAGGAGTTTCTTCCATGATGTGTCCACTTGCATGGCAGAGTCCCATCGCAGCCACTGTCTTTGTTTCGCGCATCCATAAAGGTAGATCAGCATCTCATCCTCGTCAACTTATTTAACCAAACTGGTCAGGCACTGCCTGTGTTCTTTCAGGGTCATGTTCTTTAATTAGCTTCTGATTCTTCTTGAATCCCAAGCCTGTTTGTCAGTCTGACCTCTGCCGATTTCATTAAGGATGAGATGTCGTTCTTTTTGTTCTATCTCTATTAATTCAACAACTAAATGTGGTAAAACTATGGTCTAGCCTATGTGTCATTTGAAAGTCCTGACATCTAGCTACATTGTATGAATAAACCAGGTTTTTAAATCATTATTTAGCTGATATATGGTTGATTACAATTCAAAAATCAAGGGTGGCGGCGGTGGCGGTGGCGGTGGCGCTGTGTGTACAAACTATAAAGGGAATATGGAAAATGTTCCCAATTCTATGTTCAATTTACAATAAATCCTGATCCCTGTATGGTACCAACATGACATTGGTCTCATTTTGAAGGTTGTTTTATATTATATGAGTTTTACCATATACAGAATATATTTTTCAGAAACCTTGCCCAACTTAATAGCCAAATGGTAATTACCGAACGAGTATAGTTGAAACACCCTCTATGCATATCCATATCGGTTGTAAGTAATCGCTCATTTTCCAAACATTTGTTGCATGGGACTGACAATGATGCCGATCTTTATTTTAATGATAGTCATTGCAATAGCTGCGCTACTTTACCTGCTAGATAAGCCAGATAAAATCAAAAGAAACATGCTATATAACTCGTATGAAAACGGGGGATTAAAATTGACTGATTATGGATCTTTTTGCCACGCTTTACAAATTTCATGGATAAAAAGGTTAAATGATGATAAAAATGAAGGTTTTTGGAAGAAAAATACTTTATCTGAACTTGAAAAGTTTGGAGGAAATTATATTTGGAATTCTAATTCTAATTTAAAATGGATTAAAAGTCAGAATGTTCCTTTATTTTTAAGAAAATATTTTAGAAGCATGGTACTTTCATTCATTTTCAGAACCCTATTCTGCTCATGCCTGTGCGAATCAAGGAATATGGAATAATTCGTTTATAAAAGTTGGTAATAAACCTGTTATGTATAGACAATGGCTAAACAAAAATGTGAGGTATGTAAAAGATTTGTTTTCTGAAGGTAATGATAGCTTTTTATCTTTCGAGAATTTCAAAACCAAATATGATATTAATTGCAATATTTTACACTACCATGGGTTAATTAGGGCATTTCCTAAAAATTGGAAAAGACTTATGTTTACAAATATTGTATGTTTGTTAAATGATGATATAAATACTGTAAATGATAGATTATTTCAAGCTAAGAGAATTGTTAAAATGGCTTATGATGTTGTAATTAAGAAAAAGTGCGAACGTCCCGAAAAAAACAATTATAAAGTGGGAAAATGATATTCAAGTTAATGAAGAAATGTGGCCTTATATTTTTACGATTGCATTAAAATGTGCATTGGATATTCCTACCAGATCATTTCAATTTTTGTTGTTACATTGGCGGTTGCCAACGAATAAATTCGTTCATAGAATTGGTTTAATTGATTCACCAAATTGTACGTTTTGTAATGGGAATGTTGAAAGTTTAATTAATCTGTTTTATGAGTGTGAACATGTTAAACGTTTTTGGACTAGTGTTGAGATCTTTTTAAATATCATTTTTGGAATTGATCTCAGTTTAACAACATTTTCAATAATGTTTGGATACAAAATTTTTGATCCGGACCCTTTACTAAATTATATTATATTATTGGGGAAACTGTACGTATATAGAAAAAATATGTGCAGGTTTACGGCCGATTTTTCAAGTGTTTTTAAAAGGCCTAAGGGCTTAGTTCATTTTATGTTCCAAGTTGAAAATCATATTGCTATTGGAAAGGGAAGATTATATAAACACAATAAAAAATGGGGTTTATATAAAAGGTGGAAAGACAATAATTAAATACTGTACTTTATCATTTAGAGAATATTAAAACTAAATGTTCATATATTATTGTTTCCTGTATGACAAATACAAATAAATAGTTGGTGCGCCGGCATCAACAAAAAGAAGAAGAAAAAACTTTACCTGCTAGGGCTTTAAACGAGAATAGCTCTTCAAGGCAAAAATGTGACTTTATAAATACTGTTTTTCAGTTTGTTTCTGAGAATTTCTATTATGTCGAGAATGTCAATGAAGACAACTGTGACTACAATTACATATACATACTAGATGCACACTCAACGATTGCCCAGGAACTGCTGAAAATACCCAACATCGGATCAATGCATTTATGACAAAGACTTCATACACGTTGCATTTCGCCAATGTACAACGGAGTGATGCAGGGTAATACACCTGCTGCTACACATTCCGGGATAGAGATAATGTAGCGGCAGCAACGTATACATATAGTACAAGTCGGTGTTTATAAACCGATATCATTATTCTCATCTTCAAAATAGTATGGAGCGAAATGTTCAGATTGGAGAAGAGATCAAATGAAGACGTTTATTTGGCAGTTAACTCTTAAAATAAAGTAATAATAAGGTGGTTGCAGTGAAGTCACCAGTAAGGAAGCTTCACATAATCCTGCTCGGTCTACTCCAAATGCAAGGACTGGAAAGTGTTTGCCCGTGATCTGCCGACACATTTTGTTTCAAATTTGAGATTTCTGCAAAGATTCCTGTTTTGAAAATTTGGAAAATTATTGAAAATTCACCAACATGATCACGAACATTTTGAAGGTGACCGCCTGACCAAAATCCCCTACCTGAGAGGTCCGTTTGCCAGGGAGTCTAAAATTATGGGAGAGGTCACTCCTAAGACAAAATTTCGCCTACTAAAACCAAAGTCACGGGTGAAGGTTTTAAAGGGGGCGAACTGATGGTCGTAACAAACCAGACGACATGAGACTTGGTAGTTTTTATCGGCTCAAAACATGATTTGTGGCACAAAAATAGTACATCAATGGTAAAAAAGCTGATTGTGATTTAGAGTAGAACTGATTTGCTTTGATGATGGCAGAAATTAGTTCTTATATGACACGAAACATTTAGAATTGGTTAATTGGAATTAATTTACGTAGAACAAAATACGAATTTTAAATTGTGGATGGCTTCGTCTGGCAGTGATAGAAGAGGGGCGTGGCGTTATTTGCATTTTATGAATATTGTAATCAGATCAGTTAGGAAGGACGCCGGATCGCGACGATCACATGGTGTGAGGTCGTGAATAGTCATGACTGAATATTCATTCACAACGAATGATTGACAGTTTACGCTGTAACTTCCGGGTGAAGGATTGAAAGAGTGCGCTATACTGAACCAAATCTCAACAATGGGCAGATATGAGCGTCATATGCCTGCGTTTGCCTGCACAGGAGTTTTATATTTATTGCCAAGGCAACGACAAAAAAACACCCGTTCTAGTGGCCCGTCCGCCCCATTTTTCCCCGAACTTAAAATCGTTTTGAGATTGACAACATTTGTAGAACAAGGTTGGATTTGTTTTATGGTGAAACATGTATGTTTTAAAAATATCGCGGCAACTGAAAGTCCCGGTATCAATGACGTCATGATTATTTATTTCATTGATACCAGGACTTCCGATCACCGCAAAATTTAAAAAAAATTGCATGTTGAGAAATGTCAGTTTTGATTCGTTTTCATGCCAAGTATCATACTCTGGACACCTCCTTTAAATTACTCCCACTACACACAAGAATGTTTAATAATAATTTGTCTGCCAGATTGTCGCTTTCGTCATTGTAATATCATGGAAACCAGTCTGCGGTATATACACTCTCATGTTTTCAAATAAGGAACTAGTTGTCATAAAATAAAATAAAACAATGAACAAGTGTTACTGGATTAGTAAATTGGTAATTACCAAAAGAGAATTTGTTGGGACATCCTCTAGATAATATCCGTTGAATGTTATCGCCCATTTTCATGAACTTTGTTGCAATGGGAATGACAATGATGTCGATCTTGATTTTAATCCTAGTTGAACTTGTTGGACGCGCTATTTCAACTGATACTTCTAGGGCTACAACTGAAGAAAAAACAGCTCTTCAAGGCGAAAATGTGACTTTAAGCTGTTATCCAAATATCTTTGAGTATTTCTTGTATGTCGATAATTTGCATGACGTTGATTGTCGCAGTAATTACATATACTAGAGTAAGGTATGTGACAGTTCAAGGTGTACACTCAGCAAATGCTTAGAACCTGGCGTACACACCTCCAGTCGCTTCAACGTAACTATGACACAGACTTCTTACATGTTCCATATTGCCAATGTACAACGAGGTGATGCAGGGGGATACGTCTGCCATACAAATCGGGAAGGTCCTGGAGCAGACGGTGGCAAAGATGTACACATAGTACAACTCCGTGTTTACAAACCGTTATGTTATGCTCATATTCAAAATAGTATGGAGCGAAAGGTTCAGATTGGTGACGAGATCAAATTGAGATGTACACTTCCAACTTCTAGAAAACTGAAATGGTTGGCGCCGGATGGTATAGTTTTATCAAAACGTCAAGTTACAGCCCAATACCAGAGTCTTTTTCTTAATGTAACCGTGAACGAAGAAGATAACTTCAAAAGTTTCACTTGTGTGGCTGTGTCCCCTGATGGTGCGTACAATCCTAACTGTTCCGTTACCCCACTGGAACTTACAGGAGTGAGCATCACACCACAGGTATCGTACGTCAGAGAAGGGGACAGTGTGGTGTTCAACTGCAAAGCAAAACTCAGTCCAAGGAAGCCTCATAGGTACAACTACACTTGGATATTTAACTCTACGATCGTGTCACAGGGCCTCAACGTCTCGTCATATACAGTCACTAGTGCTCGGTTGACAGATAACGGTACCAAAGTCTTATGCAAAGCATCTGTCAATACTATTGAGGTTGAGAGCTATTCTGCCGTCATATATATATTCATCCAACTGATACACTCTCTACGAGAAGCTTAAATAACGATGAGACCGTCGAATCAGGCAATAAGGTAAGCGTATATTTTTTTCTATTAGGCGACGAAAACGAACCAGCCTGTACTACAAGTCTGACCTACCCATTTATATTTTCGGGTTTTTGTATACACTTTTTGAAAATGTGTGAACATTTTTTTTATTTAAAAAAGAAATTAAAACAACATTTTGAAAATTAAAAATACATTTAAAAAAATCTGTCTTGATTATTTTGAAAATTTAGTATCTCTTGAAAATGTACCAAATCATTCACAAAAATGTTGAAGAAAAAAAAGCACCCACAATCAACAGAACTTACCTGAGAAGTTTGCTTGCCTGGAGAAAAGGTTGTTTTGTTCGTCTCCTCATATATATACAACTTGTAATCTCTGTCGTCTGGAGAGCACGATTAAACAATACAAAATATAGGGAAACAACTGATATTTGGATTATATACTTGTCTTTTTTATTGATACAATTTCATCAAATGCTTTATAACTTGCCAACCGGTCCAAATTAATAATGATCTTCATTATCGGTTGAATAGGATGTGTGTATAAACAGACATAATAAACTGCTCACAAAAAGTTTCGTAACACTTAAACATGATCGAATTAAAGAACGGTCCGAAAGGGTATGGATTAAACAAAGCTAAAAACCCAGTGCATAATTTTGTTGTGCGTATTTTGACACCTCGATTGTTGAGATACGATATTGCGGAGCGGAGTTATTGTCATTTCAATGGTCGTAGGTCCAGTTTCCAAGGTGACACGCATCCCTATAGGAAGAGGTTTGCATTATTGTTTTGAATGATCAGGATTATGCTTTACACACGTGTACAAAAATGCAACAGACACTCAGAAAATGAAGATAATGTGTTCCTTACACAAC
This sequence comes from Ophiura sarsii, assembly GCA_035610835.1. NCBI lineage: Eukaryota > Metazoa > Echinodermata > Ophiuroidea > Amphilepidida > Ophiuridae > Ophiura > Ophiura sarsii. Next base: position 56,190,940 of record CM069455.1, on the reverse strand, counting down.
ACAGATTTATTGTTTTCATTCAACTTCAACTTTTCCTTGACCTTATCTTTATCTTCAGTACTTTGTGTGTCCACCATCATTATCCACAACAGCGGCTATGCGTCGTCGCATGCTTCTTATTACATTATTAACACCTCTTTGGTTAGTATGTATGCTAACATTCCAAGTTAATAGTCCAGTCTAATCGTCTTGCTGTTTTGTTTTCGATGCAGATAACATTGAGCACCACCCGCCATTCTAGTCAAGAGGTCGGATATGAAACCCATAACCCAGGACACGACGAATCCAAAAATGCTACAAACGTAAGCTTTATTGCAGGTGCGGTTATAGCCATCGTTTTCTTATTCGTACTTGCTATAATACTGATGGTAATTATACTCATGAAAAAGAAAACCAGGAAAAATACAACGCGGAGAACTGGAGATACTGAAGTAGCAGCAGCTAAAACGCCATCTACAGAGACAACCGCACAGGTTGCAGATAACTCTACTCGTGAAGACGATAATACTGTCATATATGCTTTACCATTGCAAAAAGGTGGCGGCAACATGAGAGTACAGCAGTGATATCCACGACAACGAGCACACCGGGGAGCACACTTGAGACGTCAGAGGCCTCCATGCCGTTAAATGATAATACGGAGTCGGTACATGATGACGAGGTGTTGTATGCCCTCCCATCGCAGAAAGGGGGAGGTAATATAAAAGTGCGAACCCTTACCAATAAATCGTCAAAGAAATCATCATTATCTGCTGAAAGGAAATCAATTGCAGCTTATGAAGCCGGCATGTCTACCAATTCGATATCCAACGTTTTTGATGTGCAGACCTATACCGCGACAGATGACGAGGTTTTGTACGCCCTACCGTCTCAGAAAGAGGGAGGCTATGTAAAGGCTCGAACACTAGATGGAGCCTCAAAGAGATCATCGGTATCTGCCGCAGGAAGGTTCAGTACAGGCAAGACAAAGGCTACCATCTCCACGATTTCTTCTGTTCAGACCATTGATACAACCGAATCAGATGAGGTTGTGTATGCCCTTCCGTCACAGAAAGGTGGCGGTAGCGTAAAGGTTCGAACACTCGATGGGTCTTCTAAGAAATCCTCGCCGTCTGCCACAACGAGATCTCATCAAGCAGATGGACATAGCGCATGCCCGGACAGTTGTGGTGTTCAGTCTGCCCAGCCGTCCTTCGCTACCAAAGATGACGAGGATTTGTACGCGCTTCCATCACAAAAAGGTGGAGGTCATGTCAAAGTGCGAACGCTGGATGCGTCCTACAGGATATAGTCAACTCGCGCATTGGCTGGTAATAAAAGGAATTGGACCGTTTCGGCCAACTAGAGTTACCGCAAGGAGAAACCAAAACGGAAGCGAATCACGCGTCGATACCACCTATTCTGGATTTAGCAAAAGACCTGTTAAATGATGATAATGTAAACATTGTAGGATTGATTAATGTAAACATATATATTACAATAGCTGACAATGAGTATTGGGAAGGCTAATCTAACAGTGTATGCAGATTTTCTTCATCAACATTTGTCATGAACTATACCACAATATGATTATCATACACATAATGTATTGAAATGAAGTTAGCGTTTCTAAAATACCGGAATCCGTGGCAATCAAAATAGCTGAGCTTGTTAACATTTCAAAATTAGACATTTAATGTCACCTCCATATTTCACAATAGAACGATAAACTGATATTACTGATCTGGGAAATAATTGGTAATTTGTGTACATAGAAGTAGAATTTATATTGTGTATGTAATATACTGGGTGTGGACGTGTGGGTGTGACGAAATCATTTAAAATATCCACTTTTAATGAAATTGAAAGTATTCACGAATTGCGAATGAGAAAATGACGATCCGAACGCATTGCCGTTCGAATTAATTTCATAATCAACAAGACTACAGTGGTCGACCATGAGATGAATCAGCATTCAGAAGTCATCTTGTCGGGAAAACTCAACTGTATTTACGTTACAATTTTCAGAAAGAAGAATGCGCTTTTGTTATGATATATATTTGACATCACTATTCGTGCAGGACGTCATAAACTTGTTGAGCTAGATCTGTTGAATGTCACAGTAGTGGTCAAGCCCTTGAACAGTGCTTGTATATAGGCAGAAGACATCTAGGTCTTCAATAAATACAATGATTTGAAGGAATTATATCAGTGTTCTCTAAAAACCTGAGAAAGGTTGACACGAAGTTGACCTCTTAAAGTAATATGAAACTTATTTTATGGTGTATAACTTGATGATTCCTCCGCTTTATCTTGGTGTCATGACTATATACAATAATAATATTTGATTTATTCTGTTTCCTCTTATATCATTTTATGCGATCCCTACCGTTTGGTCAAACGTCTCATGTTATTCTGTTATGTGTGATTGTGATGCTTCGTCGGTTATACCCTTACCCCTTGTTCAAATTGTTCAAGTTACCGGTGACCGAGTAATGCGCCTGCCTAGAGTTCTAGAGACTGGGGTTTAATAAGTCCCCGCAGGTGAATGTCCTTGCTTATTTTTCGTTGGGACATTCGCCGGTGTTTGTTAATATTTGTTGTTATACATTGTCTATTTAAAAAAAACGTTGGTTAGTAAACTGCTTCATATGTTATGACTATAAACGTTAATAACAAACATAATATCATCCCGTATCTAGAAAGATAACTTGTTATTATTGGGCTTGGAATATTTAAAAACGTCACTTGTATAGGCCTACACATTCAATTATAAAACAAAGGGTATTCTATATGACAGCAACATACAAACCAATCATACACTGATCTGGTATCTGTTCAAGAAAACCACAATGACTAATAATTTAAACATACGCAACACAACATATTGCTTTACAAAATTCTAAATTCATGAAGCAATGCGATTTCAATAACGTAGGCCCGTTCATTGAATAAAATATGTTCCACGGGTTTTACCCTACAACCCACCACTAGGAAGAACCTTTGAGGATGTTGAACACATATCTACACGGTAAGTTAAGGCAGTTTCGAACCATACATAGCTCGGGAAACAAGCAAGAATTTTAGGAGCATATATAAAGTATATCGAAAAGCTGTTACCGTTGAGAGTAATGTCACATAGATTGGGGATCGGCAACTCTCTAATTGCAAAACCGTGCCAACCAAAACGGCTAGAATCTGACCACAGCTGAGATAGGTGAACAGGATTGAAAAATGTATGGCAGCGTTGCGGACGAGTGGGACGACGTCTGGATGTACAATTGCCAATCAATGTCTCCCTCATATATATCCCTGTCGTATGTTAAACACTGAGGGCGCTATTGTTTTGAGCCATTCAACGCAGGATTCAACGGTCACAATTTCGGCCTAATTAGGATAAGAGCCTTAATTCGGATGTTTGTATTGCTTTACGTGTGATACACTGCAAAAAGGTTGCTTAAATATTTACTCAACATTTTACACAACGTTGTTGAAGTATGCAACCGCTTAACAGTTGCGTAAAATTTACCCAACACCGTTGGATAACATGTTTTCACCAACAGTTGAACATATCCAGTTACTCAGCCGTTGCACAATTTTAATTACACAACAGTTGGGTATTATTAATTAACCCTTTGTTGGGCATTTTGTGACTGTTGCTTAATTTGTGAATTGTTTTCATTATATATTGAGCATTTTTGTATAGCAACTGTTGCTTAATTTATCAAATATAGCCATATGTTGGGTATTTTATTTTTGTCAAGTTTTTTTATTATATATTGAGCATTGTTGTATAGCAACACGCGGTAGGGAAAATAATGTGAATTCTGGGCGATGCAGCAGAGTTACATACATCACTTCCTCCTGGTAGTGAACCGGTAACTTGTAATGGGAATTCTAGGCGATGCAGCAGAGCTACATACACTATTCCCGTTCGGTAGTGAATCTGTAATTTATTTCAACATGTTATTAAACTATAGGCTTATACATAATATCTGACATCTCTTATCAATGGTCTTTTTACTGTGAACGTTTGCCAAACGTAGTCTTGCTATCTGGGTATGAAGGGATAAGTAGTCCATATTATATAATACATAAACATATTTATGTGATTATTTTTGGTGCAAAATAGATCACATGACATGAACTATTCAGTATTATGTCCATGTCGTGTATTTTTTGGCTATACAAATCGACTATTCAATATTCATCGCTAGTGACGTCGCTATAACACCGTTGAAATAATATTCATAAACAAACAAGGATGGCAATTTAAACTATTTGTCAATGTATTCCGTTTTGGATGCCAAGACAGAATAAATATAATTGTGGTCCTGCGCTGCAAAAAGGTTGCTTACATATGTACTCAACATTTTACACAATGTTGTTCGTTGTTCAAGTATTCAACCGCTCAACTGTTAAGTAAAATTTGCCCAACACCGTTGGATAACATGTTTTCACCAACAGTTGAACAATTCTAGTTACTCAAAAGTTAGGCAATTATATTCACTCAACAGTTGCTCAAGTATGCAACAGCTCACGAAATTGGCTTTTGTAGACAACAGTTGCCTAAAATTCACATGTGCTCAACTTGCATCAACTGTTGCGTGATTGTCCTCAATGCTCATGCAACAGTTGCCAAAGTGGAATATTTTACGCACATATTTTAGCAACAGAAACAGTTACCACCAACATTTTAAGGACATTGTTTTCGACGAATTGCTCAACGCTAGGGATTTTTTACTTTTATACAACGCCTAACTTTCTACATATATTGAATGAATTTTAATCAACACGTCAACCAACGGATGATAAAAGTTCTTTTAGCAACGTATTCTAATTTTTAAGCAACCTTTTTGCAGTGTAGTGATTGCAAACAGCGTAATTTTGAATCTAAAACTCTATCAATCTAAACAATAGCATGATGTGTTAAAGGTAGATGACCCGATCACATTTTCGTAACACAGAATTATTTCAAACATACGGAGATTTTCATATCATATGAAAGCTCGTATTTTTCTCATCATCATACTGAAAGTTGACGGCCTAAATCGGTATAATTACAGAGAAATCGATAAAATAACGTCGAATTACCGCGAATGGTGGTAACCACCGATATAATTTGTGTACTACTCAATGGGTACAGTTCACAGCATCTTGTGCGTCTAAAATAAGAACCATTAGAGCTATGCAACTCAAACTTTGGAACACGACTTTTTTTAAAGATGACCTTTCATGTAGAATAGAAAACTTCAAGTTGAAAATCGGAACATCTACCTTTAAATCAACCCATCATTGCACCATTATCGTACTTGGTACTTGGTTGGATATCCTCCGTAGTACTCCGCAGGGAAGTTTTAACAGGAGGGGGGTGGTCACAGGTGGGGTTAAGGGTGGGGGATCCTCTGTTTGAAGGAGGTTTTTGAGGGCAGATTGATGGTGGATTGGGGGAGTTTGTTCCAGTCATTGATTGTACGCGGAATGAAGGAGTTGGTAAATGGAGCCAGTCTTGTGCTGTAGAGTTTGAATTGTTGGTCGTGTCCTCTTCGTTCGAGGTCTGTTTTCGAGGCGATGTACGTCTTGGAAATGTCGAGCTGGTCGTGGTGGATCTTGTACAGACAATTCAGTCTATGTGCTCTTCTGCGGTCTTGTAGGCTGGTCCAGTTAAGGCGTACTCGCATCGAATGCGCACAATCACTTCCGGAATAGGGCGCTATTATTGATTAAAGGATGTATCAAAATAGAACTCTGTTTCTCATTACCTTGAATCGGTTTAGAATTACTTTAATAACCGTATTAAACTTGACAAGCAGTTAACTTCTAAGTTAAATAATTACAATTAATCCTGTCAATCTGCGAGAAAAAAATCAAGACTCAGTTTGAACCCTAAGGAGTACGATATGCTACCTAATGCTATTGATAACTAAATATTTAACGGATCAAAATATTATTTTATTTTGTTAACAAGAAGATTAATTTAGTTAACATGTGATTAAGTTTCTGGAATTATAGGATCAGCATTCGTTTTCCATTAAATCCAACAGGTATTCACAAAGTGTAAAGCTACTCGTGTCCATCACTGTGCGTGTCGTCCAGCGTCATCTGAAAATGATTAACATTACTATTATCTAGTTCCCTCTACAGTCCAAATGGAAGCGGATCACTCTATGTTTTATGTAATGTACCGTAATAACGAAATTCAGCTCAAGAGTCTGTACTGTGATGTCATGATTTCATGACAGGATTGATTTGAAATGTCATATAATTGAGCTGAAAAAAACCCCACCAATATACATATAATCATTTAAACAATGTATCTCCGTTTAGCGACTTTCTAAAACCATATAATTTAATGGACTTGCGGAGAGATCGAAGGGTAACGATGACAATGAATGCTGCGCTCATGATCAAATTGGCCGTCGTCGTATTGAAATATAGTTTCATTTATTGAAATATATTATTACTAGGTGAGATTCATAAAAATATCCGTCAGGCTATACCGTTATACAAATGAGCAAGGCTCAAATTAAACGGTCTCCACTTCCCACACGCCTCTAGCATGCCTTGAATCGCCCTTGATACTACAATGCAACTGAGCATACATTTTCAAATATTGAATTATAAATAATAGTGCCTCCTGATTGTTGTACAATAATGAACATTTCAATCCTAAGTATGTGTATCATATATAATCAAAACAGCTTTGTTTTAAAGTACTATTTCGTGTCCTTGTATGATTATCAGCATTGTTACATTTCTTATTAAACCTGATTTCGGATTGGCCAATACTTGATTATCCATACACGCTTATCCAACCAGCTACTTCCTACTTACTTTCAAGGCCTTGACTATTTAAACATTTGTTTTTTATTTAGACTTAGTGCAGGCCTTTAACACGATACCTGTCTTTACACCCATGCATGTCAGCACACGGTCACCTAAAGTAACATACACCATTATGACTGCACACTGGCGAATTGCATTTCAAATTTATTGTTGCGCGAATTTCAAACCACTGGTCCCTTAGCATGGACATGTCCTTAAATATTCCTTCCATTGTTTGCGTGCATGGCTGCACAAGTATTAATAGACTTTTGCCAAGTCTGTGTACAGTTGTATGAAATAGTGGTTACATGTGTTTTTTCTGTTTTTAAATATACTAAATGTTTGGAGGACGATATTTTAAATACTAAAGGGATATTGAATTATCTGCTCACACCATTCTTTTAAGCACAACTTTACCTTTAATTTGATACCATGCAAGTCTGGTTTGGATACACAGTATTACCTACTAATTTCATCGAGTTTGGTCATTAATTAAGCTTAATTAAGACAGATAATATGTTTTTGTTAAAAGTAAAGGTAAATGTGAATTTTTTATCAGACAGTATTGTTGGCAACGATGGGAACTTAATTTCCTGTAACTTTGGTGTTAATAGCATTTATAGTTTTTGCTGGAAATTCCAAAAAGCAAAATGTTAATGTATTTCTTTATAATATGCTAATCATATGCAAATAAGGTAAAACCATTTTTTTCTTTCTATGACATTAAATCACCAAGCTGTATTCTATAATATGATATTGTCTCCTTGTCTTACATATGTTACTTTTTGAATTAGAGCGTAATTTCAATAACATGCACTTTTGTAAATTAATGCTATGTTGCACTGTATAATACTTGATTGATACATGGGCACGATTGACTGCTATCCGATTGTGTCATTGCTTCAGTTTCAAAAACGGAAATGTTATTACTCTTCCTAAAATGCTGCGTCGACTGGAATGCGCGTTCATGTCACATGGTGACACCACCACGTCAATTAAAATCGTTCTCATTCAAACCAATATTTTGTGACCCAAACTATAGAGACTCCTCCCTAGAGCCATAAAATTGGAATATTTAAAATTATTGTGGAAGAAAAAATGTCAACCATTCATATGAAATCCTCACTCAGTTTGTTTTTTCAGTACACTCTAATTGCCAGAAAACAAATGTATACGAAGTTTAGTCCAAATCATTCTGACTCAACCTGTATATGGTATAGGGAAACGTTACATAATAGTGCTAATTAAGTAATTACAGTTAATTATTAATGAATCCGGAAATATACCTGTTTTTATCCTTATCGAGTTGACCATTAGTGATTATGTTACTGCTAAAAGCAGACTGCAGCAAGAATGTTCTCTTGTATAGGTTACCTTCAAATAGGAATTATGTAACAACATTTGATGGCATGTTATTATACGGATCAGCCATTCTAAGATGTAATTATTCATATTGTACATGATTTGAAGAAGAAGAAAAAATATGACATTCTTGTTCGTTCTATACACACAAGGTGAACGGATAAAGACGTTATATTAACATGGATAGTTGTCTATTGCTTTGTTTATACGTTGTTTACATTTGTATGGTGAGTTCTGTTGCCGATACTGAAGTGGTCCCCGTCGTCCGAAGCGAAACCGTGCAACTTCCGTGCGCCATCTCGTATGGGCTGCAGTGTTCCCAGGTGATTTGGAGTAGAATGCCCGTGTCCGGTCTGCCAGAGCATACCGAATACATCAGCTCTTGTACGAAGATCTACACAGATTTCATGCTCACAAGTTCATCGGCGACAGATAAGTTTTCCGTGCTACGATATGAAGAAAATGTAACGTTGATTATCAACGATGTCCAACCGGAAGACACCGCATTTATATACAATTGTCAAGATGACAGCTTTCACATCCTGGCATCATATCAGGTGTCTTTCAGTCGGCCGACTTGTACTTCTACTATGATAATATCACATCGTAAAATTAGTACGACGAACGTTACGTTGACATGCTCGGTCGAAAGCTCTACGCTTTTAAAATGGCACGCTCCAACCGGGACTTTTTTATCGTCCAACGTACGTTCAACCGGTAGCAACATTTTGACAATGGAGTTAACTCTAAACGATCGGCACAACTATGAACCTTTTATCTGTTCTGCGGGTGACAATCCTGACATTTCAAAGAATTCCTGTTTCGTGGTCCCCTTACAGGTCCCACCAACAGCTGTTATCACTCCGCTAAATTATTACGCATTCACTGGTAACAACGCTACGTTTTCGTGTATCCCCGTAATAGATTACCCAGCAACCAACATCCAATGGTCGGTGAACCAGAATAAGATTCCGCCACATCTTCTTAATGATAAATATGTGGTGGACACTGCACACAATAAGCTTACTGTGACCAATGTCACGCGTGTTGATGGAGGTACGGTGGTTAAGTGCAGGGTTTTCAATGCAAATGGTTTGAAGTCGGGAAGCAGGAAAGGCATTCTTTACGTTAAATTGCCGACCTATTCTACGCCAACGGTGAGTATCACAGTATACCTTGTTTGGGTGGAAATGTTTGAAAAGGTTTAAAAACCAAATCCCTTATTTGATTTTGTTTTAGGACATTTCGGAAATTGTGGAACATTCCCTCAAATTTCCAGAAATGTGTGTAAAAAACCAAAAACAACGGGAAGTACAAAGAAGCGTACGAAAATAGGGATGAAAAGAGGTTGAATAAAAATCCAAAATACGAAAGTAACTTGTGGCGAAGATTACATAATGAAAGTAAACATAAAAAGCAACTTTAAAAAAGTCCTTACCTTCGCGCCCATACGCTCATTTGTTTATACATTGTTCACTTTTATACCGACACTTGGCCGGTCATAAATTCTCCATTTCACAGATTATGCAGGCCAACGGCTATGCCCTTAACCACTGTTTTGATGTAAAATTATAAACAAGTACCGGTAACGTATTACTCCTCCTTGAAAATATCACTTATGAACTTGATGAGAATGAGAAATGTCCCCTCTTTAATTTTAGATATTACACATGAAGGATGATTTGATATCAAGGGAGTTACAGTACAAAAAAAAAGATAATTTAAGTACGGTTCCCATTTTCGCTTTTGATTTTTTACCGCGGACTTAGTTCGGGTTAAATTACTGATTATTTGTAGTGATCATACTTTACTTTACATTTGGAATTATAACTTCTTTAATAATCAACCATTCTTGGCGTGCAATATTTCAAATTAAGAAGAAGACATTTCACAGCAGCTTTTTTAACTTAATATATTAATGAAGGAGATATGCTCTTAGCGTTATCAGCTCATTTATTACCCGACAAGTTACATTTTTGATGAGTTAACAACAGTGTATGTCCCACATAATAGCCAACAAAGACAGCAGCCTAACAGCCTGCAAAACAGACAAGTGTATTGCCCTATGGTCACTCTTTGGTCAGTTATACAAAAGTGTTAATACTTTCCAAGCGGCGGGCGTCTGCAGACGACTTTCAAAAATTTCACGAAATATTTCAAAAATGTCGAAATTATTGAATTTGATTACCATATTTCGAATTATCATGGGAAATGCATTGAAATAAGTACAAACATGCCTAGTATTGATTGGGTCAGTAATCATTGAGATAGACTTTGAAAATTGTGAATCAAAGGTTTTTGAAAATAAAAACGGAACGTAATGAAACACATTCGTATGGGTTTAGATGCTTTGTAAACTTGAACAGTGATGTATATCTATGTGCCAATTAGTAAGTACTCTTATATTTTATTCGCAGAATCTCCCATCAACCATCGCGGCGATGACGTCATCAAATTATGAGAGCTCCCGAAGCCAGGATATGTTGACTACGCTACCACAGACTGCGATAACAGCACGTGATCACACTATTACTACTGACAATAAAATAATATCCCATGCTGCACCAGTTGATCAAGTGAGTAGAAACCGGAAACGCAACGAGAAGATTATCGATATCGGATCGAACTCGTCAAACATTGCTGTCATTATATTAGGGGTGATCGTTGCATGCGCTTTGGCCATATTGGCCGTTATTATGGTAACTGGGGTAGCCATCAAACGAAATGAAAACTCAACAAAAAAGACAACCGTCACCACGCTTGAAAACGAAACACAAGAAAAGAGCATAGCTGCAGCACCAACTAATTTGAATCCCCATGCATCGCAATTTGCAGTTATTTGCAAAAGTAAGACTAGAAATAAAACCAAACATGATACGGAGATTATATACGCAAAGCCCGTGAAGAAAGGCCAAACTAAAACCTGCGCGGTGAAACCTCTTGAAAATGTGCATTACTACTCGGTGACGCCAGATGAATCCCCTGTATCCCACAATACTGCATCTTCCGTTTATGCCCATGATGGTGTAAGGGCTCAGACCAATGAGAAACAAGTTCATATCAACATGATCAATATGAAAACGTTTGCAAACGATAGATATACTGCAATATCATGAAGTCTTGCTATATATATAGTGTATGAAACTGTTTTATCAAGGATGCCTCTAAAATATACTTTATGTATAGTTGTTTTATGAATGGAAACAAAGATCTGATTTGATTTGATTTGAAATATTAGCTATAGGCTCTGGGTTTGTATCCATTCAAACCATCCTTACACTGTGATGCACCCATGTAAAGTGACGGACATTGACGCACTCTTCGTCAATTTCGTGATAGACCAAAGGCTGCCACTGACGTACCCCTCCATCAAGAATGTGGTGGTAAACGACGCACCCATGACGCACCTCTCCCGGGGGTCGCATAGCATGCATAGTGCGTCTTACAACTGATAGGTGTATAATGCTATGGGTTTTTATCCATTTATACCATCCTTGCCTTGCATTGGGCTATTTCAGTTGAAATCATGAAATCCATGACCTAGAGAGTGTGAATTTCAAATGGGATTTCCTGCAACGGTGACTCCATCTTGAATCTACACTCCCTGTGGGGAAGGCTGAAGTCATGTTTTCCATCAGTGACTGTCACTGTTTCCATAGGGGGTGATTGGAATCAAATGGAATGGCCTATTTAAGTGATGATTATATTGTTTGACTACTTTAACTTATAAACTAACTTAACATTTTGAAACTTGATGGTTTCAAAAAGACTTTAAAAACTCATCTGTTTAAGATTGCTTGATTTGACTGATTGACTTCTATGTAACTGTTTTTATATGTTATCTGTTTGTTTTTATTTGTTTGATGTTTGCGCCTCGGAATAGGTTGTCTAGATAGATGGCGCATTATAAATGCATTATTATTATTATTATTATTATTTTCCACGAGGCAGGCTTCTGCAGACAGCATTCTAAAATGTCACAAAATATTTCAAAAATGTCATAATTATTGAATTACACATTACCATGGAATCACCATAAGAAATGCATTGAAATAAGTAAAAACATGCCTAGTATTGGTTCATTAATCCGTGAGACCTTAATCTGTTTTGTATATGGTAAAACTATTAGCCGCATGAAAAGTGTTAAGAACATAAATTATACATAGGAACATTGATTTAAAAAAATTAAAAAAAAGATTTTGTTTCTTTGCTTTCATAAATGAAATTATACTGGGTGTGTCAAACAAAGCGTCCCATGAGTTAAACAAAATAATTAGAAATACATCTCATATCTTCTTATCAACTGTTGGTAAGGCCTATTATTCCGCCATCAAATACACTTGGTCCTATTGAGTTTCACCACGTAACTACCGATATGATCAATTCAGTAACAAGAATGCGAATCCCACTTTGGCCACTTTTAAACAAGATAATTTAAACTGCCTTAGTAATTCCGATGATGATGTTAGGATATGTCAATGTATCGTTAAAAATATCGTCTTAAATTCAAATATGTTATCGTATGTCATGGATAATTTGGATGAAAGCATGTTTTCTGTTCAAATTCAAATAACTATCAACATTTAGTAGGTAGATTATTATTAATTGTATTGACTATGTTCAATTACACACTGAATGACGATTTCTAATAAAAGAGCTCTCTTCACATGAAAAGTGGCCAAAGCTGAATTTGAACATGCCCGAGTAGATTTACCATGATGTGATAATGGAAGCTCCAAAATGGATAGAAAATAAATTCTTATGGCACATCGCAGATTGCTGAACATGATTACTAGTATTTTGCGAACAATGTTTATATTTTTCATGGCCATGGCCACTGTTAAAACGGTGTTTAAATTTGTTAAACAACCCAAATTAACCAGTGCATCGCTCAACGTGGTTTAACACTTTAAATTAACTTGTTTGAAATTTTGAGCAACATTGTTTAAAATGTTAAAAAACGTTGAGCATGCATGGAACAAATTTAAACAGCGTTACTACAGTGTGTACTGTTAACAAGTGTCGCTGTCTACAACCAGACGTTGAGTCTGAAATGATATCAAACCTTGACATACTTAATTACAATATCAGTGGAAGTCATTTATGATGTATTGAATTGAATTGGGTAATGGAAGTTTCTTAAAATACATCCAGGAAATTGTTTAGCCAATCGATTGTTGCGTGATAAGTGTGACTGAAAATCCAGCAAACATCCTGGCGTTTTCTTCTATGTATCGCCTTCACGCAACACAATCCACTTCATATTGTGGTATCTAGCATTGCACCTACATTTATGCCGTGTACCATATCACGATGTGTTTACGTATAGGAACTATAATGTTAGAGTTACAAGCGTAATTATGATCTGGTTAGTTACTTTTTGAGAACTGTAAACTAACACTATAATTAACACCATTAATCAATGTTGACGCTTTCAATTATGTGTTTCATTACAAATTATGATTAGAGATAAAAATGTTATGAAACTGAAAATAATGCAATTGTGAACGCATTATAGATGAGTACAGGAAAAATACAAACACGAACTCTCTCTAAGATTACGATTAGTTTCACAGCCGAGATGCGCTACAAACAATACATGCTATCTCGAAATTGTACTGTTTCCGACATTTTTACCACAAAATGTCTACATCGTCAATAAAAAGAAGATATTTAATTGAAAAGTGGTTATATCAGTTATATAATTTGCATTTTGCCTTACTGTTGTCAGTACATGTAGGGGTGAGTTGCCGATAGACTCCCTGTTTATATGCTAGTGTGGCAGGTGCACAAAAACATATGGCACGTATTTTACGTAATAAAAGAGAAAACCGATCGATAAAACCTGTGTTTTTTCGACTCGAAAGTCTGGTTTTTCAATCGAACACCCAGGTTTATCGGCCGATAAAATCCTTGATCGAAAAACAGGTAACACGCACGTATAAACATAGTTTATCGGCCGCAAAAATATGAGTTTTTTTTTCGGTCGAATTTGATAAAGCATGTTTTTTTTTCGAAATGAAAAACAAGTTTATCGATTAATTTTTTTTTTTATATCGATTCAAAAACAAAGTTTATTGATTCGAAAAACAAACTTTAGGCCTAAACAAAATTTATCGATTTGACAAACTTATTTTGTTGATAAACCTAGTTTATAGGTGCCATATATGTCCCTTATTGTTTTTATCTGTTGTCAATACATGTTACTCTTTCCCTACAATCCCAGTACATGGCTCTCGTCTCGTGTGACTGTTATAACGCCCTCTGTGATTTATACGATGGGTAAAAGAGTCCCTTAAAAGTGTCTGTCGTGAAATTTCAAAACGGCCTTTACTTTATTGAACTCTATATCAGCCAATCTACTGACCTCAAGAGCACCAATCAGGAACTGTACCATCATACAACAGGAAGCCGGAAATAATTCCAACATCCCGAACCTGTGATACAAAATCGCAACATATAGCATGATTATGTTAACACTTTCCACGCGGCAGTCGACTAGTCGTCTGCAGTCGACAGTTCCAATAATTCGCAAAATGTTTCAAAAATGTCAAAATTATTGAATTGCATCCATATTTGGAATCACCATGAGAATTTTAAAAAAAAACCTACAAACATTCATAGTATTGGTTCAGTAATTATTGAGATAGACTTTAAAAGTTGGGAAAGGTTTCCGTTCAGGTAAGATGTTACTAATATAGTTAATGATACATAGACACATAAAAAAGGGCACCAAACAAACACCCCACCCGACATACAAACGAGAAAATATAAATAAACACAATTATGTTTGCCGAGTTGATATTTTTATTTTTTAATTACAAACACAATTTGTGATGCAGGTTTATTTCTCTTACAGACATCTACAACTATCTCCTTCACGCATGACGTAACACCATCATCACGTGACGAAACAACATCGTCATATGACGTAACAACATCACCACTTGGCGTAACTATAATACCACGTGACGTAACAACATCACCACGTGACGAAACAACATTACCACGTGACGTAACAACATCACCACATGACGCAACAACATCAGCACGAAGCACTGCTTCTGTAACGACAGTCACCGACGAGGGCGTTCTACAAAATCAATCCAAACCCGTAGTCAAATCAAATACATTCGTTTATGCCAACAGATCCTCTACTAATACCAATATGTTTGTATCATTTAATGACGATCGGACATTTATTTTGCCTACAGCTACAGTTAGTCTCACGCCTCCCATAAAATTGGGAATGGCGATGACACTTTCAATATTTGCCACTGGTATACTAATGCTCTGCGTTTTGATTAAGAAGAAGTCAATGTAAGGCGACGCCAAAAATCCCTGCTCGACGGCCCATACCAACCACATTTTTTATTTCGAATTTGAGATATTTGTTGTTGTTGACAAATTTATAACACTTTCTTTATTAATTTTCAAATTCCCCTGAGGTCCGATAAATGGATAATTTTAACATTTTAAGCATAAGAGTCGATGAAACACAATATTACCCTATTGAAATAATGTATTGTACGGACCCGCGCCGCGTATGCACTCAACTACACTAGATTCAAAGTGCCTCGACGGTTGTAGATGATGTACTATGTTATACCGTGTTATAGGATGCACGTTTGCGACCTGAAGTACACTTTCCACTTTTGCTCAAAAATCACAACTGTTTGGTATTTCTTAGAGGAAATCCGTTCCATCCACTCAAAAGGAGCACCACATAAACTAGCTCCCCATTGAAATTACGTGTAAAAAGGCCATTTTTCAAGACACCTTTTCTACCCACCAGTATGGCGTACTTGTCACCTATGACCATTTTCAGTAAAGTCTTAACTTTAATTGAAGCCTTGTTTCATTAGGGGTTATCAACCTAGATATTTCGCTACGGAACTGCGCACAGCGCCTTCACCTTTTCACGTTGTTTGGCATACCTGCTCACCATTTAGGCCACGAATAGATCACATTCGTTAATTTAAAAACAAAAACACGGAGAATAAAACTACCCGAAAACCTCACATTTACTTCTTCGTGCTTTTTCGGAATTGCTACAGGGATACGCAAATTGCACATCGATTTGGTGTGGTGCTCCCGAAACAGCATTATATGATGAACATTAATATGGTATATTAGTGACAACCTGTATGACAAATATCCTTTCCTTACGTGCAGGGTTCGTGATATGGTCATATAATTGAGGTTGAAAGTTCGGGAGGGATCACTAGAGTGATACGCCTGACTAATTCATCAAGCTCGTTAATATTTTGAATGTTAGCGCTACAATGTTGTCTTAAGGCTGAGTTCACATAGGAGTATACTATTCGGGTTTACGGTGCACGTTTTGCAGGGCACGCATATAGCTTAAATCGAAACAATGTAATTTCATAATACCGGGTCACATAAGACGGCACTATACGAAAAGGCAGTATACCTGCGTATAGTGTAGAATAGTATAGCATACCGGGAATCGTGCGTGTTCGATTTCGTGCACCGTATACCGTCCTGTTTGGCCAGTGGCAGCTGCAATTCATGTGTACAGCCGTTCCGAATTTCCCCTATCACGATTAATAAACAATGTATTGCGTAGAATAGGGTAAGTTAGAACAATAGGACAATAGGACTCATTTTACTATATTTTTTCGGAATCCTTGTGCTCAGCCGAACAATTTGGTGTGCTTTTTTGCTTAATTAAAGCTATTTGAAATGTTGGCCCAGTATGGCGGCCATTTGGGAATTTTTGCTATAAAAGAACGTTCCCGTCACTTTTTAGAAATGCGTGGGAGCTCATTTTCTTTTAAAATGGTTCTAGTTGACAAATTCACTAAGAAACTAAGGTACAATAGGAAGAAAATGGTCACGGGATCCAAGATAATGACTCTATTACGAGTAGGGCTCGCGTGCTACCCTATGTGACTCGCCGTGCCAGTATAGCGTATAGCGAATACCGAATAGCGTATAGCGAATACCGTATACCGTATACCGTATACTCCTATGTGAACCCAGCCTTATGGCTATCTAAAGACATATCGGACAAATGCGCGTAAATAATTGGTGCCAGTCAATCCATCGTGTTTATGAGATAAGATATCGATAATTCAGATTGATGCATGTATGACGAAACTGCTTTAGTTTATCTGTACTAAATTGTATGGCTAAATTCATCTGTATAATAAATGTGGCTTGTTAATTTTAACTGACATACGGTGGATTTGTGCGTAAGTGTGTAAACATAGTAAAGGCTTCGCATTTTATTGAAGTGTTCAAAACAATGCAGTGAAAGAAACATACACTCTTAATAGTGTCGAACCAATCAGAAACCAAGAAACAAAATACGCGGAGAGCATTAAAAGTGTATAATGCACTCCGCCCGTACGCCATTCAATGCGCGTACCATTCGCTTTGTTTTGATTTGTTGTTCAGGAATCGCTGGGTCGCCGATTTTCATTGCGGTTGTTACATGTAGCACACTTGTTTTTATTCGTTTTCACATGGATCCAAATTATGCTCAAATTGTGATTTTTTATTTGTATAGTGTCGTGTATGAATTAGATCAATGCATGCGTATGTTTTCTTGCGCAAATGTCGATATCCCAACTATAATAGCACCCCCCTGCGGGGTCGTGCCATTATTCACACATCAACATCAGCGCGCGTGCATTAATTTGTCTATGATTTCTCGCGAAAACAACACATATTGACCTTAAGCCACTGAAGCGCCCATAAATCCGCCAAACAACATCGTAGTGCAACAAAAGAGGTGTCAAAATGCGCGGAAGATAACTGTGAATCGAATTAATTAATTATTTGTTTGCATAATATTTCAGGTTCCGATAAATCTGACCGTTTGTAAGTGTTTAGATACTTTCATGACTTTATTGGCGCAGTTTATTATAGTCCCCTGCAGCCATAGTCATCCCTGTACCGTATAGGGCGCTCGTCTCTACACGCATCGCATGTTTCACGCTTCATTCCGTGTATGTCTACGGAGGCCAGACTATGGTTCGCCGGTTTCAAGGGGGGGGGGGGGGGGGGGGGGGGGGTGGCTATTTTCACAGGTACCGTTAGGCCTATATCACAAGTCTGAGATTGTTTAATATGCAAAACCTATTTTGGTCGCTAGTTTCGGTTTTGATCTTTGTTGATATTGTTTAATTCCCAGTAGTTAACACTTTCCATACGGCTATTAGTTTATTCTTATGACAAATATGGTGATGAAATTCAATAATGCTGACATCTTTGAAACATTTTGTCAACATTTGGAACAGTCGCCTGCAGACGACTGCCGCGTGAAAAATGTTAAACAAGAATCCCAATATAAGAATGTAAACTTCAACTTTATTTAAATGGTGATTATAATATTATTTTGATTTGACAGATTACAAAAGGGTAAATAGCGCCCTCTATATAAATATCAAACAGTCTATTCATGCAGGCACCATTCCTCATAGAATAATAATATTTACGTAGTCATCGCAGAAAGAAGACGAAAAACGATTGCAAAATAAAGTACACAATCAGTAAATACAATGATATTTCCAAATGAAATAGTAATATGTGAGAAAAATAAGGTGAACTTTTGCGAAATGAATTTTACCCAAGCCTTTTGAGCTTTACTCTTCACATCTTACAGGTTACCAGTTTGGTATTTCTGACGGTTATTTTATTACCAGTTCTAAGACTTTGACACTTTCGATTTGATTCCTGAAAAGAGAGATTGAATATAATATTGTATCGTTATTGTTTGTTTTCCCACGATACATGCATGGGGTTTATGTTGTTAACAATGAAACTGATTGTATACTAGTCGATTGCACTTCCTTATTTCAACGAAGCAGGGTTTTGTCAGTACTTTTCTTGCGAAATCAATTAGTACTTAAAGTCAACGTCGCAGTGTCGTACTTTAATTGCTTGACATCATAGATGATCAACGCTGGCTTGCAGAGTGGAATTTGAATTACGATTACAACTTTTGAGAATTCGTTAACGCGATGTATTATTTAATCATTTATGTATTAGTAACCCTGCCACATGTATGTCAATCATACAACCAGTCCTTAGTTGAGGAACGATCGGTGATACAAGGAGATCGTACCTTTCTTGATTGTCGAATTCCGCAGGGTGTAGTATGCGGCCATGTTGGTTGGTTTTTACATAATGCGTCATCGCAAGGTACCTTCACAAATGTAAGCTATTGTGATACTAAGTATCAAGGCATAATCTACGCACCGGACAAGGGGACGCGGTACATACTTGTGCGAGAGAACAATACTCTTACTATGAAGATTTACGATGTGAAGATAGACGATGGTAACTATGACTATGTCTGTAGATCTTGGTATGATGAGACCAAAATATACAAGGTGTTTAAGCTCTCTGTCTTGCAACCAATCTGTACCGCCGAACACACTAAAAATAAACCAGAGCAGTTTTCTAGCAAGTATCTAGTCACCATTCAATGTTCGATTTCCTTAAGCACAACTCTACATTGGTTTGCACCAGATGGTTCCCAAATCACCAAAGAGTATAAACCAGCAAATGAACATTTATCAGTAACGTTATATCTGAATGACACAAATAATTATGACGAGTACAGATGCAATGCATCAACCAGTGCATCTTGTACAGTTTCCCCTCTAGAGATACCTCCATCTGTTGAAATAGATCATGTGACGTCAACAGCTAACATCGGCGATGATGTTACATTCAGATGTGTTCCAATGATACCGCATCCTAAAATCACGTATAGATGGATTGTAAATGGTACACGTATATTGAAAAACACACCCAAGCATTTCATGGAACCAAATGGATTAGAGATTGTCATTCGTAATGTAACGGCTCAAGATAACGGGACTACAGTTAAATGCAGAGCGTCACACAAGAAGAGCAAGACAAAGGGTGTCGCTGTAGCTACTTTACTGATTGACCGAGACAGTGATCATGCTGGGACCCAGGTAAGTCTTATAACCTGAATAAGCACAAAAGCAGTAAAAAGACAGTACAACATAACATATATCATGTATATTGTATTTTATGATATCTTACTTACCTACTGGATAACAACATGTTGCACGCCCTACAATAAAGAGTATAGTACCAATGGACAAATATATGTGTGATCAAGTACCTGATTGTAATGTTAAGCTATTATCTAAAGTCACACTCAAATACGCAAGTCCAGTAAATACTTGGACAAATTGTTATCACACGATGACAACCAAAAACCATAAAACCTGAACAGATTAAATGCCACATCCAGTTCTCATAAGAATCTACCAAGGTACTACTTTTCACTCTCTACTGTCTTTCATCAAGTGTCAAAGTGTATGGCCATGCCCGTCTGTAGTGGACTCTTCTGGCGATTTCTCCCATTTAAAGAATGGAAGTTTGAATACAACATAACAGTTTGAACATGGAGATTTGGGATTTGAGAAAGTGTATCGTCTAAATAGCTTGGGGATTAAGATATATATCAGACCACCCGTTCCCGTAAACAATGTAGAACTCGAACTCCTGTTCCTAAGCAGCCATCTAACACTACCACTATCACTATCTTTTCCTGTTAAAGTGTGCGTTTGCTACGTAACATTGGCTACCGTGTTCACTTTGTTCTGATTGGTTTGTTTACAATATCGTATAATATTTACATTTTATTAACAAGTACTAAATATGATCTCTTATTTACAGCAAAGTTTGACTTTGTCAACGACAAGTACCACGACGACATCTCCACGAAACCCTACAGTGACAACCATCCGCCCACAGGATTATTCGCTCCCCGCAGTTACAACTACTGAACACGATATAGCTGATATTGACATGCGTGATAGATGGTATGGGTCGAAAACACCTACCAGTCCTCTCGATGCTACGAAGGCTTTTGATTCTATTGACTTTAGTCGGAAAAATAATTTACCCTCATGGCTGATACCTTCCACGATATCTGGGGTTCTAGGGGGCTTGATCTTTATAATAGGAATGTTGTTGGTGTGCGCTTTGAAAAGGAAAAGAGCTCTTACACACAATCTGAATGCGGACCCCGACGCTGACCCCAATGCGGATATTGATTCACTTTATGACACTATTACCGATGTTAAAGGGACAAGGCAAACTGAACACAGTTCTGCCCAAAAAGCAGATACACACTCCGCAGACATAGTAGACAGCAATCGAGAAGTAATGTGCACTCCTTTATTGCCGGTGCAAGTTGATCTGCACTCAGTAGTATCGATTGATACCGTCAAATCGGACACATTGGCATTCCACAATGACAAAATATCTGCTCCTTCTCCACAGAAAGCAGACCAAACCAGTGATTTATCAAGAGAGAATAGTATTAAACGAATGCTTAATAACGATGGTAATGCACCAAACTCATTCACATCGGACTCACTCTCAGACGCCGAAGATCACGATTCGTGTTTCTATTACACTCTTGAGAAGGACAGTGTTTCTGACACCTCTTTGTGTTCGGTGACATCGCAGACTATTAGTGATGACGAAATAGTTTCAAGTGAGTGCAATGCGGACGATGTTGTTTACGCTCTACCTTTACAGAAAAGTGGCGGACATACCACCGTAACAGCAATATCATGTACCGCTGATGTACTGTTAAAGTCACTTCCTGAAGGTATTAAGAGCAACGCTGCGGCAGATATGTCGGCACCACCAACGGCAACAGATGAAGACCCATATGAAATAGATGATACGATATATAACACAATTGACGAAGTCAAAACCTCACCCCAGTCTTCAGTAGAAGGTGAATGTGTTGCGCATATGACGCAAGTTCTCGGTGAAATAGCAGCTTTCTCAAATGACGTGCATGTTGATCCGTCAACATTGCATGACGAACCATGCGAGATAGATGATACAATATATGACACCATCGACGAATTCAAACATTGTGAAGAACATATATTTGATTCAGCACTGTCCCCAATGGAGAGCGATTGTGTTGCATTGCTGGTAACACGTTCCAATGCGATTCCAGCACGCTTGAATGAAGAGCATGCTGACCAGTCAACATTGCACGAGGTCAACGACCAAAAGGAAATCAGTACATCAACCGTTGCCACAGATGACGACATCATCTATCCGAAGTCTCCAATGGACATGTTGGAAGGCGCTTCTGTTGCACGCATGATAACAATTCCCAATGTAGACTCTATGAAAGGAGCGCATGCTGATCCTTCAACATTGTACCAAGCGGAAATCGACTCGTTGCCCGCTGCTAATAATGACGACATCATCTACACGCAACCATTACAGAAAGGTGGAGGACATACAACGATCAAACATCTTGATGTTTCCTTCAACATGCCCATGTCAGACAATCCCGCGGATTCGTCAATAGCAAAAGATGACGACGAACAGAATTATATCCGACAAAGTGATATAGTTCGTGATCGAGAGAAAGATGACCAGAGTGCTGATGAATCATTATATACTACTATTGACGATGTTAATATTACAATAAGATCAACATTGCCTATGGCACCGCCACCTTCACGACATTCCCGTTATGACCACATCAATGAGGACAACAATGAATCAGTTAGTGATAGTAATTGGTAAATCGCATCGCCTTTCGTGTTTGATGCAACGGTTCTTAACCTTTTTGACCCCACGACCCCACCAGACATTCTTGGTTAGTACCGTGACCCCCCCCCCAAAAAAAAAACCCCCCACACACACACACACACCCACACAAAAACTAGAACAAAACCCACACCAGCTCGATTTATTAAAACTGAAACTGATTCATGATGCGAGCGTAGCGAAGATGACATTTTGCATTATTTGAACGTTTACTTTGTGTTTTTCTAAGCCTTTTTAGAGCGAAATATTAAAATGGTTCTTTTAACACTATAAGTATGACCCCTTCACGACCCCCTGGAAAAAAAACCAAACGACCCCCAGGTTAAGAACCGCTGATGTAGATGATCCACTCTATAAAACCATCAATTAATTTCAAGACTTTGCACTAACAATGTACTAATTTTCGAATTAGTCTTCTGCACCAGTCGCACAGCTGAAGAATTTCTTTAGAAGTCGTATTGCTGCGATTCTATAGATGGTGTGACCGGTGACGTAGTGCCCGGCAGTATGCATGCGCACCTACAGGGAATGTGCTTTAATTCACACTTGATTGATCATTACTTACCATGCTTACGGTGTAATAGTGCAGTAGTCATGGTCTGCATCCCTAAGCAGAATGAGAGACCAGGTACTAAATCTGGTTGCCCGGCAGTATGCGTACGCACCATAAGGGCATGTGCTTTTAAAATTGGCGCTCAGTGATGTGTGTTTTGCTTTCGAATAGTATGTATGCAGTAGTCATGGACTAGTACCTCTAACATGTCTTTAGACCAGGCGCTAATCAATTTGTAAACACTACTGATGTAAACAACGGTCACCTCATCTATATGAACAGTTTAAATCAAAGTTTAATGGTTGAATTAATGGTGCGTCGCCCTATTATTCTTTCGTCTATTTAGCATTTTAGAATACCACCCTATTACATCTATGTGATCTGGGGCATCGGATACCATTATGTGGCCCCCTTAGGACTTTTTTATAATAGAAAACTGTACACTTTAAACATATCCTAGGTAGATTTATAAATCTTATTTTGAACGTCATTTCTAAAATGATTTTGATATTGTTTTTATCACATGCATTGGCAATGTCCTACTCATATGAAATTGATTCCTTTCAGATAAAGCGCCTTTAATGTGAGGACAGACATTATATAAACATGATTTATAACTTCAGTTTCATTTTTGAAATAATGGCATCGAAAGTGGTCAAGCATTGTCATAACATTGAACACTTGCATGTGGATCTGTAATGAGCAAAGTGGTGATGTAATTTGCTTTTGTTGGTTATAAAGTTTAACAAATCTTATTATTCGAATTTCTTCCGCTTTGTATTGCTGCTATGACTACATTAACAAGTTAGAAATATACACCTAGCACAAAATGTTTCTGACCAGGTGCTTAAATAATATCTAATTTTAAATCAGTAATCGTTATCAAACATACATCAAACGAGCACATGTCTTGCCCGCAATTTGAGACATCGTTCATAAAAATCGAGAGGATACTTTTAACAAATTATAAATATTTAAAACAGCTTCGCCGTCGTGGATAGAAAAGAGACAACTATGGGAAAACGAGCTCGCCCGGGAATCGAACCAAGGATCTCTTGCTTACTTGGCAAGTGCCTTATCAATTGGGCCACAAGACCTCGCATGGTAAAGCATCTGAAATTCAAACCTAAGCGATCACGTTTCCCAGTCTCCTGTCACAAGTATTACCCATAGTAGCTAGGGCCTATACAAGTGTAATAATCAAGTGCCGTCCTCCCTGTAGAGGGAAAATACATAGAAATAATAGGGATATACGACGGGTATTAAACAAATTATAAATATTTTAAACAGGTTCGCCGTCGTGGATAGAAAAGACGACAACTATGGGAAAACGATCTCGCCCGGGAATCGAACCCAGGACCTCTTGCTTACTTGGCTAGTGCCTTATCCATTGGGCCACAAGACCTCGCATGGTAAAGCATCTGAAATTCAAACCTAAGCGATCACGTTTCCCAGTCTCCTGCCACAAGTAGTACCCATAGTAGCTAGGGCCTGCCCTATACAAGTGTAATAATCAAGTGCCGTCCTCCCTGTAGAGGGAAAATACATAGAAATAATAGGCATTGTATTAAACAAATTATAAATATTTTAAACAGGTTCCCCGTCGTGGATAGAAAAGAGACAATTATGGATAAGGCACTTGCCAAGTAAGCAAGAGGTCCTGGGTTCGATTCCCGGGCGAGA
Organism: Ophiura sarsii; assembly: GCA_035610835.1. Classification (NCBI taxonomy): domain Eukaryota; kingdom Metazoa; phylum Echinodermata; class Ophiuroidea; order Amphilepidida; family Ophiuridae; genus Ophiura; species Ophiura sarsii. The sequence goes on along the minus strand of CM069455.1, from coordinate 56,165,934 downwards.
TCGTTTTCCCATAATTGTCTCGTTTCTATCCACGACGGCGAACCTGTTTAAAATATTTATAATTTGTTTAATACCCGTCGTATATGCCTATTATTTCTAGATAATTTTAACGTTATGACGACTTTAAAGTCTTCATAACGTGAAGAGTAATCAGACCATCCAAAATCAAGGTTGTAGTAAGAATATTTGCTATGGTAAATGCCTGATCAGTTTCAAAACATGCAGTGTTCAATACAAATCAATGACATTCCGTACAAGTCAAGAAGCAATATTTATTACTGATTGTAAATTAGCTAATACTGATAAAATACCTGGTCAGAAGCTTTTTTGTGTTAACACCTTTCCACGCGGTTATTTACCATTGTACAAAACAGATTTTTCAGAAACCTTTCCCAACTTTCAAAGTCTATCTCAAGAATTACTGAACCAGTACTAGGCAAGTTTGTACTTATTTTAAGGCATTTCCCATGGTGATTCCAAATATAGTGATGAAATACAATAATGTTTACATTTTGTGAAACATTTTGTGAAAGTGTTAAAAACGTCAATTATATAGGCCAACATTATAAGTAATTAAAACAAGGGGGTTCTAGTTATACCAGCACGATACACACCAACCATGTACTGATATTTTTTTTCGAACTCCAGGAAGCAATTTGATTTCAAATGAATGCATTGATTGATTAAAACAGTTCCCTTTAATACCGGAGATTCCAGAGTTTCGCCCACTGAGATCCATCTCTCAGGAGTCTTCCTGTACAGGGTGAGTAAAAAAAAACTGCAATAGTGGAAAGAAGAAAACAATGTTTTCAAAACCAAAATAAATTTTAAAACTCTTTTAACGTTGCAAGAATGACATATTTAATCCTAACTTTGTGTGAAAAAATGAAGTTAATCGCATTTTTTGTTTGTCATTGGTGATCCTCTTTACTGCACAGCCAACTTTACATGTTTGTCCACGAGCACAGTGATTTTCAATTGAAATGGTACACATTGCATTTTCATATTTGAATATCACGCCAACAAAAAATTGAAAAATGTCATTCTTTATTAAAATTTAGAACATTATTAGCATTTCATAGCATAGGTAGGGTTAATGTATCATGTTAACTCACATGTAAACAAGAAAGGATGCATCACATTTCAATAATGTTACAAATGTACTCAAGTTTCCAAATTTGAATGAGAGACACATTTTACAATCTGATGCATATGTTGGGTATCTCGAGGACAAACGTGTGAAATGGGTGAACGGGTAAAAAGGTTCACCAAAGGCAAACGGAAAATGATATTCACTTCATATTCATTTTTTCACACAAAATTAGTAACAAATAAGGTATTTTTATAACGTTTAAAAAAATTCAAACTTTAACTTAGTTTTCAAAACAAGATGGCTTCTTTCCACTTTTGCAGTTTTTTGACTCACCCTGTATAGCAAGACAATAGTGTTATAATGGAGTCAGAATAAGTTGAAACGTCACATATATGAATAGGCCTACAGAGTGTGTGATCAAAACAAAGGGCATTGTATACAAATGTATTTATGGCACGATACAACCAACCATGTACTGATATCCGGGGACAGATATGGTATCGTTCAGGAAACCCATGATGACTAATAATTTAAACAGGCAAGATAACACATTGTTTAAAAAAATGTTCGAACATCGTGAAGCAATGCGATCTCAATTAAGTTTTTATTAATTTATTTACATTTTTTCCTTTAATATCCGAGATTCCACGGGCTTCACCCCTGCGACCTACCACTAAGGAACCCTCATAGACCATTATGTTATTATGGGGTCGGATTGTATTTAAACGCCATATGCCTACATAGTCGAAAACAAAGGGTGTTCTATATATTCCAGCACGATACAAACCAACTATGTACTGATGGGATATCGTTCAGGAAGCATAATTGCAAGTTAACACATTTAAAATATTTTCAAAATTCATCAAGCAAATAAGATTTCAATTAAGTTATGCAGTGACACCGGTTTTTTTTAACTGAGACGCATTTTGTTTGTTTTAGTCAATTTGTCAGGGTGAAAAGTCAATGCGAGGATATGGAAGGTGGTGGACGTGGAACCTATGATGTTTTGCAGATTATTATTATTATGAATGCAACAAATTCAAACTTAATAGTTATCTTGTTAATGCAAAAATTGGGTATTTTGGATGCATTTAATAACACTGAAACTGAAACATTTATAGCAACTCATGACTCCTCACTTTTTGTTGGAATACGAGCGTAGTTTGCCAAAATGAGGTCGCTATTTGTAAAAAAACCTATCTTCTGTATATATGCTGTATGCTGTATATGCACACACTTTTGGTAAAATAATTATGTTGCAGATAATGTTCTGATACCCATATTCGTGTTACCTCCACCATTGTCCACTGATGATTTGCTCAGTATCAATTAGGTGCTTATAAAATTAACTATTCCAAGTAGAAGGATTGGATTGGAGGGTGTTAACACCATTTGCAAACGTTTGTTAAAATACTGGAGCTTTTTCTCTACAATTTCCCATCACAGAGAATACCAATTTGTATTGAATGTTTTCCTGTTTAAATCATTTCCTCCAAACATTCCATATAACAACTCATTATGTGGTTTGCATATTGCATACACTCGGTAGTATAAGGAAGTTTGATCTTGAAATCTCATCAGTCCACCCAACTCCACAAGACATGATTTTTTAAAATCTCATTGCAAATGATTTTATTTAACAATGTGTTTTCTTTATTATGCCTACAAGAAGAGAAGTTAAATTTCCCCCATATATGAAATAAATAAGAATCCGGCAAGTTGTTTACTGTCTTCCTTTTCAGCGCAACGTTCTGCTTTCAAGCGCGGGATACGCCGTGCCACACAGGCACCCGCGTCGCTTTTAGTGAATACAGATTGCATGCGAGCAATTCACCATGGCCTTGTAGTAAGCTAGAGCGAATTCGCATATACAGGGTGGTTCAATAAAACCTTGACAGTTTTTTGAAGCCATTTTTTTTGAAATTCTGTAGATTTAACAAAAATTTTTTTTTCAATATTCATGAACTATATGATCTTGACCATCTATGCTGAAAATATCATTACAAATAACCCTACGGTTGCAAAATAACAGCTATTTGAACAAAGTCTGTCCCATTTCACTCTGTCCACGGGTACTAATTTCGCGACGTTACAATCAGTGTGGTTAAATAAAACGTTGACAGTTTTTCAAAGCCATATTTTTAAAAATGTGGGATTTGAGTGGTTTTTTTTACATATTCCTCAAAATATCATCTTGGCCGTCTATGCTGAAAATGTCAATGTTAATAATGATATGGCGGCAAAATGATAGCTATTTGAAGAGAATCTCTCCAAATCTCTTTGCCCACGAGTAAGTCTACGGGAAATGCCCAGCAAGATAACATTAAATGGCATCGTCACTGTTAAGGCATAGAGCAAAGACAATTACACTTCCAATCTATGAAAATCAATATTTCTAATTAGGGTCACTCGTGGTATTATTATTACGTATTGATTTCACACCTGAATAGATAGTTAAGATGTTAACAATTACACTGGTTTCACCTGGCGGGATCTTCAAATCTTAGATTACTTGCATGCAATTCATCATTCAGTATTCAATGTAACGTCGCGAAATCAGTACCCGTGGACAGAGTGAAATGGGACAGACTTTGTTCAAATAGCTGTTATTTTGCAACCGTAAGGTTATTTGTAACGATATTTTCAGCATAGATGGTCAAGATCATGTAGTTGATGAATATTGAAAAAGATTTTTTTTTAAATCTACAGAATATTAAAAAAAAATGGCTTCAAAAAACTGTCAAGGTTTTATTGAACCACCCTGTACATGTACTATTTAGTATTCTTTTTGATGATTTATTTACTTATTAAAGTCACTCCCACTACATAACAATGTCTAATTATAAACCTTCAGTCAGATCGTCTCGTTATGTGTGTCAATATGCATACTGATATCTACAGTTTATATAAATAGATACATGCATCAAATAAGGAAATGGTTACCATAAAACAACATTAATATAACAATGAACTCGTTGATTGAAATAGTCATTTGCCAAACTGTCATGGGTCGCAATAGGTTGAGATATCCTATCGACTGACATTGTATAACTATTGCATCTTAGTTCTGTCTCCCTTCATTTGTCGTATGGGAATGACGATGGTGGCCGTCTTGTTTTTGATCGTTGTTATGGTAATGAGGTGTGAGGTTCGGGCTACTTCAGAAGTTAAAACAGTACTTCTTGGTGAAGATGTGACATTAACCTGTTCTCCGAGTTTTTCAGACCATTTTTTAAATATCTTGGATTTGCTTGAGGTTCATTGTCGCATAAACTTCATTTATTGGAGTAAGGTTCGTGAAGGTAGTAGATCTGTTCTCAGCACCTGTCTAACACCTGCAACAGATACGCACGGTCGGATAAAAGACGGTCGGATCACGGTAACCGCGACAGAGACTATATATGAGTTGCGTATTCAAAATATACAAATGAATGATGATGGGAATTACATATGCCACACTTCCAATTCACATATAACCGCTGGGAGTCAGAAAAATGTACATACAGTGACTCTCCGTGTAATTGAACCGCAGTGTTACGTCACTCCTCGGGATATCGTACTGATCGGAGACGATGTAACGTTAAAATGTACGCTATCAACATCAAGAAGACTGAAGTGGTTGGCACCGAATGGAACAGTATTAGCATTTCGACAAGTCACACCCCTTCAGCATAGACTTTTACTGACTGTAACCGTGAATGAAGAAGATAACTTCAACAGTTTTACTTGTGTGGCTGAGTCCCCTCATGGTGCTTACAATCCTAACTGTTCTATTACCCCATTGGAACATACAGGAGTGAGCATCACACCTGAGGTATCATACGTCAGAGAAGGGGAGAGTATGGTGTTCAACTGCAAAGCAAGACTCGGTCCAAGAAAGCCTCATAGGTACAACTACACTTGGATAGTTAACTCTAAGATAGTATCGCAGGGCCTCAACGTCTCGTCATATACAGTCACTAACGCTCGGTTGGTAGATAACGTCACCAAAGTCATATGTAAAGCATCTGTTAATAGCATCGAGGATGAGAGCTACCCTGCCGTCATATATGTTCATCCAACTGATAAACTCTCTACGAGAAACTTAGATAACGCTGAGACCGTCGAATTTGGCGATACTAGTAAGGTAAGCGCATCTTATTCTATTAGGTGACGAAAATCCCAAAACCAACAGATCTTACCTGAGAAGCCCGCACGCCTGTAGAAAAGGTTTTGTCCGTCGCCTCATACATACAATATACAACTTGTAATCTCTGTTATCTGGGTAGAGCACGATTAAACAATAAAAAGCATAGGGAAACAACCGACATTTGGATTATATACTAGTCTTTTTTATTGATACAATTTTACCAAATGCTTTATAGCTTGCCAAAACGGTCTAAACCAAAGGCATCTAAACGATGCTGCATTCGCCACGATTAGTAACATGTGTTTCCTCTCATCATTGCCGATGTTTATAGAATAGGCCTTGGTCCAAAATGTCCGAATTAACATGATAAAACCAACTAATATTCACATACTAATATTTCATCCTCATACATCGGAGGATTTCATCAGAATGGCAATGATCCCCTTCGGCGCGAAGAAATGTCATAATTATTTCGAGTCAGATTGTTTACTTCAAAGATCAACCAATATTTATGAATCTACAATACAATATTTTAAAGATCTTCGTTATCGGTTGGATACGATGTGTGTATAAATTAAGCAGACATAATACATTTTTAACACCGCTCTTTAGGGTATATGCTAACATTCCGTTAACAAGTTATCTAATCGTTTTCCTGTTGCTGTTTTGTATGCAGATTACATTGAGCACCACCCGTTATTCTGATAATGAGGTCGGGTATTTAACCCATAACCCAGGACACGACGAAACCAAAAATGCTACAAACGTAAGCTTTATTGCAGGTGGGGTTGTAGCCATCGTTGTCTTATTCATACTAGCTGTAGTACTGATGGTAATACTCATGAAAAAGAATAAAACACAGAGAGCTGGAGATACTGAAGTAGCAGCAGCTGGAACGCCATTTACGGAGACAACCGCACAGGTTACAGATAACCCTACTCGTGAAGAGGATAACACTGTCATATATGCTCTACCATTGCAGAAAGGTGGCGGTAGCATGAAGGTGAGAACACTAGGCGTATCCTTCAATACACCATCCTCGTCAACAGCAGTGACATCCACGACAACGGGCACACCGGGGAGCACACTTGAGACGACAGAGGCCTCCATGTCGTTAAATGATAATACGGAGTCAGTACATGATGACGAGGTGCTGTATGCCCTGCCATCGCAGAAAGGGGGAGGTAATATAAAAGTGCGAACACTTATCAATAAATCGTCAAAGAAATCATCATCATCATCTGCCGAAGGGAGATCATGTGTAGATAATCAAGCCGGCATGACTACGAATTCGATCTCCCGCGTGTCTGTTGTGCAGACCTCTACCGCGACAGATGACGAGATTGTGTACGCCCTACCGTCTCAGAAAGGTGGAGGGGATGTAAAGGCACGAACACTAGATGGAGCGTCAAATAAGTCATCGCTATCTGCCGTAGGAAGGTTCAGTACAGTATATGAACCAAGCACAACAAAGCCTACCATCTCCGAGAAATCTTCTGTTCAGACCATTGATACAACCGACTCAGATGAAGTTTTATATGCCCTTCCTTCGCAGAAAGGTGGCGGTAGCATAAAGGTTCGAACTCTCGATGGGTCGTCAAAGAAATCATCGCCGTCTGCCACAACGCGATCTAATGAAGCAAGTGGGAATATCGCAACAAGGGCAACATTCCTGGACAGTTGTGGTGGTCAGTCTGCCCAACCGTCATCCACTACCAAAGATGACAAGGATGTGTACGCGCTTCCATCACAAAAAGGTGGAGGTCATATCAAAGTGCGAACGCTGGATGCGTCCAACAGGACATAGTCAACTCGCGCATTGATTGGTAGTAAAAGGAATAGGACCGTTTCGGCCAATAAGAGTTACCAGATGGAGAAAATAAAACGGAAGCGAATCACGCGTCGATGCCACCTATTCTGGATTTAGCAAAAGACCTGTTAAATGTGATGCGATCTATGAAAACCCGCCACATGGTGGCATTTTTTATATTGGAGATATTTATATCATAAGAAAGCTAAAACTGTGCTGATTACAGTGAATGTATGGATACACAGCGATGACCGCAGCTTATATATCAACTGTTTCGATCATTTTTCTACGATCACTACAAAAAAATATTATGAGTGAATGATGATTGTGATGTCACCAAAAGCTACAAAACAAGAAATCATGAAAACAGGCCAAAAAAGATACATAATTCAATATAATAACATTATAAGATTAATAATAAAAGTGACTTAAGTAAGTTTTTCAAGGTGAAATTTCATAAAAGATGATGACACAAAGTACTGGAAACTAATTTTCTTTAAAAAAATCTAAAAAAAAGAATTTTTTCTTCTTCTATTTTACCCATAATCCCTAGTTCACATTTTGCGACATCCGACGGGTTTTCTCAGATCGCATCACAAATGATGATAATGTAAACATTGTAGGATTGATTAATGTAAACATAGATATTACGATTGCTGACAATGAGTATTGGGAAGGCTAATCTAACAGTGTATGCAGATTTTCTTCATCAACATTTGTCATGAACTATATACTGCAATAAGATTATCATACACATAATGAATTGAAATGAAGTTAGCGTTTCTGAAATACCGGAATCCGTGGCAATCAAAATAGCTGAGCTTGTTAACATTTCAAAATTAGACATTTAATGTCACCTCCATATTTCACAAAAGAAGGATGAACTGATATTACTGATCTAGAAAATAATTGGTAATTTTGTACATAGAAGCAGTGTTTGAATTAAGGAAATTATGGTTGCCCGGCAGAATTGTTGGTTGCCCGTATTTTATGTGTTTATTTTGTTTAACTTAGAAATCTACACCAGCGTTCGCATTAAGTGGTGGTCCGGTTGCCCGGGACACCCAAAATTAGCACCGGGCAACCAACATTTACTTGTGCAGTTGCCCGGCGGGCAACCAACAATCTTACTATATAGTTAACACATGAATTTCAATATTGTACAGAACTGTGAATGAAACAAAATCAGCAGCTAAATAATGATTATAGGCCTATTATTCAAGTTTCATACGGAAAATGTCAATCTATCATCGTACTTCCATGATCTCATTTCGGCCTTATTTGTACATGTATCCTACGTGTACCTTAACAATTCCAATCTATAACCCAACATTTACACTTGCTTGTCAGATAGTTGTAAAGGAAGATATAATACACAACGCTATTGCAATTCACGCTGCATGTCACAACGAATCTCGTTTATTTTGTATACCACCAGATGAGAAGTCCTTTATCCACGCATATAATTAACATAATGTATTGTTACAAAATATTATTAGACTTGTATATAAACTGAGTGTCACACGCTGTTACCCATAACAGCGAATATGTTCTATTCAGGCGATAGGCCTAAATAGAGCGCAACAACATGGAATATGAAGATGCGCCTGTGACGATGTTGGCTTATCTGTTAAAAGCCAGCAAATGTCCATGTGCGATAAGCACATGGAATTGGGCAAACGGAATAGTTGATGCCGAAGCCTTGCGTACAGACCTTATGCGACCTTGAATGGTGATATTTCTTGTAAGAGTCTTTTTATAAGATTTCTTACTTATACGAGTCAATAGTCCGTAAGATAATTGTTTATTATCTTGGAAATTAGGCACAAGCTTACGTGCACCCGGATAGATAGATAGATGTTTTATATATAACTTTGATATATTTATATTCATTAATTTATGTCATTTTGTTTGACACAAAGGATGATTCAACTCAAAACCTCCAATTTCAATTGGATTGATATTTTTGCTATACAAATTCTGCCACAAAAGTCACGAACACAGGGACTTTAAACACCCCCCCCCTATTTGTATTAGCAAACAATGGGAATCATCATAGGGCGGTGGGAAGGCCGAAAAAGTAATCTATTGTGATAATAACGATTCCTTAGAATTGACCTTTACGACCTTAACTTAGGTTTAGGAATTAGCGCATTCCCAATAATGTAGTCATGATATGGGGATGCCGTCTTCACACTCAGCGTAAGCCTCTCTAACACACCTCACCGCCACCTTCCCGTCTGGACACGTTCAGATTAGGCTGATCAACAAAACCGTCTGCGAGCTACCACTAATCCTGTATAGAAGATAAAAACAGAAAAGGGCAAGCAAAACAGAAGACCAAAAGGAGAGCAGGGGTTTGTAACCCCAACATGTTGCATAAAGGGGAGATCGTTAAGGCCGATTGAAAGCCAAGAAATATGGAGGACCACTTCTGCCTTGTGTAGGGATTAATAGTTGTGTAATATACTGCCAACGTACTTCCAACGTAGTACTGCCAACGTCCGCAACACTTGATCGGATCGGATGCTGTTGAAGTAGCAGCCTCTATCCTAAAGCTCCACTCCACCGGAAATAGATTTCTGGCCTTGATTATTTTCATTATTTATTTATTTATTTATTAAATAGTGATTCCAACAAATTGATCCGAGCCATGGAACTTTAGTGCTCAGATATTCAGCATAATTATTATACCAAGACCGATCCTGTATGATAACTTTTTTTATTTTATTTTATTTATTTTTATTTTATTTTTTATTTTTTTATTTTATTTATTTGTTATTTATTTCATTTTGAAATACCGCGTAAAACTAAAATCGACATTAGAGAGAAAAAACAATGTATCGACATCGCTATATTGGTCAAAGCTATGCCGAAAAACCTACAAGATGTCCGCATCTCTCCTTCCATGAAATGACATTATCAATTTATGCATTACATTCTTGCGTGATACCGTCCAGCGACATGTTGCTGATGAGGCGGTATAGCTACAATACAATATATGGTTAACCCATCAACACTAGCTAGCGCGAATTCAAATAATCCCAGGTTGGGGTGTGCATTTTAATTCGTTTAATTGGACATATAAATCTGTGTACAATTAAAATGGTCAATATACATTAGATAACTATTTTCCTACCATATAATGCATGGTTAAACCACATTATACCAAACGGTTCGAGACATTAGAACAATTTTGTATCTCGCCGTATAATGAATGACATTATCGATTTATGCATTACATTCCTGCGTTATACCGTCCAGCGACATGTTGCTGATGAGGCGGCTTTGTATATACAACGACATCACAATATTGGGTATGATTATCCCATCAGCACTAGCGACATACAGCGTGTTTTTACTGAAGAAAAAAAGCAGGCATATGACTGCTAACGGATTAAAATCCCCCAGAAAAAAACACACCACCACCGGCATTTGCCCGCTCATACCGGTTTTTTTCTCCTGGATTTTAGATGCCTTTTATCCTTCGAAACCAAGGATAATAGCGGTTGAAACCGGTTAGGAAAAGCAGTCTTTCGTCAGTATAAACACGCACGGTTCCAGCTCAGCGCGTTTGCCGATGGTAAGCGGAAATGGGTATAGTCATGTGACCCGGGTTTAACTTCATTCCGGAGCTGAAATACAAGTCTTCTAACTCGCCCCTGACGAACGCGATTGGGAATCGGTGGCAAATTCGATGTCTGAGCTACTAAAAACGTTAAAAAAGACATCAGACTAGCGCACTGTAAATGTCGTACGGCAGGCGCCATTTTGCTACTGTCAATACCACAATGCATCGCGAGTGACCTGCTTACGACCTTTCACTGGCATTTATTATAATGAGGTCAGCGGCAGCCGGCAAGTTTGTTTATCGTACTGCAATAAAAACACGTCTCTCACACGAGCAACCGGCTTTTATCCTGCTTTTTATAAGACGGGTAAAAGCCGGTTTGCTTAATAAAAACACGCTGATAGATACCCGGGGCGAATTTAAAATAATCCCAGGAGGGTGTGCATTTTAAATCCGTTTAATTGGACATTATAAATTCTGTGTACAATTAAGGGGGTTTCATGACACATAGAGTTAACGTAGAAATTTGCTTAAGATTTTGATATTAGGTATCCTCAACGGTGCTGATCACGAATCTAAAATAAAAAATGGGGTAACGGGCTTAGTTTTTGAGCTATATCCGTTTCCAAAATGGTGTTTTTTCCAAAAAATACTACATGGTTCTATGGGAAATGAGGAAAAATTCGACTTTAATGGAAGATTCCACAAAATCTGCTCGTCAACTTTTCTTGTTTTTTCAATATGTGCTGTGCATTTATACATTCTTTCAAATAATGAAATAAAAAAATGGGGTCACCAACTTACTTTCTTTGATAATTGGCTTTAAATGAGAAAATTCCTGCAAATTTATGTGTAATGTTTAGAGCGTAAACACACGTTAGATGCGCATGCAGCAAAAGATAATCTTCGCGCGTACGGTTGTGCGTTAGAAAAAAGCGTTTCGTTTAATGGTGACGCAGAGGCAACAATGATGTCGCGCAGTTTATGTCGTGATCCGCGAAGGGGAACATTTAGATCTCAGACATGCTTGGCGTAACTTGAAAAGTTAGTCCTTTTTGCTAACAAAACCAGCGTACACGAGTTGCACCGCACTCATGTATACCCGGCAACCGTGAGTATCATAATAATACGAACCCGATTCATATTGGTCATGCATCAAACCCCGCCCCACACCACACCTAAACCCCACCCGACACACATGCCTGTCCTGCCTCGCATCACACCGATTTCCCCCACCCAACACCCAAATCAAGTGTTAGTCATGTCTTTTTTTGGTTATAGGCCTACTTGGAATGGAATGCATTTTATGTTCAAAAAAGAAAACTAGTGATTTTAGCATGTTTAGTTTAAAACATAATTTTACGTATTGATTTACAATTATACTTGTAGCTTATTATTTTCAAAGTTCAAAATGAAATCAACCTATAATATCATTAACCAAACTTTTTTGAGAATTTGGGGCAATCATTGGTTGACAAAGTCCAACATTTAGTTTGTGCTCTGATTTACAAATGCGCTCGCAGCGCCCGACATTTAAAGGATAATGAATTAAAAATGATATTTTTATTTTTATTTTTTGAACAAAGGCCTAGGCCTATATACCGTATATAGTAGTAGTAGTATTCCTTCAATAAAGAAAACCCGTAGGCCTTGCATAACATTTCCATATTTCAACATGACGGCGGCTTGTCAGGGCCCACAAATATTCGCAATTTCATGTAAGGATATAGTATTTATTATTGCCAAACAAATAAATAGGGGCCTATTTCAATTTTTCAAGATAATCAAGATACGGTAGTCCTTCCATTTTTATATGGTTCTTGTTCGGGTTCTTGTTTTTAGCCATAGGCCTATATAATTGTTATTTATATTTGGGATTTTTTTATAACTGTTGTTTATTTATTTTTTGTTTTTTGCTTGTTTGCAGTAGGCCTCTGTTTTCGTTAGTTTATTTACTTGCTTATTTGTTTGTTTTGTTTTCGTTTGATTATTCGTTTTTTTATTTGTTATGTTAATGTTAAGACTGCGCTCTTTTGTAAAAGTGTAACATTTAATCGGATTTAAGGGACCACTATAATTGACTCTTAAAGTATCTGGGGTGATTGCATAACTTATAACTCAGTATTGTGGGTAAAATACGAAGCTTGATTTTTCAACTCACATAAAGTCATTAAATGAGAATGCCCAAAATTGCGTCCAACAATCTAAAAAAACAGGTCATATCTATCTTACAATTTGAAATTTCGTTTGCAAAAATGGGTTTCACTAAGAAGATGATTTTACAAACAGGATTTTATTCAGTATAGGCCTATTAAGTTATTAAATATTAGAGTAATTTCGATAGATTAAAACAGGATAATGTTCATTCAATGAGAATCCCACAATTATTATATCGTGCTTTTGCAAATGGGGTTTCAGTAATAAAATAATCTTACAAATAGGGTTTCATTCAATGTTTAGTTATTAACAGACTATCTTCTTTATTTGGCCTAATTAGGCGACGAAAAACCACCCTGTTCTACGGGCGAATTTTCAGCAATTTTAAATAAAGGATCATTTAGATTTAGAAATAGGATAATTTAGTAATAATAGGTTCAAACATAGGGGTCATGGCCGTGTTATATACGGCCTACTGGCTAGTCATTCGCGTCATGCACCCTCCGCCTACATTGAGAACGGGTTGTACCTTTCAGTGTTTAGTAACACCACACCAGGGCTAGTTTTGATTACATTTGCAACTGGCAAGGAGCCGACGGATTATATATGGCCCGCTGATGATGTAAATCGACCATTAAATTGTCTTGCCGCCGCGCACGAATGATTTACGCATTTAATGCGTGCGTTGTTTAAATTCTAAACGCGATAGCTTGCGCAAAAGTACGCTCGTTAAATGCGCGTGTTTGCAAGCGCATACAGCGGAATACGCTAGCATTTTCAAGTTGGGGAAAAAAGGTGAAAACGGCTTGCGAGTATTCTATGTGTCATGAAACCCCTTAAAATGGTCAATATACATTAGGCAATAATCTTCCTACCATATAATGCATGGTTAATCCACATTTACAAAACGGTTCAAGATATTAGAACAATTTTTACAGCCTATCTCGCCGAATATCAAAGAGGGTTGACCTGCGTGGCCCTATTTTAATATTGATGTTGGTGACCGCTGTGATTGGTACCAAATGGTCCGAGAATAACCGGTTCTCCCGTTTTATTTGAGATCACAGAGGGTAGATTGCACTGTCCCCCGCTGACACAGAGCCTATATGCCTATTATTCGCCAAACATGAACCGACCAAGAATTTTTTATCAGAGACGGACTGCATACAATTGACGAACAAACGTTTATTGTATCATTGATTCCAGCACACGCACGCAATCGAAATACTGACCAATTATAAACACAATAATTGCACTCCTATCCAATCACGCCATACAAATAGACACATACATCGTCACCATCATAACCATAAGGTCAACTCTCATGAAAATAGTGCAAATGAGATTTCAGAAGTTGAAGAAAAAAATTGTCTCCAATTTTATTTATTACACTATTTTTTAATAGTAGACATGTACTGGATACTAGATTTAAAATTTTGTGAACAACACTCATTGCATTTTTGTACAATATAACGTTGAATTTATATTATAATATCACTTGTTTGCAGCTTTTGCTCCATGTTTATTACGTTATATACTTCCTATCAGCTCTAAATCAGAACGAGTTTACAAACTGTGATGCCAAAAACACAAAATTATAGTTTACGAAAGCATACTTCTACCAATTACAGCGAACAAAATGCAATGTAATTTTGTAAATTGCAAGTAATATGAATTGTTTTTGGTCTTCACATCACTGTTTGAACCTCAGCTTTAAAAGTAAAAAAATGCACGGTTTTCCAAAATGAATATCTTTGTGCAAAGTATAAAATATATCTTTAATCGTATCTTTTTCCAAGCGTTATAATGTGTTTTTAAAAGTTAGCTCAGAAACAATAAATATTATGCTTTACCAAAAGCGCTGGCATTGGTATTCGGACTTTATGGGGTGGGTAACGTAATAAACATATACAAACACATGTAAACAAATATATTCAACATCGACCAAGTCAGTTTATTTGTACACAGACATATCTTGTAAATGGTATTTTAGTAAAAGTTAGGTTGCCTAAAGTCCACTAAAAGACAGTTCTATATATTGTCGACTTGCTCTTTTGATGTAGGGTAAATATGGTGAATAACGTAATAAACATGGTCACTAAATCGACAGATGTAACATGGCACTTTACAGATATGTTGTTAGACCATGACATTATTACCTTTATGTAAATTTTAATAGCACTAAATATTGAATAGCCTTTTATCTCTTAAAATTAGTAAGATATTGATTTGTTTTATTTAAAATGATGGTAGTAAAATTGTTAATAAGATTGTACTCTGATGACCTTTTTGTCTCCACTGTTGCATTTGGTTCTGCCGGTATCGCCATTGGTTTTTTGCACTGTGTGGCATATATTTCTGTATAATAAAGATAACAAAAACAAAACAAAGTTAATGACATATATTGCAGCTGTTTCAGCTAGGTATACCGTATTTATTCACACAATTATACGAATTGGTTTATTACGTTATCCAATAGCCATAGAACTATGCATCATTGAAGCATGCAAACAAATGAGATTGTGTCAGTATGTGAGACAATATGTATGTACACTAAGTTAACATTCATAAACACATAATAAATGTTGAATCACTATGAACAGGGTGCAATTATATTTATCAAATGATGGAAAGTTTATTACGTTGTCCATTATAAGGTGGTTTCAGTCCTCACATAGAATAGTCCACATATTACAATTATAACATTGGATATAATGTATGATACTCAAGTACATCAATCATGAAAGTTACTGAATTGACGCCAACATTGACATGAGACTAGACAATGAGGTTGGTTACGTTATCCCGTTTATTACGTTATTGGCAACTGCAACAGTGCCTAATGCTGGCTTATAACGTATATACAAAGCAATCAATGAAGATGTTAACGATACCTACTGCATTTCTTCACATTATTAACCCCATTCTGATATCATAGGTCCATTTTCAATGTGCTTAAGAGATCTATAATGACTTCAACTGTCATTCAGCTTAATGTTCATATTACTTACAAGAAAAAATGAGGAATTCTTACCATTCGTCGTGGTTTTTTTGCATTGTACTTTCATCGAGTATCCCCCATGCATGCCTGCGAAAAGGGCCTGCCACGTATCTTTGTTTAATACAGTCGTAGAGAGCAGCTGTCTCTCTGTCGATTTATTCGACAACGTAATAAACGATAACGTAGTAAACGTTTTTCGTACTCAAAGTACCATGTAGACGATCTGGAAAGTGCTAGCGAGTGTTCCAAGTAACCACATAGTCTATGTATATGTATCAAATTGGTTTTTAACCAAAAAGTGTGTTTTGATACATAGTTCGGGAGAAATCTCAACAACGTAATAAACATCCTTAACAAGGTCGCATGCTTTGCAGCATTTTGATTTCTTCTCAAGGTCAGACATGCTGCTATAGATTTTTGATAACATTATTTTCCAACACCCATGTTCTTTTAGATTCAGAATATGTACATTTAAATGTTTAAATGTTAATTTTGAACAATGTTGATCCTCAATATGTCGCAGGTAACGTAATAAACATCAACATCTCGGACAACATATATGAAACTGAAACAGGTAAACATCGTAAAAGATGTGCATTTTTTTTCTATCCATGGAATATCGCTATATGTTCCCTACAAATTATGACATATCTTGTAGAAAATGGTGCCCTATTTGTATTGTAATTAATAAAGGCAAAATATACATTTATGCTGCGGACATGGAAATTTCGCTAATTTGGGGTATATGAGGGCATTTTTTTGAGTGAAAACACGTTCAGAAGTATATCAAAGTATATAGATCCAAGTAGAAAACATCAATATCTATCTAGAAAAGAAGTTTTTCAAGCAAGAAAACATTGCATAACACAGAAATGGACCAAAGACATCAAAAAGTTCATTTTGCACTGTTTTCATGAGAGTTAACCATAAACGCAGACAATAGCCATGCATAGTCATAGTTTCAGCATTATGTAGCTATATTAAAACATTATCAAAAACAGTCATAATCGCCATCAATAAATAAGCTGGGATATCTGGGCATTATTTTGTATTTATTTCTCGAACCATACCAACATAGACAGAATTGTCAACGAATAGCGAACGCCTTATTGTTAAACAAGGACGCCGATTGACAACAAGGAAACAACCACGATGCCTCGCGGATTACCTATCTACTATCATGCATGAACAATATGACATTAACGTTGGATCCATCGCAAGCCGAACACCAACTAGTTCCCCCTAGCACCCGCAATTATCCGGGGTGAGGGGGGGGGGGGGGGGGGGGGGGCTGTTTTACAAAGTAGACAAACACTTTGATACCACACAAACACCTAATAGACAGTGGGAGCACCAAGTCGCAGCCAAAAACACAAACAATCCAAAACCATGAACATGAAACCATAACGACTTTCTGCGAAAACTCCTCAATTTACCACCGGAAACCGTTCCACCGCAATCATAATCGCAAACGACAGTCATGACATAAACCATAATTGTGATGAAATTAATCACGCCTCCAATCGCCACCATATATTCGCCTCCAATCGCCACCATATATTCGCGATGATAGCGCCTATACTCACACGGAAACATAATCAAACGACGACTAAAAGAACACAAGCGGAATCACAAACAAATTACAAATTCAATATCGTACGCATGCCTTGCTCGGTTGCGCCTACGCGCTACGCGTGTACAACCGCATAAGCACAAACTCGAACGTAATATCAGTCGACGCCAAAACAGAAAAACTGACCAACATACATTAAACCGTATCATTTAATCACAAGCATGGACCACACAGATTTGATCCCAAACAAAATTGTAACCAACCGCGTAAGCATACACATCGCAGCAGATTTAGTACACTCGCAAGCGCCCTCAATATAAACATACCCGGCCGAAAATCCGACCTACACGTAACCATTTACCAGCTCATTCCGGCAAATGTTTTTCACATAACCGTTATTTTTGATGATAGTAGCAAACACAAATCACACCGGAGAAGATAAATTGGACTAAATGAAATACAAGCAATATAGATTTTAAAGCGTAGGCCCCGGGAGTAGGCCTATATTCTGTATTTATTTTCCGAGATAGAGAGTTTGAAATTACTATATAACAGATCAAATGCCCACTCATCTTAAACTTCCAAGTGAGTATACACCGGGGTATATACCATATCGCATCGGTTGTGTTCCTTTTATAAACATACTAAGAAACATTTAGCCTCTACTGATGATTATCTAGTGTCAAGCTATTAAATGAATGTATCCATCAAAAACCGATTCAACAATATGGGAAAGTAGTTGCCGCATTAGAAA
Source organism: Ophiura sarsii (assembly GCA_035610835.1). Taxonomy (NCBI): domain Eukaryota; kingdom Metazoa; phylum Echinodermata; class Ophiuroidea; order Amphilepidida; family Ophiuridae; genus Ophiura; species Ophiura sarsii. The sequence goes on along the minus strand of CM069455.1, from coordinate 56,147,846 downwards.
ACAAACAAAAAATGAAATGAAATAAACAAAACAACGTATCGATTCCCATACCAGGATCAAACGGGTGGGGGTGCGTATACATACATGTACATACATACAAAGTGTATAGTAACTGTTGTATGCAATCGTCACAAAAACTTTATTATCAGTAGCGATACCATGGCCAATAAACAGATACAGATATTGATGTTGGACAACAATACGATAAAGAACCGCGTATTGTATGAGATCAAGAGTTATTATAAATTGAATGAATGAATGCGGAGAGCGAGGCATTACGTAACACATTCAAACAATTGTGCACGCGGGAAGTATAATGGATGTGCCCAAACACAAAACCCAGATTATCGCATTGAATTAAATAGAGTCCGAGGTCAACATATTGTACTTCGGCCGCACTCCAACACGACTTAGGTCGTGTGCCACGAATTGGAACCCCGTATTTTGAGGAGGTGTGACATTTTTACACTGTTAATGATGTTTATATTATCACCGTTTCTATATTTCTCGTCATAAAATAACAAATTTGGTGTCATTACAAAGCACAATAAATATTCTTTCCATACCATCCACAAAATAATGTCTTAATTATTTCAGTTTTAATTGGGAGCAAATAATTGATCAACGGGTGCTTGGGGAGGAGGGGGAGGAGGGGGAGGAATCGGAGGAACAGGATTGAGGAGCCATTCACATACACACACACAGCGCCAATCTCTAGACAAGCTATGAAATACTTCATTCACTTCACTTATTGATTATCAATATACATGCTAGCTAGATGGAATGTCAGAGTGATCGGGCTGATGTGTACCGTTGAGGAGTAAACAGGAGTATTGGGGAGGAGGAGGAATCGCAGTGAGGAGCTAATCTCACAGACACGCAATAAATACTTCATTTACATCACCCATTGACGATACATGCTAGATAGAATTTCAGAGAGGTTGGCTGTTGTACCGATTAGAGTATACCGATTGATTTATCTATACTGGTAACAATTCATACACTTGTGCATTATATCTTAAAATAAATTAACCACTTCATGGAATAAAACAGTATAAATATTGCGATACGAGCCCCTTTACATTCTGTACGTGTGGTATGTTTACTTTGCTATAACCAGACAAATGACAGCTTACAAATTACAAGGTATGCACGCTCTACTGCATGCATGCCGAGTGAGTTCAAAAAGCCCGCGTGTACATCTCGTGGTTAAATGTCCAAAGCGATACTATACGGTGTGCATATTGCATGCGCGCAATCTTGAAATTTGTCCAGAATTTGTGACATCTTTATCAATTTTGAAAGATTTACGGCGCTTAGCGAGATATGGGAAGGGGTGGGGGCTTTGAGTCCATGGTGTCATTGTTAATAGTCTATTGATCATTGTTCGACAAAAGTACTTACATTGCATCTTGCACAATTCCCGAATACTAATTTATTTTACCCATGCTCAAATCTGTTATGGCAGTTCAAAAAAAAGCGCTCCGTTAGATCGCATGTGCGTCATTTTGTGACACCCTGTATAGGCCTATGATGTTATTGGCCATATTAAATTTAGTATGTATATCTAGGCAACATTTCTAATTGTAACATGAATATTTCATGTGTGTTTTATTTCATTTCATTATCATTGCTTTCATCAAAATAAAAACAAAAAGTGAAGAAACGTGTGGATTGAGGACTCGATCATACATGTGCCTTTCACTTGTTACACCCTGTATAACATGGTAATTATTGGTCATATGTTTGTGTTTGGTGCAATATTATTACAAACGTCAATTTAAAATTTATTATGACACTAAATTATGATAACGGTTAACTTTATTTCAGAAATACGTTTTCACATACTTAAATTGTTACACATTTTGACCACCCTGTATCATCATCATCATCGTCAACGCTTTCCGGCTATGTTGCCATTGCGCGCGCAACTATTACTCGCCAGGTCATGCGATCATTGGTCTGTGTCAAGAGTTCCGGTTTAATTTCTTTGTTTACATTTGCGACCCAGGTATAAGGTATCCTTTATAACTAAAGACAAAGGTGGCAACATTTTTCTTTGTAATACTAGTGTATACTTTTGATTTATGCAGCTTAATAAATTATAATTTTATCTTCAAGGTATGTAAATGACCAGTGAAAATTTTGTATTTTTAGTGCATTTCTTGATGTTTGCACCCTATATATTATCTACCCACCCTGTATAATGACCTTGACATGGTCATTGTGAGATTTAGAAACGTGTATGCTTTCAGGAAATGTATACTTTCCTTATACTCCTATGTATAGTTTTAATGCTAAAAATGTTTTAAGCAAAATCCATGTGATTTTTCCACTTTTAGCATATGTCACACAAAGGGGTCCCAACTCAGGGCACACGACCCTTAGTGTTTACGTAGAGTTAAATCCTTTTTAATACGAGGAGCAGTGTTACCCCACTAATATGAAATATTGACATTGAGATAGAGCTATATAAAGTGAAACCATTGGGTATCAAGTATATTCTACAATGATTATCAGCGACTTGACTGATTTTATCGCCAATTATTATGTTAAGTTGTATGAAGAGGTATGGAAAATTAGCCCTTGAACACGACTGGTATTTATAGATTTAAATCCTTTTCATACGAGGAGCATAAATGTTGCCACATTGATCTCAATTGTCAGAAATATAGAGCTACAAAGTGAACCCATTTACCTGAGCATCAAATATAAACTGCAAAGAGTATACTATATAAGCGACCTTACTGATTCGCCATATGAAGAGGAATGATAAATTAGCACAAACCGCAATTTTCAAAACTGTCAAATGTTATAGAAATTTGAAAGCGATATATTACCTATCCAAAACAAGAATCTTCAAAAAAGTAGAACACGAGGAGTGGAATTTTATTTAATCTGAATTATTTGGGATTCACCAAAGAATCGAACCCAAACTGACCTTTGAAGCATGACTACACGCTAATTTGAACTTGACAAAATAGCATACATAATCCTCACCTATATAACAGTATTCACCATACCATGTTCCCTCGCCGTAACAAACTGGCTCAATGTTATGCATTTTCTCCGCTAGAGTTAACCATAAAACGGCACAGACGTCTACATGGAACACGTTGACATTGTTCAAATGTTCACTTCAATTTCTCGCCATCATGGCCAACCGGCTAGCTGCTTCATATAGCCAAATTCACCAACACGATCGCCGTCAACTGACTGTTGATATTGTTCTAATGCTCACTTGAATCCTGCACCCTCGACCAATAATCACACCGCCGTCATAAGTGCTATAGCCAAATCCGCCTTCATCTGACTGTTGAAGATCGATGTTAAACATTCTGGCCTTGCGTTTTCCGTGAATATTTTTGTTATTAATTTATTAACCGTACTCACTCCCCGTATAATTGTATTGCTATGCACTTTACTCCGTCAGGTATCAAATGTTGTTTACGGTAATAAAGATCGCCTCCGGGGAGCCGCTGACCAGTGGCGTGCGCAGGATATTGTGACTGGGGGGGGGCCCACTTTAAAAAATGAAATTCCCCCGACTCAGGGGGGGGTAGGTTCAAAAAAATTCGCACGGTCAAAAAATTTCGCACAGTAAAAAAAATCGCACAGTCACAATATCACAGTCAAAAAGACAGCCAAGTAAACAACTACTAGGCCTATTGGACAATTATGGGCGTTTTCATCATTTTTTTCCATAACATTTCCTTTTTATACCAACCTGGTGCATAAATTTGTCGCCTACATGTACAATTTTGCCAACTATTTGTCTATTTGGATTACACCCCCCCACACACACAAAAAAATCTAGCGACGGTCCATCCCCCAACTGGCAGTAGTTTCCCCCGACTGGCAGTAGGTTCCCCCGACTGTAGACCAAACTGGGGGGGGGGGGCCTAGGCCCCCCCATCCCCCCCTTTGCGCACGCCACTGCCGCTGACTCAACGGTTCAAAGTTCCCGCTTAGTTTCACGGCCACTGGCGTTTGCGGGCCATGGCAATTTCGCATCGGCGACCATCCGTGCTTATAGACTTGTAGGGCACGAGATTAACAGAAATACCATTTTTTGTCGGAAAGAGCCTCCATTTGCTAGCGTTGATAAGCTTATTAAAGTTTCTCAGTTGCAATACCTTGACCAAACAATCATGATCAAGACAGGCGTTGCATGTAATAGTTCACTGATATGCATAATATAGCCGACATACACGCGTAGCTAATTCATGTCCGAAGAGCTAAAATTTCCGACTTCTGTATTCGTTGTAACCAAATAGCGTTGTGAATACATAGGACCAGCCAACGACAAACAAACCACGCGCACTCATTATGCAATAGAGGACAAAGACACTCTCGCGACTAGCTATCAACATGCATCTTTAAGAGTCAAGTACTTGACAACAAAAGGGTGATTTACAACTTCCTGAAGCAAAGTTGGTTTTAATCATACGAGATGATTAAAACGTCATTATATTATTATCATGTGATACAACTATCTATATTAAGTACATGTACATTCAAGTTTAAGTTTTCTGTGGTCGAGATTCTCAATCTCAATATGTATAGTAATACCTCCAACAACAGAAACTTCTAAAACTGAAAGAATAAAAGTTTAAAAATAACAAGATGATGATGGTGTGAGTGACTGTGATTACTAGTTATTAGTAACATAGGCCTATTCATGTTTTAAATTACTGTCATAATTATGTACAGTATCAAAACTGTGACGTCTTGTGCGGCACATAATCGCATTGGGTGCAGATTACTAAGTTAAACCAAATAAACACATACAATACGGACAACTAAAAATTCTGCCTGGCAACCATAATTTCCAGCTAGGTTGCCCGGCGGGCAACCAAATCTTTTTCCTTAATTCGGACACTGTTACACCCAATGCGATTATGCGCCGCGCTAGAAGTTACAGTTGTGATACTGCACACAATTATGACATTATTTTAAAACCCCAGCAGCTAATAATAGGCCTTCTAATCTTATTTTGCGACATGCGACTTTTAGCTAATTTGTAAGTAGACATGCGACACGGTTGAAAAATAGCCAAATTGCGACACACAATATCTCGCGAAGACAAGCCGACAGCCGTGTTATTTTGTCAACCCATGACCATGTGACATGTAGACGGTAGACCCCCTTTACTTTGGCAAATATACCCTGCCCCCCCCCCCCCCCCATCCACCCTTTCTCTCGTTTTTAAATTGTAATGGGGGTGGGGGCGAGGGGAGGCCTGAGATCAGGAGGCATAAGACATGCAAGATACTCACCAATTAAAACAACGGCAATGTATAGAGTTAGTGGCTTATAGGCCAACACATTCAATCAGCAAGCGAGTGGATCAATTCCTCCTTCATCCAAAAACTTTGTTTAACTTAATTCTACAAATGAATGATGTAATTCAAATTACCAGTATGAATTGTAATGAATCTACAGGTGACATATCGTGAATAAATTAAAACTATGTACGTATGTTAAATTTAATTCTACAAATGAATGAGGTAATTAAAATTACCAGTATAAATTGTAGTGAATCTACATAGTTGAAAATGAAGAAAAAAAAGAGTGCCATTTTGGGTGCTCAGTAAAGGTTAATGTAGCCAATGAGCAATGATACCTCCATTTTTGTTTCTCCTGTGTCTGTTATCTGTAAATAATTATTTATGGTATTTGGGTTTGGTAGGACTCGAGAGCAGAATGAATTTCATTTTCGTCTATACCTGTTTTGTTAACAACATGAATGACATTATTTTGAACTTGGGATTAGGTGTTTTTGCGGGTGAGAATCGAGAATGGTTGTTTAGTGTTTTAAAAGGATTATAAAATGTTAAAGGTAGCGGCCTAATCAACAACTTTAATGGACTTTGTTATGAAACCTTTGGCCCAATGTAACGTAAAATAGTCATTGCATTGTGGGATTCCATTTCGGTAGATCTCGAATGTGTGTATGATATTTTGAAACATAAATCATATGGCGATTGATAAATAATTCCGAACTTTTTTGCGCACTTGTCCGTATTAGCTGTTGTGCGCGCGTTTTTCGTGTCCTACTAAAAGGTTGGATCCTATAGTCAGATCAAAGACTCAGACAGACAGTAAAGTGACCGTCTTTGGTCAGATAGAGAGAGTTTAGTTACGGACGCGCTCACTCTTCCGGCGGTCACTCATCCTGATCATGTAGGCCTATTTCGGTAAGATAAGCTTCAAAAAAGGGACTTGATATCATTATCTTTGGTTACTGGACTAAAGTACTTTTGACATATTTGTTCGTCATTATGATCATGTTAAGAACGACACAATCTTGTACATATTTGGTTTCTGGACTAAAAGTATATTCTTTATATCATGTTCTCGTTGGCCGCTTTTAAAGAGCGACCCATCAGTATTTGGGCATCTTTGGCCGCTCTTTTATCAACATTTCGCTGGCTGCTTGATTTTAAAAGAAGCTATTTCGGGTAATAATAATTTGGAGATAATTAATTCACCAGGTTGTATTGAATTACCCGAAATTCTTCTGTGTCTCTCCATACATTTATATAAAAGTTCACATGGCAGCTAATCTGAAACACGATACTTCTCTCTAAGTTCACACTCAACACTGTAATATAAATTGTACGGTCCAGGGCCGCACAGTGGTTTTTCAATCATTTGATAACTTACTCGCTTGTATGAGATTCAATGGTGACATTTAAGGTTAACTAAGACCTGCGTAATATTAAACTTGGCCACTGGCACCGTTGCAAGTTAATTTCCCGGTTTCCGTACCTATCGTGATGCAGAAAACCCGAAGTGAAGCGTCGGACCGTTGATCGCGCAACTTATAAGTCTCCGCGTTATTTTTGGCAGTGACTGCGTACGCGTTGGACCATGGTTTCAAATACGCGCATTACGGTTCCGTTCCCTTTAAGTTTTGAGATTTTCCTGACCACGGAAATGGGGTAGTATCCAGGGTAATAACTCAAGTTGTATTCCTCCCAACTCTTTGATTTATTGCACCAGCTGTTAGTGCCTACAGCGCTTTGGGTACCTGCTCTGGCAGTTCCGACACTGGTTTTGACTGGAGTTATGTAGCTAGCCTTCGCACTAGAGTGCCGGTCATTGTGACATTTACTCAATGCAGATTTTGTGGATTTGTCGTGCTTTTAGGAACAGAAATGAATAAATGACATAATTTACCCACAAATCGTTTTTCGAACGAGCAATTTCGGTTGTATACATCCAATGTAACATGAAAAACAATATCATTTCTCAGTTATAAAATTTAAAATTCTCTCTCCCAACTCTCTGAGTTATTGCGACACCATGTGGATTGCCTACGGCGCTTCTGAGTAAATCCGCTTCTACCGTTGGTGCAGGGGCGACTTGGTATTTAGGCCTGATGCTGATGAAGGCTTTCATACTAGTGGGGGTTCTTGTGAAGATTTTTAAATGCAGAGTTGGCTGATTTTTCGTTATTTAAGGAACAGAAATGAACAATTGATATAATATAGCCACAAATTGAAGTTTCAACGGGCATATTCGGTTGTATATTTCGGAAGATGTGTAAGGGAATTTAAAATGTTTCATGTTCACTGTATTAGATTATACAACGCTGCAGAGCACGATAATTTCACCACACGTGGTTGGGCTCGCAACGCCCTGTAGTAGGCATGCATAACCAGCATGTGTCCAAGGACGTTAGTTCTGGCAGATGATCAATTGGCAACTGATGGTTGAAAAAACACCCAACGCCTAAATTGTTAGGTTTTGGCGTGATTTAGCCAGGTTATATAAATAATTTCTAGCTTTGAACTCCATTTCTTTATACACATAGTGCTTAGTATTTCAGATTTTATAAAATGTTGAGAAAAGTCCCCGGAAAAGTCTCAATATAGGATTTCTAGATTAGATTTTAGTTTTAATTATTAGCCCAATTGGGCTACATCAAATGCTAGATATAACGTGGCCAGACTGTATTGGCTATAGACAAAGTCGAGACTCGGGACACATGTTCATAGAGCAATTACTAATATCTTGGCCTGTCATTATGTCAAAAAAATATATCCAAATGGCGCAAAGCATAGAGGCGATGGAACCGTAATGGGGAAGAATGACACTTTCCGAATGCTCACGAGCATTTACGGAAAATACCGACGTACCTCCAATTTTGTCCCCATGATGGTTTCAAAATGGCGGCGGCATACTGGATCTCTATTTTAAATCTATGGGGTTTTTTTCAGTACACTCTAATCGCCAGAAAACAAATCTATATATACGAAGTTTAGTCCAAGTCATTCTGACTCAACCTGTATGTAGTATAGGGAAACGTTACATAATAGTGCTAATTAAGTAATTACAGTTAATTATTAATGAATCCGGAAATATACCTGTTATTTATCCTTATCGAGTTGACCATTGGTGATTATGCTACTGCTAAAAGCAGACTGCGGCAAGAATGTTTTCTTGTATAGGTTACCTTCAAATAGGGATTATGTAACAACATTTGACAGCGTGTTATTATACGGATCAGCCATTCTAAGATGTAATTATTCATATTGTACATGATTTGAAGAAGAAGACAAAATATGACATTCTTGTTCGTTCTATACACACAAGGTGAACATATCAAGACGTTATCTTAACATGGATAGTTGTCTATTGCTTTGTTTATACGTTGTTTACATTTGTATGGTGAGCTCTGTTGCCGATACTGAAGTGGTCCCCGTCGTCCGAGGCGAAACCGTGCAACTTCCGTGCGCCATCTCGTATGGGCTGCAGTGTTCCCAGGTGATTTGGAGTAGAATGCCCGTGTCCGGTCTGCCAGAGCATACAGAATACATCAGCTCTTGTACGAAGATCTACACAGATTTCATGCTCACAAGTTCATCGGCGACAGATAAGTTTTCCGTGCTACGATATGAAGAAAATGTAACGTTGATTATCAACGATGTCCAACCGGAAGACACCGCGTTTATATACAATTGTCAAGATGACAGCTTCCACAACCTGGCATCATATCAGGTGTCTTTCAGTCGGCCGACTTGTACTTCTACTATGATAATATCACATCGTAAAATTAGTACGACGAACGTTACGTTGACATGCTCGGTCGAAAGCTCTACGCTTTTAAAATGGTACGCTCCAACCGGGACTTTGTTATCGTCCAACGTACGTTCAACCGGTATCAAGAGTTTGACCATGGAGTTAACTCTGAACGATCGGCACAACTATGAACCTTTTATCTGTTCTGCGGGTGACAATCCTGACATTTCAAAGAATTCCTGTTTCGTGGTCCCCTTACAGGTCCCACCAACAGCTACTATCACTCCGCTAAATTATTACGCATTCGCTGGTAACAACGCTACGTTTTCGTGTATCCCCGTAATAGATTACCCAGCAACCAACATCCAATGGTCGGTGAACCAGAATAAGATTCCTTCTGATCTTAAGGATAAATATGTGGTGGACACCGCACACAATAAGCTTACTGTGACCAATGTCACGCGTGTTGATGGAGGTACGGTGGTTAAGTGCAGGGTTTTCAATGCAAATGGTTTGAAGTCGGGAAGCAGAAAAGGCATTCTTTACGTTAAATTGCCGACCGTTTCTACGCTAACCGTTTCTACGCCAACGGTGAGTATCACAGTATACCTTGTTTGGGTGGAAATGTTTGAAAAGGTTTAAAAACCAAATCCCATATTTGATTTTGTTTTAGGACATTTCGGAAATTGTGGAACATTCCCCCAAATTTGTGTGTAAAAAAACTAAAAACAACAGGAAGTACAAAGAAGCGTACGAGAATAGGGATGACAAGAGGTTGAGTAAGAACCCAAAAGGCGCAAGTAATTTGTGGCGAAGATCAAATAATGAAACGAAACATAAAAAAGCAACTTTGAACAAAATCCTTATCTTCGCGCCCATGCGCTCATTTGTATATACATTGTTCACTTTTATACCGACACTTGGCCGGTCATAAATTCTCCATTTCACAGATTATACAGGCCAATGGCTATGCCCTTAACCACTATTTTGATGTACAATTATAAACAAGTAACTTACCTTATTACTCCTCCTTGAAAATATCGCTATGAACTTGATGAGAAATGAGAAATGTCCCCTCTTTAATTTGAGATATTACACGTGAAGCATGATTTGATATCAAGGGAGTTACAGTACAAAAAAAAGATAAAGTACGGTTCCCATTTTCGTTTTTGATTTTTTTACGCGCGGACTTAGTTCGGGTCAAATTATTGATTATTTGTAGTGCTAATTCACCGGTCAAAAATGCCATGTGAAAATCGGCCGCATTGTTCCGATGGCATTAATACCTGTCATTATCGTCCCCGTGAATAATGTGAAAATGAAAATCATACTTTACTTTACATTTGGAATTGTAACTTGTTTAATAATAAACCATTCTTGGCACGCAATATCTCAAATTAAGAAGAAGACATTTCACAGCAGCTTTTTAACTTAATATATTAATGAAGGAGATATGCTCTTAGCGTTATCAGCTCATTTATTATCCGACAAGTTACTTTTTTGATGAGTTAACAACAATGTATGTCCCACATAATAGCCAACAAAGACAGCAGCCTAACAGCCTGCAAAACAGACACGTGTATTGCCCTATGGTCACTCTTTGGTCAGTTAAACAAAAGTGTTAATACTTTCCAAGCGGCGGGCGTCTGCAGACGACTTTCAAAAAATTCACGAAATATTTTCAAAAATTATTGAATTTGATTACCATATTTCGAATCACCATGAGAAATGCATTGAAATAAGTACAAACATGCCTAGTATTGGGTCAGTAATCATTGAGATAGACTTTGAAAATTGTGAATCAAAGGTTTCTGAAAAAAGGCAGCGGAACGTAATGAAACACATTCGTATGGGTTTAGATGCTTTGTAAACTTGCACAGTGATGTATATCTATGTGCCAATTAGTAAGTACTCTTATATTTTATTCGCAGAATCTCCCATCAACCATCGCGGCGATGACGTCATCAAATTATGAGAGCTCCCGAAGCCAGGATATGTTGACTACGATACTACAGACTGCGATAACAGCACGTGACCACACTATTACTACTGACAATAAAACAATATCCCATGCTGCACCAGTTGATCAAGTGAGTAGAAACCGGAAACGCAACGAGAAGATTATCGATATCGGATCGAGCTCGTCAAACATTGCTGTCATTATATTAGGGGTGATCGTTGCATGCGCTTTGGCCATATTGGCCGTTATTATGGTAACTGGGGTAGCCATCAAACGAAACGAAAAATCAACAAAAAAGACAACCGTCACCACGCTTGAAAACGAAACACAAGAAAATAGCATAGCAGCTGCAGCAACAACTCATTTGAATCCCCATGCATCGCAATTTGCAGTTATTTGCAAAAGTAAGACTAGAAATAAAACCACACATGATACGGAGGTTATATACGCAAAGCCCGTAAAGAAAGGCCAAACTAAAACCTGCGCGGTGAAACCTCTTGAAAATGTGCATTACTACTCGGTGACGCCAGATGAATCCCCTGTAGTCCACAATACTGCGTCTTCCGTTTATGCCCATGATGGTGTAAGGGCTCAGACCAATGAGAAACAAGTTCATATCAACATGATCAATATGGGGGCGTTTGCAAACGATAGATATACTGCAACATCATGAAGACTGCAATAGTGGAAAGAAGCCATTTAGTTTTCAAAACCAAAATGAATTTAAAACTTTTTAAACGTTGCAAGAATGATGTATTTAATCTTAACTTTGTGTGAAAAAATGAAGTCGATCGCATTTTTCGTTTGTCTTTGGTGACCCTCTTTGCTGCACAACCACATTTACCTGTTTGTTCACGAGCACAGTGATTTTCATTTGAAATGGCACACATTGCATTTTCATATTTGAATATCCCGCCAACAAAAAAATGGAAAATGTCAGTTTTGTATTACAATTTAGAACATTATACGCTTTCACAGCATGGGTATGATTATAATTGATTATGCTAACTCACGTGTAAACAAGAAAGGATGCATCGAATTCCAATAACATCACAAATGAACTCAAGTTTAACTCATTTGAATGGGAGACACGTTTTGCGATCTGATGCATATTTTGGGTATCTCGTGGACAAACGTGTGAAATGGGTGCACTGGTCAAAATGTTCACCAAAGGCAAATGGAAGATGATATTGACTTCATTTTTTCACACAAAATTAGGATTAAATACATCATTCTTGCAACGTTTAAAAAGTTTTAAAATTCATTTTGGTTTTGAAAACAAAATGGCTTCTTTCCACTATTGCAGTCTTTTTGACTCACCCTGTATAGTGTATGAGACTGTTTTAACAAGGATGCCTCTAAAATATACTTTATGTATAGTTGTTTTATAAATGGAAACAAAGATCTGATTTGATTTGATTTGAAATATACCTTAGCTATAAGCTATGGGTGTGTATCCATTCAAACCATCCTTGCCTTCCATGACCTAGTGTGAATTTCAAATGGGATTTCCTGCATCGGTGACTCCATCTTGAATCTACACTCCCTGTGGGGAAGACTGAAGTCATGTTTTCCATCTGTGACTGATATTTAAGTGATCATTATGTTGTTTGACTACTTTAACTTATAAACTAACTTAACATTTTGAAACTTGATGGTTTCAAAAAGACTTTAAAAACTCATCTGTTTAAGATTGCTTGATTTGACTGATTGACTTCTATGTAACTGTTTTTATATTTTAACTGTTTGTTTGCATCGGAATAGGTTGTCTAGATAGATGGCGCATTATAAATGCATTATTATTATTATTATTTTCCACGCGGCAGGCGTCTGCAGACAGCATTCTTAAATGTCACAAAATATTTCAAAAATGTCATAATTATTGAATTACATTACCATGGAATCACCATAAAAAAATGCATTGAAATAAGTAAAAACATGCCTAGTTGGTTCATTAATCCGTGAGACCTTAATCTGTTTTGTATATGGTAAAACTATTAGCCGCATGAAAAGTGTTAAGAACATAAATTATACATAGGAACATTGATAAAAAAAAAATTAAAACAATTGTTTTGTTTCTTTGCTTTCATAAATGAAGTTATACTGGGTGTGTCAAACAAAGCGTCCCAAGAGTTAAGCAAAATAATTAGAAATACATCTCATATCTTCTTATTTACTGTTGGTAAGGCCTATTATTCCGCCATCAAATACACTTGATTCTATTGAGTTTCACCACGTAACTACCGATATATGATCAATTCAGTAACAAGATTGCGAATCCCACTTTGGCCACTTTTAAACAAGATACTTTTTTTCAACTGAAAACAACTGCCTTTGTGATTCCGATGATGATTTTAGGATATGTCAATGTATTGTTTAAAATACCATCTTAAATTAAAATATTTTATGGTATGTAATGGACAATTTGGATGAAAGTATGTTTTCTGTTCAAATTCAAATAACTATCAACATTTAGTAGGTAGATTATTAATTGTATTGACTATGTTCAATTACACACTGAATGACGATTCTAATAAAAGAGCTCTCTTCACATGAAAAGTGACCAAAGCTGAATTTGAACATGCCCGAGTAGATTTACCATAATGTGATAATGGAAGCTCCAAAATGGATAGAAAATAGATTCTTATGGCACATCACAGATTGCTGAACATGATTACTAGTATTTTGCGAACAATGTTTATATTCTTCATGGCCATGGCCACTGTTAAAACGGTGTTTTTAAAAATGTGTTAAACAACCCAAATTAACCAGTGCATCGCTCAACGTTGTTTAACACCTTGAACAATGTTGCTCAACATTAAATTAACTTGTTTGACATTTTGAGCAACATTGTTTAAAATGTTAAAAAACGTTGAGCATGCATGGAACAAATATAAACAGCGTTTTTACAGTGTGTACAGTTAAAAAGTGTCGCTGTCTACAACCAGACGTTGAGTCTGAAATGATATCAAACCTTGACATACTTAATTACAATATCAGGAAGTCATTTATGATGTATTGAATTGAATTGGGTAATGGACATTTCTTAAAATCCATCCAGGAACTTGTTTAGCCAATCGATTGTGCGTGATAGTGTGACTGAAAACCCAGCAAACATCCTGGCGTTTTCTTCTATGTATCTCCTTCACGCAACACAATCCACTTCATATTGTGGTATCTAGCATTGCACCTACATTTATGCCGTGTACCATATCGCGATGTGTTTACGTATAGGAACTATAATGTTAGAGTTACAAGCGTATTTGTGATCTGCTTAGTTACTTTTTGAGAACTGTAGACTAACACTATAATTAACACTGTTAATCATTTTTGACGCTTTTAATTATGTATTTCATTACAAATTATGATTAGAGATCAAATGTTAGTGGAACTGAAAATAATGCAATTCATTGTGAACCCAATTGTACTCGAGATGAGTACAGGAAAAATACAAACATGAACTCTCTCTAAGATTACGGTTGGTTTCACAGCCGAGATGCGCTACAAGCAATATATAGGCCTACTATCTCGATATTGTACCGTTTCCGACATTTTTACCACAACATTTCTACATCGTCAACAAAAAGAAGATATTTAATTGAAAAGTGGTTATATCAGTTATATAATTTGCATTTTGCCTTGTTTATAATTTCTGTTGTCAGTACATGTAGGCATGAGTTGCCGATAGACTCCCTGTTTATATGCCAGTGTGGCAGGTGCACAAAAACATATGGCAGGTATTTTACGTAATAAAAGATAAAACAGATCGATAAAACCTGTTTTTTTTTCGAATCGAAAATCAGGTTTTTCAATCGAAAACCCCGGTTTATCGGCAGATAAAAACCATGCTCGAAAAACAGGTAACATGCACGTATAAACCTAGTTTATTGGCCGCAAAACCATGTTTATCGGTCGAATTTGATAAAGCATGTTTTTTTCCGAAATGAAAAACAAGTTTATCGATTACAAAAAAAAGTTTATATCGATTCAAAAACAAAGTTTATTGATTCGAAAAACAAACTTTAGGCCTAGACAAAATTTATCGATTTGACAAACTTATTTTGTTGATAAACCTAGTTTATAGGTGCCATATATGTCCCTTATTGTTTTTATCTGTTGTTAATACATTTTACTCTTTCCCTACAATCCCAGTACATGGCTCTCGTCTCGTGTGACTGTTATAACGCCCTCTGTGATTTATACGATGGGTAAAAGAGTCCCTTAAAAGTGTCTGTCGTGAAATATCAAAACGGCCTTTACTTTATTGAACTCTATGCCAGCCAATCTACTGACCTCAAGAGCACCAATCAGGAACTATACCATCATACAACAGGAAACCGGAAATAATTCCAACATCCCGAACCTGTGACACAAAATCGCAACATATAGCATGATTATGTTAACACTTTACACGCGGCTATTAGTTTTACCACATACAAAAACAGATTTGTCAGAAACCTCTCCCAATTTTCAAAGTCTATCTCAAGGACTACTGAACCAATACTAGGCATGTTTGTAGTTATTTAAATGCATATCTCATGGTGATTCCAAATATGGTAATTAAATTTAACAATTTTGACAATTTTTGAAACATTTTGTGAAATTTTGGAATGTCGTCTACAGACGCCTGCCGCGTGCAAAGTGTTAACTTTGCACGTCTGCAGACGACAGTTCCAATACCTCGCAAAATGTTTCAAAAATGTCAAAATTATTGAATTGCATCCATATTTGGAATCACCATGAGAATTTAAAAAAAAATACCTACAAACATTCATAGTATTGGTTCAGTAATTATTGAGATAGACTTGGGAAAGGTTTCCGTTCAGGTAAGATGTTACTAATAGTTAATGATACATAGACAAATAAAAATAAGCGCACCAAACAAACACCCCACCCGACAAACAAACGGGGTAAATATACATAAACACAATTATGTTTGTAGCCTTGGTTCAAGGCGACTCTATCCTATATTTGCCACTGGTATACTAATGATCTGTGTTTTGATTAAGAAAAAGTCAATGTAAAGCAACGAAAAAAACCTGTTCGATGGGCAATACCAACCCATTTTTTCCCGAAAATGAGATATTTTTTGAACACATTTTTAAAACTATTTCTCTTTTCCGGGCTTTTTTTAATTCCCTTTTCAGGAAAAAAATGACTCCCCACAACCAGCGTAATTATTAGGTTGTTTGTACGGTTGCCCGAGACAACCAAACTATGCTACGGGCAACCACAATACACTTTTGCAAACCATGGTTGAAAGTTCGTTAAGGATCACTGGAGTGATATGTGTGACAAAAACATCACGCTCGTTAAAAAGTATTTGGTCCGATTGTTGGCCCGATTTTCAACTTGATGTTTTCTATTTTGCATGAAAGGTCATCCTTAAAATTGTAGCATTCCAAAGTTTGAGTTGCATAACTCCCATGGTTCTTATTGTAGAAGCACGAGGTACCAAGACAATTGCCCATTGAGTAGTACACAAACTGGCTGGGGATTAACCACCTTTGGCAGTCATTCACCACATTTTAGCGTATCATTTCTAAATGGAACATCTGGGCGCCCCTAAGGTTTTACTGACATAAAGAGAAAAATATGGGGATTTTTCTGATATCAAAATATCATGCTGTGAAGAAAAAAATCATAGCCCTAAAAAAGTGATCAGAACATACACCTGATGTTTTCTATTTTTAACATTTTAAATGTTAGCGCTACATTGTTGTCTTAAATGGCTATCAAACGACATATCGGACAAATGCGCATCATCAGTAAGTAATGCAAGTCTATCTATTATGAGATATACATGTATAAGGTCTTAATTCAGATTGACGCATTTGTAAAGAAACTGCTTCGGACTTTGTCTTTAGTCGATCGGTACCAAATTCTATGGCTAAGTTCATCTGTATAATAAATGTGACTTGTTATTTTTTACTGATGACATATGATAATTTTGTCCACAACTGTGTAAAGGCTTCACTTTAATGATAGTGTTCAAACATGTAGTAACATAAACTGGTGTTATCATTTATATAAATACTTGACATGTGAAACTGTCTACCAACCAAAAATTATTTCCGTGTTGAACCGGTGTAGCAGGAGACATAGTCCCCTGCAGCCATGGTCCGCCCTGTTCAGTAAATTCAGTGGTAAAGTATAGGCTCATCTCTATACGTAACACTTTTCACGCTTCATTCCGTGTATGGCCGGACTATGGATCCCCGGTTCCAGAGGGAGGGGGCATGGCCGACTCCTTTCACAGGTACAATTATATCACAAGTTTGAGACTGCTTACTGTGCAAAAGCCTATTTGTAGCTTATGTGTTTTGATCGGTAGTTTCGGTTTTGATCATCGTTGATCCCCCGCTGTTAACATTTTACATTTTACGGCTATTAGTTTTATCGCGTGAATTACTGAACCAATACTAGGCATATGTTTACATATTTAAATGTATTTCTCATGGTGATTCTAATTATGGTGATGAAATTCATTACATTTTGACATTTTTAAACATGTCGTAAACAATTGGAACTGTCGCCTGCAGACGACTGGCGCGTGGACAGTGTTAAAGCAAGAATTACATTATAACATGAACCGACTTCAACTTCTCTCAAAGATGATTAGGATTCGACAGATTACCAAAGGGTAAATAGCGCCCTCTATATAAATATCAAACAGTCTATTCACGCAGGCACCATTCCTCATATAATAATACTATTTACGTAGCCAAGAAGAAAAAACGGTTGCAAAATAAAGTACACAATCAGTAAATACAATGATATTTAAATCGAATAGTAATTAGTGACAAAACAAAATTATAACACTTTTGCGAGATTAATTTTACCCAAGCCTTTTGAGCTTTACTCTTCACATTTTAACGGTTACAAGTTTGGTGTGTTTTGTATTGCATTAATCTGACGATTTTGTTGATACCAATTCTGAGACTTTGACACTTTCGATTTGATTTCTGAAAAGAGAGATTTAATATAACATTGTCTCGTTTAATGATTTTTCCCACAATACATGCATGGGGTTTATGTTGTAAACAATGAAACCGATAGTATAGTTATCGAGTGCAGTTCCTTATTTCGACGAAGCAGGGTTTTTTTCAGTACTTTTCTTGCGAAATCAAGTAGTACTAAAGTCATTGTCGCAGTGTCGTACTTTAATTACTTTAGATCATAGAAGATTAACGCTGGCTTCCAGAATGTTAATTGTAAATACGATGAAACATTTTTTTAGGATTCGTTAACGCGATGTATTATTGTTATACAGTCATTTTTGTATTAGTAACTCTGCGACATGTATGTCAATCATACAAACAATCCTTGGTTGAAGAACAATCGGTGATACAAGGAGATGGTATCTTTCTTGACTGTCCAATTCCGCATGATGTACAATGCGGCCATGTTGGTTTGTATATATACAATGCTTCATCGAGTAACTTTTCAGAGATAAGCTTCTGCGACAATAAGCATACCGTAATACAGCTCGCACCTGAGAAAGGGAAGCGGTACAATATTGTGTTTGAAGACAATATTCTTACTTTGGAGATTAACAATGTGAAGCTAATCGATGACGACTTTGACTATATTTGTAGATCTTGGTATGACGACACCGACATATATAAGGTGTTTAAGCTCTCTGTCTTGCAACCAATCTGTACCGCCGAATACACTAACAATATAAATCTACTGGAGCATTCTGCTGGCAAGTATTTAGCCACCATGCAATGTTCGATTTCCTCAAGCACAACACTACATTGGATTGAACCAGATGGTTCCCAAATCTCAAATGAGTTTAAATCAGCAGATGAACCTTTATCAGTAACGTTATATCTGAATGACACAGATAATTATGATGAGTTCAGATGTATTGCATCTACCAGTGCATCCTGTACAGTTTCGCCTCTAAAGATACCTCCATCAGTTGAAATCGACCCTGTGACGTCAACAGCTAACATCGGCGATGATGTTGCATTTAGATGTGTGCCTATGATAACTCTTCCAAAAAACGTGTATCGGTGGATTGTAAATCGTCAACCAATATCGAACGACACATCCAAGTATTTCGTTGAACCAAATGGATTAGAGATTGTCATTCGTAATGTAACGGCTCAAGATAATGGCACTACAGTTAAATGCAGAGCGTCACACAAGAAGAGCAAGACAAATGGTGTCGCTGTAGCTACTTTACTGATTAACAGAGACAGTGATCATGTGGGGACAGAGGTAAGTCGTATAGTTTAATAAACACAAAAGCAGTATACAGACTTAGGTTAGGTTTCCATAACGGATAGCAAGATATTACGCGCCGTGTCACACACAACAATATTTGTGATCTTACAGACAACCCCATTAAGGATACTAATACTTACCTACAATTATCTTTTAAACCAGAAATGTAAATCAGTACACCGACTTTGTAGTATTGACACCCTATCATCTCAAGTGTTTAGACTCAACTACCTGAGTCTAGTGATTACTGGAACAAGTACTTATCAAAAGATATGTCCATATCAGTAATTAGTCTTGGTAATAGCTATTATAGCTGAATCAAATGGTTGGTTTAACTGGGAAATGTTGTTTAGCATTCCCACGCACAATATGCTCATACCTTAAACCACAGCTCCTGATGAACCGAAAGTATTGAATATTGCACCGTGTGCAAGACGATGATCAAGTATGGATACCCCGCCTTTAAAGGCGGGAACCCTACATCGGTTAATGCTAGCAACATAAGGTTCGTTTAGGAAATTGTTTTTATGTTCACTCTTTACTGTCTGTCACCAAATTACGAAGTGTATGGCCATGCCCGTATGTATTTGGTGAGCTCTTCTGCTGGGTTCTCCCATATAAATAATGAAAGTTTAAATCAACATCACGGTTTGAACATGAATGACATGTAGCAAATCATTTGGGATGCGATAAAATGTTCCACGTAGCATGCGTCAGTGTATCGTCTAAATACATTGGGTAATCACAATCTTTTTCCAATTTAAGTATGCGTGTGTTACGTATAATAATTGGCTACTTTGTATTGTTTGGTTTTTGTTGTTGCAATATTGTATTATATTTACATTTTCTTAACAAGTATACTATATAAATATTATCTCTTATTTACAGCAAAGTTTGACTTTGTCAACCACCAGTACCACGACGACATCTCCACGAAACCCTACAATGACAACCAACCGCCCACAGGATTATTCGCTCCCCACAGTTACAACTACTGAAATTGATATAACTGATATTGACATGCATGATAGGTCGAAAAAACCTAACAGTCCTCTCGATACTACGAAGGCTTTTGATTCAATTGACTTTAGTCGGAAAAATAATTTACCCTCATGGCTGATACCTTCCACGATATTTGGGGTTCTAGAGGGCTTGATCTTTATAATAGGAATGTTGATGGTGTGCGCTGTGAAAAGGAAAAGAGCGCTGACACACAATGTGAATGCGGACCCCGACGTGGACCCAAATGCGGATATTGATTCACTTTATGACACTATTACCGATGTTAAAGGGACAAGGCAAACTGAACACAGTGCTGCCCCAAAAGCAGATACACACTCCGTAGACATAGTAGACAGCAATCGAGAAGTAGTGGGCACTCCTTTATTGCTGATGCAAGTTGATCTGCACTCGGTAGTATCGATTAATACCGTCAAATCGGACACATTGACAGTCCACAATGACAATATGTCTGTTCCTTCTCAGCAGAAAGCAGAACAAACCAGTGATTTATCAAAAGAGGATTGTATCAAACGAGCGCTTAATAACGACGGTAATGAACCAAACTCATGCTTATCGAACTCACTCTCAGACGCCGAAGATCATGATTCGTGTTTCTATTACACTCTTGAGAAGGACAGTGTTTGTGACACCTGTTCTATGACTTCGCAGACTATTAGTGATGCCGAAATAGTATCAAGTGAGAACAATGCGGATGATGTTGTCTACGCCATACCTTTACAGAAAGGTGGTGGACATACCACCGTGAGAGCAATGTCATGTACCGCTGATGTACTGTTAAAGTCACTTCCTGATGGTATTGGGAGCAACGCTGCGGCAGATATGTCGGCACCACCAACGGCAACAGATGAAGATCCGTATGAGATAGATGATACGATATATAACACAATTGATGAAGTCAAAACCTCATCCCAGTCTCCAATCGAAGGTGATTGTGTTGCACATATGACGCAAGTTCCCGGTGAAATAACAGATTGTGTTGCACTGATGGTAAAACGTTCCGATGCAATCCCAGCACGCTTGAATGAAGAGCATGCCGACCAGTCAACATTGCACGAGGTCAACGACCAAAAGGAAATCAGTAAATCGACCGTTGCCACAGATGACGACATCATCTATCCGAAGTTTCCAATGGACATGATGGAAGGCGCTTGTGTTGCACGCCTGATAACAATTCCCAGTGCAGACTCTATGAAAGGAGCGCATGCTGATCCTTCAATATTGTACCAAGCGGAAATCGACTCGTTGTCCATTGTTAATGATGACGACATCATCTACGCGCAACCATTACAAAAAGGTGGAGGACATAAAACGATCAAACCGGATTCGTCAATAGCAAAAGATGACGACGAACAGAATTATGACCGGCAAAGTGGTATAGTTCGTGATCCAGAGAAAAAAATGGTATCAAATGATGACATGGGTACTGATGAATCATTCTATACTACTATTGACGATGTTAATAGTAAGATCAACATGACACATCAATGAGGACAACAATGAATCAGTTAGTGATAGTATTTGGTAAATCGCATCGTCTTTTGTGTTTGATGCAGCGGTTCTTAACCTTTTTGGCCCCACGACCCCATCAGACATTATTGGTCAGTACCGCGACCCCGCCCCAAAAAATAAATAAATACAAATACAATAAATAAATAAAAAATTGAAGAAAAAAACACACCAGCCCGATTTATTAAAACTGAAACTGTTTCATGATGCGAGCGTAGCGAACATTACATTTTGCATTATTTGAACGTTTACTTTGTGTTTTTCTAAGCCTTTTTAGAGCGAAATATTAAAATGTTTTTTCCAACACTATAAGTATGACCCCTTCATGACCCCCTGGCAAAGACCCAAACGACCCCCAGGTTAAGAACCGCTGATGTAGATGATCCACTCTATAAAACCATCAATTCATTTCAAGACTTTGCACTAACAATGTACTTATTTTCGAATTAGTCTTCTGCACCAGTCGCACAGCTGAAGAATTTCTGTAGAAGTCGTATTGCTGCGATTCTATAGATGGTGTGATCGGTGACGTAGTGCCCGGCAGTACGCGTGCGCACTTACAGGGAATGTACTTTAATTCACACTTGATTGATCATTACTTACCATGCTTACGGTGTAATAGTGCAGTAGTCATGGTCTGCATCCCTAAGCACAATGAGAGACCAGGTACTAAATCTGGTTGCCCGGCAGTATGCGTACGCACCATAAGGGCATGTTCTTTTAAAATTGGCGCTCAGTGATGTGTGTTTTGCTTTCGAATAGTATGTATGCAGTAGTCATGGACTAGTACCTCTAACATGTCTTTAGACCAGGCGCTAATCAATTTGTAAATACTACTGATGTAAATAACGGTCACCTCATCTATATGAACAGTTTAAATCAAAGTTTAATGGTTGAATTAATGGTGCGTCTTTCGTCTATTTAGCATAGAGTATCACCCTATTACATCTATGTGATCTGGAGCATCGGATACCATTATGTGGCCCCTTAGGACTTTTTTATAATAGAAAACTGTACACTTTAAACATATCCTAGGTAGTTTTATAAATCTTATTTTGAACGTCATTTATAAAATGATTTTGATATTGTTTTTATCACATGCATTGGAAATGTCCTACTAATATGAAACTGATTCCATTTATATAAAGCGCCTTTAATGTGAGAACAGACACATATACACATGATTTATAACTTCAGTTTCGTTTTTGAAATAATGGCATCGAAAGTGGTCATGCATTATCATAACATTGAACACTTGCATGTGGATCTGTAATGAGCAA
>CM069455.1:56019773-56124712 GCA_035610835.1 Ophiura sarsii | reverse complement strand
CCTTCCATCCATTTCGGACGCATGATCTCTTTGTGTGCACGCGTTCGTCCGATATGTCTGGGGAGTCCGAACCACAAATTGCAGTGCTGGAACTGCTTTCTCGCACAATGTCATGTGCTTTTTAAATTGTAGGTCGTTTCTCGTTCAGTTTTTCTTTTTTAATGGTGTTAGTCTGCATTCTTATCATGTATTTTTGGTATTTTGTGATATTTTTCATGTAAAGCGCTTTGTGTTGTTTGTAAGGCGCTATATAAACACGGTATTATTATTATATTATTATTAAATAGATTGTTCACATTTGATTTTTAAATGTCCAGATTTTTAGGAAGAAAAAAACAAAAGACAAAAACGCCCGACAGACCGACCCTACTTGACAGGTCCGCCCGCCCATAAAACAGGGTGGGCCTTTTTCGTCGCCTAAATGACAGATTTTCACAGTACTGCGTTAACATGTGTTTATACTTTCCATGTCTTAATTGTAGGCCTACTACGCATGCTAAGGTTACCACGCGTCCACGACAATTATCTGTGTTTAATTTCCTTCTTTCACTTACCGCAGGGTAATAGCTTGATATTTAATAGGTAAATGTTCTCATTTGTATTGAACATTATGAACCTCGGTAAGGGCCGCGGAAGGATGAAAGGAAATAATTGAATGCCGACACTTTGGAACCCGGTACTATTTCTTAACGGAATAAATCGTATTGAAAACTGGAAACCATACCAAACCATAGCTCATTCTTCGGCTGCCCTTACTTGAATCTGAACATTATTGGAACTATTCCCAGAAAGCTAAAAATAACCGCGCGACCAGAAAACCGCACTAGTTTTTATTATTGTTACCACGACAGTTACTGTATCTCTTTGTGTGTACTTCCTTATTTCAATTGCGACAACAATAAAGTAATAGCTTGATATTTAAACGTATCCTTCCTCATGGCTATTCGAAATAAGTAATAAACTGTCCATGGAAAGTCGAAAATAAGTGTGCAATAGATGCATGTACATGTACACACTGTCTTTTGGTCGGGGTATAATAAAACTGAAAGAAGCTTTTATGTAACAGTTCTAAGTAAATGTGAATTTTAAATTGAATTTTAAAAGATGAATATTTTCCTAGCAAACATTGTTCCTCATTTGAGATCCTTCCTTAAAATGTTCATGACCAACTTCAATTACTCACAGTGTTAACTTTATGAGAGTATGTTAGGTTTGCGTCAATATATGGGGTGTCAAAAAGTGTCCCGTGATTAAAGCAGGGGTCTTGCAAGCACAACATTGTGCATTATATGCTAGAAAAATAACTATCGAGCCCAACTTGCGTAATTATATAGAACAAAACACCATACAGGGTGTATCAAAAAAAATAGGATTCTGTTTCATGAGGGTCTAATACTTGTCAGAAGCACTGGACCATGACCATTTTACCACTAGTGCAAAGCCCAATCAATAATGATAATATACTGAAAATCTGAAATCAATCTGATGAAAAATAAGATCTCTAGCATAAGTTGCGTAAACCATGTCATTTACTAGTCTGAACAATGGGGTTTACGAGTACGAGTACATACAACACGAGTACAAACCCGAAAATGACATGGTTTACATTTCAATTATCTGCATTCATAAACATTGTATCATCTATCAATAACAATAGCAAAGGTTAGTTTGGCATTCCTCTTAATTCTGGCACACCACAAATTTGATGCATGAATATTTCTGTGCAATGTTCAATGTTGCTCAATGTTCTCATATGAGAAAGCCTCAGTGTGAAAGCACATAGGCCTATGAAAGTTGTGGTAAGGAAAACACTAATGGCATGTCAAAATTACAAAATAG
Source organism: Ophiura sarsii (assembly GCA_035610835.1). Lineage (NCBI taxonomy): Eukaryota > Metazoa > Echinodermata > Ophiuroidea > Amphilepidida > Ophiuridae > Ophiura > Ophiura sarsii. The sequence continues at coordinate 56,122,873 of CM069455.1, read as the reverse complement.
TGCGTTTATACCAATCATAGAGAGAAAGGGCATTTAAAACCATTCGCAGACAGGTAAAATTGGCCTTGTAAGTCAACTTCGATTTCTTCCATAAGCATCATAAGAAGTAGAATTTCCCTTTTAACCTATTTAACACGTAATCTTGCAATTTTACGTTACGTTACTCTACGTCGTGTACCTTTACTGTGTGAATTTGTACATACTACAAAATGGGTTGACTTGCCTAAATTGTCATACTTTCCTTAATTGATGATGGATTTTTCTCATCTTTTCAGGATTTTAACTTTGTTAGTTGTACTTTACAATGAAATCAATTTAGTCATGGTTCAATGGTTTTAATAAGGATTAAATCCATGCTGAAAAAGAGTCCTATTTTTTTGATACACCCTTTAGGCCTACTTGAGACAAAAATGGATAAAAACTGCCATCTTTCAACATGCAATTTTTAAAATTCGCGGCAATCGAAAGTCCCGGTGTCGATGAAGTCATAGTTATACAATGCACATGCGCAAATGTTAGCACCATAACCATGGTTTCGAGACATTTCATGAGGGGCATAGCCCCGAGGAAAATACCAAGGTATGGAGGTAAAATGTTACTATTCTTTTTCAAAACCCTATAAATCAACTGATCAAAGTCATCAAGTAATCATTCATTAACGTCATACAATGAATCTGTTTTTGGAAACACACGTCAAATGTTCATCATATGTACATTTGTCTTTGATTTAACAACCAACAAGTAAAACGTACTTGCCAACGATTCAACAGCGGTTGAACGCAAAATGGCAACACGCAAGTAAGTAAATGGTGCGCTTTGTCTTTTTGATACAACACGCACTAAGCGGAAGTCATTCATGGGCGTATCTATGACCCCTTGCGAGTACAGATGCCAAGTAAGGTTTGCGTGCCGGAGTAAGAGGAGCCATGGTCCCCTGGGGCCATAGTCTGGCCTCCATAGACATACACGGAATGTAGCGTGAACCTTAAGATGTGGTCACAGCATTATCAACAAATGCAACAGTCGAAGGGCCTGGACTGTCGATATTTGCTTGAGTTTACAACGTGACCAAAACACTAAAATGCTTTAGGGCAAGTTTTAAAAGTACGGGTCCTAAACAAAACAGGCGCTAACCGCCGGGCAAAGAACAATGGCAACAGCCGACCAAATGCCCGGTATGACCATGGAGGAATACTAAGGAGGACTTACTCTTTTAGAAATCGAGAACAGTGTGGGCGCCCTCGCAAGAACTTGGGACAATCCAGTTAAGGTTTGAACTCTATAAGACTGCCACAGTTCCGCCTAGAGTTAGCCTGCATTGTCATGGCGTTTTAACATTACGTGTATAATTTGTATGACTGTTTCGGCGCGAGCCCGCAAGAGCGTAATAAGTCTTACTCTTCTGATTTGAAGAACGGTTCGTTACAATAGACTTGTAAAAGATCTTTGCATTAGTCTACGGTGGGGGGGGGGGGGGGGGGGGGGGCGGTAACAAGTCACAATTTGTGAATTTATATAAAGGGGCCAAGGGTCGCCAGCTTCTGAGTGGCATATGTAATGGCAGCGGCCCCTACCATAATTTATTAATGTTAAAATACCTTAATAGTGTTCGTGCCTTTATTTAAAGGATTTAAAAAACCGTTTCTTCAGATATAGAAATATGGCACCATTGAATCCGTTTACACCACACTTAAAGATAATAACGAAGCAATTACATTTTAAGCATTTGATGTGGCGGCTAAATAGTAAAAACGAGATTTTTTAAGCCACCAATATCTCAACAGCTAAATTGTCAGTCCTACATTAAACCGAGACCATGATATAAATTATTGCAAATACAAATGAGTACATTTATTCCTGTCGAGTCTCAGTTTATTTTTGGCCGTACGTAGCCTCTCCGCTCAACAACGTAGACGCCATTATTATTTAAATTTGACCAAATGGATATAAGACCAAGTGGAAATTTATAATTTATTATTAGACCAATTGGCATTAGACCAACTGTTTTGTTTTGTTTGATGAGCTGACCATTACTGGCCAGTTTCTTTACATACAAATGTTACGTCTATTTGGAAACATCATAAAGGATGCTCCTTTTTTGGACGTTACAGTGATTGCTCTTGGTGTTTGTGACAATCGCTTGAGATGGGAATCGAACCCACAACCTACAACTGTGTTTTAACAAAGTGGTTATTTGACTAAATGGTTATTAGACCAATTGGATGTTAGACCAACTGACATTTAGCCCAACTTCCCGGGGGGGGGGGGGGGGGGGGGGGGGGGGTTCTCACATTGATATGGTATACCGTATATGTGCCTACCTTTTGGGGTGCCTTTTCGCAAAAATTGGTATAGCGATGGGGTGGTTTTCATCACACACCAAAGCACCCAATTGGCATAAATTGGGTGTATTTTGAGGCATTTTTGGTAAAAAGCGCCCAATTTGTGCACAATTGGGTGCTTTTCTAACTAAATTGGTATATTGATGGGTGGGAAATTGGCCAAAAAATAGGTATAGAGAAAGTCACATTTTCGAAGTCCGGGAGGCACATCCACGTACGATTTTGGCGAAAGAACCCAACGGGCCCAACTTGTCTTACACCAATTTGGTATTAGACTAAATGGGTATTACTATTAGACAAAATGGTTTTAGACCTACATGTAGTGGCAAGTCACCCGCTGCACATGCTGCCGGTATAGGCCTACATGTACATGTACATGCAATTCAATTTACCGCCTGTCCGCGTCAATTTTTTAGACTTATCCAAGTCTTACTCTTTATTTACGCTAAAGGATAGGCTAGGCGAAAGTTGAATTGAAACGTGTATTTATGTATTTTATTAGTGTAAAGTGTATGCGGGTTTTTATTTTGTTTTCTTGTTTGTAAGAATATTTGTTGGCGCTACTGCATAGCTAGCTATGGACACACCAGAAATGTTAAGTATCGACCGTAATCGACGCACACGTTTAGAAATTGATAACTACAATGCAAGATCTTGTTCAAAGGCTAACCCCACCCGGACGAAACGGTGATAAATTCCCAAGTCCTGTAGCCCCAGTTGGATTGTCCGTATTTTGGTCGGACAAAACAACAATTAACAGTTCAAGCCTTAACTGGATTGTCCCAACTTCTTGCGAGGGCGGTATCACAAGTGCGCGACGTTCAGTTTTTGTTCGGGAAAAACATAAGGGTCTATGTACGATGACTTTAACTACGATGTTATTTTTTCATTGGCCGTTTCTCCATGCTGGTCCCGGCATTTAGCCGGTCCCGTCTGTCTTAAAAATTGTTTCCATACGATTTGAACGTTGTATCGGAGTAACAGCCGCCGAGAATCTCAGTAGCAGGGGCTGGTATGACTCTTTACCACCCTATTTACTGTACAGGGCGGGCGTTCTTTTTTCAATAACCCGCCATCCGCGTACTGCATTATTAATGAATCGGAGACGTTTGATTGGGGTATGTCTGACATACATATTCATGAGGGTATGAATCGTTGTTAAAGCAGCAGGGGTTCGGCGTCGCATTTTTTGTTGTTGTTTTTGCAGCGGGTGTTAAAGGTATATTATGTGATCTTTCCAGGGAACGCCCTCAACATCGAAAAAAAAAATTGAAAGAAGATTTTCTTGCAGATTTACATTTCTGATCATAAATCGTACATACATTCCAAGTTACAGGGCGATACGATTCTTAATTACTTCAAAATCATGATTTTAGAGTGAAAATAAACTGTCGGATAACACCGACAGTTTATATTTTCACTCTAAATTCACTCTAAAACCATGATTTTGAGGTAATTAGGAATCGTATCGCTCTGTAACTTGGAATGTATGTATGATTTATGATCAGAAATGTAAATCTGCAAGAAAATCTACTTTCTAAAAAAAAAAATGAATAGAGGGCGCTCTCTGGAAAAGATCACATAATATGCCTTTAATATGCCGTATTCGTTATTAAAGCTATTCAAAGTATACAGAAACCTGTGAATTTTGATTTATATAGTGCCGTGTAAGAATTAGGTCATTCATGCGTGTTTTGTTTCTCGAAATATTAAAAAACAAATCAATGCACTTGCGCTAATGTTGATAAGCTCACAATAGCATCCCCTACGGGATCGTGTCATTGTTTACGCATCAACATCAGCGCCCGTGCATTTATTTTTTTATATTTGTTCTTTCTTGAAGCGACGCATGTATGGACCTCTAATTGAGACCCACACAGGTCTCCAAGATTGGTGTTAAAGGCATATTATGTGATCTTTTCCAGATAGCGCCCTCTATTCATTATTTTTTTTAGAAAGTAGATTTTCTTGCAGATTTACATTTCTGATCATTAATCATACATACATTCCAATTTAAAGAGCGATACGATTCCTAATTACCTCAAAATCATGGTTTTAGAGTGAATTTAGAGTAAAAATATAAACTGTCGGAGTTATCCGACAGTTTATTTTCACTCTAAAATCATGATTTTGAAGTAATTAAGAATCGTATCGCCCTGTAACTTGGACTGTATGTACGATTTATGATCAGAAATGTAAATCTGCAAGAAAATCTTCTTTCAATTTTTTTTTCGATGTTGAGGGCGTTCCTTTGAAAGATCACATAATATACCTTTAAGTGACGTCACTAATAAATAACACTGGAAAGTCTTTTTGAGGAAGTAGGATACTCGAAAATCTAAGGATTGTTGTTTGAAACCATACGCATACGCACTAGCAAGGGAAGTCAGAGGACAAATAAACGCCATTGAACCCATTCAAAATCTTTATTTCTGGCAGTAGCCAACATGTACATACTAAAATCAAGGATCATTCAAATGAAATTCCTGTAACAAAATAACAGGGATTTTTCTCTGTAAAATACGGTAATACCATTATACCTCCCCGGTCATAAATATAACGGATCTTTCTGTGTGAATTGCAAGCAAAGCATGTATCTTCCCGGTATTACCAATACATACATGTACACTACTTTTCTGAAAGGAATCGTCTACTACAAAATATAATTCCTTTCATTAAACACATATCATGAGTTTCTTTAATTAGAAAAAAAACCCATATCATTCTGGTTTTCAGGGACGGAGATCTTTCTGTGTATAATACATGCACATATCTTTCAATTAATTCCTGTGAGTTATAATATGCATTCAGAAATAAAGTGATAATCCACCAGTTAACTTACACGCTATCTGCTCTATTGCATTTTGATTTGTTAAATGATGCTTGATGACAATATTTTATAGTTAATAAATTGTAACAACATTTGAGATATGTTGGCAATATTACTCATGACTATTTCAGCGTAACGTTAATACAGCCTAAGATTAACTATAACAAAGGCTGTTCTACTGGCGAAAAATGACGTCGAGGGTTAAAAAAAAAGGACGGGTTTTTTTTTATCTTGACGCGAAAGTCTGGACGCGAAAAAATATCATTAAACAAAAAAACTCGGCGTTATTTGTTACACTCCCCTCTATTTTTTACGAACTGGGCGTATTGTTATACTCGACGTTTGCATGCCTTAAAGGTTCCTTACATTTTTTGTAGCCATGATTTTTTTTTCACATCAAAATATTTTGATATCTGAAGAATCCCCATATTTTTCTCATTATGTCTGTAAAATCTTAGGGGCCAGAAATGTTCCGTTAAGAAAGTAGGCCTATAGGCTAAAATGTGGTGAATTACTGCCAAAGGTGGTTAACCACTCGCCAGTGTTGTACTAGTCAATAGGCAAAATGACTTGTGACCTAGTGCTTTAAAAATAAGAACCATTGGAGTTATGCAACTCAAACTTTGGAATGTGGTAATTTTAAGGATGACCTTTCATGTAAAATAGAAAACTTCGAGTTGAAAATCGGGCCAGCAATCAGAACATCTACCTTTAAGGATCCATCTCACCTTCCCCTTTCTGGTGGTTCGATGGCACCATGTATGCCATTTAATTGAGTTCAATTGAATTGAAAGTAAATTGAATATCAGTGTATTTATATCTGGCACACTTAACTGGGATGTTAACCCCAAAATATGAAATCTATCAAGCGCTATAACTTTTGAACTATTTTGTCTTTAGATGATGATTGTAGTGCAATATTTAAAATATCAATAACAAAAAACAATAACACAAACTGATTTTATGACGTTGTCTTCAACTTTTTTTTAGCCAAAATGTGATTTTTTTTAATCAGCATTTTTAGTGAAACTTGATACCACAAATCGATTCTCCGTCTTATTTCCTTACTAAAAATGTATACTTTTATATAGTCCTACATCACATTATAGTTTAAAAGTAACATCGTTTGATACATTTCATATTTTTTGGTTAACACGCTCCTTGGCTTAAAACAAAGGAACACTGTTTAAGAGCTATTTGCATCACGATTCTGTCTGCGTGCTGCGCGTCTGCTTGGTTTCTTTAAACTACACAGATAGAGCAAATGCCGTAACGGCTGCCCGGTTTAATATCATGGTAATGGCAAACGACAAAATAATATCTTATTCCCTGCTTTTGTGTAATGACCGTGGTAGGTTTTATTTTAACCATATGCGATTTACTTAGCGCAATATCGACTTGACCGAATCAGAAAAAACAAAAATCCTCTTTCCGTTCTCATTTTTGTCTTCCTCCATCTGCTCACTCGCTCTCCTTTCTTCCTTTCCTCGTTATCATTAATTATTTGCTCTCTCTATCGTTGTCTTACGGAAACATTCTTGAACTATTCCCCCTTAAATAGGGCTCCAATGTTAGCAGTGGCGTAGCTAGTAGTGGGAGAGGGCTCTAACTTGATCGAGGAAGCAACATTTCGCGGAATGATTTCGCTTTGCGGAATATTCCTTGTTGCGATTGATAACAATCCTCGATTATACCCCGCCCCCTGAATTTATTTAACTATGCCACTGGATGGCTACGCTAATGACTCAATCCTATTGTCTTGGGGACACCCCTCCCCCTCTCTAGTTACCCTCTGCCGATATGAATTGGTAAATGTAAAGGAATTCGTGACCAACGTTGTGTATGCCATTATAAAACGCGCCGAAAACGATAAAGGACGTTTTGGTATACAATAAATATGTACTCGGAGGTTCAATGACACTCTTATGTCACAACCGTTTAAACCCATGCTCATGGATTTCAGAAACCAGTACAAAAGTCACGGTCCCTTTATATGCAGTTGCGCAAACATAAGCGGAACAAGGAAATATTATGTTAACCCCTTGGACGCCATAGTTTTTATTTTGCATTGGAATTATTATATTTATTTTGCAATGCTATATTATAATAATAATAATAAAAGGGCATTTATAATGCGCCTCACATTGTGAACACAACCCCGAGGCGCATAACATACATAAATGAAAAAATATAAGAACATAATAAAGAAGCTATACATTATAGATTACATAAAGTACAAATACAACAACAACAACAACTTATGATACAAATATAAATGAGTAATCATTAAAACCACAGTACATTAACAGAATGAAAATCACATTCTTAGGCTTGATCTGCAAACATGACCAGCAAGGATATTAAATATAATGTACAATGCAGTCTATACTATGCACAATTTATAAATCTTTAATGACGTTTTGAAGGATTGCACAGATGCAGCACGTCGGACATGTTCGGGAAGAGCATTCCATTCCTTCGGTGCAGCGATGAAAAAGGCTCTACTGCCATAAGTCCGTTTAGCAGATCTGGCCGCACGTGGTACTTGAAGGAGCCCTTTTGATCTTGATCTTAAAGTCCGAGAAGGATGGTAAGGTGTGCTGAGTTGTTTGATGTAGGTAGGTGCAAGATTGTGCAGGGACTTATATACAACAAGGAGAAGTTTAAAAAGAATTCGCTTTCTGATTGGCAACCAATGTAGATCCTTTAAAATTGGCGTCACATGGTCGCGTCTTCTGGCACCGGTAACCAGGCGTGCAGCCGAGTTTTGTACGCGTTGGAGCTTTAAAATGTCTGTATCCGGGAGTCCATAAAGAAGACAATTGCAACTGTCCAATCGCGATGAAATGAACGCGTGAACTAAACGCTCAGTTGTAGAACGATCAAGGTATTTGCGCAATTGACCGAGAGTCCGTAATGAAATAAGGGTCTTGCGACACACATTTTTAATGTGATTTGACATCATGAGCTGGCCATCAATGAATACACCAAGATCTCTTACACCATCCACAGGTCTGATATCCGAGTTCCCGATTTTTCGTAATATTCGTAAAGATAACATGAGCTGCAACGGAATAAAGCAATTTATTTGTATACGAATTGTATGACATACCTGTACTAGAAAAAAGACAGTACACTCTCATCAGAGAGGACACGAATAGGTCCCCTAGTTATACATCGATTATCGATATCCAACTTGCACTAACGTTTGGAATTCCCTAACGTTTGGACTTCACTCCCTAACGTTTGGACTTCACTAACGTCTGGACTTCCATTCCATAATGTGGAGTACCCCTATCCTACCGCTGCCTCTTTTCTATGTCCATTTCCTACCTTTAGCTAAATACCTATGTTTTGATTTGTTTATTTATAAATGTATTACTTTTATTTAGTTTTCTTACGTTCCCCTTATTTAATTTCAATTCATTCCGTCTTTATTTTCTATGAAGCGCAGAGGAAATAATTATTGAAATCAAATTTAGTACATTAATTTAACCCATTATTCACCCATGGTCATACAGCCCTAGCCCGGGCCCGCTATTGTGGCATTTTGTTAGCCGGGGATATCCTGTGGGGAATCCTGTATAGCAGCCGAAGGGTTAAGCACGTACAATCAGTTCCATCACTATGATCACCAGGAACTTCATATCTGTGTCCGTCTTTACAGTATACAGACTATATGAGAGATGAGATAGGGTTACCAATACAATACAGACTAACTGTCATTCAGCTGCTTCGGAAAAAAACAATGGCCGTCTATTTGCTAGTTGTACTTCTTCTTAGATTGTCTATTGGTCTTGTAGAAGCACAACGTTACTCATCAGTGATAGCTCTACTCGGTGAAAATGTGACGCTTAGTTGTTTTCCAGATCATACTCACTCGTTCCCTTCAGAGCTGACTTATGTTAACTGCGAAGAAACTTCTTATTTTATTTTGTGGAGGAAAATTTATCATAGTTCAACAACAGATATAACCTATTGTTTGTTTTTTTATGATATTAATTATAATAGAGTTTCTGTCGACTATTCAAATAACAAATACAACTTGCGTATTCCAAATGTTCAACAAAGTGATGCAGGGCTGTATGGGTGTTTTACCAGTTACCAGCAAGGGCCCTTGAAACCAGCTGGTAATAAACAATTGAATGTAAGAGAACCTTCGTGTTCAGCAAATCTTCAAGGTATAGAAGTCGGAGACTATGTATCCATGGTTTGTTATCTTCCGATTCACAGAGCATTGCAGTGGATCACACAGAATGGTACCGTGTTAGCCTCACGTAGTAATGAATCCAATCCCGTGCAATCTCTAGTGTTCAATTTTACTGCGAGGGAAGAACATAACTTTCAAACATTTACATGTGTAGCTATATCAGAGTCGGGCACCTACAATCCTGAGTGTGAAGTGACTCCATTGGAATACAAGTTCATCACTATTTCACCTCAGGTATCGCGAGTCAACCAAGGGGACAATGCATCGTTCAATTGTAACGCCCGACTCGGTGTTCGGGCACCTCACAGATACGACTACACCTGGTTAGTAGACGATAACATCGTACTACAAGGCCTCAACATGTTATCATACACCATCAATAATCTTCAGCTTTCAGATAATGGCATACGAGTCCAGTGCAAAGCATCTAACGATGGTGGTGGGGAGGAGATGGAGAGTGGCGAGGCGATCATCTATGTATCAGCAACCATGACGACTCTAAACCCGGACGATTCCCGTATTACACGCAATGATGGTGATGTATGTACACTTTAATATAATCAATGTTATGTACTAAAACTCTTTATTAGGCACGACCACGATCAAACAAATGTTCGTGAGCTGAGAATTACAATGTTCTTACTAAACATTTTGGTTATTTTGAGATATGGTCCTTTTAAAAAACAATACCAAACATAAGGCATATAACCGGAAGTTGCGTCAATAAATACCGTCTTAATAAACACCTTGCCAAGTATAAATCATTTTAAAGCTTACAAAATGACGATTTCAAAAAAATAAAAATTCCTTATCGGCATGAAACTCAGAGTAACGACTCCTTTTACGGAAGGTCTATACTTCTGAATTGTTTTTACGCTCTGCCATTTGGGCATTGAGCACTTTATTTAAAAATTGGTCTAACCATGAAAAACTGTCGATATTCAATAATTCAAAATATATAAATATCTCCAAAATCTCCAGTTAGAACCTTGTAATTATCAGCTCACGAATAGCAAGGAGTCTCGTTTTAATCTCCTTGTCTTGCCGACATATACAAATAGCTTTCCTAACCCCAGTACAAATCTCTACAACAAGTAACGGTCATGTTGGTTATTATAAATCGTATATCTATCCCTAACTTTTCAACACATGTGTGGCGACGCAGTCCCCAACCCTGGAAGATGTCGTCCTATCTCTAGATTAATGTCTTGACTCCATATCTATTTAAGGTCGCACTTCAAAATCAGTACGTGTGGCTCATACGTATAAGTGACTTGTACGTAAGGCTTATACGATACTGATGAAAATAATATATGTATAATAGTGTTACATTAGCCTTATCAGGCGACTCTAATTTTACTTATAGACTTTGTTAGTAGCAAACAATGGACATTACAGAATAAAATAGTCGTTCCAGCAGGATTATTCATAATTTAGAGCGGTTCTAACTTGTTTTTTGAATACCAAACTTAGGTATCAGGTCCGTTCATACTCCCGCGGTCTCATCACTCGCGGTCTCATCACGGTGCGCGAGTTGAAGCAATGTCAACTGTTGACGCCTAACAACTGGGGTATGGAAGGGCCATCAGATGTATGAAGTATACCATACATGTGTTGGAAAAGAGGGCAGCGTCTTAGTCCGATTATCCCATTTATTGGATCTTATTAAGCTTATTAATCAGTTAACACCTTCTTTACCAAATATGTTCTAGTACAGAGACGATAACCTCTATTGAAATGTTGTTAAACATGTTAACCCCTTACGGTAGGTAACGAGATTGATGATTTGATGTTGATTTATTTCATCACAGGGCTAAATACAATACGGTCTTTATCTTGGTCCGAAAACACATAGCTTCAAACGACTGGGCGCACATAAGCGTCCCCTCATTAGAATATATTTGCTTCTATACAGTATTTCATTAAAGTCAGGTAGATATTCATATTAAATATTACAACGTTTCAATTACAATGTCATTGTGTTGTTTTTTTTCTTCTTCTTTTTCAGTCGTTGATATCAAAGCGCAGCGAATATATACCACCACCAGACACGCGAGGGGATAGTAATAATGTTGGTCTTATCGCCGGATGCGTAGGAGGAACCGTTCTACTGTTGATACTATCCGTAATCCTGGTTATGTTCATCAAGAAAAATAAAACGAGAAAATCAACAGGTGAAGTCGAAACAGCTACTACTTTAACACGTGATCACGATTCCACGTCCGGTACAAGTAAAGGTCGTGACCCGTCAAAGGCACCCACACCCGGCGCTACCAATCAATCGTCTCCTGCAACGAATGAGAATGACGCAATATACGCACTACCTCAGCAAAAAGGTGGAGGGCATTCAACGGTCACAACACAAGATGTATCTGGGGAGAGGTCACCGACAGCATCGACTGCTTCCGGTGGACATGCCGCCGCAAGGCAATCTGGGATAGCCGCTACGTCAAAGGCATCCACACCCAGTGTTGCCAATCAATCGTCTTCAGCAACGAATGAGAATGACGCGGTATACGCCCTTCCTCAGCAAAAAGGTGGAGGACATACAACGGCATCGTCTACTTCCGGTGGGCATGCCACCACTGGGCAATCTGGGATAGCCGCTACGACAGGTGACGTAGAAGCTACGTATGCGGAACCATTTAAAAAACAAGACGATGGCATCACATACGATAACGTCACTGATTCCCGGGAATTGGTGGATAACCATGAATCTCAACCAAACGTTGAGGGACTCCTGTATGCAGAGCTTGAAATAACAAACAGTAACGCAAATGACGGCCAGATTATAAACACAACCGAAGCCACCCTTTACGCCGCTATCCAACAGGTGCAATAGAAATGCATGAACTGCACGGCCAAATTTGGTTATTTAACACTTTCCACGGGGCTTTCGCTTTACCATAACACAAAACAGATTTTTCAGAAACCTTTCCCAACTTTCAAGGTCTATCTCAAGAATTACTGAACCAATACTAGGTATGTTTGTACCTATTGTAATGCATTTCTCACGAAATGCCATAATGTTCAAATTGTTGGCTGGTTTTTAGTGGCCCTGCGACGAGGAGGGCTAACAGCCGCGTGGAAAGTGTTAAACAGAATACCACGGTTACCGTTAACCTTACACAGTTGTCTTTATGGCTCAAATATAATCAACATATCAACAATTACAATCAACATCATTATCTGTAGTTGTAAAGATGATGTCACCTATGACGTCATCTATTATTTACAAATTGGACGCCCTCTGCTGTTTCACTACAGGCAGAAAACTACACTAAAGTTAATGCAGACAACATATTTCTTTTTGAAAAAATGAATTGTGAAACACATTTTTCTTGATAGTTGAAGAAATGGTATATAGCTAAAAACATTTTAAATCACGTTTAAAGATAATATTGTTAGCAGTTTTGCTGTGACACCAAAACCTGATTAGTTCTATGGCAACTGTATGTATATTACTCAGCTGAGGGTATTGTGTTTCTATCTCAAACCAACAGAGGGCGTCCCAAAATGGTCGCAAATGTATAAAAATTGTATAAAAAGTGAGAAGAAGGATTTCGATGAATTTCAGTACATTTGTGCTAGGCAAATACAAATGTTTTAGTCGTTGCAAGAGTGATGCATCCGGAAGAAATATTAGTTTGCACCGCCGCAATCAAATCGATAATCACGCACTTTGTGTACAACTGTAGCTGAACAAATATGGCAATATCGTATTAATGCATACTTAGTTCATAATTGTAATTACTAAATTGAAGTATAATTTGCATTTCAAAAGCAACAACCATGTTTTGAGATACAATTGTCTTCATACAGGCAGAATTATACCCCGTTTATAATGTTATAGCTTCGTCACACATACTTTATTGCGGACTAGACTACGAAACCTATGCCCCGTTATTCTGGTTGTGTGTGTGTGTTAACGCATCTATCATTAACTGTTATGGCCCATCGATTCGAAATTCGAATTAAGTAATTTAGTTCTTGAGGTCTTCCCTGTGCTATTTCTAGAGTATGCCATTGGGGTGTGTGTCAAATACTTAATGGAGATATCCCTATAGGTGTCAACTTTATTTTTCGAATACATGCATTCGGTGTGTTGGTAGCTTCTTCATACTGGTAACCCCGTTTCTGCTCACCGGTTTTGTATCGCTACCTTTACCCGTCGTAGTAGAGGGCAAGGGCATATGAGTCATTATATGGTCATTATATATTACGCAGTTTGTAGGCCCCTTGTCAGTGTAGTATCGAAACGTCATTGATCACAGTGGGTAATATCTTTCTCTTTTACATTTGTACACAAAATAAATCCTAATATAATACTACAAATAGATCAGTTTGTTATTTATTTCATTTATTAAAGGTGTATGTTCTGATCACTTGATATCAGAAGAATCCCCATATTTTTCTCATTATGTCTGTAAAATCTTACGGGCCAGAAATGTTCCATTTATACATTATAGGATAACATGTGGTAAATTACTGCCAAAGATATTTAGCCACCCGCCAATTTGTGTACTACTCAATGGGCAAATTTAGTTTGACCTTGTGCTTCTAAACTAAGAACCATTGGAGTCAGATATATTGTTGGTACCAGCCAGACGGGCAGGTAGCTTCTAATAGTTACTAGGCTAATTAATATCAATTGTTTCCCAACTCACAAGTACATTACAAAATCTTTGAGTTTGATAAAAAAAGCTACCTGCCAGTTGGGCAGGAACTTTTACTTGCCCGGCTCCAAACTTTCCCCATTGGCAGGCTAGCGGGTGCTTATTTCCAGCCCTGATTGGAGTTATGCAAATCAAACTTTGGAATGCGACAATTGTAAGGATGACCTGTCATGTAAAATAGAAAACTTCAAATTTAAAATCGGGCCAACAATCAGAACATCCACCTTTAACCATTTTTCATTCAAAATAAACATTATTAGTATAAATGATCGTAATCGCGTTTATACCTTAGGGATCACGTCAAAACTCGACCGCCCGTTGACCGCCGGTTACGGCCGGTTCCGCCCGGTTCTCACAAAACGTGTCGTCTGTTATAATATACACACATAATGAGGTCAAATAGTTACACTCTGGTGAACACGACCGGTTGATAGTGCCTCGTCACACGCGTAAGTCTCAGTTGACAACCAGTACAATGCAGCTATTGATTTTCGCTGGAGTTGGCTTTTTCAATCTGTTTATAGCTCATTTAACTTTTTAAAATCAATACCGAAAGTCTATGAATGGTTTTTTTTTATAGAACGATTATAGAGAGAGCTATTATGACCGCAAAGTAACAGATTGATAGTGTAAATTGGTCCGGTTACAGCATTAAGTCAACCGGCGGTTGTTCAGTGTTGCATGCGTGAATATTCATATACCAGTAAAACATTTGACCTGAAAGAACCGGGCGGAACCGTACGTAACCGGCAGTCAACGGGCGGTCGAGTTTTGACGTCTCCCCTTACACAGTTTGACTAATAGTCAATATTATTGTCATCATACCGTTTGAATAATTGTCATATTTCCTTTTATTGTATAGAGTATAGACCTATTATACAATCCTCAAAAAATAGCTTACAAGGTAATAAAATGCTCTTAACTCCAAGACTATTATAGCTCTTACGTAAACATGGTAAACAGATTAAATGATGAAGTAGTATAGAAATGTCTGCTAATTTGCGATATGACACGTGAAGATTGATTAAACATTATCAACGGTACACCGAAAAGAATGAAACAAAGTGCAGTTCATATTTGAGCATTTTGTTCTTCTACACGGTGGGTGGTGTGACAGGTATGTAGTGTACGAGCTTCATTAACCAATTGAAGCATCCCCAATCCTCATCTTACTATCCACACCAGTGAATTGTCGCTAACAGTTTTATAATCTGCCTTTTGCTACACGTCAAGGCTGCGTATTGGAGAACAAAATTCTAAAATGAGAAACGGACTTTGTTTTGGTTTTGATTTTGGATCATTGGACATAGCTCTGATAATATTCGGTCAATCTTTACGTTGACATGTCTTTACACTAACTTTATAAATTAATATTTTGTACGTATGATCTATATACTCTTTTGTAGTTTTAACTTACCATGTGAATGCCTTTGTAAATATTTGTAAATGCTAAACGTATACATTATAATAATCGACTCGGTGATCAACTTATATATCAAATGCAGTAATTAACGATTTGGTGTCACTTCGAATTAATTCATAACATTTCACTTCACTTTGCTACCGTAACACTTCTTGAGGGGCGTAGCCCCGAGCAAAATACCGAGGTCTGGAGTTTGTTACGAATTTCCACAGAAGCCTATAAATCAACAGATCAGTCATGAATGTAATACAATATATCTGTTTTGGGAAAAACATCACAAACAATTGTCTTTTTTCCATCTATTTATGAAAACCTCTCTATTCATTGTAGGGAGCCTTTTTTCTCTTCCCTACCTCTTTCCCTTGGTAGCTCATTATGCTACGCTAATGAAAGTGAAGTTTTAAAGTTCGGTCTGTCGCATAAAGTCAAGGACTATTGAAATGAAATGCCTGTAACAAAATAACAGGGATATTTCTGTACTTACATCACATTAATACTTCAAAAGTTACATCGCTTGATAAATTTCATAGTTCTTGGGCTAACACGCTCCTTAAAACTATAAGGGATCACTGTTGCAGGACTATAATCTATAAATCTGTGTTCTGCGCGTCTGCGTGGTTTCTTTCTAAAAAAAAACTACACACATAGAGCGAATGCCGTTGTAATGGATAGACGCCAAAACAATATCTTATTTCCTGTTTTGGTGTATTGACCGTGTTAGGTTTTATTTTAACCACATGCGATTTACTTGGCGCAAAAATACAGGCGCGAGGCGCGTAGCCAGTTTCGTCGATCCGTGAGGTTTGGAGAACGTTAGCATCGTCTCCATATTACGATGGGCTTGACCGAATCAGAAAAGAAGAAGAAAACAATCCTCTTTACATTCTCTTTTTTTCCTATCCCGCTCTTCCCTCCATCTGCTCTCGCTCTCCTTTCTTCTCCTTCTCTTTCCTATTAATTCTTTGCTGTCTTTATCGTTGTCTTATGGAAACCTTATTGAACTCTCCCCCTCAAATAGGGCTCCAATGGGTACAGTGGCGTAGCTAGTAGTTGGGAGAGGGCTCAAAAATAACCGGGGAAACAACATTTCGCTTTGAAGAATATGCCTTGTTGCGAATGATCACAAACCTCGACTTTGCCCCGCCCCCTGAATTTGTTTAGCTAAGGCTCTGGATGGCTACGCTAATGACGCAAGCCTATTAACCGGTGGTGAGGGGGGGGGGGGGGGGGGGGGGGGGGGGGGGATCAAATACCCTATGCCCCATTTCCGTCCCCTCTAGTTATGCCCCTGCTGATATAAATTGGTAAATTTAGGAATTCGTGACCAACGTCGTGTATGCGAAAATTATAAAACAAATATAATTATACTCCGAGGTTCAATGACACTCTTATGTCATAACCATTTAAACCCATGCTCATGGATTGATTTCAGAAGCCAGTACAAAAGTCACAGTCCCTTTATGTGCAGTTGCGCAAACATAATAACGGAACAAGGAAATATTATGTTAAAGATATGTTAAAGAGTTTGTCGTTTTGGCGTAGGCCGGCTCGCCAAAACTCTTTGGTCAGTAAATTTGAGCGGTTAGTGGATTTGAACAGGATCTATGATGTGAGCGATAGAGGGGGTACATGGTCAATGGATATACTAGTACTTGGTCAGTGGAGAAGTGCAAGTGGAATTCAGCCGCGGTGATAGTCAGTGTATTCAAATCAAATCGACAGTTCTGAAATCAGGACTATGTGATACACGCTAGAGAATGAGTACTTATAACTACGTCACACAGTGACCTGCACTATATATCATGATAGTTGCTTTTCAGATATCCGTGCCGGGAGCAATATTTACAGTCAATAAGTACCAAATTCAAACAAAGATTTCAATACTTTCTCCTAGGACTTTTTCAATGATTCAAACAGGGAAATGTTCAGGGGACTCTACACTTTCAGAAAATTAACATATATTTAAAGATAATTTTATCTCCATAGTACCTCTTTAACCCCTCGGATGCCATAGTCTTTATTTTCTATTTGAATTATTATATTTATTTTTAAAGCAATGTTAGTAATGACGATATCATATAATGTCAGATGCGTGTGCAGGATGGTGTTGACCCCGGGGTCTTACCATGCATGGCTATACAGTGTGCATAATTCTTCCGAGTGGCTCGCCGCCGAGTAAAGAGAGACAGGGGGGGGGGGGGGGGGGCACTAATGGAGTGCCACTATGCTACTGATGCCTCGTGTTTGTGTCCATTTCCTACCTTTAGCTAAATACCATTGATTTTTGTTTATTTATTTATTTATGTATTACTTTTATTTAGTTTTCTAACGTTCCCTTTATTCAATTTTAATTCCTTCGTTATCTTCTTGGAAGCGCAGAGGAAATCCTTATTGAAATCAAATTTAGTAAATAAAGTTAACCCGTTTAAATATTCACCCATAGTCGTACAATTGACACAGCCCTAACCTGGGCCTATAAACCTATTGGGTCCGCTATTGTGGCATGTTGTTAGCCGGGGATATCCTGTGAGGAATCCGGTATAGCAGCCGAAGGGTTATGCACGTACAATCAGTTCCATCACCATATCGCCAGGAACTTTATATTTGTGTCCATCTTTACAGTATACAGGCTATATGAGATGAGATAGGGTTGCCAATACAATACATGCTAACTGTGTCGGTCAGCTGCTTCGGAAAAACAATGGCCGTCTGTGTGCTAGTTGTATTTTTTCTTAGATTGTCTATTGGTCTTGCGCAACCTGGTCGTTCAGTGATATATTTACTCGGTGAAGATGTGACGCTTAGTTGTTCTCCAGATCTTACCCATCCGTTCCCTTTGATGCTGACTGATGTTGATTGCACTAGCCAGTCTAATTATTTCATCTCTTGGAGAAAATTGGAAACAGAAATAAGCCGTTGCTTGATTTCCAATGACATAAATAAATATTCTGTCTCTTATTCAGATACAAATTACCACTTAAGTATTTCAAACGTTCAACCAAGTGATGAAGGACAGTATAAATGTGTAACTAGTGATTACACATCCACAGAAACAGCTCTTATTCTACAAGTAAACATATTCGAACCTTCGTGCTTACCAATTACTCAAACTCAAACTATTGGAATTGGAGACAATTAACAGAGCATTGCAATGGGTTGCACCGAATGGTAACGTGATCGCCTCACGTAGTGGCAAATCCAATCAACCCCTGGTGTTCAATTTTATCGCGAAGGAAGAACATAACTTTCAAACATTTACCTGTGTAGCCATATCAGAGTCTGGCAAATACAATCCTGAATGTGAAGTGACTCCATTGGAATATACATTCATCACTATTACACCTCAGATATCGCGCGTCAACCAAGGGGACAATGTTGTGTTTAATTGTGATGCACGGCTCGGTGTTAGGGCACCTCATAGCTACGACTACACATGGTTACAAGACGATAACATCGTACTACAAGGCGACAACATGTCATCGTACACCATCCATAATCTTCAGATTTCTGATAATGCCACAAGAGTCAGGTGTACAGCATTTAACAATGGTATGGCGGTGGTGGCGAGTAGCGAGGCGATCATATATGTATCAGCAACCATGACCACTCCAAACCCGGACGATTCCCGTAGTGCACGCAGTGATGGTGATGTATGTAAACTTTACTACATAACAATAATCAATATTATGCACTAAAACAAATCTTAAATAGGCACAGCCACGATTTAAACACATGTTCTAACCTTAAAGAAACCAACTGACATTTTGGTCAGTTGGAGATATGGCCCTTTATGTTCGCATAAAACAATACAAAACGTAAGAAATTTAACTGGAAGTTTCGTCTATAAACAATCTTATAAACACCTCGCAAAGTTGTATTTTATTTAAAAGCTTTACAAAATGGCGACTTCAAAAATATATAAATATAAACACTGAAATGTCAGTTCAACTCACGAATATCAAGGAGTCTCGATTTAATCTCCCTGTGTAGACGATCGTATGCTGGTTAGAAACGCCCTTAATACGTATAGCTTCCTAACCCCAGTGCAAACCTTTACAACAAGTAACGGTCTTGTAGGTTCTTATAAATCGTAGACCTATCCCTAACTCTTTTCAACACTTGTGTGGTGATGCAGTCACCAACCCTGGAAGGAGTTAACCTATCTGTGAATTTGGAATTTGGTTTCTTGACTTATACAGGGTGTCCCAGAATGATTTATAACGCGAAAGATGCATTTTTAATTAAAACTATGAATATCATTGTTATTTGTCAGATATCTACATATTATGTGCATGTTAGTGTCTTGACTCCATATAATTATACTTAAGGTCGAACTGCAAAATCAGTACGTGTGGCTCATACGTATACGTGACATGTACGTAAGACTATAATACGATAGGCGCTAAAGTAATATTTTGCATCACCACAAGTACAAGCACACTCAAAACAAACTGAACTGAGACCAATCCAAATGTTTCGATATTATTATGGAAATATTTGTGTTTGGTCTAAGTTCAATTCTTAGTGCTTGTACGTTATCAGTCCGGTACGTTTACCTCTTCTGGAAGCTTTCCTTTTCGGGAAGTATTACCCATAATGCAATGCCATAATTTTGGCTAGTCCAATATAGGAGCCCTCATTTCATAACACAAGAGAACTGTATCATATAAATAACACATAAATTAGACTACATATCTATTACGAAATAAGTGAAACATTTTGTATAACACAATGATAGATTTTAGAGTCATTCTCAGCGGCTCATTTAAAATCATTATACTGATTTGAGGGTTTACTTAGTAGATTACAAACGATGAATGGATATCGATTCTTTATTTTAATTGGCGACTTGCTCTTACTTGGTAATATGTCGAAGGAAAAAAGTGTTAGGCGTACTGTTTTTGTTAAAAGAATTGAATATTTAATGAGCTAATTATAATTAGTGCAACTTAATAATTACAATACAATAGGAAAATAACCCAAATAATAGCTATTACTTATGACTAAACTGTTACTGATCGTCAATGTTTCATAGATTCATCATCTTTGGTATAAATAAATAAATTGTTTATTTTAAAATGGTTAATGTCGCAAACATGATTCGTAAAAGCATACTGGCGCGTAATAGATTGTGATAAGACATGGTCTTGATAACATTCGGCTAGGTATTGCGGTGACCCAGGGTGACCGAAGTTTTTCAGTCTCGGATTTTGGTTCGATTAGTTCGACCAGAGTGCTGAACGCCGCATATAGTCACCATTCACCGCTAGTCTCAGACCTACAATCGATATTCCAACTGCTATACTTCATTAATTTAAAGGGATACATAGTAGTGTTGACTTTTTTAAAAATATAATTTACTTCAGGATTCAAGATAAATATAATAATAGTCAGTGTTGCTGTTGCCACTCATGACATCAATTGAGAAAGCAGCTGCATCATGAACTGAAAAAGGTCCGTAAATCATGTAATATATTCCTGACGACCTTCGTAGGCCGTACTGTGAAAATTGTACGTAAGGTTCAAAAGTGAAATGTACTTGAGACTTGAATGGTTGTCACCAAAGTAATAGTTTGTATCCCATAGCCAGTCCGGTACGATTACCTCTTCTGGAAGCTTTCCTTTTCGGGGAGTATTACCCATAATCCCTTACAAAAGTATATACTCTTAGTAATCATGGTAATCATATCAACAATTATGAAGTTGGGCTAATTAGCTCATTAAATATTCAAATTCTTTTAACAAACAAAGTACGCCTAACACTGGGAATTGCAAAAATGTACGAATCTTAGTTTGTATCAAAAATAAGGGCGCAGCCTCCAATACATCATTGAATGTCCCTTTAACTTTGTGCAGTGACGTCAGAGCGAACGTTCATGTAATTGCAATGCGCTGGTTTTAGTACACACGACGAATCCCGCTACACGCATTGGTCACTATGTGCAATACACTAAATGGGGTGTCCCCTACCGTCCCTTAAGTCGGTGTTTAAAGCTAGAATCGGAAAGTGTGCATCACAAAATCCTCAATTTAAAAAGACTTGACAGTAATACAATTCCATAAATGCCTATGATTTTTGATTAATTATGATTAATGGGACATCACCTACATGCACCCTGACTATAAACTGTGAATATCATCTAGATAAATGTTGAGAGATCTTTCAAATTTGTGCTTTTTACTGGAAACATTGCCGATTACGGCGACATTTTCAAGCCCGTCAGAGAGGTAGTCAACTCCATGGGCGTATTTTGGAAAATCGAGCAGGCTCACCTACCTATTTTCTTCACTTTTTGGTGAGAAAATGTGATCATATTTAAGAAAAAATCACTCTACAAGGTCCAAGTTCGCAATTTAGTGGTCTAAAACAGAGATTTATATCAGTGTTTTTGTACATATCTCTATGGAGCCCTATTAATAGTGTGATCCCTATAGACTCTCTCTGATGTAGTTATGCAGTCCGTTCATACTCCCGGTGTCGTTGGACATCACGCGACATCGGCGGATACAGGCACGCGAGTTCAGTTTTCTTTATAGCATTTTCCTTTATTTAGCCCACTGCTGCATACATTTGCTGACTATTTGACTATTCAGGTTACATCCCCTCGCACACAAACCTTCTAGCAGCCCCCATTTGCGCACGCTACGATTGGGGGCGGGGGCACAAAGGGCGTTTTAAGGGTTTTTTAATTATTAGTTTCTGTCAGGGGGGGGGGGGGGGGGCAGTGCCCACACCTCTGCGCCACTGTCACGTTGGTTATTATAAATCGTATACCTATCCCTAACTCTTTTCAACACATGTGTGGTGAAGCAGTCATCAACCCTGGAAAAATGTATTCTTATCTGTGGAATGTCTTGACTCCCTATGTATTTAAGGTCGCACTGCAAAATCAGTACATGCGTATAAGTGACTTGTACGTAAGACTTATACGATACTGACGAAGATAATATTTTGCATCACCACAAGTACAAGCACACAAACGAATATTCTGTATTGTTATGAAAATATTTGCATTTGGGTTCAATTTCCATTGTACGATATGGGATGCAACATATTACTTTGGCGACTATCATACACGTCTCACTAATATAAAGTATGAACCTTACGTACTACTTTTTGCAGTGCGGCCTATGAAGGTCGTCACGAATGTGTTAATTGATGTACGGACAGTGTTCAGTGAACGATGCAGGTGCGTGTTAGGCATGCCCTCTTTTTATTATCTCGACTACATATTAAAATTGTCTCTCATAACAATATTGTCCTTTCCTATAAATGTTTAGTCTTGTTTTGGTTGTATAAAAATGGTTAATGTCTCAAATATGATTCGTAAATGCGAACTTGCACGTGGTAAGTGTGATGAGATATGACTCGTATACAACTGGCTAGGTCTTGCTTAACTTCGGACTTTGGCTGAACCTGTTGAATCCGAATACTTCATATTGTTGGAGTTCCCTGCTAGGCTAATACCAGGCATTGGTTGGTGACAATAGATATTACAATTGCTGTACTCCATTCACCTAATTTCACGCAGTGACGTCGGGTGTATTTTAATGATCATATAATGTATCGTGTGTGATTGTAATGTGTTGGCTCTTGGCGAATACCGCCACAAAGGAGTACATACTGCATGGATCACTAGAATCGTTCTGATGTAGTTTATGCACAAAACAACTTAACCTGGACTAAATATAAAGTCCTCCCCTGAAGAGAATTAATGAACATTATGAGGGACAATATATTATAGTGATACGTCAGCTTAATCAGGCGACTCTATTTTTACTTTTGGACTTTGTTAGGGAGCCAACAATGGCCATGGATATTAAAGAATAAAATAGTCGTTCCAGCAGGATTATTCATAATTTAGACCGGGTCTAACTTGTTTTTATAATACCGACCTCAGATATCAAGTCCGTTCAGGATATCGGTGCGCGAGTTGAAGCAATGTCAACTGTTGACGCCTAACAACTGAAGTATGGAAGGGCCATCAGATGTATGCAGTATCATATGTACATGTGTTGGGAAAGACGGCAGCGTCTGCCGAGTATCACATTTATTGGATCTTATTCATCATTCAACACTTTCTTTACTTACACCAAATATGATCTAATACATGGACGATAATCTCTATAGAAATGTTGTTAAAGGGAGATGCAATCGTTCAGGGAACGAGAGTGAATATGTATTGATGACTTGGTGTCGAGTTATTTCATCACAGGGCTAAATAGTACACGGTCTTTATCTTGGTCCGAAAACACACATAAGCATCCCCTCATTAGAATATCTTTGCTTCTACAGTATTTCATGAATATTATGTACATTAAAGTCAGGTAGGTATTAATATTAAATATTACAATGACAATGTTATTGTGTTTCTTTCTTTTTTAGTCGGTCACATCAGAGCGCAGCGAAAATATACCACCATCCGACAGCAATAATATAGGTGTTATCGCCGGATGCATTGGAGGAACCCTTCTACTGTTGATAATATCCGTAATCCTGGTTATGTTTATCAAGAAAAATAAAACGAGAAAATCAACAGGTGAAGTTGAAGCAGCTACTACCTTAACACGTGATCAGGATTCCACGTCCGGTACAAGTAAAGGTCGTGACCCGTCAAAGGCACCAACACCCGGCGTTACCAATCAACCGTCTTCTGCAACGAATGAGAATGACGCCGTATACGCACTTCCTCAGCAAAAAGGTGGAGGGCATTCAACGGTCACAACACAAGCTGTATCTGGGGAGAGGTCACCGACAGCATCCACTGCTTCCGGTGGACAAGCCGCCGCAGTGCAATCTGGGATAGCCGCTACGTCAAAGGCATCCACTCCCAGTGTCACCAATCAATTGTCGTCTGCAACGAATGAGAATGACGCGGTATACGCACTTCCTCAGCAAAAAGGTGGAGGGCATACAACTGCATCGTCTGCTTCCGGTGGGCATGCCGCCGCAGGGCAATCTGGGATAGCCGCTACCACATATGATGTAGATGCTACGTATGCGGAACCGTTTAAGAAACAAGACGATGGCATCACAAACGGTAACGTCACTGATTCCCGGGAATTGGTGGATAACCAAGAATCTCAACCAAACGTTGAGGGACTCCTGTATGCAGAGCTTGACGTAACAAACAGTAACGCAACTGATGGGCAGATTATAAATACAACCGAAGCTACCCTTTACGCCGCTATTCAGCAGGTGCAATAGAAAAACATGTCTATTTGTTTTACCATTTACGGATTTGTCAGACACCTTTCCCGATTTTCAAGGTCTATCTGAAGATTACTGAACCAAAGAGACATGTTTGTCATTGTTGTAATGCATTAATCATGGTGATCCCAAATATGGTGACGAAATTAAATATTTATAACAATTATAAAACATTTTGTGAACTTTCTTGGTACTGTCGTCTGCAGACGTAGACGACTGCCGCGTAGTACTACAATAGGACTACACAATTAGTGAGAATGAATACCGCTAACAATCCGAGCACCGCCCTAGCTCAGTGGGGATGACTGACTCAGTGTTTCTATATTCAATCTTAGTAAAGTGTTTCCCTGTATTGGCTGGTTTTTAGTGGCCCTACGATACGAAAAGGAGGGCTATAACTGCCGCGTGGAAAGTGTTAAACAGAATATCACGGTTACCGTAAACTTACACAGTTGTCTTTATGACTCAAGTATAATCAACATATAAACGGTTATAATCAACATATCTGTAGTTGTGTATAGATGACACTTAATAATGATGGTATCTATTTACAAATGGGACGCCCTCTGTTTGTTTCACTGCAGGCAGAAAAGTACAGTTAAGTTAATGCAGACAACATGAGCATGAATTGTGAAACACTTTTTTTTTAATTATTGGTGAAATGGAATATAGCTTTAATAGCATTTATAAGCAAGTTTTAAACTATGATTATGTTAATTTGTTGTGAAACCAAAATCTAGTTAGAAAGCCTGTTCAGGTTGCCTTTCAGAGTTTGTTGTATTTTGTCTCAAACAAGCAGAGGGCGTCCCAAATGTCAACAATTGTGACATCATCTATAAAAAGGAACCTTGGTGAAATACAGTATACATTTGTGCTAGAGTCGACCCATCCGATAGCGATGTTATTTTGCACTGCGATATCGGTAGTCACTTTAAGTAAAACAGTAGTTGAATATATAATAATAACATATTGGCAATGTCATATTAATCAATTACTAAAATGAAATCATACATTGCGTTTCAAAAGCACTGACCAGGTCTGACTTACAATTTCTTCATACAGGCATAGGTATACTCGATACGGCAAACGCAACACCCGTACATAATATGATAGCGTCTTTACAAATTTCCTGCCAAATAATTGATTTAGCGGTGTGCCAAGTGCACTTACTTTAAGATAATGCTATGACGTCATAGTTCATACTTAGAAATCAAAAACTGTATTGTTTAAAAGACAAAGGTTCATACTTTGTTTTAATCACAATATTTCCGCATAAGAATCACTCATGCATCCCATACCACGATCACTTTCATTACTTACTGACCAACCCTCGTACTATTAATTGTGTCCATACATGTAGATACGAACGAAATTTGTCCCAATATGTACTTCTTTTATAGAATTAAAGTAATTTAGTTGTTGAGATATTTTCAGTGCTATTTGTAAAGTATGCAATTGGGATATGTGCCAAATACTAAATGATGATATCACTCGACGTCAACTTTATTCTTTAAATACGTGCATCTGGTGTGTCTGGTAGCTTCATCAGACTGGTAACCATGATTCCTGCTCACTGGATTTGTATGTATAGCTACTGTTACCCGCCGTAGAGGGCAAGGGCAGGATGAGTTAATCATTATTACATATAACGCAGTTTACAGGCCCCTTCTCAGTGTGGTAGTGTGACATCATTGATCACACAGTGAGTAAACATCTTTCCCTTTCACTTCTTTGGATTTGTACACAAAAGAAATGTCAATATAATAATAGATCACTTTGTTTTTATTTCATTTGAACTATTTTTTATTCAAAATTAACATCATCACATTAATGACCGTGTTCACATGCATTTAAGCCTACGTGTATCTTATACAGTTTGACTAATTGAGGACCCTAGATCTAAAAGGGGGTTAAGTCACAATCTTGTGAAATTGTAGTTAGTATCATTTTCTGCTACAAGGAGGATCTCTGCACCCTCTGTTCAAATTTTATAGTTAAGTCATGTGGTAAAGCATGTGTAAGAGTCCATGGGAGGTACAACCCGAGTGGGTCAAGTCCACACATGGACATAACCACCTTCTTGCATTGAAACTACATGGACATGACCACTTTCTTGCATTGAAACTACATGGACATGACCACTTTCTTGCATTGAAACTACATGGACATGACCACTTTCTTGCATTGAAACTACATATTCCCAGATGGCGTCCTGTATTAAGACATCAGACGAAACCTCTGCTAAACCCAGGCGAATATCACAAGAATCAGTCATTAAAAAGTCCCAAATAGGTAAGTAAGCTATCTCTAAAGAAAGATTATTGTTTCAAGACAAGTTTTCATTGTGACTAGGATATTTTAAAGGCATTATAAATTCTGGACTTGACTCCCTTTTAGTATTAACACTATTTATAAGAGACTACATGTACATGTAAACTGCGCCAATAAAGTATCTAAACACTTACAAATGGTCAGATTATCGGAACCTGAAATAGTATGTAAAACAATAATTAATTAATTCGATTCAGTTATCTTCTGCGCATTTTGACACCTCTTTTAAGGTCGAATTTTAAAGTTGCAAAAGCTCCTATTCACCCCAATTCCAGAAGGGAACTCACACAAGCATCACACACAGACCAAACCAAGACAAAATACACCAATTTGATTTATGCCTCCCATCTCTGACCCTTTTGTTTTGTTATTGACAATTAATATGCCTCCCATCTCTGACCCTTTTGTTTTATTATTGACAAATAATGCGATGTTCATTGCAATCGATTTATCCAACACGCGACAAACAAATCATTTATAAAAGCCGGGCAAAATTAATGCTGATCTTATTCGTCACAGTACAACGCTTTTGCTTTGCGAGAATAGGGGCTTTGGCAACTTTGAAATTCGACCACTCAAGTGCTCATAAACCCGCCAAACAACATCGTAGCGCAACAAAAGAGGTGTCAAAATGCGCAGAAGATAACTGAATCGAATTAATTAATTATTTTTAACCAGTACTAAAGCTATTATTATTAAAAACTTGAAAATAAAGATAGTACTATGCTAAACATACTGTGTTAATCTAAGAAGGAGGTCAAGTCCATTTGGACTTAACCCTCTTCTTAGATTAACAGTATTTGAAAATGGCAAAAACAACTACTTTACAATTTTTTTCATAACAACAACTATTTTAAAGTTAGTCTCTGTAATGCAAGAAATAATAATGCATCCATTATGGGCACTGCATCAGGAAAAACAATGAAACCCAGTTTTTGCCATTTTTCTCAAAATGCACTCCATGTGACTTAACCCCCTTTTAGATCTAGGGTCCTCAATTGCTAATATGATTGTCATCATTATTATCACCATCAGAATACACTTCTTAGGAAAGAAGACTTTCCTGCGCTTGTTCTATAGGCCTACCTAAAGTTATACAGTTTGACAAATTGTTATTATGATTTTCATCATTATTATTATACATTACACAGTTTGAATAATTGCCATATTTCGTATTATTATAGACTATAATAGTCTTAAGGTTATGAATATGCTCTTAACCCCAAGACTATACCTGCTCCTACATAAACATATTAAATGATGAAGTTGTAAAGAAATGTATGTTAATTTGCGATATGACACGTGACTAAGTTTGGTTAACACTTAACACTTTCAACGCGGCTATTAGATTTACCATAAATAAAAACAGATTTTTAGAAACTTTTCCACATTTTTTAAAGTCTATCTCATGGATTACTGAACCAATACGAGGCATGTTTGTGCTTATTTCAATGCATTTCTCATAGTGATTCCAAATATGGTAGTGAAATTCAATAATGATGACATTTTTTAAACATTTTGGGACATTTTGGAATGTCGTCTGCAGACGCCTGTCGCGTGGAAAGTGTTAAGAACGGTACACCGAAAAGAATGAAACTAAGTGCAGATAACATTCTAACAATTTGTTCTTCTACACGGTGGGTGGTGTGACAGGTATATATAATCCCTATCTTATTATCGACACCAGTGAATTTGTCGCTAACAGTTTTATAATCTGCCTGTTGCTACACGTCAAGGTTGCGTGTTGAAGAACAAAATGCTAAAATAAGAAACGGGCTTGGTTTTGGTTTTGGATACATAGATATAGCCCTGATAATATTCAGTCAATCTTAACGTTGACATTTGTTTACAACTTAATATTTGTTACGTATGATCTGTAATAATTGTGTTGGCGTTTTTTTACCAGGTGGAAACATGTTCTTTGATATACCCAGTTTGAAATATAGAATAGTTTTAATTTGGTTGCCTATCTTCATCTGCCCATTGCGGTTCTACAGCTAGCACTGTGGCGAATTGTACATGACACTATACATAAAGGCAGCAATTATAACGATGCTAAATACGAAACGCCCGTTATAAGATTGTGTCACTTCGAATTAATTGATAACATTTCCCTTTTGTACCGTAACACTTTCTAGGGGCTACGCCCCAAGCAAAATACTGAGGTCTGGAGTTTTTTTCGAATTTTCACAGAAGCCTATAAATCAACATATTAGTCATGAATGTAATACAATAAATCCGTTTTGGGAAAAATATTACCAACAATTTTCTATTTTCTATCTATTAATGTAAACCTCTCTACGAATTAATCGAACAACCGGCAAGTGAAACGTATTTGCCAACGAATCAACCGCGGATGGACGCAAAAAATGCAGCCTCTAAGTAAATAATGGGTGCGCTTTGTTTTTCTGATACAATACGCACTCGGAAGTCATTCATACGCGTAATTTTGTCCCCTTAGGCCTACGCGTACAGATGCCAAGTAAGGTTCGCGTGCCGGTTTGAGAGGAGCCATGATCCCCCCTGGAGCCATAGTCCATCGTCCAATGACTTACACGGAATGAAGCGTGACACTAGTATTGCGTGTAGAGAGGGGTGCCTTATACCACCCTTCTTTACTGTACTGGGCGGACTATGGTTCCAGGGGACCATGTTTGTTGCTACACTGGTCATACCGTTCATATTTTCAGCTTCCCGCCGCTCGCGTACTGCATTATTAATGAATCGGAGACGTTTGATTGGGACAAATCTGATAGCCATATTCATATTCAATCGTTATTAAGGCAGCAGGAGTTCGGCGAGTTTATTGTTGTTACAGCGGGTGTCAATATGTCTTATTCGTTATTAAAGCGATTCAAAGTATACACAAAAGTGTGAACATCTGATTTATATTGTGCCGTGTAGGTCAATGCATGCGTTTTTGTTTCTCGAAATATTTAAAAAAAATCATCATTGCACTTGCGCTAATGTTGATATGCTCAATAGCATCCCCTAAGGTGTCGTGTCATTGTCCACGAATTAACATAAGCGCGCGTGCATTGATTGGTAATACTTGTCTTTCTTGAAGCAACGCTTGTATGGACCTATCATTGATACCCAAACATATCTACAAGATTAGTGTTAATGGACGTCACTATTTAATAACACTGGAAAGTCTTTTTGAGGAAGTACAGGGTGTCCCAGAAGTTTCGAAACCATTTGTATCTCTCTTAAAATAAGTCGCAGTACCAAATTGAAAACAATTTAGAAAGAGAAAAGTTATAGAATCCTTTCGGTACCAAACATGACCCCTTTTGAAGCACCTTAATATTAAACACACGTTGAAAGGTTTGGCTACATAACTCACAATACCATAAAAAATTACAATTTGCTGAACACACTGTGTAAGTCATTGTAATCACATGCCGCGTGTTCCTCACATTCCATTCACATGGATTTTGTTCACAAAAAAAAAAGGTTTTCATTTATTAAATGTTTTGCACAACATTACTAATGTTCATAATAAGGATGATCTTAATCTGAAATTAAAAAGATAGAATTATAGGGAAACTTTTTTCTCTTCCCTACCTCTTTTTCCTTGGTCGTGTCATTGACCCTATCCAAAATTCTTATTTCCGGCAGAACCCAACATGAACGCATAAAGTCAAGGACTATTATTGAAATGAAATGCATCTAACAAAATAACAGAGATCTTTCTGTGCAAAATATGGTAATACCATATACCTCCCCGGTCACAAATATAACGGATATGTCTGTGTAAATTGCAAGCATGTATCTTCCCTGTAACCAACACATACAATACTTTTTTTTTAAATCTTGACGCGAAAGTATTGACGCGAATTAAATATAGCTGCATTTTTTTTTAACTCGGCGACATTTTGTAAACTCCCCTCCATATTTTCAAAAACTGGGCGTCATTTTTGTAAAATGTAGATTTTTTGAGAAAATCACAAAAAATCACTTTTTTGACCCAATTTTTTTGAACAAAGGTAACAAACATCATTTTGAGTTAAAAATGCCCAAATCACTTGATGATGGTGTTAAGACACTAATGAAGGGACGATTTTTTTTTTTAAACCTAATCCAATATTTTTTGCAATTTTGACAAAAAAAGTGTAAACAAAAATTAAAAATCCATTTTTCACGTTTTTTTGCACTTTTTGGTCAACATTTTTAAAAATTTTAGATTAGGTTTTAAAAAAAAAAATCGTCCCTTCATTAGTGTCTTAACATCATTATAAAGTGATTTGGCCATTTTTTACTCAAAATGATTTTTTGTTAGCTTTGTTCAAAAAATATTGGGTCAAAAAAGTGAATTTTGTGTTTTTCTCAAAAAATCTACTTTTTTGGTCAAAATTGACGCCAAATTTGGATTCTCTGATCCATTTCCTTTCCAAAAATGTATACTTTTATATGCATTTGATTAATAGTTCAATAATTACAGCACTCACAAAATTCAAAAAATCTAATCAAAAACTTCCTTAAGTCCCCCCTTAAGGATCCATCTACCCTTCCCCTTTATGGTGGTTAGACGGCACCATATGCCATGTAATTGAGTTCAAATTAAAGTAAATTGAATATCAGTACATTTAAATCTGGCACTGGGGTTGTTAAACCCCCGAAAATATGAAGTTTAACAAGCGCTATAACTTTTGAACTAAGTGTCTTAGATGATTTTGGTGCAATGTTTAACACAAACTGATTTTGCTGCATTTTGAGGCAAAAATCAGCATTTTTAGTGAAATTTGATACCAAACATTTTACTCTCTGACTCATAAAATGTATACTTTTACTTACATCACATAAATATTTCAAAGCTACATCTCTTGATAAATTTCATATTTGTTGGCTAACACGCTCCTTAAAACTATAAAACTGTTGCAAAACTTTGCATTTACTAATCTATAAATCTTTGTTCTGCGCGTCTGTGTGGTTTCTTTCTAAAATCTACACGGATAGAGCGAATGCCGTTGTCATGGACAAACGCCAAAACAATATCTTATTCCCTGTTTTGGTGTAAAGACCGTGTTAGGTTTTATTTTAATCACATGTGATTTACTTGGCGTAAAAATACAGGCGCGTAAACCAGTTGCGTCGATCCGTGAGGTTTGGATAACGTTAGGATCGTCTCCATTTTACGATGGACTTGACCGAATCAGAAAAGAAGAAAGAAAAAAAATCCTCTTTACTTTCTCTTTTTTTTCCTATCCCATGATCCCGCTCTTCCCTCCATCTGCTTTCGCTCTCCTTTCTTCTCCTTCTCTTTTCCATTAATTCTTTGATTTCTATATCGTTGTCTTATGGAAACATTCTTGAACTCTCCCCCTCAAATAGGGCTCCAATGGGTACATTGGCGTAGCTAGTAGTGGGAGAGGGCTCAGGAATAACCGGAAAACAACATTTCGCTTATTGTAGAATATTCATTGTTGCGAATGATCACAAACCTCGATTTTGCCCCGCCCCCTGAATCTGTTTAGCTATGGCTCTGGATGGCTAGTACGCTAATGACGCAAGCCTATTGACCGGGGGGGGGGGGGGGGGGGGATACCCTAGGTCCATTCCCCTCCCCTCTAGTTAGGCCCTTGCCGATATGTATTGGTAAATTTAAGAATTCGTGATCAACGTCGTGTATGCCATTATAAAACGCGCCAAAAACTATAAAGTTCGTTTTGGTATACAACAAATATAATTATACTCACTGGTTCAATGACACTCGTTATGCTGTAACCGTTTAAACCCATGCTCAAGGATTTCATAAACCAGTACAAAAGTCACAGTACCTTTATCATGTTTATGTGCAGTTGCGCACACATAATAACAAAACAAGGAAATATTATGTTAACCCCTCGGATGCCATTGTCTTTATTTTCTATTTGAATATTATTATATTTATTTTGTAAAGCAATGTTAGTAATGACGATATCATGTTCTGTCATTGGGGAAGGGGGGATGAGCACGATGGTGTTGATCCGGGCGGGGGTCATGAGATCGGGGGAAGGTGGAGGCATAATTTTCCCAAGTATGTTGTTTTTAAAACTGGGAAACCGGGGGGGGGGGGGGGTGAGCCCCTTAAAACCCCCAAAGCCCCAATAGAATACGAATTGTAAGAAATACCGTCTAGAAAAAAGACTGTTCACTCTCATCAGAGAGAACGACAATATAGGCACCCGATAAACACCAAATGTCGATATCCAACTTGCACTTACGTTTGGACTTGTCTTCTATAATGTGGAGTGCCGCGCCAGTAAGCTACCGCTGCCTCTTTTATATGTCCATTTCCTACCTTCAGCTAAATACCTACCTATGTTTCGATTTTGTTTATTTCTTTATCTAGTTATTAAATTTATTGACTTTTCTAACGTTCCCTTTATTCAATTTCAAATTATTCCATCTTTATTGTTTTTGAAGCGCAGTGGAAAATATTATTGAAATCAAATGTAGTAAATTGTAATTAACTATCATGGGAGAATAACGCGTCAACCTGTTATTAGTCGAACAATTGACACAGTCTTAACCTGGGCCTGTAAACCTATTGGGTCCGCTATTGTTGCATTTTGTTATCCGGGGATATCCTGTGTGGAATTCTGTATAGCAGCCGAAGGGTTAAGCACGTACAATCAGTTCCATCACCATATCACCAGGAACTTCATATTTGTGTCCGTCTTTACAATATACAGGCGATGTGAGATAAGATACCAATACAATACAATACAGTCTGGCTGCCAGTCAGCTGCTTCGGAAAAACAATGGCCGTCTGTGTGCTAGTTGTAATTCTTCTTAGATTGTCTATTGGTCTTGTAGAAGCAAAAGGCACATCAAAGATATCTCTACTCGGCGAAGATGTGACGCTTAGTTGTTCTCCACCTCCTTCTCAATCGTTCCCTTCGACGCTGACTGATGTTGACTGCCTGAATACGTATAGCATTATTTGGAGAAAAACTGATACAGAAGAAGTGATAACAGATATAAGCCAGTGTTTGGATTTTTATTCTAACTATTATAATACTGATCGAGTTACTGTCGACTATTTAGGTAATAAATACAACTTACACATTTCAAATGTTCAACCAAGTGACAAGGGGCGGTATGAATGTTTAACCGCATACACATCTACTGAAATCGCCCTAACTGTGCAATTGAATATATACGAACATTCGTGCTCGGCACCCTCTCAAGCTATTGAAATCGGAGATCATGTGTCCTTGAAATGTTCTCTTCAAATATTAAGAGCATTACAATGGGTAGCACCGAATGGTACCGTGTTAGCCTCACGTAGGGATGAATCCAATCAACAGCTGGTGTTCAATTTTACCACGAGGGAAGAACATAACTTTGAAAAATATACCTGTGTAGCTATATCAGAGTCGGGCGCCTACAATCCTAACTGTTCGGTGACCCCATTGGAATACAAGTTCATCACTATTTCACCTCTGGTATCTCGCGTCAAACAAGGGGACAATGTATCGTTCATCTGTAACGCACGACTCGGTGCTCGGGCACCTCACAGATACGACTACACCTGGTTACAAGATGATAACATTGTACTACAAGGCCTCAACATGTCATCGTATACCATCCATGATCTGCAGCTTCCAGATAATGGCGCACGAGTCCAGTGTAAAGCATGTAATGATGGTAAGGATGAGATGGCGAGTAGCGAGGCGATCATCTATGTATCAGCCACCATGACAACTTCAAACCCGGACGATGCCTGTAGAACACGCAATGATGGTGATGTATGTACACTTTAATATAATCAATTTTATGTACTAACTTCTTTATTAGGCACAACCACGATCAAACAAATGTTCGTGAGCTGAGAATTACAATGTTCTTACTAAACATTTTAGTTTTTTTAAGATATGGTCCTTTTAAAAAACAATACCAAACATAAGGCATTTAACCGGAAGTTGCGTCTATAAAAACCGTCTTATACTGAACACATCGCCAAGTTGTAAATTATTTTAAAGCTTACAAAATGACGATTAAAAAAACTCAGAGTAACGACTCCTTTTCCGGAAGGTCTATACTTTTGAATTGTTATTACGCTCTGCCGTTTCGGCATTGAGCACTTTATTTAAAAGATAGTCTAATCATGAAATACTGTCGATATTCAAAAAAAAAAAAATTCAAAATAAATGAATATCTCAAAATATGTGCATTCGCGCCGAGTTCAATTCCAATTGGTGTTTGTACGTTATGGGATGCAACATTAATTTGGTGTCACTTATACGTATGAACCTTACGTACTATTTTTTGCAGTGCGGCCTGCGAAGGTCATCACGAGTGTGTTACATAATGTACGGACAGTTTTCAGTTCATGATGCAGATGCGTACGCATGCTCTCTCTTTTTAAAATCTCGACTACATATTATATTGTGTCTCTCATAATAATCCTTGTTTCGGTTATTTAAAAATAGTTAATTTCTCAAACATGATTCTTAAATGCGGGCGGATTTGCGCGTGGTAAATTGTGATGAGATATTATTTGGGCTGAACCAGTTGAGTGCCGAATGCTTCATATTGTCGCAATTCCAGGCATTGGCGTTTGGGGCAGTATATATACTCCAATTGCTGTACGTCATTCACAGAATTTCGCGCAGTGACGTCAGAGCGTATTTTAATGATCGTATACTATGTCATGTGTAATTGTAATGCGTTGGCTCTATGACGAATTCCGCAACAGGCAACAGGCGTACATTCATTTTTTTCACACAAAGTTAGGATTAAATACATCATTCTTGCAAACGTTTAAAAGGTTTTAAAATTCATTTTTGGTTTTGAAAACAAAATGGCTTCTTTCCACTATTGCACTCTTTTTGACTCACCATGTACATTGATCACTAGAATCGATCTGATAGTCGATGCACAGAACAATATGAAACTGAACTAAATATGAATATTCCTCGACCTAGAAAGATAAAGGATCTTCGTTTGCTTTGATGAGGTTTTTCTATATTATTAATGGACCTTATATATAGTGATACGTTAAGCCTAATCATCAGGCGACTCTAGTTTTACTTTTGAATTTTGTTAGGGATCCGGGAGCAAGCAATGGATATTAAAGAATAAAATGGTCCTTCCAGCATGACTATTCATAATTTAGACCGGGTCTAACTTGTCTTTTGAATACCGACCTCAGATATCAGGTCCGTTCATACTCCCGTGGTCGTTGGGCATCACTCGATGTCTACGGATAATGGTGCGCGAGTTGAAACAATGTCAACTGTTGACGCCTAACAACTGGAGTTTGGAATGGCCATAAGATGTATGAAGTATACCATACATGTGTTGAGAAAGACGGCAGCGTCTGCCGAATATCACATTTATTTGGAGCTTATTAAGCTTATTAAGTCACACCTTCTATGATCTAATACAGGAACAAGAATCTCTATTGAAATGTTGTTACAGGTAGATGCAATCGCTTAGGAAACGAATTTGAATATTTATTGATGACTTGGTGTCAAGTTAGTTCGTCACAGGGCTAAATACTATACGATCTTTATCTTGTTCCGAAAAACACATAGCTTGAACTACTTGGCGCACATGAGCATCCCCTCATTATAATATCTTTGCTCTTAGTATTTCATGAATAGTATGTAGATTAAAGTCAGGTAGATATTAATATTAAATATTCCAATGACAGACAATGTTATTGTGTTTTCTTTCTTTTTTAGTCGGTCACATCAAAGCGCACCGAAAATATACCACCAAGAAAGGATAGCAGCAATATTGTAGGTGTTATCGCCGGATGCATAGGAGGAACCGTTCTACTGTTGATAATATCCGTAATCCTGGTTATATTTATCAAGAAAAATAAAACGAGAAAATCAACAGATGAGGTCGAAGCAGCTACTACTTTAACACGTGATCACGATTCCACGTCCGGTACAAGTAAAGGTCGTGACCCGTCAAAGGCATCCACACCCGACGTTACCAATCAATCGTCTTCTGCAACGAATGAGAATGACGCCGTATACGCACTTCCTCAGCAAAAAGGTGGAGGGCATACAACGGTCACAACACAAGCTGTATCTGGGGAGAGGTTACCGACAGCATCCACTGCTTCCGGTGGACAAGTGCAATCTGGGATAGCCGCTACGTCAAAGGCATCCACTCCCAGTGTTACCAATCAATCGTCGTCTGCAACGAATGAGATTGACGCGGTATACGCCCTTCCTCAGCAAAAAGGTGGAGGGCATACAACTGCATCACCTGACTCCGGCGGGCATGTCGCCGCAGGGCAATCTG
The DNA here is from genome assembly GCA_035610835.1 of Ophiura sarsii. Lineage (NCBI taxonomy): Eukaryota > Metazoa > Echinodermata > Ophiuroidea > Amphilepidida > Ophiuridae > Ophiura > Ophiura sarsii. The sequence goes on along the minus strand of CM069455.1, from coordinate 56,085,599 downwards.
GGATAGCCGCTACCACAGATGACGTAGATGCAACATATGCGGAACCGTTTAAGAAACAAGACGATGGCATCACATACGGTAACGTCACTGATTCCCGGGAATTGGTGAAAAGCCAAGAACCCAAACCAAACGTTGAAGGACTCTTGTACGCAGAGCTTGAAATAGCAAACAGTAACGCAAATGATGGGCAGATTATACATACAAGTGAAGCTACCCTTTACGCCGCTATCCAGCAGGTGCAATAGACGTATATGAACTCTTTCTTATTGAACACTTTCCACGCGGCTATTTGTTTTACCATTATATACAAAACAGATTTTTCAGAAACCTTCCCCAACGTTCAGGATTACTGAACCAATACTAGGTATGTTTGTATTTATGTTAATGCGTGTCTCAATTGATTGGTGATCCCAAATAAGGCGATGAAATTGAATAATGCTAACAATTTTAAATTATTTTGTGAACTTTTTTGGAGCAGTCGTCTGCTGAACACTGTGCCGCGTCCTACAATAGGACTACCCAATCAGTGAGAATGAGAATCGCTATCAATCCGAACACCGCACAGCTCAGTAGAGATGACTGACTCAGTGTTTCTATATTCAATCTTAGTAAAGTGTTTTCCTCTATTGGCTGTTTTAGTGGCCCTGCGAAATGGAGGGCTATAATAGCTGCCGCGTGGAAAGTGTTAAACAGAATACTACGGTTACCGTTAACTTTAATACACAGTTGTCTTTATGACTCAAATATAATCAACATATCAACAGTTATATTCTGTAGTTGTGTATACATGTAGTTGTGTATAGATGTCACCTAATAATTATGTCATCTATTTACAAACGGGACGCCTTCTGTTGTTTCACTGCTGGTAGAAAAGTACAGTAAAGTTAATGCAGACAACATGTTTATGAACATGAATTGTGAAACTCTTTTTTTTATTGGTGAAATGTTATAGCTTTACTAGCATTTCAAGGCAAATTTAACTATGATTATGTTAATACGAGCGTCATTCAATAAGTTCTACCTCCTCACTCATGACATCGCTAATATGAATGTCAGCCTCATGACATTTGTCATGATTATAGCTATGAATCATAGCTACACATTTATAGTAAATGCTAATTGATACCTATTTCACATTTGTCATGATGCAATCAAAGCCAGAGAGAGATTTTGGACAACGGACACGGAAAATTACCCAAAGATAAATACATTTTTTTCTCGTTTTCTCTCCGTATTGTATGATTACAATGTAGGTAATAACCGTCCGATTTAAATACTGGAAATAGAAAACAATGGATGATTTCTGAATATAATGCTATACTATCATGTATTAATCAGATTGTAGGCAATATTAACCTTTGTAGCTTGCAAATAGTATAATATTAACTCGAATGTATTGACACGCCTTTAGCATACTGGAATACTGATATTCAGTCAAATGTTCGTTGTTACAAATCAAGCCACATTGATGCCTCGAATGTTAAAGCTTAACATGATAGTAACTTTATCAGTTTTCCTTATATGCAACATTTAGAATAGTTAATCAGGTAGTCAGTGATAGAAAAATATATCTGCGAGAGACTTGAAATATATCCATTTAGTCCTGTATAATGAAGATCTCTTAGTTCCTATGAAAAGCAAATATGACTTTTGCAGCGGTTCTCTAGGGTAGGCTTAAAATTGATTGTTGTCCTGGTCTGGTTCTGGCTTATTAAAGGGCATTTTTCGTCAAGAAATTAGTCACTTGTATTGTTTAAGAGGTATTTGTAACTTAGAACGATTTTAATTGACCGATAGGTACATTTTGTCTCTTAGAATTGGCCAAATGAATAGCACTTAGGAGACATTTGGCTGTTTTTTACCCGTTTCCGTTGCACTAAATGGAAGCTTGGTTTTTTAGAAAAGTACAATGAGTATTCAAATTAATCTACTATGGTTTTGTAGCTGAGATTCAAGGCTTTACTTGTGGAATATTTCATACGACTGGCTTGTATAATAGCAAAGTTATGAGGTAGGAGGTAGAACTTATTGAATGACCCTCGTATTTTGTTGTGAAACCAGAATCTAGTTAGAAAACCTGTTCAGGTTGTCTCTCAGAGTTTGCTGCATTTTGTCTCAAACAAGCAGAGGGCGTCCCAAATGTCAACAATTGTGACATCATTTATATAAAAAGGAACCTTGATGAAATACACTACATTTGTGCTAGAGTCGACCCATGTTATTTTGCACTGCGATATCGATTGTCACTTTAAGTAAAACTGTAGTTGAATATATAATCATAACATTATTGGCAACGCGAACGTCATATTAATTCATTACTAAAATGAAATTATAATTTGCATTTCAAAAGCACTGACCAGGTCTGAGATACAATTTTCTTCATACAGGCAGAATTATACTCGATACTGCAAACGCAACAACCGTTAATGATATTATAGCATCTTTACAAATAATTTGTACTGTACCGGACTTGACCACGTTATTCAGCTTTTGTATTAAAACGCGTACTATTTATTTTAGTCCATACATGTAGATACAAACGAAATACATCCCAATATGTACTTATTTTTTTGAATTGAAGTAATTTAGTTATTGAGATCTGTTAGTGCTATTTGTAAAGTATGCAATTAGGATGTGTGTCAAATACCAAATGAAGATATCACTCTACGTCAACTATATTCTTTAAATACGTGCATCTGGTGTGTTTGGTAGCTTCATCAGACTGGTAACCACGACTCCTGCTCACTGAGTTTGTATGTATAGCTAATGTTACCCGCCCCTAGAGGGCAAGGGCAGCATAACATTAACAATGAGCATTTATATAGCGCTCTTACACATTGTACTTTGGTACCACAGCGCTTAACAAAATTAAAACATAAAATAAAAATAAAATAAAAAACAGTGTTAGACATCACTCGCACTATGACGGTGGAATGAGTGAGTTTTTAGAGTCAGTGATGAGGCATGCCTGATGTGATGCGGTAAATTGTTCCACAAAATGGGCCGGAGGCATAAAATCCTTTCTTGGCGGTAGTCAGACGAGTTTTAGGTACAGTGAGAATCCGAGTGTCAGAGGCAGAACGAAGACCACTTCTTTTAGGTACATATGTACTAGTAAGGTCCTTAAGATAAGAAGGCGCACAATCATTGAAACATTTAAATACAATAGTCATGATCTTGAACTCAATGCGCGTTTTAACAGGCAGCCAATGTAACTTGTGGAGAAGAGGAGTTGCATGATCACGTCTTTTTACTCTTTTGGAGACGTTGTAGCCGTTTAACATCTTTCGCAGAAGATCCCTGTAGGAGAGAGTTGGACTAGTCGAGCCGCGATGTAACAAGTGCACGTATGGCGTGATGACATGTTGTTTCATCAATACAAATCCGAATACGAAAAAGATTCCTAAGATGAAAATTCAAACTGTGACAAATGTTAGTAACCAGTCAGCTGTAGAACGGGGCGCCGTTTCAATTGAGGGCGCTCTATTTAGTGACGCACTGCCGTCAATTTTTACAAGGCGATTCATCAAGTGACGGAAGTCCGTCGCCCACCGGAATACGAACAAAAAACACTTTTCAATAGAGGGCGGACTTTTGAACGGTTCTGCGTTTCCAAGGGAACGGCCTCACGTTACAGTAATTTTCAAAATTCATAAGAAGCCGATTTTGCCGATTTTAAACAACGAAATAACTCTCTTATCCTAGAGATAACCGTTTCAAATGCATCACTTCTGAATACTATAGCGCTTATATTTAATGTAAAAATTATCGCAATTATCCTAAAAATTCTATAAAATGGTGTAATCTCGTCTAGAAAATGGTGGTCTCATCGCAGCAAACCGGTCAAAAAAGATATAATTTTAGCTTGTGTCGTGTGATGTTGGGGTCAGTCAAAGGTTAAATTAAATCATCGAACTGGATGTCGCAAGTAGTTCTGGTAACTTATGCTGTCCTCAACTCTATGGATAGTTACTTTTTATGCAGATAATTGGGGGTAAAAGGCGAAAATATAATCATTGCGCAAATTGACGGGTGTGCGTTACCTTGGTTACGTACACCCGTCGTTTTAGAGCGCCCTCAACTGAAACGGGGCTCCGTTCTACAGCTGACTGGTAACATGATGAGACATGTTTAAATGGCAGTCAAATTCAACACCAAGATTGCGTACATGGGGGACGGTCTGATCTCGATATCACCAACACGAAGTGAGATGTTGCATAGTGAATTTAAGGCTCTTGGGTTGGCTGCAATGAACAATTCTGTTTTATCACTATTCAAGCATATTTTGCGACATCCAAGATTTGATATCCTCAATGCACGCAGATAACATAACAAGAGTATGGTCAGCATCCCCTGACTTATTTGGGTCAAATGAGATGTACAGTTGTGTATCATCAGCCTAAAAATGGAACTTTATGAGTTGATCATTATTTTATGTTACGTATTTTGTAGTCCCCTTGCCAGTGTGGTAGTGTAACATCATTGATGACACAGTGAGTAAACATCTTTCACTTTCACTTGTTTGGATTTGTACACAAAAGAAATATCAATATTAGATCAGTTTGTTTTTGTTTTATGTTATTAACTATTTTTTATTCAAAATTAACATCATCACACAAATGATCGTGTTCACATATATATACGCCTACATGTTTGACCTGCGCTTGTTCTATAGGCCTATATCATTATACATTACACAGTTTGAATAATTGCCATATTTCTATTACACTCACAGAAATTTTTACCTAAGTTATGTAAAATTTTACATAATTTTGAAGCACGTATAGAACACCAAAACAATTTGGTACAATTTTACATAAACTCTGTTTGGTAAAAAACACCAAACTATTATGTATAAAAATGCAATTTTACTAGGTATTTATTTTGCACAGTGGCTAGGTATAAATTTTACTTAACTAGTTACGCATTTTTTTACGTAAATGCTGTGTAATATTTTACCACATGTTATGTAAAAAACCCACAACATTATGGGAAATTTTGCTTAATTTTTTAGTAAATATTTACAAAATGACTAGGTATTTATTACTGAATTTGAATGTAGGTTTAAGGTGATTGTTTACACAATGACTGGGTATTTTTTACTGAATTTTCATGTAAGTTTAAGATAATTGTTTACACAATCACCGCGTATTTTTGACTGAATTTGGATGTATTTTTTAGGCAATTGTTTACACAATTGCTGGGTATTTTTTACTGAATTTGGATGTAAGTTTTAGGTAATTTCAAGGGAGTTTTTGAAGGTAAGGAAGTAGTATATCTTTCCACTTTTGGTAATGCCTTTATGTCCTTGTTTTCATGATGTTATTGAAGTCATCTGAAAATCATTAAAAAAATATCAATCAATCAATCAATCAATCAATCAATCAATCAATCAATCAATCAATCAATCAATCAATCAATCAATCAATCAATCAATCAATCAATCAATCAATCAATCAATCAATCAATCAATCAATCAATCAATCAATCAATCAATCAATAACCTTGCATCGTTGCATTTTGACCTATGTACATACTACATACGCCCTAATCACGTTTCACATGGCTACATGTACAAATGAGCCGCTATGAAATGTGCATGCAATCGCAACGCATGCACGGTGTAGTATACGACCCCGAGTACGACGCACGGTGCCAACACAAGTTTCACTTTTTTCTGTGAATCTATCAAAACTTATGATTTTCAGATGACTTCAATAACATCATGAAAACAAGGACATAAAGGCATTACCAAAAGTGGAAAGATATACTACTTCCTTACCATCAAATTTGTCAATGTATTCCGGAGGAACTCCCCACGGCTGAGTGTTTCTCTAACGCTCGCCATCTTGTATAATTACTCGAGGAGATTTTACCCGGCGATTAGGGAAAGATTACGACTTTCACCAATCATATCGATAATTCTTACTTAACACGTTGGGCGAAATCACCTTTTACCGATTAAATTGTATTTTAGACTTTTGTTTTACTTAATTTCGGTAAAATATCTACAAACCCCGGTAATTATCTCCGATACATTTCAAAAAATGTAATTTTAAAAGTTACAAAATGGTTTAGTAATGAAGAATACCTCGCATTGTGTACTTTTTGCATAATTTTACTTTACATTACGTTATTTTATTTAACGTGCGCAAAATGTCTCTGTGTGTAGAGAGTATAGTCCTGAGGTAATCAATATGCTCTTAATTCCAAGACTGTACCTGCTCCTACATAAATGTATTATATTAAATGATAAAATTGTAAAGAAATGTCTGCTAATTTGCGATATGACACGTGACTAAGTTTGGTTAACAATTAAGAACGGTACACCGAAAAGTATAATACAAAGTGCAGTTTACATTTTAACAATTTGTTCTTCTTCACGGTGGGTGGTAAGACAGGTGTACGAGCTTCATTGAACAATTGAAGCATCCCAATCCTCATCTTACTATCGACAACAGTGAATTTGTCGCTAACAGTTTTATAATCTGCCTTTTGATACACGTCGAGGTTGCGTGTTGAAGAACAAAATGCTAAAGTATGAAGCGGACTTGGTTTTGGTTTTGGATACATACATGTAGACATAGCCCTGATTATAATATTCAGTCAATCTTAACTTTGACATTTCTTTACAACTTAATATTTGTTACGTATGATCTATAATAATTGTTTTGGAGTTTTGATTTAATATTTGTTACGTATGATCTAAAATAATTGTTTTGGAGTTTTAATTTACCAGGTGGAAACATGTTCTTTGTAAATGTTTGTAAACGAAACGCCCGTTATAAGATTGTGTCACTTCGAATTAATTGATAACATTTCCCTTTTGTACCGTAACACTTTCTAGGGGCGTAGCCCTAAGCAAAATACTGAGGTCTGGAGTTTGTTACGAATTTTCACAGAAGCCTATAAATCAACAGATCAGTTATAAATGCAATACAATAAATCTGTTTTTGGAAAAGTATTACCAACAATTGTCTATTTTCCATCTATTAATGTAAACCTACTCTCTACGAATTAATCGAACAACCGGCAAGTGAAACGTATTTGCCAACGAATCAACAGTGGATGAACGCACAAAATTTAGCCTCTAGTAAATAATGTCTTTCTGATACAACACGCACTGCACGGAAGGCATTCATACGCGTAATGTTGACCACTTACGCGTACAGATGCCAAGTAAGGTTCGCGTGCCGTTTTGAGAGGAGCCATGATCCCCCTGGAGCCATAGTCCATCGTCCAATGAATTACACGGAATGAAGCGTGACACTAGTATTGCGTGTAGAGAGGGGTGCCTTCTACCACCCTTCTTTACTGTACTGGGCGGACTATGGTTTTTTGCTACACTGGTCATACCGTTCTTATTTTCAGCTACTGCATTATTAATGAATCGAAGACGTTCGATTGGGACAAATCTGATAGCCATATTCATATTCAATCGTTGTTAAGGCAGCAGGAGTTCGGCGAGTTTATTGTTGTTGCAGCGGGTGTTAATATGTCTTATTCATTATTAAATCGATTCAAATTATACACAAAAGTGTGAACTTCTGATTTATATTGTGCCGTGTAGATTAATGCATGCGTTTTTGTTTCTCGAAATATTAAAAAAAATCGTTGCACTTGCGCTAATGTTGATATGCTCACAATAGCATCCCCTAAGGGGTCGTGTCATTGTTCACGAATTAACATAAGCGCGCGTGCATTGATTTGTAATACTTGTCTTTCTTTTCTTGAAGCAACGCTTTTATGGACCTATAATTGAGACCCAAACAGATCTAAAAGATTGGTGTTAATGGACGTCACTATTTAATAACACTAGAAAGTCTTTTTTGAGGAAGTACAGGGTGCTCCAAAAGTTTCGAAACCATTTGTATCTCTCTTAAAATAAGTCGCAGTACCCACTTGAAAACAATTTGGAATACATCGCCGATCCTGAATAAATTTCGTTATTTTGAGGGAGAAAATAAATATATAAGGTCAATTTGCTGGTGTAGTCTGCCGCTAAGTAAAATATTAATTAAGAGTTTAAACTTAAGATAAATGACTGATAGGTCTTGTAGAAAGAAACCAATACCTCAAAAATGCACCCGCCGGGAATTGAAACCGGTCCTTACAGTTACCGTTCGAATGTGCTAACCATTACACCATGTGTATGTACACATTATATATATACCTGACGAGTGTGATAGTAGATAGTGAAATCAATATGGAGTAAATTGAATTGAATTCTTCTTCCCCGTATATTATTGCTCTCCGAAAGGATTAAGCAATCTACCAGACAAAAAAAGACATCATTGTATCTACGTACGATAAATGTGTAAATACCACCAAAATTAGCACCGGGCAACCAACATTTACTTTTGCAGTTGCCCGTCGGGCAACCAAAAATCTTACTAGAAGTTAACACATGAATTTAGATATTTTACAGAACTGTGAATGAAACAAAATCAGCTAAATAATAATTATATAATCCAAGTTTCATATGGAAAATATCAATCTATCATTGTACTTCCATGATCTCATTTGGGCCTTATTAGTACATATATCCTATTTATACCGTACGCGTGGTAACCGTAGTATGTATATAAAAAATGAACAAAATTAAAGTTTATGACTGTTTGCTTTTTATTTTCGGCTATTTTAAGTCCCCATCGAAATGAAAAGCAGCTGACCAACCTACCCTATTTTTGTCATGTTAGGCCAATCAAACCATTTTTGTTATGCCATACCGTCGAATACTTCAATCAAATCTCCAACACCCCATGCACAACTTTTGTATAGAAAATTAACCTATTATTGCTGTGCAAACCATTAAAACGACCATTCCACAACTCAATAGTAATGCAAAACTATTGCGTTCAAAATTAACTAATTGTTGTGTAAACCATTTACACAACTTAATTGTGTAAATTAATGTTACACATTATTGTTTAGAAATAACACACTACTGTTGTGCAGTATATATTACACAACAACGGTTGTGTAAACTGTTTACGCAACAGTTGCTATAGTGAACAGAGGTTTCCCTTCATTTAAAATCATACCTACATGTTTGTTTATTTTGTTTGCTCATTATTTATTTTATTGTTTTCCTTTTCTTTTCTTTTTTAGGTTATTTTTTTTCTGAAACGCATAGGAAATCCTTATTTAGTTTGATATAACATATTATTCACTCCTTGTCATACAATTTGCACAGCCCTAAACCTATTGGACCCGCGGCTATTGAGAAATTTAGATTATTTTGTTTAAAATCCTGTATAGCAGCCATAGGGTTAAGCACGTACAATCAGTTCCATCATCAGGAACTATTTATTTTTGGGTTTCCGCTTTTACAACATATGTAAGATGGGATAGGGTTACAATAGGCCTACAATACAGACTGATTGTAAGCTACTTCGGGAAAAAAACAATGGCCGTCTGTATGCTAACCATTCTTCTTCTAAGATGGTCCATCGGTCTTGTACAAGCTACAACTGATCTATCAGTGGTATTTCTACTCGGTGAAGAAGCGACGCTTACCTGTTCTCCATCTCCTTCTTACCAGTTCCCTTCGGTGAGGACTAATGGTGACTGCCTAACAATTTATACTGATCTCATTGAATGGAGGAAAATTAAAGGAGGATCGGTAACATATATAAGCCGGTGCTTGCATGTTTATGATAACAACTATAATACTCGAGTTACTGTCGAAAATAAAGGGAACGAATACAACTTGTTAATTTCAAATGTTCAACAAAGTGATGATGGACTATATAAATGTTATACTACTAATGAATTAGCTCTTAATGCACAATTGATTATACGTGAACCATTGTGTTCGGCAGATCCTCAAGCTATTGCAGTAGGAAATCACGTGTCTTTGATATGTTCTCTTCAAATAGTAAGAGTATTACAATGGATTGCACCAAATGGTACCGTGATCGCCTCACGTAGTGGTAATGATCAACCCTTGGTGTTCAATTTTACCGCAAGGGAAGAACATAGCTTTGAAACATATAACTGTGTAGCTATATCAGAGTATGGCGCATACAATCCTTACTGCTCAGTGATTCCATTGGAATACAAGTCATCACTATCTCACCTCTGATATCGCACGTCAACCAAGGGGACAATGCATCGTTTATCTGTAACTCACGACTCGATGCCCGGGCACCTCACATATACACATACACCTGGTTACGAGACGATAACATCGTACTACAAGGCCTCAATATGTCTGCGTACGTCGTCCATGATCTTCAGCTTTCAAATGATGCCACACGAGTCCAGTGTAAAGCAAATAATGATGGTATGGAGGAGATGGAGAGTAGCGAGGCGATCATCTATGTATCAGCAACCATGACGACTCCAAACCCGGACGATTCCCGTATTACACGCAATGATGGTGATGTTTGTAAACTTTACTATATAAATATAATCAATATTATGTACTACACCCAACTCTTAATCATGCACAGCCACGATTAAACACATGTTCTCAGGTTCCAACTTACATTGTGGTCAGTTTGAGATATGGCCCTTTAAGTTCACAGAAAACAATAAAAAACGAAAGAAATGTAACCGGAAGTTGCGTCGTATAAACAATATAAACACCTCGCCAAGTGCTATATCATTTTAAAGCAAAATGACGATTTCAAAAAATATAAACACTAAAATGTCAGTTCAACTCACGAATAGCAAGCAGTCTCGTTTTAATCTACCTGTTTATACGATCGTAGGAACCTTTACAACAAGTAGGAGGTGGGGTGGGGTGGGGTGGGGGGGGGGGTGTAGTGAGGTCAAAGAATGTCGCACGGTCCAACAAACGCACAGTCCAAAAAATAAAAAGAACAGTCAACAACTAATGGCCAATTCTACTGGTTTTTCATCAGTTTTTGCTCTATAACATTTACCTTTTTTTAGCCCACTGCTGCATACATTTGCCGACTATTTGACTATTCGGGTTACATCCCCTCACACACAAACCTTCTAGCAGCCCCCATTTGCGCACGTTACGATTGGGGGCGGGGGCACAAAAGGCGTTTTAAGGGTTTTTTAATGATTATTTTCTGTCAGAGGGGGGGGGGGGGGGGGGGGGGGGGGGGGGGGGCAGTGCCCACACCTCTGCGCCACTGTCATGTTGGTTATTATAAATCGTATACCTATCCCTAACTCTTTTCAACACATGTGTGGTGAAGCAGTCACCAACCCTGGAAAAATGTATTCTTATCTGTGGAATGTCTTGACTCCATATGTATTTAGGGTCGCACTGCAAAATCAGTACATGTGGTTCATACGTATAAGTGACTTGTACGTAAGACTTATACGATACTGACGAAGATAATATTTTGCATCACCACAAGTACAAGCACACAAACGAATATTCTGTATTGTTATGGAAATATTTGCATTTGGGTTCAATTTCCATTGGTGTTTGTACGATATGGGATGCAACATATTACTATGGCGACTATCATCCAAGTCTCAACTATATGTCACTAATAAAAGTATGAACCTTACGTACTACTATTTGCAGTGCGGCCTATGAAGGTCGTCACGAATGTGTTAAATGATGTACGGACCGTGTTCAGTGAACAGTGCAGGTGCGTAGGCATGCCCTCTTTTTATTATCTCGACTACATATTTTAATTGTCTGTCATAACAATATTGCCCTTTCCTATACATTTTTAGTCTTGTTTTGGTTATATAAAAATGGTTAATGTCTCAAATATGATTCGTAATTGCGGACTAGCCCGTGGTAAATTGTGATGAGATATGACTCGTATACAATACAACTTCGGACTTGAATCCGAATACTTCATATTGTCGGAGTTCCCTGCTAGGCTCATACAAGGCATTGGCGTTGGTGACAATAGATATTACAATTGCTGTACTCCATTCACCTAATTTCACGCAGTGACGTCGGGGTGTATTTTAATGATCATATAATGTATCGTGTGTGATTGTAATGCGTTGGCTCTTGGCGAATACCGCCACAAAGGAGTACATACTGCATGGATCACTAGAATCGTTCTGATGTAGTTTATGCACAAAACAACTTAACCTGGACTAAATATAAAGTCCTCCCCTGAAAGGATCTTCGTATGCTTTGATGAGGTCATCTTTCCTTATTAATGAACATTATGAGGGACAATACATTATAGTGATACGTCAGCCTAATCAGGCGACTCTATTTTTACTTTTGGACTTTGTTAGGGAGCCAACAATGGCCATGGATATTAAAGAATAAAATGGTCGTTCCAGCAGGATTATTCATAATTTAGACCGGATCTAACTTGTTTTTTGAATACCGACCTCAGGATATCGGTGCGCGAGTTGAAGCAATGTCAACTGTTGACGCCTAACAACTGGAGTATGGAAGGGCCATCAGATGTATGAAGTATACTATACATGTGTTGGGAAAGACGGCAGAGTCTCCCGATTATCACATTTATTGGATCTTATTAAGCTTATTCATCAGTCAACACTTTCTTTACTTACACCAACCATATGATCTAATACATGGACGATAATCTCTATAGAAATGTTGCAATCGTTCAGGAACGAGAGTGAATATTTATTGATGACTTGGTGTCGAGTTATTTCATCACAGGGCTAAATACTACACGGTCTTTATCTTTGTCCGGAAAAAACATAAGTATCCCCTCATTAGAATATCTTTGCTTCTACAGTATTTCATGAATAGTATGTACATTAAAGTCAGGTAGATATTAATATTAAATATTCCAATGACAGACAATGTTATTGTGTTTTCTTTCTTTTTTAGTCGGTCACATCAAAGGGCACCGAAAATATACCACCACCATCCGACACAAGAAAGGATAGCAGCAATAATGTAGGTGTTATCGCCGGATGCATAGGAGGAAGCGTTCTACTGTTGATAATATCCGTAATCCTGGTTATATTTATCAAGAAAAATAAAACGAGAAAATCAACAGGTGAAGTTGAAGCAGCTACTACCTTAACACGTGATCAGGATTCCACGTCCGGTACAAGTAAAGGTCGTGACCCGTCAAAGGCACCAACACCCGGCGTTACCAATCAATCGTCTTCTGCAACGAATGAGAATGACGCCGTATACGCTCTTCCTCAGCAAAAAGGTGGAGGGCATACAACTGCATCGTCTGCTTCCAGCGGGCATGCCGCCGCAGGGCAATCTGGGATAGCCGCTACCACAGATGACGCAGATGCTACGTATGCGGAACCGTTTAAGAAACAAGACGATGGCATCACATACGATAACGTCACTGATTCACGGGTATTGGTGGATAACCAAGAATCTCAACCAAACGTTGAGGGACTCCTGTATGCAGAGCTTGACGTAACAAACAGTAACGCAAATGATGGGCAGATTATAAATACAACCGAAGCTACCCTTTACGCCGCTATCCAACAGGTGCAATAGAAAAACATGTCCTTCTACGGTCAAATGTGGTTATTTAACATTTTCCACGCGGCTATTTATTTTACTATTTACAGATTTGTCAGACAGCTTTCCCAATTTACAAGGTCTATCTGAAGGATTACTGAACCAATACAAGGCATGTTTGTATTGGTTTTAATACATCTCTCATGGTGATCACAAATATGGTGATCAAATTAAGTAATTCTAACAATTTTAAAACATTTTTTGAACGGTTTGGAACTGTTGTCTGCTGACGACTGCCGCGTAGTCCTACAATAGGACTACCCAATTAGTGATAATGAGAATCGCTATCAATCCGAGCACCGCCCCAGCTCAGTAGGGATGACTGACTCAGTGTTTCTATATACAATCTTAGTAAAGTGTTTCCCTGTATTGACTGGATTTTAGTGGCCCTACGATACGAAATGGATAACTGCCGCGTGGAAAGTGTTAAACAGAATACCAGGGTTACCGTCTACTTACGCAGTTGTCATTATGACTCAAATATAATCAACATATCAACAGTTATAATCAACATTTTTATCTGTAGTTGTGTATAGATGCCATTTAAATATGATGTCTTCTGTTTACAAATGGGATGCCCTCTGTTGTTTCACTGCTGGCAGAAAAATACAGTAAGGTTAATGCAGACAACATGAACATGAATTGTGACACACTTTTTTTATTGATTGTTGGTGAAATGTTATAGCTGTGATAGCATTTCTAAGCAAGTTTAACTATGATTATGTTAATAATTTGTTGTGAAACTAGAATCTAGTTAGAAATCCTGTTTAGGTTGCCTTTCAGAGTTTGTTGTATGTTGTCTCAAACAAGCAGAGGGCGTCCCAAATGTCAACAATTGTGACATCATCTATAAAAAGGATACTTGATGAAATACAGTACACTGTGTGATACAACTATCAAATGATTCAGTTTATGACAAGTATACAAAATAAGAGATTATTACAGTTATAGATGTTTTGAATGTACTAATCTTTAAAGAAAATCTATTTGTTATAACGTATGATTTGGTCATGTGATGCAAACATGGATTAATATCTGTATTTATGAATACATGTATTGTATTGTGATCATGCTATGCAAAAGGTGTGAATGATTGAAAATAAATTTTAAAGAAAAAACCCACTGTGTGATAGAGTAGACCCATCCGATAGCAATGTTATTTTGCCCTGAGATATCGATTGTCACTTTAAGTAAAACTGTAGTTGAATATGTAATCATAACATAATTGGCAATGTCGTATTACTTAATTACTAAAATAAAAATCATAATTTGCATTTCAAAAACATTGACCAGGTCTGATACACAATTTTCTTAAAGGTAGATGTTCCGATTTTCATCTTGAAGTTTTCTATTCGACATAAAAGGTACGGAGCGTTTAAAGTGCCATTAGATGGCTACATATTTATCTTGACAAGTCGACATATTATCAACGTTATGTTGAGATAGTCACACATTTTTTCTCACATTCTTGACTTAAACAGTTTTATTAGTCGTCATGATTATATAGACTATCTTGTCAAGTTAACTTTACAAAACATAGATGTCGTCATCATGGCGAGATACAATATCTCGTCGAGTCGACTTCACAAAAAGTAAATGTCGTCATGGTGAGATAGATTATCTCGTCAAGTCGACTTCACAAAAAGTAGATGTTGTCATGGTGAGATAGATGATCTTGCCAAGTTGACTTCATAAAAAGTGAATGTCGTCATGGCAATATAGACTTTATCGTCAAGTCGACTTCACAAAAAGTAGATGTTGTCATGGTGAGATAGATTATCTTGTCAAGTTGACTTCATAAAAAGTGAATGTCGTCATGGCAATATAGACTTTCTCGTCAAGTCGACTTCACAAAAGTATATGTCGTCATGGTGAGATAGATTATCTCGTCAAGTCGACTTCACAAAAAACAGATGTTGTCATGGTGAGATAGATTATCTTGTCAAGTTGACTTTACAAAACATAGATGTCGTCATGGCGATATAGGTTAACTTGAAAAGTCAACTCCACAAAAAGTAGATGACGCCATGGTGAGATAAATTATCTCATTAAGTCGACTTCACAAAAAGCAGATGTTGTCATGGTAAGATATGCTAGTTGTGTATAGTTGTGTATAGATGTCACTTAACAATGATTTCATCTATTTACAAATGGGACGCCCTTTGTTGTTTCACTGCTGGCAGAGAAGTACAGTCAATGCAGACAACATGAATTGTGAAAAAAAATTTTATTAATTATTGGTGGAATGTTATAGCTTTAATAGCAAGTTTAACTATGATTATGTTAATAATTTGTTGTGTAACCAAATCTAGTTAGAAAGCCTGTTCAGGTTGCCTTCCAGAGTTTGTTGTATTTTGTCTCAAACAAGCAGAGGGCGTCCCACCCAAATGTCAACAATTGTGACATAATCTATAAAAAGGAAATACAGTACATTTTGTGCTAGAGTCGACCCATCCGATAGCAATGTTATTTTGCTGCGATATCGATTGTCACCTTAAGTAAAACTGTAGTTGAATATACGAGGGGTATCAACAAGTTTTCGAAATCACCCAGAAGTCAAAGAGCCAGAAACTTAATTTTGATATCTGATCCTTCAGACATCTTTACAAAGTCACTGTGCAAAGTTACACACTTCTCCCACTGTTTATTACCTGTCCACAGACCGCCATTGTAGAGATCCTCAGATTAACCGCCATTGATTGATCCTCAGATTGCCTCAGATTGCGTTATTCGCAAAACAGCAATAAATAGTTTAAAGTGTTGACAAAAAGGGGTCAAAGGTCATTTCAAACTTGCTTGGTGACCATAATCTTATGGGTAACATGTGGTGTACACAGATTGACCTCTAATGACCCCTAAATGACCTTTGACCCCTTTGCTGTCAAAACTTTAAACTATTTATTGCGGTTTGGGAAATAATGCAATCTGAGGATCAATCAATGGCGGTCAATCTTAGGATCTCTACAATGGCGGTCTGTGCAGGTAATAAATAGTCGGAGAAATTTGTAACTTTGCACAGTGACTTTGTAAAGATGTTTGAAGGATCACATATCAAACTTAAGTTTCTGGCTCCTTCACTTCTGGGTGATTTCAAAAACTTTTTGATACCCACTCTTATAATCATAACATATTGGCAACGTCATAGGGTTTCAGGCAGTGGCGTATCCAGGGGAACAGCAGGCCATGCCCCCATCCCCCCCCCCCCCCCCCCCCCCCCATTGACAAAAGAGAGTTTAAAAAAAGAGGAAGAGAAGAAATTAAATTATAATTTGCGTTTCAAAACAACTGACCATGTCTGAGATACACTTTTCGTCATACAGACAGAATTATACTCGAAACCGACACCAAACGCAACACCCGTCAATATTGTTTGTATTAGACCAGACTTGACCTCAAACCTTGACACCGTTATTCTTTCTTTATATTAAAACAATGTATCATTAATTGTAGCCCATCGATACGAAATTCGGCAAATATGTAGTTCTTTTGTTGAATTAAAGTAATTTAATTGTTGAGCTCTTTTCAGTGCAATTTGTAAAGTATGCAATTGGGATGTGTGTCAAATACTAAATGAAGATATCACTCGACATCAACTTTATTCGGTAAATACGTGCATCTGGTGTGTCTGGTATAGCTTGATCAGACTGGTAACCATAATTCCTGCTCACTGGGTTTGTATGTATAGCTATTGTTACCCGTCGTAAAGGGCAAAGGCAGGATGAGTTGATCATTTTTATATATTGCGCAGTGTACAGGCCTCTTGTCAGTGTGTTAGTGTGACATCATTGACCACACAGTGAGTAAACATCTTTCACTTTCACTTATTTGGATTTGTACACAAAAGAAACCTCGATATTAGATTAGTTTGTTTTTGTTTCATGTTATTAACTATTTTTTATTCAAAATTAACATCATCACACAAATGATCGTGTTAGCATTTATATAAACCTACATGTATCTTATGGTCATGTTTTTTATACTGGGTACAATTTGTGTTACATGTCCCTTTTTCCATAAATTAGGTTCCTTTTTCAGTTTATGCATTATATCTGAAAAAGTTTACATTTAAAGTTGGTAAAAGTATACATATTCTGAAAGCATATACTGTAACGGATACAAATAGCATACAATCAAGTTGATTATACAGGGTGGTCCGAAATTGTACAGGGTGTAACAAGCAAAATCTTCTTAAAAAAGAAGGGTTACAATAATTACTTCCACTATGTATATGAAGTGATGAGAGAAAAGTTCAGTACAGATTTAAAGTAGTTTAATAAAATACCCATCCAGACATATGCAAATTAAATTTCACTACGAATCTGAAATTCTACATACAGGGTGTCTACAAATTTGTTTATTTAGTTCCAGAAAAATGCTTCTATTACTACATACATACAAAGACTAGTATTTTAACAAAATTCAAGTAGATTTCAAATAAAAATGCATCAAGTACATGTACATGAACATTGATTGATTTTAAAAGTCACCCTTTTCTAACATATAGGGTGTTTAAAACATTAATTTATAGGTATACATGATTATCCACAACTCATTAAATTGAATGAATTCATATTTGCATCTGAAACATGATTTTACATTCCAATTTGATGCTAAATGCTTAAAGTGGTATAAGTTTCAAATAATGTTCAATAAAAAGGGGCCCTTAAACTACAGGGTGACTCAAATTTTCCCAATGGCACATGTTTAGTGGCATACAATTAATTGCGTTCATTCTTCTTGTACCTTCATGATGTACAAGGCACATTCAAATGAACAAATTAGGTTAGTTTCCATAATGTTTGAACCCAGTATTCAAATTTCAAGAGTCTGATATAAGTTTGAAATATAATTGTTTTCGTTTTAAGTTGTATTCAACATATAGGGTGATCCAATGTTGATTGGCAAACTGCTTATGCTGGTCATCCTATACTAGGTCAGGTCAGTTGCATTCCTAAGAATTTAATAATTCTCCTGAGTTTACAAGCTTGATGAAAACCACCAGTTTTTTACTTATTTGGTAACACAGTTAAAAACAAGTAATAACACCACACTTAAACGCATTTAACAAAATGTGCTAATTAACATCCAGACTATACAGAATACATGAGGTTAATTACATATCTTCTTTTAATTTTTAATTAAATAGTTAAATTTATTTATTCAAAAGGGTACCTCAACCTTTCTATATTTTTAAAATGGACAGTTTGGTGCAGGCAAATGTTTGCATACATTTGCAAACTGCGACCAACTTACGTTTCTTAACATTTTTTTGAGCTTCTTATTTAATGCTAATTAATGATTCCTTAATTAACTAATTATATTTTTAATTCAAATATACTTCAATAATGTTATGTTTTCAATATAGAATTGTACCAAGAGTGAAACCAGTGCATTTTATGTTTGCCCAATGTATATTGCACCATACTTGTTCAACTATATATGCACTCCTCCTCCTCCACATACTCCTCCTCCACATACTCTTCCACCCCTGACTAATTAGGTTTAACGAACTATTGTAATTAACAGAACCATGGTAGTTTATATTTTTCTTTTTAAAATAAAGGCCAAATACTTTCTCATCAAAATAAGACCAAATTTAAGTATGTGTGATAAAGAATAGCCAAAATATATGCATGCAAAGTAATAATATGTAGTGCAAATGTAACAGATCCACCTTTTTTGGGTACCCAGTATAAAAAACATGACCTTATACAGTTTGACTAATTGCTATTATCATTGTCATCGTCATTATCACCATCAGACTACACCTTTTTAGTTAAGAAAACATTCCTGCGCTTGTTAGGCCTACCTTATACAGTTTGACAAATTGCTATATTATTGTCATCATTATTATAATACATTACACAGTTTGAATAATTGCCATAGTTCGTATTAGGCCAACAGTAGTTGTGTTGCCCTCATCCGGCCTGGTCAAAATTCCGGAAAATGTGGGCCGTTTTTTATTTTTTATTAGAGATTCTTGTTATATTTCTACACTATTTTTACCTATCTTCAGGCAATATCTAATTGAGAAACAATGTAATGGTGCAAGTTAAGTTAACACATAATCAAGAACAAAAACTGGCACAAATGATGGAGAATAAAACCCTAAACTGCACTTGAAACAGTTGTTTTGAATCCCTGGGTACTGACTGCATTTATAACATTTGGGTGGAGGTCATTCCAATCTGATACGGTACGTGGGAAAAAAACTATACTTATATACATTCTTGTTGGCTTTCATGATTCGGAACTTTGCCGGATGGTACTGGCTTGTGCTACTGACGGTTTGGCGTTGAATATAGTCGGGAATTGGTATGGCAATAGATTTGTTTTGTATTTTGAACATATTGATCAGGCGACTTTGTTTAATACATATGCTCTTAACTGCAAGACTATACCTGCCCCTACATAAATATATTAAATAAGAAAGTTGTAAAGAAATGTCTGCTAATTTGCGATATGACACGTGACTAAGTGTGGTTAACAATTAAGAACGGTACAAGAAAAGAATGAAACAAAGTGCAGTTTACACGTTAACAATTCTACCCGATGGGTGGTGTGACATCAGGGGCGTAACAGAGGTTGTTTGTCAGGGGGGGGGGGGGGCACAGCCAAAAAAAATCGTGGTTAGAATAATTCCGTCCCGGAATTTTTCGTAAAAGGTTGCCCCAATTTTTTTCCCAGTCAGTCACCTCGTGAATTTCACGTAAGTTGACTGTTGTGCTTTTTGTACTGCGAAATTTTCTTTCTTTCTTTCTTTCCCTTTCTTCTTTTCTTTCTTTCCCCTTTTTTTCTCCTTTTCCTTTTTCTTTTTCCTCCCTTTTTCCTTTCTCTCTCTCTCTCTTTCCTTTCCCTTTCCCCCTTCTTTTCCTCTTTTCCCTTCCCCCTATTTTTCCTGGTGGGTAGGTTTGAATTTCCTGCTGAGCACCTTCAGGGCACTGTGCCCCCCCCCTGCCCCCCACCCCCGGCTGTTACGCCACTGTGAGACATGTATGTAACATAAACATAACATAACAATGAGCATTTATATAGCGCTCTTACACATTATGCAATGGTACCACAGCGCTTAACAAAATTAAACATGAACTTAAAAATAACCGTGTTAAACATCACTCGCACTATGACGGTTAAATAAGTGAGTTTTTAACATCTTCTTAAATTGAGTCAGTGATGAGGCATGCCTGATGTGACGCGGTAAATTATTCCACACAAAAAGCATACAATCCTTTCTTGGCGGTAGTGAGACGAGTGTTAGGTACAGTGAGAATCCGAGTGTCAGAGGCAGAACGAAGACCACTTCTTTTAGGTACATAAGTACTAGTAAGGTCCATAAGATAACAAGGCGCGCCATCATTGAAACATTTATATACAATAGTCAGGATCTTTAACTCAATGCGCGTTTTAACAGGCAGCCAATGTAACTTTGCTTAGCTTAGTGTCCTAACAGACACTAATATGAAAAGGGGTGTAAATGCGCAACTTTCAGCTTTCCTTTCCTCTATTGTTTTCCCACCTCGCATTCCTTCATGCACACTATCACTTCTTTTTCTCTGCTCATTCTTCATTCTACTCTATCCCAGCTGGTATGCACAGTTGGCAATTCCATCAGCCCATCTGTCCATAATCGCCTCCTTACATCCTACCCATCCCCACCCTCTCTGCTAGGCAGTTGGTGCTAAGTGTTACGATCAGGCTTTGCGGCCTGTTCCACTAACGGGGCTCTGAGTTAAGGAAGGAAAACCTGAACATAAACCACCCAGCTATGGGTAAAATAGCTAAGTAAGGTAGTAGATCTAGAACTATTGGAGTAGTTTGAAGGTCTACTGAACTTTGCTCAATATGTTTCAATCTATATCACTGAGACTCGGGTAGAATATACTCATTGGCCTTGGCTGGCAAGTATTCTAGAAGAAGGACAACTTTGATAATAAACCATGCTGCAGGAGTTGCGACCGCAGTGATTATAGCAACAGAAAAACCATGATGACAAACCAAACCAACACTAGGGTTAAAGTCCCTACTAACCTAACGTCTCCTGGAGCAGACTCGGATTTTTCAAAATCAACTGATGACGGCATACCCCCAAACCCGGAAGGGAGGAGTAAGCTTGACGGCAGAGCGCGCAAGAGGAGACGACTTGCAACATGTAAGTCAAATATCACTATATCTACCATGAATGTGAGAACTATCAGACAGAGTCGATGTAGGGAGGAGCTTGTATCAAATCTAATCAAATACAAAATTGACATGATCGGGATACAGGAACACCGCATTGTCCATGACCCAGTGAAATATGAGATCATTTTGGGCAGAACACTGATCACTACCTCAGCAACAAGAAATAAAGCAGGTGCAGCTGTAGGTGGAGTCGGGATACTACTCAACAACACAACACTCCGATCATTAGCGAGTATTAAACCACATTCTGATCGTACACTCATAGTTAACTTCCATGGTAACCCAGCAACAACTGTAGTGGTAACCTACTGCCCTACAAATGTGGCGGAAGAGGACATCATAGAAGAGCACTACAACAGTCTAAAGGGGGCAATTGACTCCATTCCAGCACACAACATCTTGCTTGTTGTTGGCGACTACAATGCCAGACTTGGAAAGGATGACGCCAAATTTTCATACCATGATGATACAAACAGAAATGGAGAGTATCTAGCAGAACTAGCTAAAGAGAAATATCTAATAGTCGCAAATACCTACTTTCGCAAGAAAAAAGGCAAGTTGTGGACATATGTCAGCCCAGGCGGCAACAAACTACAGCTGGACTACATCCTTGTCAGGCGGAAATGGCGAAACAGTGTTCAAAATTCTGAAGCATACAACACCTTTGCTAGTGTGGGATCTGACCATAGAATAGTCTCTGCTAGCATCCGACTAAGCCTCAGGAAGAGTAAGATCATCAAACGGAAAAAGCAGTACGATTGGAATCTATTGACAACTGATCAAGATCTACAAGCTAAATACAGTATAGAGGTGCGCAATAGGTTTCAGCCCCTTCAGGATGACGTAGAAACTGCAACTGAGAAATACACAAGGTTCATTACAGCCACTCAAGAAGCTGCAGAGGAAGTCATTCCTGCGTGGAAGAAAGAGAAAAGAAACTACTTCTCAAAAGACGCCCAGATTATCGGGGCGAGAACAAAAATTGATGAAGCTTACGCAAAATATCAACTAGACACTAGCAATGAGAATAATAGCAGAGATTATAAGGATGCTAAGAAGAGCCTAGGGGAGGCTTATGATAAAGTGAAAGAGAAAGACCTTACCAATAAGCTAAGAGAGGTAGAAAATGCTCACATAAACAGCAAGCATGGTAAGAGTTGGAAACTGATAAACCAAATATCAGGAAGACTGACAACAAGAAAGGGCAAATCAAAGGGTCCACGCAAAAGGAGAGATTAAACAACTGGTACACTCACTTCAAAAATCTACTTGGGAGCCCACCACATATAAGTAATGAGGATGAGGAAATTGCTCCAATACTATCAGATCTCAACATTAAAGTAGGAACCTTTGACTTGGAGGAATATGAGAAGGCTAAGAAGGCACAAGTAGAGGGGAAAAGCTGTGGGGAAGATGGTATTACACCTGAAATGCTCAAAAGATGTGATTTGGATAACATCATTCTCGACTTCTGCAATGATGCCTTGTTGAACGGGAAAAAGCCAGAACAGTGGTCCATTCTCAACATAGTACCAATACCGAAATCAGGTGATCTCAGCTTGGGGGGTAACTACCGTGGAATAAGCCTGAGTTCAATTGTTGCCAAGCTATACAACAAGATGATACTCAACAGAATTAGACCGGAGCTCGACGTCCACCTAAGAGCTAATCAAAATGGCTTCAGAGTAGGACGTACCACTGTAGGTCATATACTTGCCCTTCGAAGAATTATTAAGAGAATAAGATCAAATCACCTGCCAGCCATCATAACCTTTATCGACTTCAAGAAAGCGTTTGACACAATACATAGGGGACGAATGCTGCAAATATTGAAAGCCTATGGTGTACCTGATCAGCTTACAAATGCGATAGCAGACATATACAAAGACACCAGGGCAAAGGTCATATCACCAGATGGAGAAACAGAAGTGTTTGAGATACTGGCTGGAGTATTACAAGGAGACACCCTGGCTCCATATCTTTTTGTCATTGTTCTTGACTATGCCCTAAGAGAGGCCATAGATGGCAGAGAAGAAGAGCTAGGATTCCACCTAACAAAAAGAAGCAGCAGAAGAATAGGACCAACCGTAGTAACAGACTTAGACTTTGCTGATGACATTGCACTGTTGTCTGAGGAAGTGTCACAAGCGCAATCACTACTCAATAGAGTGGAGACTTCAGTGGGAAGAGTTGGGCTCAAAATGAACGCTGCAAAGACGAAGTACATGTCCTTCAACCAGACGCAAGTACCTGTAATTACCACAAGTGAAGGCATGCGCCTTGATAAAGTGGAAGACTTCAAATACCTTGGAGCCTGGATGAACAACACTGAAAAGGACATCAAAACACGCAAAGCAGCTGCATGGAGAGCTTGTGGCAAACTTAGTCAGCTATGGAAGGCTAAATCATTATCCAGAAAGCTCAAAGAAAGACTGTTCATAGCTACAGTAGAATCCGTCCTCCTTTATGGATGTGAGGCATGGACAGTCACCCCAAAGCTTGGTAAACAACTGGATGGATGCTACACTAGGATGCTAAGATCTGTGTTCAACATCAACTGGAGTCAGCATGTGACAAATAAGGACCTGTATGGGAACATGCCAAAAGTCTCGGACAAGATCAGAGAACGCAGAGCAAGATTTGCTGGACACTGCTTCAGAGGGTCCAAGGAGCTTGTACACAAACTTATACATTGGATCCCAAAGCAAGGAGCAAGAAAGCGTGGTAGACCAGCCCTGACCTACATTGACATACTCAAACGTGATACAGGACTGCAGGTGGAAGAAATCAAGACAGCTATGTTGGATAGGAAAATCTGGAGAGGCATTGTGGTTCGGAAAAATCATCCGCCCTAAGTCAAGTAAGTCAAGTCAATGTAACTTGTGGAGAAGAGGAGTTGCATGATCTCGTCTTTTAGCATTCTAAATGAGTTTGGCTGCTCGATCTTGGAGACGTTGTAGCCGTTTAATATCTTTCGCAGAAGATCCATGTAAGAGAGAGTTGGAATAGTCGAGCCGCGATGTAACAAGTGCGCGTATGGCGTGATGACATGTTGTTTCATCAATAAACATCCGAATACGAGAAAGATTCCTAAGGTGAAAATTCAAACTGCGACAAATGTTAGTAACATGATGAGACATGTTTAAATGGCAGTCAAATTCAACACCAAGATTGCGTACATGGGGGACGGTCTGATCTCAATATCACCAACACGAAGTGAGATGTTGCATAGTGACTTTAAGGCTCTTGGGTTGGCTGCAATGAAAAATTCTGTTTTATCACTATTCAAGCAAAGCATATTTTGCGACATCCAAGATTTGATATCCTCAATGCACGCAGATAACATAACAAGATCATGGTCAGCATCCCCTGACTAACTTTATGTGTTTGTAACGTTTGATTATATCAGCAATCGGATGTGTGTAGAAAGAGAACATTTGAGGGCCAACACAAGATCCTTGAGGCAAACCGAAGTTGAGAACATGCGAGTCAGAAAACTCATTGGCAATTTTAACCTTGCATGTGCGTCGACAGAGATACGAACGAAACCAGCTCACAACATTTCCTCTAAATCCAAAATCATTTGACAATCTGTTAGTTAGGATATCATGATCAATCGTGTCAAAAGCTGCTGAAAGGTCTAACAATACAAGAAAAATAGCATGCCGGTTGTCAATTTCGCACATAATATCACTTTTCACTTTTAATAATGTTGTCTCCGTGCTGTGCTTGGGCCTATACGCTGACGGCATCTTCTGGCGTAGATCATTCTCACTAACATGATTATTTACACGTGACAAAGCAGCTTTTTCAATCATTTTGCTTAAAAATGCTGTGTTGGAACTGGAACTACTGGACGGTAGTTCTTAAGCATGTTCTTGTCTAATGATGGTTTCTTTAAGAGTGGTGTTATAGTGTATGTAGTGTATGAGCTCCATCCCGACCCTCATCTTACTATCGACACCAGTGAGTTGTCGCTAACAGTTTCATAATCTGCCTTTTGCAACACTTCGAGTATACGTGTAGAAGAACATAATGCTAAAATAAGGAACAGACTTGGTTTAGGTTTTGGTTTTGGATACATAGACATATTATATGTCCCTGATAATATTCAGTCAATATTTACGTTAACATGTTTTTAACAACTTTATATTTGAATATTTTTTTACGTAGGAGCTATTGTTTTGGAGTGTTAATTTTCCAGCCGGAAAAACGTTCTTTAGGTCCCAGATACTGGCATTACTGGCACATGAAATATGCCACTATCACTCGATTCGGATACAATATTATTGTTCCAGTAGCGTCCGATACTGGAACACCAAATTGTGTTTCAGTTCGTGCAATACTGGAACAATTGTGTTCCAGTTCGAGCGATACTAGAACACTGACTTTGTACCAGTATCGAATGATAGGACGATGTGTAGAATCTTGGAACTATTATAGTACACTTTTTCCTGCCAGGTAATAGGCCTACATTAAAATGAGCGTACACTTACAAGGGTCAGTCAATAAGTAATGAAAGTGATCATGGTATGGGATGCATGAGTGATTCTATTGAACAATACAAAGTATGAACCTTTGTCTTTCAAACAATACACTTTTGGATTTCCTAGTATGAACTAGGGCGTCATAGCATGAGCTTAAAGTAAGTACACTTTGAACACTGCTAAATCAGTTATTTGGCGGTAACATTTAAATTGTTTGTATGAAACACGTGGTAAGAAGATTGCATAACGTGACATCCGAGACAGGTAGATCCCGATTTGTGTTTGCATAATTATGATACCTAAGACAATAACTTTAATCCCTGTGTAATCTGAAATATATGTAGTGTAAGGAGAAGCAATTTAAAAAAATTTAGACAAATAGCCCACTTTCATTGAAAAATACCCAGTCAGTGAATCATTAATTTTGCGGAAAATCAAAAAAAAAAAGGGAAAATCCAAGAAATGAACCAGTTTGGGCGATTTGATGGGATAGATAACTAATTATCTGAACTTATTCATATAAAACCTACAGAAAATATGCGCATGTGCAGACTGCAGATCATTTTGAAATGGACCGAAATGGTAAAACCATGAAATGTAACAGATAAAAGGTTACTGTGCCTTCAAAATATAATCAGAAACATTGACAAATGCTTAAATCATATAATATTGATAATCAAAATGAAGATATACATGAATGTATCGATCAAAGATGGCTGCCACAACCTCTCTTATTACTGCTCTCTTTAGAGCTTCTAAGATGTGTATTGTTAAAGTAATCGTCACATAATTTCAACGGTTTGAGGATATTTTATGATCAGCTCCTTTTGAAATCCCCACTATTTTACATCCTTTGTTGTTTTCTATGATTTTTGTTGAGGAATTTGCTTCAGAAAATTGTCTTTGAGATGGTCCTTTCTTGTTTGCATTAGGGAATTCAGATCTAAAAAAGAGTGTCAAATATAGAGTAGTTTGTGTACTAACTGTGCACCAAGTGTTATCTGTTTCTATTTCCTGCATTGCCGAGATATCCGCAAATGTATCAATCGACCCATATTTCAACCGATAACATATCCAGCCAAATATTGACGGATCAGTCAGTGGTTGAAACCTATTGTGTTTATGTTAATGAATAATGACGTTATATAACCAAAGGTATCTAACAATCCAAAAGTGTATTATTTGAAAGACAAAGGTTCATAATTTGTATTGATCGCACTATCCCTCAATAGACTCACTCATGTATCCCACACCATGACTACTTTCATAACTTATTGACCGACCCTCGTATTACCTTATAATGTTTGTAGGGCCTAAATACGAAACGTATAATATTATTATCATGATCGACTCGGCGATCAACTATATATAAAATGCAGTTATTAAAGAATGTGTGTCACTTGTCAAGATTGGAGTAAATTCAATCCATGGGTTGTTTTAATAGAGCGAAATAAACTTGGTTTTAATTAAATATCATAAGACATCGTTTTGATTAACTCTCATCACAATGGTCTCTCATGACGGGACTAATTTGTCGAAGAATGACTAATTTCATAGCGTTAAAGTTTCATGATAGGAATCATAGATGATGTCACAATTAGACGACAAGGGCCTCTGGAGTGAAATGGCATTGATGCTGACATTAAGAAATGTAAATCCGTAAATTGTTTTAACAAAACATACAAGGGATATGTTATCATTAGGCCCTATTATGAATGATGTTTCAACCACCACGTTCCATCATAAATTTCTTGCAGTCATTCCCTGGCGATGTGTGTATGTGTATAATCCGATTATTATTACAAATGGACCCACTTCAGTCCAGAACCAATTCGACCTGATCGCTATCCCATCGTTTTTTGTAGCATCATTATGGCGCGTGGTACCAAATTGCCATACAATCCTATCGCCAGCGAATTCAATTCATTTCATTTCATATTTCATTGTCACTTTTTTGTTTGTTCTTGATTATCCTCTATTAATGCTATAAATAACCGTATGTAATTATTATAATAAAAAAAAAAATCGTAATGTGTACATCATCAGTATACAGTAATGTGTACATCATCAGTATACATTAATGTCCATGCCTCTGACGATATGTATCCGAGGTTGTTACGTTTAAATGATGTATTAAGGGTGGCCAAATATATTTGCGAGCTCTTAAAATTATTGTACATGTATTGTTGGTAAATCAAACTGAAACTGAAACTGCATGTAAGTCTTGGATGAGTCCACGCGGCTTTCAAGGTATATTACTGAACTACTTTTAGGCATGTTTGTAATTATTCAAAAGAATTTCTCATGTAAATATTTGGAACTGGTGTCTGCAAACGCCTGCCGCGTGGACAGTGTTAAGCTTTGCCGTATGGGAATCCTATTATTATCTAAACAATGCCGCATTTATACATTTTAATCTCCTTCCATTAATTTAATATTCTATTTTTCTTTTCATTTACAACTAATTGTTACATGCACTTCCATTTAGAGAAAAAGTGTATTATTACTGACAGGGCGGAACGATACATAAGGAAGTGTAAAACCGAGTGGGCATACAATTTGCAATGACCTATACCTAAACTATTTTCACAGAACGGGAAAAGCCCAACTGTAAAGACATACCACGCCGTTAATATTAGGCCTATACATATTACTGATACCACGGATAACATCCGCGTTCATGGTCGTTATTTGTATTACAAAATCACCTGGGTGTTACACGTGCGATTGAGAATAGTGTCGGTAAACATGGTGTCTACATTGGTTGTCGTTTTAATCATCCAGTATGTCCACATTCGAACAGCAGTGGCTCAACGTGGACAAGCACAAGTATCTCTTGTGGGCGAAAATGTAACCCTAAGCTGTTCTCCAACACCGTCTGATTATATTCCATCGGATCTGTCTGTTGATGACTGCAATGTGATGTATTTCTTACATTGGGGCAAGGAGATTGATGGCGGGCGTGGAAGTTTGACACAATTAAGCACATGTCAATCTATTCTAGTTAAACCAGATGCAAGATATACCGTCGATATTTCAGACGCCGCTTATAGCATTCATATATCTCGCGCACAAGAAAGTGACGCGGGGAAATATGTTTGCTCAACCTTTAATAGATACCGTTTTCCAAGCACTCTGGAGGAACTTGAAATACAACTAAATATGTACCAAACCTCTTGTGCTGTATCTCCCCAAAACGTTCTGGTTGGAGATCATGTATCACTGACTTGCTCACTCAATATTCCAAGATCACTGCAATGGAGGGCGTCGGACGGGACATTGATTGGCTCAAGTATGGATACCAATTACCAGAACAGTTTGGTATTTAATTTTACCGCCAAGCAGGAAGACAGCTTTGAAAGGTTTACATGTGTGTCGATAACGCCGTCTGGTGCATATATCCCGACATGCTCAGTGACTCCATTGGAACAGAATATTGTCACCATTTCACCTCTGATATCGCACGTCAAAGTAGGGGACAATGTCACCTTCACCTGCAAAGCGAGATTTGGTCGAGGAAACGAAGACATGTACATTTATACCTGGATACATGGTAGTGAATCACCAAGGCCTGGTCTGAACGGGTCTTCTTACACGGTAGCCAATATTCAGTTATCTGATAATGACGATAAAGTCCGATGTAGAGCAAATAATAATGAAGTGCAAATGGATAGCGATGAAGCCGTCATCTATGTAAGTGAAGATATGTGTATCTACACTCTAAGAAATTAAATAAATCCCTTTCTGTCCTCTATTTAGAACCCATAATCAGTTAACGGTTCGTGAGTAGAACCAGAATGGGGTCTTCGGACACCTTACAGAACCTTTTTGGTCTCGTTAGAACCTTTATTGGTTCTCCAAATGGTTCTCACATTTTTAAGAACCTTTTTCGAATATTCAAGAGAAGGTTTCCTCATAGAACATTTAAAAAATATTCTTCAAAATTAATAAACCTTTTAAGGTTCTATAGAGATCAAATTGGGTTCTACAAGGCGTCTGAAGACCAATTTTGGTTCTATTCAAGAACCATTGAGGGTTCTAAATAGATGACAGATTTAGAACCTTTTTTCTGAGAGTGCATTATTTCGTTCATCTTACTCTGTGCAGTGATGGCGGAGCGTATTTCAATGATCGCACGCTTTATCTCGCATGCGGTTGCATCGTAGTACATCGGCGTACAGTACGTGTTCAAAGACGCATCTCAGCGCGCGCGCTGAAAGGCTTCGTGGATCAATAACATACGCTATGACGTCACTCTGCACAGAGTCAGATGAACGAAGTGTCGAAGTATATGAAATGAAGACTTAATGGAAACAAAATTTGTTAACACTTTCCACGCGGCTATTCGTGTTACCATATACAAAACTAATTTGTCCGACACATTTCCCAACAGTCAAAGCCTATCCCAAGGATTACTAAACCAAGGAATGTTTGTACTTATTTCGATGTCCCATTTCTTCAGGTGACCCCAATGATGGTAATGAAATTCAGTAATAATTACATTTTTGAAACATTTTTGAAATTTTGGAATGTCGTTTGCAGACGCCTGTCGTGTGGAAAGTGTTAATATACTGTTTATTGTATAGCGGTATAGATTTATGTTTGACTCGGTTACGATTCAAAATTGTTACTTGGTGACATTCTGACTCATTGAAAACTGACACCCTATTAAGAAATGTTGGTTATTGTACCTTGTACGAGTACAACAAATCAACAACAACGAATCTTGTTATCAGTCCGTATCTCTTGTCATACTTTCAGTCATACACCTACTTTTCCAATAATTTTTCATTATCTTTGTTTTTACTTTATCAGGTGACATCAGATACTGCCAGTGCTTCATTAGGTGACACTAACAACACAGGTTTAATCCTGGGCTGTCTATTCGGGATCGGCATACTGATCGTGCTGTGCGTTATCCTTGTTGTGTTTCTCATGAGAAAGAGGAAACAAAGATCCACTACGAATGCCAAACATACCGGTGCAGTGTTTGGCAAATTTGAATCCGGTGCCAATGACGGAATAATCAACTCGCCCTCGTTGCAGAGAGACAACGCTTCTCATGTCGTAACAAGTACAGAGAGTTACACCAAAACATCATCGTCAGCTGCGACGCCTCAGTCGGACGGACATCTAACGCCCCCTACGTCAGGGATAGGCGACACATGCAATGACGGCGAAGCTATGTACGCTTTACCATTACTGAGAGATGACGATGACCATGGAACACTTGACGTCAGAAACGACGCCGGTAAATCAGATGGATTGATTAATGAAGACACCGCTCACCCAAACGTTGAAGGACTCTTGTACGCTGAACTTGATGTAAATAATGCGAATGTTGACGGAGATCAGATTATTAATAGCGATGAACCGACCGTTTACGCAGCCATTCAACAGATGCAATAACTATTGTTTATTATGGTAGCTTCAATGATGATTAGTAGACACGCAGTTAAGTTAATCAAACATTCCTTACTTTGATTATGAGAACATTTCTAGACATTGTGACGTTACTATTGTACCTAGGAAAGTAGTATCACTGAGATGTTTTCACTCTCCTCAATTTCTGTAATAGCGAGCTCGAGTGTATGCAGTAGCGTTAGAGGGCGTCAAGTGACACGCCTTGTGGCTCCTTTTACAGAGCCTATTTGTACCTCGACCCAGAACGAAATGTGTTCACCCGCCTCTTATAACCTTGCTCCTCTTGGATATTCCCGAGATTATAGAGATGTTTAAATCAACATGCAATGTAACGTAGCGAAACGACGCGACACGACACGACACGACACGTAACGTAACGTAACGTAACGTAACGTAACGTAACGTAATCAATCGAACCATTAAACGACACGCAACGACACGTAACGTAATGTAATGAAACGTAACATAACGTAACGTAATGTAATGTAACGTAACGTAGCTTTATGAAATTGTTATGTAATGTGAATCATTGATGGGTATAGCGCACAATTCCGCATTTATGTATGAACAAATATATCCATTATAACACTATCCACGATGCTATAACTATTAATTGTGGAAAGTGTAAGCTTGAATGCTCATTCTTTATATACCCACTCGCTGTGGTCAATATGCTATGCCACGTTTACTTGCATGCGTGTAAAATAATTGTACACAATAATAAGGATAATAATGTAAAGCATTGTGATATGATATGTATATTTTGTTAAATAGATAGTAAACACATAGAAAACAAGTATAGGACCATTTGACGCTCAGAAAGTATAACACTGACCAGACCAACTTTGCGGATGCCACCGTGATGATGAGAGGCAAGTCTGCACGCGACAATCGATCTTTACGCAAGTGACAAAAGGGAAATTTATTAACACTAGGTTAAGTAATTTCTTAGTATTGAATAATACTTGTATATTAAACTGACAAAATAAATTAAACATAATGAAATGCATTATGTGTTTCGGCGCCATTTTCTTTGTATACGTCGTTACTTTTTGAAATGTTGACTAAAAAGTGCCAACAAAAAAAAAACACCCTTTCTTGGCACTTTTTGGTCAAAATTTCAAAATATATTTGATTAGGTTAAACGATGAGAAAGTCGTCCCTAAGTTAGTATCTTTACATCATAAGCAAGCGATTTGGGCATTTTTTTGATTTTTTTTGTTCAAAAAATTTTGGTCAAGAAAGTGATTGTTGTGATTTTTTCTCAACAAAATCAACTTTGGATTATCTGATCCATTTCCTTTTCAAAAACTTCATTGAGTTCCCACTTAAACATTGCAAACTCTAGCCAGTCAATGGGAGTGTCCGAGAATATCACTTCCTCATAGGGCTTCAAAACAATCATAAGTAGTATCAATACCAACCCTTTCCAAGCGGCTATTAGTTTTACCATAATACAAAACTCTTTTATTTTCAGAAACCATTCCCAGTGTTCAACGTCAAAAATACTAGGCATGTTTGTAGATATTTTAGTGAATTTCTCATGGTGATTCCAACCATACTTGGTGATGAAATTCAATTATCTCAATGTGACATTTTGGAACTGTCGTCTGCAGACGACTGCCGCATGGAAAGTGTTAATTTAAAATAACCCCCAGCCATGACAGACATGGCATTTTGAACGCGATTTCAAATATAAACACAAATATACGTTGTTATGCGTCGGTTTATATCAAAAAGAGTGCGCGGTAATATCCCCTTCATATTCAGATATGTTGTAGATTACCGTTCGTTGTGAATAAAACATATCAACATTTCATTGACCCAAAACGTGCGCATATAGAAACTAGAGCCATTTAGGCCCTAAGTAAGCCTTTCCCAACATATTAAGGCTATGGAGAGCGTCTTGGTGTTGTGCTCTATATACACACACGCATAGAAATACCGAAGATACGTGCGCGTACGTAATTGCTATGCCTGTAAAATTCCGTCATTACCATGGTGAAGTTATATAGAGTTGTACGCGCACAACGTAGGTTGCATGCGCCCCAGGGACACGCCCGTCCCTGCCAGAGCTCCAAGCTTTGACTAAAGTGTGGACCGTTTTCAATAGTGGAATTCAATAGATCTTATCAGTGGCGTAGCTAGGATTTTTCTCAGGGGGGGGGGGGGAGATTTCTAAAATGTTCGTAAAAGGTTGTCCCAAATATTTTCCCAGCCAGTCAACTCGTGAATTTCACGTAAGTGTGGGGGGGAGGGGTGGGGGTGGGGGTGGGGGTGGGGGTGGGGGGGGGGGGGGGGGGGTGGGGGGGGGGGTGGGGGGGGAGGGGGGAGGGGGGGGGGTCGCACGGTCACAAAATCGCCAGCGTTTTTCGAGTTTCATTCGGAAGCTTTTACCGTTTGACATAGAATCAAATATATTTTGTGAGATAAGACAAAATAGTAATTTCAAGTTTAGAAATTCAATGTTGTTTGTTTTAACAACACATCATCTAATAAGTTTTGCCACGACAAAGATTTTGTCGGACACGTTGCCTTCAGTTGATTTTCTTTTAAATCATCTTCATCAAAGTTTTCTGTTTTGGAATGCTACTCATTTTAGATTTTCTAGTTTGAACTTCTATTATAGCATTTTACAATCGGTGGTTTTAAAAGAGTTAGTTTGGTCGTCCGAAAGCAGGTACCTTTGGTACCCTCCCGCTCTTTTGTAATGTTTGATATAGTAACCCGGTGTGTTCCACAGGTGATTCTTTTGGATGTGTTTACATTTCCGAGGTCATGACTGCCATACTTGAGGTTTTGGGAGGGGTAAGGGATAGTATTGACGGACATATCTGATGGTATGTTGGCAGTTAATCCCTCGTTGTAGGTCTTTCCATCAGAATTCAACTCTTGAATTCAACTCTTTTTAACTTTTAAACTTACTAAGTTCAGTAGGTTTTTGGAAATAGAGACTAATTTCCACCACCGATTTTCAGCAGATAATTGTAATAGAAAAAACTCAAGAAAGAGTTTTCATCACAGAACAGGCAACTATCAACTTATTCGACATTTGATTCTTCGAGCTCTTCTTTCTCTACTTATTGAAGTAGAACACGCATTTCCCGACATTAGTAATAACTTTACTGATGGTTGTTAGAACCAAGAAAGGTTCATTTTTGTTTGGCATCTTTTCACGATTGACTAGTTAGTCAAATTCAAGGTCTTGAATATACATCCTAGCCAGGATTTTTCAACATAAATAGATAGTTTTCTATTTTATTTTAGAAAAAGTAATAGATAGTTTTCTATTATTTTATATTATTACAAATGGAGGCGCAAATGTGCACGAGTTGTACATGTGATCAACGTGACTGGTAGGGATACCAGGCCTTTCATCTTTTATGACTACGCTAAGTGGCATCCTTTGTCTGCTTGGATTGCCCACGGCATTGTCGACGGCCGCTTGCTCTCACTGTCCAGCGTAGGACGGAGAACATGGTCGCCATTTTGTTAACCAAGAAGTGGTTTAACTATTGGG
The DNA here is from genome assembly GCA_035610835.1 of Ophiura sarsii. Taxonomy (NCBI): domain Eukaryota; kingdom Metazoa; phylum Echinodermata; class Ophiuroidea; order Amphilepidida; family Ophiuridae; genus Ophiura; species Ophiura sarsii. The sequence continues at coordinate 56,050,558 of CM069455.1, read as the reverse complement.
AATTGAACATGGAAAACATTCATTACAGTTTCAGGCTTTTGCCAAACTGTTTGATAGGCTTAATAGCGGCAGTTTGTCCGCGAAATTTTAGGGCCACGAGTATGGTTCCGATCAGCGAAAGTTATCTCGCTCGTTGCATAACATTTTTATCGTCTGTTAGTAATATAGGCAAGTTTTGCCCTGTACTTACTTAGATTTAAAACGTGTGTATGTAGGCACAGGTCAGTTGACCTACCAGCAGCCCGTGCTACTGATGAGACTCACGGAGAGTCGAAACGCGTCTAGCTACTCTGCATGCCGTCACCATTGTTTTATCTTAAACATGGTGGGCCTTTACTCTATAGGACATTCTCAACTTATTTGTCTCCTCCCTAGTAGTTTAAACTCAAGGGAGAGGACATTTTAAGTTAGGAATGTTATTAGACATATACAAAGCTCATTGTATATAAGTCACTCTAAGTCTAGAATGGCATTTGGTTTTCCGTATTAGTCCATTGGATTAATTTTGTTCTTCCCATAGTCATCTTAGTTACGAAAGCAAGCCAGCTTTCTTTTAGCAAAAAGTTTCATAAACCTGAAGTTCATAGTCATGAATTACCGGGTGAATTACAACAAGTCGCCTCCATCGATCATCGTTTAAAGAACGGCAAGACATGCCTTCTGTCATCGTTTTAAATTGATTTATCGTAAGATAAATAGACCTACTGCCTTCTCATATAAGTTTGATATGAGCAATACATGCCGCGTGTCTTTTAGTCCAATACGGAATAAAGCACATTAGGCCTACACAACATTCAGCAAGACATTTAATTGTCAGAGTTTAATAAGATATACTTTCCTAGTTTGGAAATTTATCATTTTAAATGTCGGAGAAAGAGCCAGCGTTTTTCGAGTTTCATTCGGAAGCTTTTACCGTTTGACATAGAATCAAATATATTTTGTGAGATAAGACAAAATAGTAATTTCAAGTTTAGAAATTCAATGTTGTTTGTTTTAACAACACATCATCTAATAAGTTTTGCCACGACAAAGATTTTGTCGGACACGTTGCCTTCAGTTGATTTTCTTTTAAATCATCTTCATCAAAGTTTTCTGTTTTGGAATGCTACTCATTTTAGATTTTCTAGTTTGAACTTCTATTATAGCATTTTACAATCGGTGGTTTTAAAAGAGTTAGTTTGGTCGTCCGAAAGCAGGTACCTTTGGTACCCTCCCGCTCTTTTGTAATGTTTGATATAGTAACCCGGTGTGTTCCACAGGTGATTCTTTTGGATGTGTTTACATTTCCGAGGTCATGACTGCCATACTTGAGGTTTTGGGAGGGGTAAGGGATAGTATTGACGGACATATCTGATGGTATGTTGGCAGTTAATCCCTCGTTGTAGGTCTTTCCATCAGAATTCAACTCTTGAATTCAACTCTTTTTAACTTTTAAACTTACTAAGTTCAGTAGGTTTTTGGAAATAGAGACTAATTTCCACCACCGATTTTCAGCAGATAATTGTAATAGAAAAAACTCAAGAAAGAGTTTTCATCACAGAACAGGCAACTATCAACTTATTCGACATTTGATTCTTCGAGCTCTTCTTTCTCTACTTATTGAAGTAGAACACGCATTTCCCGACATTAGTAATAACTTTACTGATGGTTGTTAGAACCAAGAAAGGTTCATTTTTGTTTGGCATCTTTTCACGATTGACTAGTTAGTCAAATTCAAGGTCTTGAATATACATCCTAGCCAGGATTTTTCAACATAAATAGATAGTTTTCTATTTTATTTTAGAAAAAGTAATAGATAGTTTTCTATTATTTTATATTATTACAAATGGAGGCGCAAATGTGCACGAGTTGTACATGTGATCAACGTGACTGGTAGGGATACCAGGCCTTTCATCTTTTATGACTACGCTAAGTGGCATCCTTTGTCTGCTTGGATTGCCCACGGCATTGTCGACGGCCGCTTGCTCTCACTGTCCAGCGTAGGACGGAGAACATGGTCGCCATTTTGTTAACCAAGAAGTGGTTTAACTATTGGGAATTGAACATGGAAAACATTCATTACAGTTTCAGGCTTTTGCCAAACTGTTTGATAGGCTTAATAGCGGCAGTTTGTCCGCGAAATTTTAGGGCCACGAGTATGGTTCCGATCAGCGAAAGTTATCTCGCTCGTTGCATAACATTTTTATCGTCTGTTAGTAATATAGGCAAGTTTTGCCCTGTACTTACTTAGATTTAAAACGTGTGTATGTAGGCACAGGTCAGTTGACCTACCAGCAGCCCGTGCTACTGATGAGACTCACGGAGAGTCGAAACGCGTCTAGCTACTCTGCATGCCGTCACCATTGTTTTATCTTAAACATGGTGGGCCTTTACTCTATAGGACATTCTCAACTTATTTGTCTCCTCCCTAGTAGTTTAAACTCAAGGGAGAGGACATTTTAAGTTCGGAATGTTATTAGACATATACAAAGCTCATTGTATATAAGTCACTCTAAGTCTAGAATGGCATTTGGTTTTCCGTATTAGTCCATTGGATTAATTTTGTTCTTCCCATAGTCATCTTAGTTACGAAAGCAAGCCAGCTTTCTTTTAGCAAAAAGTTTCATAAACCTGAAGTTCATAGTCATGAATTACCGGGTGAATTACAACAAGTCGCCTCCATCGATCATCGTTTAAAGAACGGCAAGACATGCCTTCTGTCATCGTTTTAAATTGATTTATCGTAAGATAAATAGACCTACTGCCTTCTCATATAAGTTTGATATGAGCAATACATGCCGCGTGTCTTTTAGTCCAATACGGAATAAAGCACATTAGGCCTACACAACATTCAGCAAGACATTTAATTGTCAGAGTTTAATAAGATATACTTTCCTAGTTTGGAAATTTATCATTTTAAATGTCGGAGAAAGAGCCAGCGTTTTTCGAGTTTCATTCGGAAGCTTTTACCGTTTGACATAGAATCAAATATATTTTGTGAGATAAGACAAAATAGTAATTTCAAGTTTAGAAATTCAATGTTGTTTGTTTTAACAACACATCATCTAATAAGTTTTGCCACGACAAAGATTTTGTCGGACACGTTGCCTTCAGTTGATTTTCTTTTAAATCATCTTCATCAAAGTTTTCTGTTTTGGAATGCTACTCATTTTAGATTTTCTAGTTTGAACTTCTATTATAGCATTTTACAATCGGTGGTTTTAAAAGAGTTAGTTTGGTCGTCCGAAAGCAGGTACCTTTGGTACCCTCCCGCTCTTTTGTAAAAATCGCACAGTCCAAAAAGGAGCACAGTCAACATATAATGGTCAATTCTCAGGTTTTAATCAGTTTTTTCTATAAATGTTTCCTTTATTTATTAAAACCAAGCGAAAAATGCTAATTTTTAAATGGTTTTAACGCTTATAAGCACTACATCCGGAGAGGGGGCGAGGGCACAAAGGGGGTAAACTACCCACCCTGCCCCCACCCCCTGAGCTACGCCACTGGATCTTATAAGAGAAACTATCGCAAATCTTGTTCTGTGTATAAAATGTTCACTGTTACACAAATGAGCATACAACATATTTACCACACCCAATTTCAACCAACTAAGACATAAATGCCAAAGTTGAGTACACTTTTTTACTTACCCTGTATGTGTATTAACAAGAAATAATCGGTTATGCCGCTCCCTCCCTCTGATCACAGGCCTGCAACCACCCCCTCTAACAACAAAAATCTTCATTGCACTCATGTGAATAAAACAAGTTATCTTCTTCTTAGGCGACGGAAAAACCCTGATCTAAAATTATCAAAAAATGTCAACATTTTGAAAACCATTTTTAAAAGATGTGTCGCCTATTATATGGTAGTGAATTGAATTTGGCATCGTTATTATGAGAGTCTCACCACAAACCTTCGAATTGAACTTTTGAACAGTGTTTTGTTATGCCCTACATTACGCCTGTTTCGTTTCCTTATAGCTATCTTACTATCCGGCAGTGCATGCCCTACTATTGAAATGTAACAGGAAGTTGATAGACACTTTTGTTGGGAGACTTTGCTTTGGGAAAATTACGGTGTCCTAGGAGCGCCACTGTTGCCCAAAAAAAAATCATTTTTGCGAGAATGTTTTCTATTTTTTGAAAGAATATTTTCTAATTGTATCATGTTTTTCCTTTTATGTTTCCAACCAAATTTTCTAATTTTGCGAGTATATTTTCGATAGTTTGCAAAATTAGATAAATTGTTGCAAAAATAGAACACATTATCGACTCGATAAAAAATGTCGAACCGTACAAATAAAAAACCGATTATATAAAATATGTTATTATCGCAGAGTAACGTTAGTCCGGTAGTACGCATTTAACCCTCGTCCTCCTAAGGGTTGGGGGATCGCCGATTGCGGTAAAACGCAAAAGACAATGACCCAGGGCGTCTAGGTGTCGTTTTTACATCCATTGCGCTCATCTTAGGGTTAGGGTACCTTGACCGGGGTAGGGTAGCCGTCAAAGTCTGATAGTGATGACCACCTTGCATTTTTTTTTAAATCGCCATTTGGAAAAATATCTTAATTGTATGGTCCTGACTATTTAAGTTTATGTTAGAAAAAACGGGTGAAATTCCGATATTTTTTTTACCATGGTACCCAAATGAGCATCTGTATCTCGGTTTGGATTTTTTTAGGGGGGGGGGGGGGGGTGGGGGGTTAGCAGTGTTATAAAAACGTTAGGAGGATTTGAAGCATTGCGGTATTTCAGATTATACATGTACATGTAGGAAGAAAAAACATATTTTCGACTGTCAATCAAAGTTGTTATGATTATGCTTTACGTAATATCAGGCTTTGTTTCAGTGATATCGTATTTGTTATTAAGGGCTGCGAGAATTGACCAATGACAAATGACAACGAATGCAATTTTATTAAAGGAGATTTAAATTCCGTAAACCGAACTTTGTTGAAGCTTCAACGTTAGTTGTTATAATATTGTCTACAACATAAAGAAAATGTAGGCCTAAACAGGAGCAACTGTTTCTTGTTGATTACTTCGAGTTTCGATTCGATATTAGTGTAATTTGAAAGCATCGCTCGACTAATCCACTCATCATAACCCCGGTTTTATTTTCTTCTTTGAATGTCAACTTTGCAGAAGTCACCAACGCATTGTTATTCATGAAAACTTCGTTACATACATCACCATTTCAAATAGAAATTCAAATATGGAGTGCCTAATTTGAATGATTGCACACAAGCTATGCCACTCAAATTGCTGGGATAATTAATATGATAAGCCCTAATTATATTAGGAAAACAATGACTAATACGTTAACACTTTCCACGCGGCCTTTAGTTTTACCATTATACAAAACAGATTTTTCAGAAATCTTTCTCAACTGTCAAAATCTTACCTAAAAATTATTAAACCAATACTAGGCATTGTACATATTATAATGAGTTTCTCATAGTGATTCTTACTATGGGGATGAAATTCAATATTTGATATAATTTGAAACTTTTTGTTCAATTTTGGAACTGTCGTCTGCAGACGACTGCCGCGTTGTCATTAATATGAGGTAATATGTATTTGGAGCGGAAGGGGTACTTACTTCAATTAGTTTGTTGTTAGTCGAATCAGGGATTCTATTTATTTTGGGATAGGAAAGTCCTACACTGCAAAAACTCCGGTGTTAAATATGCAACACTGAGCCGGTGTTACGCTCCTGGTGTTAATGTTGGTGTTCGGTCAACACCATAGGAATAACTGATGTTACACTTCTCATGGTGTTAAATTTCTTGTGTTAAACTTGGTGTAAGAATAACTCCCATGGGTGTCACTAACACGTTCAAGTTTTAATACATTTGAACTGTTGAACAGTGAAATATGTTATTTTATTGTTAAAGTACTTCAACTTATCTAACATTAATATTTTAAAACCAGAAGGTGTCAAAAATTTAACATTTTAACACCAGAAGGTGTAAAAATTTTAATATTTTAACACCAGAAGGTGTAAATCTGTTAATATTTTAACACCAGAAGGTGTAAAAATTAACATAGGAGGGTAAAATTAACACCCTGAGAGTGTTAATATAGCAACACCCAAAGGAGTGTTAATTCATCAACAAAAAGTGTGGCCCAGCTGGGACACTTCTGTGGTGTTAAAATTAACACCCTCGGTGTTGGTTTTAACACCAGTGTTTTTGCAGTGTATACTGACGTACGTAGCTAAACAGGACCCGTTTGTATAAATTAAAAAGTGCAACAGCGCCATTTTATAATATAATATAATATAATAATAATAATAAATAACATGTATACCGCGCCTTTGCCTAGGGATACAAAGCGCAAAAGCATGAAAAATACAACAGCAAAAAGAAAAACCATGGAGATAAAAAAAGGAAACCAATTAAGGAAACAGATGATTTTTGAGTTTGGACTTAAAACATTGTACACTAGTGGCATTTCTAACAGCTACGGGTAATTTATTCCACATACGTGGAGCCACTACTGAGAAGGCTCTATCCCCAGCAGATTTCTTGGTGACAGGAACGACAAAATGAATGCTGTCAGCAGAGCGTGTTCTCATAGTGCTTTGAGATTGTTTCTTAACAAGACAGTCTTGAATGTACTGGGGACAGAGCCCTTCCAAGGATTTGTACTCATACAGCATTGTCTTATACATAATACGTTCATTTACTGGTAACCAGTGTAATTTAGCCAACAATGGGGATACATGCTCACGTCTGGGCTTGAGACACACTAGTCTTGCACACTTGTTCTGCAAGATTTGCAACCGTTTCAGATCTTTGTTAGATATACAATTTAGCAAAATATTACAATAATCAAGACGAGAAAGAATGAGAGCTCTAACAATGTTGTGACAGGTATCAACATTAATATATGGACGGATTCTACGAATGTTTCGTAGGAGCCAGTTGATGGATCTACACAACTTGGTTACATGGTCAGACATACACATTTTATTATCGAAAACAACCCCAAGATTGCGAATAGTCTTAGACGGTAAAACCTCAGTATTGTCAAGAAAAAGACTGACCTTACCTAACCTTTTCAAATCATAAGGAGATGCCACAACAAAGAATTCCGTCTTGTCTTGATTCAACTTGAGTTTGTTTTCAATCATCCATTGCTGAATGTCAGCAACACACCTTGCGAGTCTAAAAAGCGCACATTGAACGTCACCAGGAATATTGGGATCAACTATCAGATAAACTTGCATATCATCAGCATAAATGTGATAATCCACGTTATGATGGCGTAATATTTTGCCGACAACATGAGTGTAGTACACAAAACATAATGGCCCTGTAACCGAGCCTTGAGGAACACCAAAACGGAAATAAAAGTCTTTAGAATATGAACCAGATACAAATACCCTACAGGATATGTTAGCAAAATATGAGTTGTACCACATATGAGCGGTACCAGTGACACCAAAGTCATCTCTGAGCCTTTGCATCATAATGTCATGATCAACTGTATCAAATGCGGCTGATAGGTCTAGCATCAGCAGCAACACAACCTTTTTGTCGTCTAAAGCGCGCAATATGTTGTTGTGCACACACGCCAATGCGGTCTCAGTACTATGCTGACTTCTATAGGCTGATTGCAAAGGCTCAGAAAGGCCATGTGTCTCAGTATGCTCAATAACTTGTAAAGACGCACATTTCTCAAGTACTTTAGATGTAAAATGTAAATTTGAAACAGGTCTGTAGTGCTTAAGCTGATTACGATCAAGAGATGTTTTTTTCAGAACAGGTGTCACAATGGCCTTGTGCAGGTCATCAGGGAATAAACGTGATTGTAGCGATGTGTTTACAATTCTACACAACGTGGGAAGCATAACGTCAACATGTTCTTTGACTAGCCAAGTAGGCATTGGATCGAGCACACAACTTTTATTGGGACACTTTCTAATGATCCCAAGCAGTTCTTCATTTGACACACGCTGAAATTCTGAAAATAGACACGTAACAGGGGTTGATTTGAGATATGATTCAGTTGTAATGCTAGTATCACTACTCGTTATGCTGTCAACCTCATCACGTATCTTATTTACTTTGCCAACAAAGAACTGTCCAAAATCATTAGCTAGATCCACGGGAGAAACAGTGTCTGGTATAACCTTATTTGATGTATATAAGAGCTCATTAACAGTCTTGTACATGTCCTTTACACTGCAGTTGTTAAATTTACCCTCAAAATATCCTTTCTTAGCATTATGAATCTGATCACTAACGTTCTGTTTGGAAACCTGGTATGTTTTGTAATAGGCATCAGTCTTTGATTTTCTCCACTTTCTTTCACATTTTCGGCGTATCCGCCTGGCATCATTCACATGTTCATCATACCATGCAGGTCTTATTATGACACTGCGGGTCATAATGGTGGGAGGGGCATGCTTATCAAGAACTTCAGAGCAAGCTGTATTATAGTCCGCCAGCAAATTGTTAACATTATCATACTCCCGACATTCAATGTCATTCATTCTAGTAGTAATGTCTTCAGAGAATGCTTTTTGGTCAATGAGCTGATATTTGCGGATGGTAAAGGTAACTTTATTCGCTGATGGTTTTGGTAAATCGAGAACACAATTGATCAAGAAATGGTCCTTACTGATTATGATTACCTACGGAATAAAATCTTGCATCATGTCCGTATGATACAAACAATGACGGTGTAAAATGAGAACATGAATCAAAATAAATCAAATAAACAATGAATGAAGTATTAGATATTACATGTTTGTAAAAACCGCCCACCAACACGTACGTGTTATCATAACTTTTAAACCCGCACAATTGTTTGGGAATTTTTCCAACAATTTCGTGTATGCTTCAATAAGTCTATACCTAAAGCAGACGACATAAACTACGCCACCTATAACATATGAGATACAGCCAAGTTTAACTTAGAGAGTAGCTTCAGATCGGCAAGTTGAGTCCAAAAATCTCTAAATGTAACAAGAGTGGTTTTCCACGCTTTCAAGGAGTTAAACGCAGTTTTTGAGAGGAAAAACACTCTAAAAGGAGTGAAAGGGGATTTTATATGACAATGTTCTACTCTATTGAGAGAGAAAAATTAACTTTCAGACTCATTTAAAAGTGGAAATGTTCCACTCTAAAACAGGTTGTCCTGCGTTTCACTCCCTTCACTCTTTTCGAGTGAATTTCCACTCTTTCCACTCATTTTACATTTAGAGAGTGCCCCTGGTCGAATGTCAATAATTATCTACATGTATACTAGCGTCTTTGGATCTCGACCAAATTATGACTAATCCATCTATACACCTACATGTAGATTCATGGAACATAGTCTAGACTACAATATTTTACAAATACATTCATTTTCCTCACATCAACAATGATAAAGCAATACTTTCATAGCATTTCGTCTTTTAAGAATTGCCAAGTAATCAGAGGGAGAGATTTATTGGTTTAACATTTAATATCTCATCCCAATGCAGTCTCGTTTCCTATTGCTTTGCTGGCCCACGTATCCGAATTGACGCACCAAATCCGGTGTAAGCGCCGGAAGCTTGCCAAAAAAATGTTGCTGAAAATGTTACACAAATGAGCCCAATCGTGATAAAAAGTACGCCCAATTTGGTTCATATCCTTTGGTTTTAATGGAACATTCTGTTACGAATAGTAGCCCAATATGCAATTGTTGCACTTTCTGAGAAGGTTTTGGATGCCAGTAACTATCACCATGGTTACTTGGACCAGCTTTTAAACCACAACACTAAAACAATCATAAATAGCCGTGCCAACAAAATATGATAAAACGTGGTTGAGAGAAAAGGATATAGAATTAAAGTGAATAACTGCTTTGTGTCAGAACTCAGCATTTGGTTATTATTCAAGATGGCGAGACTCAGCAGTACTATGTTCGTTCTGTCCGTTCTAATTTATTCCTGTATTGGCCAAAGAAGCTTTACCAAGTGGCCTCGTCCTTATTGTACGACTACACCGCAGAGAGCATCCGTTGGAGACAATGTGACGTTTTCTTGTAACCATTTTGAATCGGATCTTCAGTTACCATTGACATGGGTGGATTTTGGAGAAACGGAAACAAGAGGTCGAGGGGAAATATTCTCCGTTGAGCGGCAAGTGCAAGAAAGCGATAATTACGGTCATTTTACATGTTATGTCGGAAAATCTACAAGTCACGGGGACGGCTGCACGGAGGTGATACCGTTAAAGATTCCGCCGAATCCTGTTGTGACCCCGGAAGAGAGATCAAAGGTTGTCGGCAAGACTGCGAAATTTAACTGTGTCCCGAGTATCACCCATCCTAAAGTGAATCTATATACGTGGATCATAAACGGCACATCGGTTGGCTACCGGACTTTCAAGGAAGACAATGGGCGATACCAATTACGCGATGGAGGTGTTAGATTTAACATCAGAAATTTAACATTAGCTGATAATCAGATGGAAGTGTGGTGCAAAGCTCAGAATATTCTCGGTTTTCATGCGGAAGCCAAAACACATGGAATTATATACGTAAGGCTCACTGCCGAGAGCACCACTTATCTTAACTCACCATCCAAAAACCAACCGACTAACACAGAATACCCAGGATCAGACGCAACCCCTACTACTATCACAAAATCTCAGGATGACCCAGCAAATGGATCTAATAGCATGGGTATTGCGATTGCAGGTAGTACCGCCGCAATTATCCTTATTGTTATCATCATTCTGTTAACATTATATCTCATTAAATTTAAACCCAGAAGAGAAACGCTGGATGGAATTCTGCCAGTCAGGATTGAGCGGAGATCTACCATCATGAAAAGAGCTTCAACAATCCCCTCGCAGATATTGCTAGCAAATCAGTCACGGTCAAGTTCCGTAAACCAAGAAAAAGACACCGTGATATATGCATTACCTTTGCAAAAAGGTGGCGGTACTGTGAAAGTCAAGACTGAGTCTAAACAACGTCTCCAATTGGACTCAATGGAAGATGAGATAACGACTACAGAATCCAGTAACAACTACACAAAGGCTCATCGTACGGCTACTCTTCCAATCGGACACCGCGGACCAACCGAAACTAGATCTGGTCATCGCGGTTCTCCGTCACGTGCAAAATCGTTATCTTCGACGTCGCTACACTCGTTGGATTCATCGCTGCAATATGTTCTCTATTCGCTTCCGCTGCAGAAAGGCGGGGGAACAATGAGGGTGAGGTCACGCAATGCCTCGTTGGAAGGTGTTAATAGAACGACTGAATCTCAAGATTCAGTAGCAATATCATCTCATGACGACGAAGATCAGTATGCAGAGGTTCACGGTAAAGACGCGAGCAAAACGGGTGAGTCCCCGTATGCAGATGTTCAAGGTAAAGACGTTAGCAAGACGGCTGATACCAAGTCCCCGTACGCAGACTTAAATTACGATACGATGAATAGGCCTACGTCACAATCGTTACTTTCTCTAGAGGATAAAGGTAGAATGTCAACTTATGCCAATGTCACGCCACACACAGATGACGTCACTTACGAAGACGTCAATAATGCGCCATTAGAATGTCAAACTGCACCTTTAAAAGACTATGCCAATGTCACGCCAAATACAGAAGACTTAACGTACGAAGACGTCAATAATGCGTCGTCAAAATGCCGCACAACGTCTGAAAGTGACTCCGGATACGCTGCTATAAATAACAATACTCAAGAGGAAGAACCTATGTATGCCGATGTCAATACAAACAATAAGGAATCCCCGTACGTGAACATGAGCGGAGGTAGTGCTGCTACCATGCCCAGGAATGATTCGGACCCGGAATCGGAATACGTCATGGCTGATTTTGCCGCCACGGGTGGCGATTCCTTTGATTCGGTGAACGATGACATAGTAAATGATCCAAAACAATTGAACGTCGAGGGACTAATATACGCTGAGGTGCATTTGAATGTAGGTGATAGTTCCAGTACTCAAGCGATTGGCGGTAGGCCCAGAGAAATTACTACCTATGCTGATATAAAGAATATACAGAGCTAAGGGTTTTACAAAATATCCGTATATAGTATACAAATAATACTGCCATGAGAGACTCTGGTTAAAACTATGGACCCAAGGTGACTGCAATAGTGCTATTTTTCTGAGGGGCGCTGCCCCGAAGCAAAATAGCACTATTGCAGTCACCGAGGGACCATAGTTTTAATCCAGAGACTTGAATAAAGGCATCGATTCTTTTTTAATTTCTCTTGAAAAAACCCAACTATAACAGAACTCTTGACGATTGCGAACTGGCTACGTTTTGACATACAGACTATCAAAACAACTTTGCAAAGAAGTTAACATTTTTTCAAGGTTCAAGGTCTTAAATAATTTGGTTAGTATATATTTGAGGTTGGGAATCATACGGGTCACAAAAGTATGGACATCCATGTTTAATGTTATGAAATGCTTTAGAGCAACGTATAATAAAAATACTAAAACTTGATTTGTAACGCCGAGATTTGGACATGTTGACATTTATCCTTGGTGTAAGACATCACATAATTAACCTATGTATTTATATATAGGGGGCGTCAAGTGACACGCCGTGCGGCTCCTTTAATGCAGATCCTATTTGTACCCCGACCCAGTAGGATTTTCTTTGTCATCAAATGTGTGCACCCGTAACCCGCCCCTCATAACGTTGCATCTCTTGGATAAAGCCTGATAAAATGCCACCGAGATTATTGACATATTTGTATATACAATGTATATGACCTAACATGCAATGTAACGTAGCGAAATATAGTGAAACGTAATGTAAAGTACTAACTCGAATCGTAAGGCAACGTAACGTAATGCAATGAATCGTAATGTAATTGAAGTAACATAACGTAACGTATGTACTGTAACGTACCTTCATGAAATGTAATGTATAGGTTACAGAGCACAATATTCCGCATCTGAACGATGAAGACGCTCTAAGCGAATATGAAACACACTAAAATTATACATATTAACACCTTCCACGCGGCTATTATTAGTTTTACCATACAAAACATATTTTTCAGAAACTTTTCCAAACTTTCGAATTGTGTTATCACAAATTCTGAACACATACTAAATATGTCTATACTTATTGTAATGGATTTGTCATGGTGATTCCAAATATGATGATGAAATTCCGTAATGTTGACCTTTTTGAAACATTTTATTAACTTTTTGAACTGTCGTCTGGAGACGACTACCGCGTGGAAATTGTAAGATTGAATGCTCATTATTACCTATACCCACTCTCCGTTGTAATTATGCTTTGTCACGTTTATACCTGCATGCATGTAAAATAATTGTACAGAATAATAAGGATATGTAAAGCATTGTGATATGATATATATATTTTGTTAAATATAAAGTAAACACATGGAAACAAGTATAGGACTATTTATTGAATAATACTTTTTATGAGATGACTACTTCGTAGCCTCGAATACTGTTTTTGGTAGCATGATTCTGCCAGGTCCATTTTTAGTGGGGTTTTTTCCGCATGTGTTGTGTAATGACGAACCAGTTAACCTGCTTTATAGCGTGGTTTCATTGTGCGTCGTATATTTGCCAAAGTAAGGGTGTTGGTTAGGCGAAAATCGGATATGTTGTGTATTATATTCCGACCTACTACATGAGCATATTTTGTTTAAAGAAAAAACACATTAAAAAACAAGGCGTTGCTAAGGTATTTTGGGCTCGAAACCAGTGCACCTTTCTGACCAACATTAAGTCTCACGCTAAGCCATTGCCGGTATTGAAATGTAGCCCCTATGTTACACTCATAGGACTATAATTATTATATGCCGTTTGATATAGCGTAATGTGTTTAATTGGAGGCCAGATTGTCGTGCTTACTCCACGTTTCTGATTCACATTAGGTCTCACGCTAAGAATCTCGAAGCCACCAATACTGCGTACGTACATGTCACCCATGGGCGCCGCCATTTTCGCCATTACCATGCTAAAAGTGGACGCCCTCTATGATTTTTTTTTGAATTGAGCATGGTACACATATTTAAATTTGCATCCAAATTTTGTCCGTTTTCATTATCCCGAAGTGCTTTGCGTCAATGGAACAAAATATGCCGCAAATGTGAACTACTGCGCAATAGCGTAAATCAGTTGCAGACAATAATTCACAATGGCGATGATTTTCTTGTATACAATAGCCACCGTTCGGACTAAAATTGTAGTTTTATGAGTAAGCCTCGACATATGGTCGTCAGCAAAAATATTTTCCTTAGAGATGTACCTACTTTTCTGTATACGTGACTGTTTCCTATCTTTCAAGGTTAAATAGTAACAAGCATTTATACGCCCGGAACATGGACATATTATATTAAATACGATACCTTTTTTCGTACACAATACAGCCGCTAGAGTAACACTATTACGTGTTTACGAATGTGCATCGTGAACTCCAGTATTAGCATGTGTCAGCGATTGCCTAATGTGACGCATGCTGGGATTTTATTTTCAGGCCCGATTGGCTAAATCGCATAAAAGAACCAGGTTTGGTGCCGCGGCGTCTCCTATCCCGCGGTATCCATGCTTTTACGTCCCATATTTTACCCATATTTATCTGTAAAAATGTCCAGAGCTAAATAGCTGTACATGCAACCCATGCACGTTTCAAATGACTTAGCACTTTAGCATAAAAAATGACGGACACCATAAAATGTGTCCCGATTTGATTTTTTTGGATATGATTTCACATTTTGAGCTACATATAAATTCTGTGTATCTGACCGGTCAAACCGCAACACATTTGACGGAGAAAAAAAAAATCCAGCAATTTAGTCTACAAATTAACGGACACCATAAGATGTGTCCCGATTTAATAATCGCAATAATGCTTGATATTAATGAAGTGGATTTATGTACGGTACACAATAGTTAACTAATAAAAACAATTGAAACATTCTCAGTTGTTTTTTCAAACAAAAAATGTGAAATAATGACAAAACAGTGTTATTATTACACGAATTTAGCAACAAAAACAACAACACATTTGGCTTTTGTGATAGTCGAGTCGGACTTATCTCGGACAGAATTTGGACCGTTTTCATAAGTGGAATTCAATAGATCTTATATCAGGAAATATCGGTTTATAAAATGTTGAGTTTTACGCAAATGAGCATAAAATACGATTACCACAATCAATTTCAACCACCTAAAAATCTCTGCAATTTTTGCACAGATTTTAAGATACACATTCCTAAAGTTGAGTACACTTTTTTGTACTCACCCTGTATGCTAACATTCAATGGGAGTGTCCGAGAATATCACTTCCTGCTAGTACAGTGCTAGTATAGTGCTAGTATACTGCTAGTATAGTGCTTCAAAACAATCATAAGTATTATCACCTATCAATACTAACCCTTTACACCCGGCTACATGTATTAGTTTTAACATTATACAAAACAGAAAACTTTCCCAACGTTCAACGTCTTTCTCAAGAAATACTGAATCAATACAAGGCATGTTTGTACTTATTTTAATGCATTTCTCAGTGTCGTTACAGCCATAATTGGTAAATAAATTCAATAGTCTTTACATTTTTGAAACATCTTCTGAAACTGTCGTCTGCAGACGATTGCCGCATGGAAAGTGTTAATATCAAATAAACCCCCAAGACATGACAGACATTGCAATTGAACGCGATTTCAAAAATACAAATATGCAAATAAGAGCAGTCATGCACTTAAAAATGTTATCAACCTATAAAGTTCTTGCCAAAACCCATAACATTATAATTTACACACGCGGTATCCAGACCGGAGGCCGAATGTAGGTAGGCATATCACTACGTTGTTATGCGGTCGTTTATATATATCAAAAAAAAGTACGCGGTAATGTCCCCTTCATATTCAGATATGTTGTAGATTACCGTTGTGAGTAAAACATATCAACATTTCATTGGCCGAATCGTGCACATATATAAACAAGAGCCATTTAAGTATTAAAGCCTTTCCGAACATCTAAGGTCTATCATGGAGAGCGTATTGGTGTTGTGCTCCCTATCACACACGCATAAATACGGAAGATATGTACTCGTGCGTTAATTGCTATGCCTGTAAAGTTCCGTCATTACCATGGTGAAGTGAAGCATAGTTGTACGCACACACGTAGGTTGCATGCACCCCAGGGACACGCCCCTCATTGCCAGAAACCTCGCCCTGATCCACCCCCTCTCCCTAAGTGAAATGACAAACTCTACAGGGTGAGTCCAAAAAAAGTGTACTCAAAGTAAAAAAAATCTTTAAAAGTATTTGTTATCGGAATATGAAGGCAATGTATGCAGCAATAGATATATTTATTTACTATCATCAGCAAAAAGAATCATTACATTTGATGGTACCACTTACCGGATATGATTATTTTGGTAAAGTCACTGCATTTTAAAACCGAACACAATATCTAATATTTTACTTGATTTATGTATGGTATACAAATATTTAATGACCTAGCGTGTGATAGGACAAACTATATCACAAGGTCAAAATTGGAATTTTTCATTGCACGAGGCGAAGCCCAGTGTAATGGAATAATCCAAATTGGACCGAGTGATAGATAGTTCTACTATAACACAAACAAAGGGCATTCAATATTTGTTTTATATCATTATATCACATCATTCTTTTCCAGCCATAATGATAGTAAAAACTATCACATGGCTAAAATCAAGCCTATCATGATATTATATTACACAATAATCGTCAAAAATGTTGACGAGAGAAAAAATGAGAGAACCTTACCCGGGGCGATATTTTTTACCGTAAACAACATTTAATACGTTGACAGAATAAAGCGTATAGAATACATGATGAGACGTCATGTATACAGTGTTTGGCTAAATGTTGTTTACGATTAATAAATTCGCTACCCGGGGGTAGGGATAAACCGTCAAAGTCCGATAGTAGAGGGCTAACCACCACCTTATACACTTTTTTAAATCGCCATTTTGAAAAATACCTTTATTGTTTGCTCCTGAATATTATAGTATATGTTAGAAATACTATTTCCCTCACGTATAAGTAAAACACCGGGTGAAATTCCGATATTTGGAACTATGTTGGCGAACATTTCAATGTTGGCCTATATGTCACTGTTCTGCGAATTTTGAGGTCAGACATGCTTAGTGACGTCATACGTGATATGTTTGTACTTGTTTTGGTATGTATGCGAAGAGGGGACCTCTAGCTATACCATGGTACCCAAATAAGCATCTGCATCTCGGGGTTGCTTTTTTTTTGGGGGGGGGGGGGGGGGGAGTGTAGCAGTGTTATGAAAATGTCTCAGGTTTCGGTCAATGATGTCGTATTTGCTGCAAGAATTTACAAATGGCAAATGACAAACGACAAATGCAATTTTATAAATGACAATTAAAATTTAGTTCTTCTTAAATTTTGTAAACCGAACTTGTAAAGGCTCAATGTTATTTGTTATAATATTGTCTACAAAATAAAGAAAATGTAGGGTTGATTACTTGATCGAGTTTTCGATTCAATTTTAGTGTAATTTAATGAGTTGAAAACACCGCTTGGCTATAATACCACTCTCCATTTTGTTCTCCTCTTTTAACATCATAGAGATACAGTGCAACAGAGCATAAAGTTCCAAAAGTGCATGTTATTGAAATTACGCTCTAATTCAAAAATTAACATATGTAAGACAAAGAGACTATATCATATTATAGAATACAGCTTGGTGATTTAATGTCATTGAAAAAAAATGTTTGACCTTATTTGCATATAATTAGCATATTATAAAGGAATACATTACAAATTTGCTTTTTGGAATTTCCAGCAAAAACTATAAATGCTATTAACACCAAAGTTACAGGAAATGAAGTTCCCATCATTGCCAACAATACTGTCTGAGAAAAAGTTCACATTTATCTTTACTTTTAACAAAACCCAAAATCTGTCTTAATTAAGCTTAATTAATGACCAAACTCGATGAAATTATTAAGTAATACTGTGTATTCAAACCAGACTTGCATGGTATCAAATTAAAGGTAAAGATGTGCTTAAAAGAATGGTCTGAGCAGATAATTCAATATCCCTTTAGTATTTAAAATATCGTCCTCCAAACATTTAGTATGTTTAAAAAGAGAAAAAACCACATGTAACCACTATTTCATACAACTGTACACATACTTGGCAACAGTCTATTGATACTTGTGCAGCCATGCACGCAAACAATGGAAGGAATATTCAAGGACATGACAACGTTTAAAGGGATCAATGGTTTAAAATTCGCGCTGAAAGAAATTTGCCAGTGTGCAGTCAAGAGTTTAAGCATAATGCATGTATGTTACTTTAGGTGACCGTGTGCTGACATGCATGGGTGTACAAACAGGTATCGTGTTAAAGGCCTGCACTAAGTCTAAATAATAATAAAAAGTTTAAATAGTAAAGGCCATGAAAGGAAGTAGGCAGTAGCTGGTTGGATTAGCGTGTATGGATAATCAAGTATTGGCCAATCCGAAATCAGGTTAATAAGAAATGTAACAATGCTGATAATCATACAAGGACACGAAATAGCACTTTAAAACAAAGCTGTTTTAATGATGTATGATACACATACTTAGGATTGAAATGTTCATTGTTGTACAACAATCTGGAGGCACTATATTTATAATTCAATATTTGGAACTTTATGCTCTGTTGCACTGTAGTGTAGTCTTTATTTTCATCTCAACAAGTGTTAACTTATAATATCACGTTAAATAATAATACACATAATAATGTTAATATAGATATCGTACATTATGAGACATTCTTTTATAATATTAATGTGATAACATGCTTGTGAAGAAAACTTGATTTAAAGTAATTTTCATTTCAAGATTAAAATATAATTTATTTTATATTCCAGTATATTTTGCAATGTTCTAAATCTTGCTGTTCTATTTTTACCTCTCCATAACCCCGACTCGTTTTTACTTTAAATGTTAACCTCGCAGAAGTCACCAACGCATCGTTATTCATGAAAACTTCGTTACAAATACATCAACATTTCAAATAGAAATACAAATAATTTTGGAGTGCCTAAATTGCTCGTGGATGATTGCACCCACCCAAACTATGCCAAACAAGGTGCTGGGGTAATTAATATGATAAGCCCTATGATAAGCCCTAATTACGATTAGGAAAACAATGAATAATACGTTAACACTTTCCACGCGGCTATTAGTTTTATCATTATATTTTTTCAGATTTTTCAGAAACGTTTCTCAACGTTCACAATCTTATCTAATGAATTTTTGAACCAATACTAGGCATATTTGTACTTATTATAATGAGTTTCTCATAGTGATTTCAACTATGGTGATGAAATTCAATAGATTTGGCAATTTTGAAACTGTTGTTCAATTTTGGAACTGTCGTCTGCAGACGACTGCAGCGTGGAAAGTGTTAATTTTCTGTAATGCTAAAAATAAATGGGTATTTCTGTCATTGTCATTAATATGAGGTATCGTCATCTATGAATAAACTGTATGTGGAGCGGAAGGGGTACTTTCTTCAATTAGTTTGTCGAATCTCAACGAATATCTACATTAGCTACTTTGTATCTGGACCAAATGATGACTAATCTATGTATACACCTACATGTAGATTCATGGAACATAGTCTAGACTACAATATTTTACGAATACATTCATTTTCCTCACATCAACAATGATGAAGCAATACTTTCGTAGCATTTCGTCTTTTAAGTATTGCCAAGTAATTAAGTAAGGAGAGATTTATTGGTTTAACATTTAACTTATCTAATCCAAATGCAGTCTCGTTTCCTATTGCTTTGCTGGTCCACATATTCGAATTGACGCACCATATCCGGTGTAAGCGCCGAAAGCTTGCCAAAAAGTGTTGCTGAAATTGTTACCCAAATGAGCCCAATCGTGATAAAAAGTACGCCCAATTTGGTTCATATCCTTTGGTTTTAATGGAACATTCTGTTACGAATAGTAGCCCAATGTGCAATCGTTGCACTTTCTGAGAAGATTAGTGTTGCCAATTACTATTACCAAGGTTACTTGGACAAGCTTTTAAACCCACAACACTAATACAATCCTATGATAGCCGTGCCAACAAATTATGATAACACTTGGTTGAGAGAATAAGATAAAGAATCAGAGTGAAGAACTGCTTTGATTCAGAACTCAGAATTTGGTTATTAATCAAGATGGCGCGACTCGGCTGTACAATTTTCATTCTGTCCGTTCTAATTTATTCCTGTATTGGCCAAACAAGGTTTACAATTCAACCATCAGACGCAACGCATGTTGTAGGAGAACAGGCAACCTTAAGATGCGCAGTCAGTTCTCCATTCGACAAAACTCTTCACTGGGCAACCGGCGGAATCAATGACCCTATTTTTATTTCAAGTGGGTCGACTATAAATCGGGGCGATCCTGACAGATACTCTGTGACCGTAGACAATAATATTTTTACTTTGCGGATAAAGAATCTTGACCAGTCTGATGGCAAAGTTTATTTTTGCGCGTTTTATCCTGATGGTGCATGGAAGTACTCCTCGACGGCTACTCTCCAGGTGATTCCAGCATGGCCTCGTCCTTATTGTACGACCACACCGCAGATAGCATCCGTTGGAGACAAAGTGACGTTTTCATGTAACCATTTTGAACCGGATCTTCAGTTACCGTTGACATGGGTGTACGACTCCTTGGATTTTGGAGGAACGGAAATACAAGGTCGAGGGGAAATATTCTCCGTTGAGCGGACAGTGCAAGAAATCGATAATTACGGTCATTTTACATGTTATGTCGGGAAACCTAGCAGTCACGGAGACGACTGCACGAAGATACCCTTAAAGATTCCGCCGAATCCTGTTGTGACCCCGGAAGAGAGGTCAAAGGTTGTCGGCCAGACTTCGGAATTTAGCTGTGTCCCGAGTATTACCCATCCTGAAGTGATACGGTATACGTGGATCATAAACGGCACATCGGTTGGCTACCGGACTTTCACGGAAGACAATGGGCGATACCGTCTACGCGATGGAGGTGTTAGATTTAAAATCAGAGATTTAACATTAGCTGATAATCAGATGGAAGTGTGGTGCAAAGCTCAGAATACTCTCAATATACATGCTGAAGCCAGAACACATGGAATTATATACGTAAGGCTCACTCCCGAGAGCACCACCCACCTAAACTCACCATCCAAAATCCGACCGATTAACACGGAACACCCAGGATCCGACGCAACCCCTACTACTATCACAAAATCTCAAGATCTCAACGTTGACCCAACAAATGGATCTAATAACATGGGTATTGCGATTGGAGGTAGTATCGCCGCAATTATCCTTATTGTTATCATAATTATGTTAACATTATATCTCATTAAGGACAAAGATTTCAGCAAGTTTAAGCCCAGAAGAGAAACGCTGGAGGGAATTATGTCAGTCAGGATTGAGCGGAGATCTACCATTATGAAAAGAGCTTCAACAATCCCCTCGCAGATATTGCTTGAAAATCAGGCACGGTCAAGTTCCGTAGACCAAGAAAAGGATCAGGACACCGTGATATATGCATTACCTTTGCAAAAAGGTGGCGGTACTGTGAAGGTCAAGACTGTGTCTAAACAAAGTCTCCAAATTGACTCCATGGAAGAGGAGATAGCGACTACAGAATCCAGTAAATGTTACACAAAGGCTCATCGCACAGCTACTCTTCCCAGTGGACTACGCGGACCAACCGAAGCTAAATCTGGTATTCGCGGATCTCCTTCACGTGCGAAATCGTTATCTTCGACGTCGCTACACTCGTTGGATTCATCGCTGCAAAACGCCGGTGGACAGGAATATGTTCTCTATTCGCTTCCGCTGCAGAAAGGCGGGGGAACAATGAGGGTGAGGTCACGCAATGCCTCGTTGGAGAGTGTTAATAGAATGGCTGCATCTCAAGATTCAGTAGCAATATCAGCCCATGACGAGGAAGATCAGTACGCAGAGGTTATGGGTAAAGACGTTAGCAAGACGGGCGAGTCCCCGTACGCAGAGGTTCAGGGTAAAGACGTTAGCAAGGCGGGTGAGTCCCCGTATGCAGATGTTCAAGGTAAAGACGTTAGCAAGACGGCTGATACCGAGTCCCCGTACGCAGACTTAAATTACGATACAATGAATAGGCCTACGTCACAATCGTTACTATCTCTAGAGGATAAAGGTAGAATGTCAACTTATGCCAATGTCTCGCCACACACAGATGACGTCACTTACGAAGACGTCAATAATGCGCCATTAGAATGTCAAACTACATCTTTAAAAGACTATGCCAATGTCACGCCAAATACAGAAGACTTCACGTACGAAGACGTCAATAATGCGTCGTCAAAATCCCGCGCAACGTCTGAAAGAGACTCCGGATACGCTGCTATAAATAACAATACTCAAGAGGAAGAACCTATGTATGCCGATGTCAATACAAACAATGGGGAATCCCCGTACGTGAATATGAGCGGAGGTAGTGCTGCTACCATGCCCAGGAAGGATTCGGACTCGGAATCTGAATACGTCAAGGCTGATTTTGCCGCAACGGGTGGCGATTCCTTTGATTCGGTGAACGATGACATTGTAAATGATCCAAAGCAATTGAACGTCGAGGGAATAATATACGCTGAGATGCATTTGAATGTAGGTGATAGTTCCAGTACTCAAGCGATTGGCGATAGGCCCAGAGATATTACTACCTATGCTGATATTAAGAATATACAGAGCTAAGGGTTTTACAAAAATAACCGTTCATAGTAGTTGCTAAAAGTTGTTATATCAGTATACTTAGCAATTAATCAGAATACAACAAGCGTTTTTAGAAAACCTTCACGTCTGTAGATAGACATTCTATTTTCAAGCCACAATTGCCACCCAACACAAGTAAAAGAGGTATAATGCGGCTGTAGCTGATTTGATTTTTAAAAGAGCACAGATGTTGTACATGGTCACTATAAATCAAATTCATAAACAAATCTTGTATCTGATCTTTTATACATCTTGTATCCAACCTAAGATTCCAATTAAGGAAAATAAAGAGTTAAACTACATTTTGCGTGCATCGATTCTTTTTTGATTTCTCTTGATAAACAACTACATTATAACATAACTCTTGACGATTGCGAACTGTCTACGATTTGACATACAGACTATCCCAACAACTTTGCAAAGACGTTGACATTTTTCAAGGTTCAAGGTCTCAAGGGATTTGGTTAGTATATATTTGAAGTTGGGAATCATACAGGTCCCAAAAGTATGGACATTCATGTTTAATGTTATAAAATGCTTTATAGCACCATATAATAAAAATACTAAAACTTGATTTGTAACGCCGAGACTTGTACATTTGGGTTTATCCTTGATGTAAGACAGCACAGCATTGTGCATTATCCAGTATGTTAGAAAAAATAAACTGCCATCTTTCAACATGCAATTGTTAAATTTCGCGGCGATCGAGAGTCCCGGTGTCGATGAATTCATAGAACCAATAATCATGACGTCATCGACACCGGGACTTTCGATCGACGCGAATTTTCAAAATTGCGTGTTAATAGATGGACGTCTTTATTTGTTTTTGTCATAAGTATGATGTTTCGTTCTATATAATTACGAAATTTGGGCTCGATAATTATTTTTCTAACATAATGTACATTGTTGTGCTTTCGGGACACCTCCTTTCACCTAGCAAAACATTCTCTAATTGACGGATTAAAGGATTATACAGCTTTATTCCGTAACGAGGTATATTTACTAGTCTAACTTATGAATGTCTTATAAAACACCAATGATATACCGACATTTGTTTTAATAGCAACATGATTTTTATATTGATTTTTTATTGATTATTTCTTGTTACAGACGCAAAGAATGTTAATGAAGTGATATTTTCTCTTCGTAATCACCCATGCTATTAAAAGACTATCATGTCGTGCAGCTGATGCAGGGATTAAAGTCGGGCCTGTTCTCAAAATTACCTGTTATGATTATGCAAAAGTTAAATAAAGCTCTTTGGATTATATGAGTATAAAATATAATGTCTATTTCAAGACAAGACCGTTATAACAGCATGATTCATGCCGTTAACATAGGTTTGGTCAATTGGACATCTATAGTTTAAAACTCACAAGTCATACAGTCATTGTATCATATCGATTGCCATTGTCATTTTCATAATTTAGGCCAGGATGATGCTGTGTATCTTTCACTCTTGTTGTCCATCTCTGGGCAGAACATGAAATTAGTAGTACCAAGAGATGGCAACTACATCCCTAAAGACAAATTCACCTTATCCCACGTTCGCAGGTTGCACGGTAATGAGTAATTCCATCCCAAAGATTGACTGAAATGCCTGTGTAATTGAATGGGGAATGTCCCAAGTCTACCAACAGAGGGCATTATTTTCTTAATTGAATGTTATAGTTTTGTTATACCAGTACCATGATTTTAAATGGATAAACACTATAAGTTTTATAGCACAGATTCCAATAGAATCATGTGTTATACATTATTGTATAAGATTTTTGATAACATATAACAGTTTCAGACCTAAAATACAATTTGAATTGTGTTAAGAAGCAACATTAAAAGCCAACTATATGGTCTGCGTATAATAGCTTACAACTGTAACACAACACATTGTTGGGATATTGGTGTCTATGTCTATTGCAACCTTATATTTTCCGGTAGCCTATTGTTTCTCATTTAACCAATAACTTTGTTTTCATTTTACATGACTATTAGTCTTAGTTTTAAAATATCTCTCCTTCTCCCTAACAACTTCTGCATACATAGAAACTTCAGAGCCTTTAATTTGGCTCTTAATAAAATGGTTGGACCCTGACCTGCGAACATACTCCAAATGATAGATTCATATCTTGTTTTCAAAAATAAATTGTCATGCTCTTATGACTCTCTTGCGAATTCATGTTATTGGCAATACCTGTATTCCCCTGTACACATAGACAAAATGACATAAAAAACTAGTGTGTTAGGGGTAGGGGTAGTATTATCGCGGCCATAAAAAAGTTGAAATAAATGTTAACGTAAGTATGTATAACTATTATACACTATACCTATGGGGAAGAACTGCTTCACAAATTGAGATAGTTATTTATAAATATCTGTAAGCACAGTCCCTGTGGTCTAGTGGATTAACCAATCGCCGCGAATGCAAGAGGGACCGGGTTCGAGACAGTGTATTGTTAAGGTCTTTGTTAATTTCATTCTCGCCAGTTTGTCCGAGTCTATATATTATTTATAGTTATTTATAGTTATGATGTCAATGTTACAGGTAACATATCCAGACAACATTAAAATATTGGCCCAACGTTTATGTTTTAATGGCCCAATATTGGCTTACAATATTGGCGCAATATTATTGGGCCCAAGCTTGGCTAAATATTGGCACTCGACAATGTGGCCCAAGCTTGGGCCAATATTGGGCCAATATTGGGCGATCTTGGAGAAATGTTAGGTAGGAAGAATTCTATCTTTATATTGTTTTATTTCCCCCAAAGATGAGTGAGCGGACCCTGGGCCAACCCGTGGCCAACCCTTTGACCAAGGGCAAGCCTAGGACAAGGGAACAAATCTTGTAGGGACAGGACAAGGCACAAGTTCCTACCCAAATAGCCGGGAAGCGATAACTCTTAACAGCGGCCGCATTTTTTAGACCACGTCATATATACTTTGTATTTCAAATCAATGTTGTCATTTCCCGCCCCTGGTATATTGTGCCCATTATTGGACCAATATTGGTTCCCAACATGATGCCAATTGCGATGTGGAACCAATATTGGTCCCATATTGGTTGCCAACATGATGCCAATTAAAAAGTGCCAATATAAAACCAATATTGGTCCAATATAGGTGACCAAGAGAGTGCCAATGCCAATATTGCCAATCGGAACCCAATATTGGCCAAATATTGGTCAACAAGATAATGCCAATGCCAATATTGCCAATGTTGGGCCAATATTGTGCCAATATATGTATGTTGTCTGGGTAGCTAAATAGAACATTATAAAAGTCAGAAAAGGGTCAAAAATGCTTATTTTTTAAACTTGTTCAATTGTTCCATACAATTTTTTGACCGATATCAATGACATGTGTTAAGGAGTTCTCTCTTTAAGTTCATAACATGATTTTATGTAGTTTTTGTTTTATTTCCTTTCAGTGTTATGATCAATATACTACTATTACTACTCAAACCCTACGAGAGAAGCGGTTCTATTACTGCATATCTGCTATGTGAATACATGGGGAATATGATTATCGCCATATCATAATTTGGCAAGAGAATCTTTAGAGCAGGACTTTTTATTCTTGTAGATAAGATGTGTATCTGTTATAAATATGTAAATTTAAGAGTATGTTAGGAGGTCAGGGGTCAATTCCTAAATTTGAGACCTGGGCTCCTATACTCTCTAAATATGAAAGAGCTAAAACTCACTCTTTTGAGAGCTCTAGGAGGGTCAGCTCTTTTTGGAGTAAATTTCACTCGTTTCTGGAGTGAAGTTCACTCTTTTCAGATTGATTGCCACTCTTTCAGAGTAAAAATCACTCTAAAAAGAGTGGAAATCACTCCGTAAAGAGCGAACTTCACTCCAAAAAAGAGCCGTCCCTCCAAGAGCTCTCAAAAGAGTGAGTTTTAGCTCTTTTACATTTAGAGAGTAGGCCTAACATCGGTCATGTCGGTAATATTACTATACTAAGTAGAAACTTGTTTTAAATTAATATATTCACACAACAACAATATTTGAATATAGTTTGCATTTACTTATTTTACTTACTTTAAATAGTAAATAATGAAGTTCATCATGTTTCAATCGGTCTATATTGAATTGACTCCACAGGGTGACATGTCTACCATTACCATTATTACATGCGATGTAATGCCACACTCGTAACAAAAATCAACGATAAGATTTCAAAGGAGCAAAATGTACACTTGGCAAAAGTATAGAAATAAAGTGAAATTCAACTCAATACTATGATCAAGTTGATCTAAATGTATTAATTACAGACAAGCAACACAATGTAATTTTATAAGTTAGTAAACAAACTGTTACTACGTCTATTGAAGGCCTTTAGGCCTATTCTCAGCTATTCTCTTTTGTTAAGAGATCCCTCAGATTACTTGATTACTTGTTTAACTAGGCCTATTATTTAGTGGCGTAGCTAGGTTTTTCATATTGAGGGGGGGGGGGGGGGGGGGGGGGGGGGGGCAAGGAATAAAACTGAACCGACAAGATTATTCCGACTAAAAAATGTGTGCATAGCGCTCAAAGCGATTTTACACTTATTTTTGCTATGAATGAGGTACTACATTTCGGCTTTAAAGAAGCTTCTACCATTCAAAAGTATATTCCATTTGGGCACTGTCGGTTTATTTGACAAGAGGAATCATGGAAATACAACCGACAGTGCCAATCTCAACCGACACGACAGTCAATACTTGGGGGGGGGGGGGGGGGGGGGCTTCTGGCCCCCTCTGGCTACGCCACTCTATCGGTATACCATGATGTTCAAAGTTGATAAATTGGTCAGATCCCATTGCATAATGGTAACTTTGAATGACATGTCTATATATAATCATATTTATCAGAATAAGCTGTTGGTTCTATAAAATGTTAATCTATCAAGTCTAAAATAATGATCTTTTATTAAAAACATCATAAAATAGTAATATTTTTAACAATACATTGCATGTTTGTTCAAACTAATTGTATATCCATGTAGAATAACTCATTTTAGTATGCCAAAACTACATGGAAGTTAAACAAAACCTATCCCCTATCCAGAAAACAAACAACAACTTTGCCCACTAGCCAGGGAAAAAGAAGAAGATGACCCACTGCTGAGTAAAAATAAAAAGATTACTCGGTCAACTCAATGAAAAACAGTAAAACCTTTGCCGCCTTTGCCAACAAAAAAAGCTTGCCGAAAACAACTAAATGTCGCCTACTTCGGTGGCGAAAAAAAAATCGCCCGACCACAACTTCACTGCCCCGCCCCCCCCCCCCCCCCCCCCCCCACCCCTCCCCCCTGAAAATCAAATGGTGCGTCCCTAAACTCCCTTTTCTTTAACACCTTAAAAGGCGCGTTCATACTCTTGTCGTTGCGCATCCGCGGCTGACGTCGATGGATACAAGTTGCTTCAACTCGCGCGCCGATATCCGTCGACATCGGCTGCTGCGCAACGACGGGAGTATGGACGCACCTTTACTAGTATCGTTTCATGTCAAGCAGACCCAAACAGATGATTCTCCCCTCCGATAATATTTAGCCACGCATATTTACAGTCAAATGCTGTAAATATTCGTGGCTAAATATTATCCGGATACACCCTAAACGCGTATTTCCTCTAAAGCCAAAATGCACCATAAAATAAGAATTTTGCGGGTTTTTTTCTTCCCAATTTGACCCCGTAAATTAATAAAAATATCTACAGATTTTTCAAACCCTTTAATGCCATTTAACGCGATTTCATAAAATAATCCTCATAAACACAGTGATTTGTTTTGATTTGTTTTGATTTTGATTTTTGATTTTGATTATTATTTTGTATTCATTTTTTTTTTTTTTTTTTTGGGGGGGGGGGGGGTTGTCACGCATTACGGTGTAGTTAACTGCCCCTGTCACCCCTCCGGATGGTTGACGTTATATCTCACTAAGGGTCTATATCTTTTCACTATACATTTTCCGGATATTCATCACATTTCCAGGAATTCCGGAATGTTCATTAATGTTACCAGAATTCCAAACTAACTGTCATTATCACTATTCCTTTAAATACCCAATTCCCATACCCTTACCCCTAGAATTCTAGATTTATTTTGAAATCATATTTTGTTCCTCTATTGGGGGTAGCAATTTGGGTTTCTGGAATAGCCCATTTTAGACCCATTGAAAGGCATATTATGTGATCTTTTCCAGGGAGCGCCCTCTATTCATGATTTGTTTAAGAAAGTAGATATGTTTGCAAATTTACATTTCGGATCATAAATCATGAGTATATTCCAAGTTACAGTGCGATACTATTCCTAATTACCTCAAAGTCATGGTTTTAGAGTAAACTGTTCTTGTTCTCTATGTAATTATATTGATGTATCTACTGGTATCATAATTACCCACAGAATTTATTCAAGCCAAGTGGTTATATCTTTATTGTGAATAGCTCTCTTCCTTTTTCTATTAGGGACGTTACGGCCGGCTACCATGCCCTCGTTCTTCTCATAAACAATTTGTGTGATTTTTATTTTAAAAAACCGAAAATGACATGCTAGACAAAAAACGGCCGAGAGCACCAATGACGGGTAGCTGAAGAATAGCGCTACCTCGCTAGTAACTGAGGCGTAACCCAAAATTTTGAGAGCGCCAATGCGGGGTAAGCTACTAGGCTAGTAACTGGCGGGTAATTTACGCTAAATGTTATACCGGACCGGACCCAAGACTAAGTTGGGGCATAACGTTTTATGCCACAAGTCAGTCGATTCTAGCAGTAGCGTAAATTTGTTGGGAACATTGGAGGGGATGATTCGCTAATGCTGAAGGACCAATTGCGCTTGCATGCCCAGGGGGTGTCTATTTGAAGTGGTATGTGACCCCTCATAAGCTGAAAGATTTTTATATTTTTGAAAATCCATTCATGCAATTTGGTGATTTTTTTAGTCAAAATTTAGATCAATTCCTTTTGCCCATTCAAACACTAATCGCACCGACTTTGGGTCATATTTTGACCAAAATGTACTAATTGTCCAAGGATCTTAAATAATGACTAAATACATAAACTTATTATTGTTTTTATTAATTAAAAACTGATAAACCAAGTTTCAACATTATTGTGAGTGGAAGGGTAGAACTAGATGAACGGAAAAAAAAGGATATCGTGCCGTGCGTGGTCTGGGAATCGAACCGGGGTTCCGCGGTTAACAAGCGAAGGACAAGGTGTCCACGCCACGGAAGTATTTGTGTTAAGAGATGTGTTATAATTTACGGTATATAATTGTTTCCATCGGGTGCTTGTGTTTGTCATTAAAATTGTGCTTTTTGGTGCAATGTTTGTATGTGCCCCTCGCCCAAAATATGTTTGTAATGTCATGATAGTCCTTATTTTTGAAAAAGCGGTAAACAAACTTCGATTTTTTTGGCCATAAAAATGGCATCATTTTTTTCCGGATCGCAGGCCGACTCCACGTGATTCTTGATTTACACTCACCTATGACCTAGCGAGTGACGACACGTTTTTAATATTACGGAGGACCATTCACGCACACCAGAATTTTACAGTAAACTATAGGTTAACACTTAGCATATGCGCCAATTAATTTTGTAAGGGGACGATGCTGATTAATGTGGATATTTACCTCGCTAGTTGCTATTCTGGTGTTACTCGCCAATTATGCTCTAAGAATTACATCGTTAGTAAGTTATGCTACAGTTAGAGCATAACTACTAGGGAGGTAGCTTACCTCCCTATTAAGTTACCCGTCATTGGTGCACTCGGCCGCGTATGATTTAACTTGCTATGCAATATTACTAATAATTGCTTATATTATACTGGCCTCAATCCTTGATTGACGATATGATATATGAATTCGATTTACCTCTTTAGTTCGTCTTGATCAACTAGATTCTGAATAGGCCTACACGCCAGTAGTATAGAAGAAGAAGACGGTCTGCGTCGTGTAGTCCTTGTAAGAGGAGTGGACGTTAGTCTAGTGATCACAATGTACTATTATGCTCATTGTAATCATTACGATATTCATTG
>CM069455.1:55899609-56019673 GCA_035610835.1 Ophiura sarsii | reverse complement strand
CGTAGGGGTTGCACGAAACACGATGTCTTTCCCACTCCAACACCTACTTGACAAGTGAACTTATCATGGGCATCCGTTTCCCATAGCGTCCATTTCACGGTGTAGCTTTCATTGGATCCCACATACATCGTCCCTCCAAAATCCAGAGGCATCACCTTCGTCCAAGTGACAGGGAATGAAGCCATCGAGGCGATAGATGGCAATCTACAGATAAAGTCAACGGGTGTTCCTATGGTTGGGTTGGCAGGTTTTATCTCACAGGATGGCTTTGGCCATTGTTCGACCACAGATAATCGACCAGGGTTACTATCAACAGTATTCCCATTGCCAAAGTCACACGAGTAACCGCCCGAGTCTTCCTCGTCCACTTCATGAATCTCCATGATGTACACAGATTGGCTAACAGATTGATTGACAAAATGGAACCTGAATCGTGAGTGTTTAGTCGTCTCCAGTGTGCAATTTAGATGGTACTCCCACGAGGTAGCATCCGCAGCACGTTGAATAGACTTAACCCATTTCATAGGCTGACATGGCAAGATACCTTCCATTACGCGACATTCCAAACGCACAGTTCCACCTCTCCTTACGGCAACATCGTACGGAATCACCACCGAAGGTTGATCAGCGGGCGAAAGGTCCACATACCTCAAACACGCTATTAAAACAATAGCTAGAAGCATGATTTGTTGCCCTTCACCTTGTTGTAAAAAAAAGTCTCATATCTCAAGAGTAGACAATTTTGTGTTATCATGTCGCCGCATATATCACAGGTCGGACTGTTTTGATTATTGCATTAAAGCGTGTCATATGGATTAACATCACATCGTTCAGCACTATCTGATTCATCGTTACTCATAGAGTAATCAGATAAGAGTTCTCGTGCAGTCCGGCATGCGTTGCAATACTGCAATGCCTACATGGCTTTTCCTGAAGATGGACAGTATATATGCCACATGATGTAATTAACAACGTGACCTCTACCTTCCTATATACTGGCAGTGAAAGGCACGGGTTATAGCCCCATATCCAATTTATTTCGAAAACTTAGAATAGGTGTGGACTAGATTGATATCACACCAATTGTAGCATGTTTTTCTTAAGACCCTCGCTCATTAGCAAAGTTATAAGCATCCATCCTATAGAGTGACGTGTTAGTTACATGGGATTATGAACATTCTGTATTGTAGAATACAGCATAATTATAATATAATACAGAGTCCCATGTTAATACTTATCATGGGATTAAGGTCAAACATCCCGTGTTAACTACTATGTGATTCTACATGTATTAACTGAAGCCTTCTATTGCAATAACATGTCAATGGGAACCTGTGGACACAGAAGACTGAAAACCACAGGTCACGTGATGGAAGTGAGGCACACTGGTAATCATGTAATGCTCAAGAAATATTTTTTGTCAGATTGTAGAGACATGTGTTAGGCAGGACCTTGTAAATGACAAGTAGTTTGACATCATTATATAACGCGTTATTATTTTGTCTCATAAAAGAACAAATGAAACCAATCAAGTTTATCTAATGGTTATGGAAATGGGGGTCTAAAAATATTAAACTTTAAATATGTTTTAGATTCGTTAAAAATGTTTTGGCTAAAAAGCTGATTACCTCCATAAAATGTTGGCCTTGTCGCATCTTAACTTGTACATTTACTCTTATGGTGTGAAATTGGTTTAAGAAGAGTATATTAATGACATAAACCGGGAAGAGAGAAAATAATAGTCATGATATCTTATATAACCCTCAATTGTATAGTTAACTGAACGAATGATATATCTGTCAATATATATATTTTTAAGTTCACTTTTTCAGTCAACGGAAATGTTAACGTCGGAAAAAGAGACTGTTTGATGGGAGGTAACAGGACATAGCTTATAGTAGGTAGATATAAATAACATTGATACTGGTATGTTATACTTTGAACAAGTAATACACAATAATATCAAGTTTACAATGAATACACTGATTTAAACTGTACCGTCCTAAAGTGATTGGACTTGGCCTGATCTGTCATTGGTCGATGTCAGGCATTATTTGCATATTTAATAGTCTAATAATATTTGGTTGCCCTCCGCGACCGACCCAACAATACGAACATTTCAGGTCGCTATTAAAAATAAAAATAACTTATGTGACGTCATAAAATGTCAGTATTTGTGTATATTTTGTTTCACAAAAGTGTAGAAACAATGTTTAATAATTAGATTGCGTGATTCAAGCCGCAATCCATCAATTTTAAGCCAAAACATATTACTCAACAGTTGTCAAAATGCTACTTACTATATATATGGTCGAATCCAACGAAAGTGTACACGTGATGTTCAGGCCTCTAATAAAATCATCTATATCTTGACAATTTTATTTTTGTGTTATACGTATCCGCCTTGATGAGACGGTTCGCGCCATATATAATATGACCAACTTAAATGCACAATTGGGCGTATACGAGCAATAAACCTGCTATTTTTTTACCCTTTTTACAAAATAATTGTTAAGGTTTTTTGTTAGACATATAACCGTTTAGATGAAAACGAGCTTAAGCGGAAATAATTTTGCCTGTTTGATTGGTGGATATCTCAAGAATGCCTCTTTTAATTTGTGGTTACTTTCGATCAATCCCTGAATTGTTGTGATTTGTTTTGATGTGGTAAGTTTTGACGTTACCTACAAATACATGTTTTGTTAAATCTCACTTTCGGGGAAGAATTCGCCTGAGGTAGAGTAATTTGTGCTGTAAGAAAGCCTAAATATGTTAAATACTTAAATGCATTGTCCCCCTTCAAGTCGATTTTTTGATAAAGCTGTTAGAAATTTTCAAAGCTGAAACCATCGGTTTGGTAAAAAAAATGCATTACCTCTAAATACCTATTTAAAACACTGCCATTTTAATATAAACAAAGATTAGTGAATGATATCTATAGAATAAGCGAAGTATGATACAATGTACATGTGCGACAAGTTTATCATTTTGAAGGCAACATTTTTTGAAATATCAGCAATAAAAGGCTGTATTCGTAGGCAAATTTGAAATATGAACTGTTACCTTCAAATACAAATAACGATACCGTGGTACTTCCCTCTGTTGTTACATACTTGTATCGACTGGAATAAAGTAGAAATGTGCGCTGCGTTCGGCAGGGAAGTTTTGCATCAAACTTTCAGCTTTTGTATTAGTAACCTTTAACAAAATTCTGTACTTTGTGTACAAGTGCATCAATAATGATGTTGTTGTCTTAAAAGTTGATTATATAGCCTCCCTCTGTCTCAATCTTATTACTCATATTAGTGTAGTTTCTTATGCTATTCACGCAAAGACATCATCTGACAGTATAAATATTCAGTGACAGCATCTCGTGCATGACTTCATGCTGTATTCGGAGGTAACATGTATATGTAGGCAATATTCAATAATATACACAGTGCATATTGGCCCTAAACTATTTTATTTTACATAAAAGCAGTGCGCAATCATACAATCTGACTGGATATATTATTATATTTATATTTGGAGGGGTAAAAAATAATATTCCTTATTAAATGAAAATGGGAGGTGTTGATTTAAATAAAATGCATGGTGTAATCACACTGTTTTTGCCGAGAACATTTTTTTTTTTGGTGTTAAGAGTGAATGAATGATATTGATATCCATAGATTACACGTTGATCGTCTTAAAATGGATACATTTAGACATAACATCCATGAAATTTCGGTTTCATTATCAATATTTTCATATTCCACTTTGTATTCGTAGGTAACTTATATATTAGTTAATGGGCTTAGTACAATTCCTGCATTGTTTGTCGCTTTCATTCGCACCTAATATTATGTAAATATTATGTAGGAATGTATAAGACGGGAATAATATTGTTTGGTGCGTAATATTGTTTTAAACCAGCTTGTCGATATGATGTATGCGTAGTTAACCAATTTCCCCAGGAATTGCAGAGCAGTGACTACTGAGGTACTTAATATTGGCTATTATTGTAGCTGTATTTGAAAATGGAATTAATGTGTAACAATATAAAATAACTTGCTTCATTTTTGTTCTGGCAGGTTGTGTAATGTCACCGAAACGTATTTTAAGTGAACAAGAAATTTAGTAAAACCTTTTCATTCTTTTAAAGGTGTGAGGGAATCGATTGTAGGTCTATTATACTGATTTCAGTCTTAAATTAAAAAAATTGCTCATGAATAATGCTTCCGACATTTATTTCTTAGTGTAATTGAACTAAGCAGTGGTTGATTTAAAAAAGAAATCATAATGAAAGGCACATGCCCGACAATATCTCTGTCGTGGCAAAACTTATTAGATTAGTGTTGTTAAATCAAACAACATTGAATTTCTAAACATAAAATTCCTATTTTGTCTACATCTGACAAGATATATCATAATGGTGATTCTATGTCAAACGGGGCCTGCCTCCGGTTGAAACTCGATAAAGAATGACTATGTACGACATTCAGAATGATACAAATTCCAAATTAGGAAATTATATCTTAATTCTAATCTGACAACTGAATGTCTCAGTGTTGAAAGTTGTATGTGCTTTATTCCGTTGTGGACTGAAAGGCAAAATATTTGAATGTTCTAGACTTTGAACATGTAAGGCTCATATTAAACTTATATATATATATGGTCTGATATGAAATTATTTCAAAGTATATATTAAATGAATCAAAAGCGATCTGGCTTTCGTGTTTAAAACAGCTATTCAAATTGATAACTTCCAGAAGACCTCACTTGCCTCCTTTATTTAGAACAAATTGAGGAAGGCAACCGGTTGTTTTATTGCTTAAAACAAATAACCTGACATTCAAGACTATGAATTACAGGCAAATCAAACTGTTTGCTTGAAGGAAACCGCTCGCTTTCTAATTAAAGATGGCTCGGTGAACTATTCAATAGTTGATTCGATCCAATACTTTGGATTCACACTGAAACTGAAACGTTCATTCTTAACATTCTAGAATGTCCTATATAATAAACAAAGAGTAATTTTGATTCTAATAGAACTTAAAAGTTCTATTAGATATTTATCCTCGCGACATGAGAGACCTAAAGAACTAACTACACACAGAATACATCAAGAACCACTAAACTTGTTAAGTAGAGATTACAAGGCTGAATGATCACAAGGCTGAATGATCATATGTTTTTTAATTAAGTTTTTATCATGTTTAGTTTTAATGATGAACATGCTTTTTACCAAATTAGATCAGTAATTATATTAGTATTACTAGCGAGTTATTTGATTGTTTAACTATACCTTTACGAAAGCCCTGAAGCCCCCACTTTGAACCCTTCCCTCCCCCAATGAAATCAATTGGTGCGGGTGTGGAATGGAGCCCCCCCCCAACCCCCCCCCCCCATTAGGAGCCCACCCATTTCAAGTCACTGCCCCTTCCCCCCCCCCCCCTAAATGAAGTCGTGATAACATTTACAATTGACCAAAATTCGTTAAGTTCCAAATTGGCGAGCTTCATAATGAATGACCAATGATTGCAGCAGCGAATCAATACAGAAGTGCATGGGCGTGCATAAGGCTCGTATTACCCAACCGTGCCGTTACATAAGCGTTATGCGCGTGTTTTTCAAAATCGTGCAGTGCAGTGGCGGCACTACAGGGGGGAAAGGGCGCCCCCAAATCTTTTTTTGCCCCCACACTTTGCCCAAACAAATTTTAATTTAGTTAAAATTTGACAATTTAAGCGTAAAATGGTCCAAAAACGCGCGCGCTTTGTGCCCTTCATGCCCTTCCTAAACAAAATATTGCCTCCTTTCGCCCCCAACATTATGAGACTGGTGCCGCCACTGACGTGTGGATTAATTTTGCGCGCCAACAGGCAAAAAAACCGCATATTTCTTGCCAATTTAAAACTGACTTAAACTATAGGATGGCCATATGGTAGAAAATGATCAGTAATGCTCAGCTGTATGAATGGTTTAAGTAAGTCTCTTTTTTTTTGCATTAGTGTAAATATGACAATATGACTGATTCAACTATGTGGGCTTCATGATTGTTACACCGTCATATGATAAATAGGCCACACTGCAAAATGTGTACGTATGGTCTATACGTAATGCCACTTAGCCTTTCACGATAGGCCCAATGTAATATTCTGCATAGCCATACGTACAAACACCCATGAAAATTGGAATTCGACCAATGAAAATATTTCCTTAATTATATTGAAACTTTAGTCCAATTTCAAGTACATGTAACTGTAAGCCACACGTACCTGTTTTGCAGTAGAACCTATTATGGAAACATGGTTTGATGTTCAAATTTTGAGAGTAAGGGTATTAAAATCGTCTGTCTGGAAACTATCTTCAAAACAAGTAACTGACCAGGTAATTAATATACCCTCAACTTCAAAACTATAGCTTTTACGTACACATATTGATTATAAAAGTTTCTTTTCTTCAATTTGAGATAATACACGTGAAGATTGAATGAATATTACCTCAGTTATGTGCCCAAAACCAAAACAAAGTCAGTTTTTCATTTTAATATTGTTTTCGTCGACACGCAGCCTCGGACTAGCAACAGGCAGAGTTTTGATTAACTGATAGCGATAACTCACGTGTGGATAGTAGGATAAGGATTGGGGATGCTTCAATTGATTAATGCAGCCCACACATACCTGTCACACGGTCCTGCGTGTGAAAATGAAAACTGCACTTTGTTCCACCCTTATGTAGTGTTCGTAATTATTAACCGATCTTCATGGAAAATGTCTCAAAGTGAAGACAAGAGATTTCCTTACAACTTTATGATTTAATATTTTTACGTAGGAGCTATAGTTTTGGAGTTAAGAGTAGGCTATGTATTACCTGGTCAGTGATTTTCTTTTTGAGGACTGTATGCACAAATGATGTGACCCCGGGTGCGATGTGCAGCGTAGGTATACTAGAGTGTGTGAAATCATATCCCAAAAGTGAAGTCACATTAATCGTTTCCTTTATAAAACTTTGACACCTATCCAGGACTGACTCATCAGTATGTTAACACATAACTATACAATGATAGATGGGATGATCGTCTCTGTTGAAATATTGTTTGGAGCTGTTACTGTGTCTGTTTTGCACACACCTGTTTTAAAAACCCGGTAAACGTATTAGTAGGAGGCCCAGAGCTCTTACTTCGGCTTTAAAAAGGTTTGACCACTGACCTCCGAACATACTCCAAAAGGAATTATACTTTAATGATATATTCATATCTTGTCTACAAAAAAAAGTGTCCTGCTCTTATGATTCTCTTGCGAATTCATGTTATTGGCAATACCCAGTGGCGTAACAGCCGGGGGCAGGGGAGGGGGGGGGGGGGGCACAGTGCCCCCCCCCTGAAGGTGCTCAGCAGGAAATTCAAACCTACCCACACCAGGAAAATGGGTGAAGGGAAAAGAGGAAAAGAAGGGGGGAAGGCAAAGAAAAGAGAGAGAGAAAGGAAAAATGGAGGAAATAGAAAAAGGAAAAGGAGAAAAAAGTGAAAGAAAGAAAAGAAGAAAGGGAAAGAAAGAAAGAAAGAAAATTTCGCAGTACCAAAAGCACCAAAATGTTTTTTGTACTGTGAAATTTTGTCACCATGCGAAATGTTGTGACCGTGCGAAATGTGTTACCTTGCGTAATTTTGTGACCGTGCGAAATGTTGTGACCCTTAGTTAGTCTTACACCTAGGTTTAATACCAGAAACCTAACTCCATGTGCAGTGTTACATTTTTAAAACTCTGTTTTTGCAGTCATCTAGTGGTGTTAATTAACACCAAGACGCTTAACACCAACTAAGTGTAACATGTTTAACACCAGAGTTTTTGCAGTGTAGGTGATCGCTGTTATATCCCTTGCGGTTATTTTGACATCCGGGGGTAGGGTAACCTATAACATTTGCGTGTGCAAACGTAGAAACAGATAACAATTGGTGCATAGTTAGAACACAATCATACTAATCTCTGTTTCACACTTTTTAAGATCCGAATCTCTTAATACAAACAAGAAGGGACCATCTCAAATACGCTTTTATTAAGCAAAATCCGCAACAACAAACCAAAGGATAAATAACAATGGAGGGATTATAATTGAGTAAATTATTGTGGGATGTAAAGCAATACTAGTGGGCATATTAAAAGGAGCTGATCATAAAGATCCTCAAACCATTGAAATTATGTGACGATTACTTTAACAGTACACATCTAGTAGCCCCAAAGATAGCAATAACAATAGAGGTTTTGGCAGCCATCTTTGATTGATATATTTATGTATATCTTAATTTTGACTAGCACAATAATTATGCACATTGATAAATGCATTTGTCAATATTTCTGATTAGAATTTGAAGGCGCAGTAAGCTTTTATCTGGTAAATTTCATGATTTTAGCCATTTTTGGCCCAGTTCAAAACTATCTGCCGTCTGCGCATGCGCATATTTTCTGTAAACTTCATGTGAATAAGTTCAGATAATTAGTTAACTATCCTATGGAATCTCCCAAATGGGTTTATTGCTTGTTTTCCCCCTAAATTGTTTGATTTTCAACAATACTAGTGCTTCACTGACTGGGCATTTTTCAATGAAAATGGGCTATTTGAAATACTAATTTTAGCCATTTTTGGCCCAGTTCAAAACTATCTGCCGTCTGCGCATGCGCATATTTCCTGTAAATTTCATGTGAATACGTTCAGATAAAGATAACTATCCTATGGAATCTCCAAAATGGGTTTATTTGCTTGTTTTTCAACAATACTAGTGCTTCACTTACTGGGCATTTTTCAATGAAAATGGGCTATTTGAAATACTGATATTTGTATACCTTTTTATTCAATTGCTTCTCCTTACTTTTTCCTTTTATACTACACATTTCAAATTACACAGGGATTAAAGTTATTGTCTTTTGTATCATAATCATGCGGGGAAAAAAGTCGGGATTTACCTGCTTCTGATGTCATGTTATGCAATCTTCTTACCACGTGTTTTATTTAAACAATTCAAATTTCCCGCCAAATAATTGATTTAGCAGTGTCCCAAGTGTACTTACTTTAAGCTAATGCTATGACGTCATTGACTTACTTACTTGACTTAGGGCGGATGATTTTTCCGAACCACAATGCCTCTCCAGATCTTCCTATCCAACATAGCTGTCTTGATTTCTTCCACCTGTAGTCCTGTATCACGTTTGAGTATGTCAATGTAGGTCAGGGCTGGTCTACCACGCTTTTTTGCTCCGTGCTTAGGGATCCAATGTATAAGTTTGTGTACAAGCTCCTTGGACCCTCTGAAGCAGTGTCCAGCAAATCTTGCTCTGCGTTCTCTGATCTTGTCCGAGATTTTTGGCATGTCCCCATACAGGTCCTTATTTGTCACATGCTGACTTCAGTTGATGTTGAACACAGATCTTAGCATCCTAGTAGCATCCACCCAGTTGTTTACCAAGCTTTGGGGTGACTGTCCATGCCTCACATCGATAAAGGAGGACGGATTCTACTGTAGCTAAGAACAGTCTTTCTTTGAGCTTTCTGGATAATGATTTAGCCTTCCATAGCTGACTAAGTTTGCTGCATCTTGCGTGTTTTGATGTCCTTTTCAGTGCTGTTCATCCAGGCTCCAAGGTATTTGAAGTCTTCCACTTTATCAAGGCGCATGCCTTCACTTGTGGTAATTACAGGTACTTGCGTCTGGTTGAAGGACATGTACTTCGTCTTTGCAGCGTTCATTTTGAGCCCAACTCTTCCCACTGAAGTCTCCACTCTGTTTAGTAGTGATTGCGCTTGAGACACTTCCTCCGACAACAGTGCAATGTCGTCAGCAAAGTCTAAGTCTGTTAATACGGTTGGTCCTATTCTTCTGGTGCTTCCTTTTGTTAGGTGGAATCCTAGCTCTTCTTCTTTGCCATCTATGGCCTCTCTTAGGGCATAGTCAAGAACAATGACAAAAAGATATGGAGCCAGGGTGTCTCCTTGTAGTACTCCAGCCAGTATCTCAAACACTTCTGTTTCTCCATCTGGTGATATGACCTTTGCCTTGGTGTCTTTGTATATGTCTGCTATCGCATTTGTAAGCTGACCGGGTACACCATAGGCTTTCAATATTTGCAGCATTCGTCCCCTATGCCCCCCTGTGTCAAACGCTTTCTTAAAATCGATAAAGGTTATGATGGCTGGCAGGTTATTTGATCTTATTCCCTCAATAATTCTTCGAAGGGCAAGTATATGACCTACAGTGGTACGTCCTACTCTTCAGGTTTCACACCACTAAATAACGTCTGGCCCTACCCCCTTTGAGGCAAAAGTCCAAAACCGGCCCGTTTCTATGCCGAAACGGGAGACCTATTGTAAATTACAGTTTAAAATTAGGGTATTTACTACAAGTTATGGCGAAATTAATATAGTGTGAATTTTGACAGACACATCAGCGTTCTTCAGGTCCAAAAAAATTGATGCAATGATGATTTTTTAATATTTTAACAGAGACATTTGTGTTCAGGTCATTTCCGGTATCTGACGCAATAATCTTAATCAACAATTGCGTGTGACCAGGAAAACTCAACTCGTACTTTTTGAAAAGGCTCTAGCTCAAAATTATGCCGGTTACCCCCCATATATGAGTTGTTGAGTTAGTAGTCATGGCTTTCATCTTCAAGTTGAAACCAAATTTCAAGTTACCAGTTTCTTATAACGTCAAGAAATATCCATTTTAAAAGTGTGCATTTCACGTGTAACCCTATGGGAGATGTATTTAGTGGTGTGCAACCTATACAGAGGGTCAAGGCGCTTTGACCTTCACCCCTGCATTGCTGTCTTAACTGACTTGCCGGCAATGATAACTAGACTTCTAGTTAAAATTGGTTCTAACACATATTATTACGGCCCGTACACTTCGTTCTCTTAGTATACACATCTGTTTCATCATGAAAGATCCGTCCGTTTGGTTGAATAAGCTACAATCTGACTAATTAAAGTCATTATCTAGTTTTTTTATCTTTTTTTTTTTTTTTTTTTTTTTTTTTTTAAAGAAGAAAACCGTATATTCCCTGCCCAAAAAAGTTAATTTGAAAAAATATTATGTTTGATTAATGATTTTCTTTTCGAGATATCGACGATTATGTAAATTTTTCTCCATAGAGCCGTGTATAAATGCTCATTTTCTCCACCCCACTGTCTTTTAATGCAAGACCCTGCGACATTAAGACTTCTCGGACACGTGCCATAGACGTAAATGATTACTTTAAACGATTTAAAGTTTATCATGTTTATTTATCGAAATGGCTAAGATATGAGGGTCTAAATTTCGCTAATAGGAACAAAATTTGGAGAAAACCTTTTTTTCTTAAATATCAAAAATATAATTTTAAACGAATTACGCTCTAGTGAGAAGAAAAAAAGATTTGAATACAAGTTTTGCATACTTCCGTAAACTCCCCTCTCAGAACGGCGCGGGGTCTAACATGATCTAAATTGTATTTAAAAAGACATATTTGAAGCAAGAGTTGAACGTAAGCGGTGGGGGGGGGGGGGGGGGGGGGCATAGGGTATATGGGGGGGATAGGGCATGGGGGGGGGGGGTAAATTGATTAAGCTGTGTCTACTGAATAGGTCAACCTCACAGAATGTCCTTGTAATTTCAATACTTCCATGAAAAATGTTTTACAACAAGTGATTAGCATAGTGCCGTATTCCTTTTTGACGAGGATCATGGTAACCAAAATCTACTTTCTACTGACATAGCCAATATGGCGCACAATGTCTTTCACTGTTTTTTACCACTTTGAAGTCGTATATTTGATCAAAAATCATAACTACGCATTATGTAAAGTGCAAAAGATTAAGAAAATGAGGCAATAATAAAAAAAGTGTCTCCTTCAGGTTTCACACCACTAAATAACGTCTGGCCCTACCCCCTTTGAGGCAAAAGTCCAAAACCGGCCCGTTTCTATGCCGAAACGGGAGACCTATTGTAAATTACAGTTTAAAATTAGGGTATTTACTACAAGTTATGGCGAAATTAATATAGTGTGAATTTTGACAGACACATCAGCGTTCTTCAGGTCCAAAAAAATTGATGCAATGATGATTTTTTAATATTTTAACAGAGACATTTGTGTTCAGGTCATTTCCGGTATCTGACGCAATAATCTTAATCAACAATTGCGTGTGACCAGGAAAACTCAACTCGTACTTTTTGAAAAGGCTCTAGCTCAAAATTATGCCGGTTACCCCCCATATATGAGTTGTTGAGTTAGTAGTCATGGCTTTCATCTTCAAGTTGAAACCAAATTTCAAGTTACCAGTTTCTTATAACGTCAAGAAATATCCATTTTAAAAGTGTGCATTTCACGTGTAACCCTATGGGAGATGTATTTAGTGGTGTGCAACCTGAAGCCATTTTGATTAGCTCTTAGGTGGACGTCGAGCTCCGGTCTAATTCTGTTGAGTATCATCTTGTTGTATAGCTTGGCAACAATTGAACTCAGGCTTATTCGACGGTAGTTACCTCCCAAGCTGAGATCGCCTGATTTCGGTATTGGTACTATGTTGAGAATGGACCACTGTTCTGGCTTTTTCCCGTTCAAAAAGGCATCATTGCAGAAGTCGAGGATGATGTTATCCAAATCATGCATTGACGTCATAGTTCATACTTAGAAATCTAAAAGTGTATTGTTTGAAAGACAAAGGTTCATACTTTGTATTGATCTCA
This sequence comes from Ophiura sarsii, assembly GCA_035610835.1. Classification (NCBI taxonomy): domain Eukaryota; kingdom Metazoa; phylum Echinodermata; class Ophiuroidea; order Amphilepidida; family Ophiuridae; genus Ophiura; species Ophiura sarsii. The sequence goes on along the minus strand of CM069455.1, from coordinate 56,006,967 downwards.
CTCACACTCAATAGAATCGTTCATGCATTCCATACCATGATCACTTTCATTACTTAATGACTGACCCTCGTACTATACATGATTTACCATTATATCTTGTTATATAGTTGTGATATTTAAAAAAAGTGAAGATATAAACATTTAAATATAATTTGTTTAACATTGAAGATATTGTATGTCATATTCAAAATCGGTGATCAGTTGTTTCGGTTATCAAAAACTTCCATGACCCAATGGTATTTTGGGAGCTGCATTGAAAAATGGTGGATGTTACAATCAAGTGCGGATAGGTTTGCGCTAGAAATTGGCAGCACCCTATAGTTGATGCGACGAGATTCTGATGATTCACCAGCACCAAAATTACAGCGGTTTGAGCCATTTGGAAAAGACGCTATATAAATACTGATTATTATTATTATTATTTTTATAGTCCTGTACTATTTTCTTGCGTTTAACAAAAATGTTAACTTAATAAGTAATTTTAGGTTGTATAAATGTACACGCAAAAATATTATTATCTAAAAATGACCGTACACCAAGTTCTTCAGACACAGTACTGATTCATGCAGTAGGCAAACTGGATCAGGAAATATTAAATAACATTAATATCTAAATGTAGAATAATTGTTTTAATTGAATTTAACGCTTTCCACTGCAGTCGACTGCCGACGATATTTCCACATTTTCACAAAATGCTCAACATTTTTGTTGAATTTCATCACATTATTTGGAATCAAGATGAGAAATGCATTGAAATAAGTACAAACATGATTGGTATTGGTTCCGTAATTCTTGAGATAGACCTTAAAAATTGCGAAAGATTTCTGACAAATCTGTTTTGTATATGGTACAACTAATAGCCGCGTGGAAAGTGTTAATTATTTCAGATTGAGTAATGAACATGATGAAGTGACGCCCAATGCCAATCAACTGCGATATCCCTGGACACAGCTTCTATCCGTCCAAGAAGCGTCGTTAGATATGATGAGTTATGTTACGATGGTATAGCGTGCAACCCTTGAGGGCTTGATTTATATTACAGCAAGGAAGTCGTGTATCTTAAGATGATACGGTTCAGTGATATTTGCTAACAAGTTGATGATCATGAGGTTGCAACATGCATGGACAACACGGTGTGTCTAAGAAAACATATGAGTCTGAGATCTTATACACGAATACAACGCTCGGATTTTAGTTGCACAGAAATCAGCTAAATTGATCTTGTGGATAACCTTGAACAATGCTGTTGGCGTTAGTTATGCAGATCTCCATGATCTCTGTGGTCATGGTCGAAGGCATGACACAGTTGAGTGAACAACCCATCATGACATCGCAACCCGAAGACGTATCGGTTGCCGAGGGTGGTATTGCAAGACTTCGCTGCGCTCTGCGGGATTCCAGATACCCGTGTCAGACCATAAACTGGATGAAGTTAACCGCTTATGGCCCGAGTACTATTTCGTCATGCAAGACCACAGTGATCAAGGACTCGAGGTACTCAGTTTCGTACGATGTTTTCAACAACTCCTTCGTGCTTCAAATTCGTAATGTTGGCATTCGTGATGCGGGGAACTATTACTGTCGAGCGAAAGATATCCGAAGGCGTTTTCAGTCTCGTATGGCGACGTTGAATGTGCTAAAGAAACCATGGCCAACGCCTACGTGTAGCGTCAGTCCGTTGATACGAGATCGATTCGTTCGTGTCGGAAGTTCCGTGCGTTTCATGTGTAGTTTACCGGAGAATTCGCCACCGATGGATCTAACCTGGACAAACACAAACGACATATTATTAGTCCACACACAATCAATTGCAGAAGGTGGCGTACATTCTTTACAATTGAATGTTAAGCTTGCAGACAATAGTGCAATTTTTAGTTGCTATGCAGGCAGAAACAAACAGGACCGAGGACCTCTCTGCAGTATACCGCCATTGCAAGTTTTACCTGTACTCTTCAAGCTTAATGTTATAAAGAAACCTAAGGGCAGAAGTGCTGATTTTAATTGCGGTATGGTACACAATGCTACGTCAGTAGTGGACGTCAAGTGGGTGCTCGTTCAAAAAGACGGAATTCAAAAAGAGATCAATGGAACTAATGGCCGTTACAGGATTAGACAGAATGGCAGATCGTTTAGAATTAAAAATGTTGGTTCCCATGACAATGGTACACGGGTTTGGTGTGAAATAACTAACGACCTGGGGCATACCTATAATTCAACCGAATCAACGGTTTTATATGTTTTCCCGCGATATTCTAGAAGCGAAGTCACTAGTGCTAGCCCACCTGCGGAATCTGTGAATCCGACTGTAACTCAATTGTTGTTGACAACACAGATACTGGACACCTCAACAACGGGAACTGAAACTGGTAAAAGAGATCAACACCGTGATGGAAGCGAATTCGACGGAAATATGGCTTCCATTTCTGCTTCGATACAGACAACAATAGGGACCACACCTCAAACAATCATTGATACAGACAAAAGTAGCTACACTATTGCCAATGGAACTGCTCTACCTACGATTATCAACCGGACTATGACACCAATTCCGTCAACGCTTCCAACATGGAGCGTGATTGAAACAAGTGTTCCGAACCCGTCCACCGTTAGCTACCATGGTAACTCACGCCGCATGCAAACAACTCAAATAACACACGAAACAGACGACACAAATAGACGCCTGCGCTTTGCCAATTTCCCGACAACAATGATTTCCGTTCGAAACGATAGTTTTGATATAACTCCAAGCACGCCAATGGGCTCAGATCCTATGACTAACTACCTTGACTCATTTACCGCACAAATTGCTGACATTCCGATTTTGATATGGGCTATCATAATTGTACTGATCGTTTTGTTGTTAGTTGTCATCATATTAACTCTTGTAATGCTAAGGGACAGGTCACGACAACTACCTAACGGACCAATCAACAGAGCCGAACAGAGTATGGACGTCATCAAATTGGATATAGATTTAAAAGCGATCGATTATAATGGGAAATGTGTTGCGGGCTTTCCATTCGCTGTGCAGGCAGCAATAGACGATTTGAACACTGAAGCGGTGTGCGCTAAGCCGCATTACGAAAACATTGATATCATCCGTGCAAGAGATGACAGGCATCTCTCTATTCTTCCGCCAGATTCGCCAGGTAATACTACCATCGATCCAGTCACATTTACCAACATGTTGAAAAACAACAAATGCACGAAGACAGAAATAAACGATCGTCATTCAACATGTTCAACATTTTCAATCAAGCCGTCTAACACGGATAAAGTTCTTTATGCTTTACCCAAGCAGAAAGGTGGTGGCCATGCAGCAATAGCTTCCAAGTTAAAACCCTAAGAACCGAGGCGTATTAAAGACCCATCTTTTTAATCATGTGTAATGGATATTTGTTTGGTCTATTTTTATCATTCCCTAGTGCAATTTTTACATTTGTGACTTTTTAACTTGTAACTCACGTATATTTTAATTATTATGTATCTGTATCATACTGGTGTTCTTAATTTTTATTCTGGATATCACGATCACTTATTTTTTTATGATTGCATCTTTGTATAATGCTGTGTTTTTATGTATGTACAGCGCTCTGGAACTTTTTTGTTGTATGCGCTTTATAAATGTAATGTATTATTATTATTAAAGTAGTGCACTAGCTGTTTACGTGTTATTAAGAGATTACTTATCAGTGACCCGAATGATTGGTTGAATTCCAACACATCACATGGATCTATAGAATATTTTACTATTAAAATGACATTCGATACGTACCTGCCTCACGCTAAAGTACAATCAGGCTGGCTCCCCACGTCCCTCTTCATATGACCACCATCTTTGACAATGGTGGACAAACTCGTTTGGGCCGTGTATAAATTGTAAAGACGGGAGGATTTAGTCTTAATACCACAGGCGCTTTGAGAGCTTTGAAAGCTCCGTATGATGGCGGGTAGATCGTCTAGACACCAAATGCAGCCGGACGCGATTTCTTTTTTCGAAACCACAAACCTAGCGATTCTTTTCGTTGGATCCAATTTTTGTTGCAACGGAATCACACAAATATCTTGGACTTTTATTTTAACTTTCAAAATATAAAACAAAGTGTTTGCACACAATTCTGACACACCGGGATTCAAACAAGGTACCTTTAACTTGTTGAAGACCTCAGCTCTAACCATTATACCACGAGGAGTTGGCTGACAGCGACTGAAATTTGAATTGACGTTAACTTTTACGGAATAAATCCATTACAGGATGTCTATGTATTTCGTTTTTAGTAAACCAGATCCATCTCAAATTAAAGTTGTGTTTAACATTAAACGTTTCAATGACTGAACATCGGAACTCCTTTACAAATTATTACACTTCAACAACACATGCAATATAAGCTGTATTAAATATTTTGCTCTGTGTGAAATAGAGAGATCCGAGGTTTGGCTGTAATTTTAAAAGGAACATAAAGTCCTTGCAACTCCACATTCAATACAACTGGGTGAACGACCTCCAAATTAGTATATCCTTTATTTGTCATGTTAACATTAACCACGCGGATATTAGTTTTCCTATACTAAACAGGTGATTACTGAACCAATACAAGACATATTTGTACTTAGGCCTATTTGATTGCATGTTTCATGGTGTTTCCAAATCTGATGATGAAATTCAACAATGTTGACATATTTGAAACATTTTATAACATGTTGAAACTGCCGTCTGCAGACGCCTGCCGCGCGTAGAAAGTTGTAAGATTTTACCTTACTTTTTACCTTTACCTTTACCTTTTAAAGGAAAGGGGCGCTTCACTGAATAATAACAGTAGTCTAGAAGTGGTATATGGCTGGTGTTTTTTAGTAGATGAGCAGTGGCTAAGAAATAGAAGGGTGTTGGACTGTGGGAAGTGTTTGGTATACAAGTTAAGAAGTATGAGTACATACCAATGTATGGCAATGTTGGTATGGTGAGACACGTGGAAGGAAAGCAAAGCAAGACATGCAGGCGGGCAATGCAGGATTAAAGAACATGGAGTTCAAAATCACGTAAGATTTGTAGCCAATAGAAAGTTGAATCGAAATTTAGTGTTCCCTACATAATGACCGCTAATCCAAAACAAGATATGTATATCTCTCTTTAGGTCAAACATTGTAATATTATATGAAGAGCTTTTTTGCAAAAGGGTCTACAGACCACCCCCACATGTTACTCATTTTGCATTGACAAGTTCATGGAATTAATCAGGTTATTGTATGGCTGTGTTCATTACTGTTTCTATGACTTGGATTAGTGCATTCATGCACGCCAATTGAGGCACCAACAATACAAGCCACATTCCACATAATGAATAGCAATCCATTCAATAATGCAAAATGAGTAACATGCAGAAGTGCATGTAAGCCCTTTTGCAAAACAGCTCTTCATATATCCAGCACAGCACACTACCTATTAAAGTAATCTGTCAATTACTATTTCATTCGTGGAGAGGATCACACCGATGGGATATTTTTAGTCTATACTGTCGAAGCTACATCAGATATCATGCGTGAAAAGGATGCGATCAAGTTTACAGGGTGAATGATTGATTAATTGTCATAACTGGTTTCAACCAGTTGTATAATTACTGATGATCAGCCGACACGTAAGTTAGGATGAACTGCAAAACTATAGTTCGTTTAACTCCCACGTACGTGTCAAAGACTTAAGACTTTTACGATAGATACCAAAACAATTGTTTACCTCGCATAGGCACTCAAACTTAAACCGAGACAAATGCACACTTTCCATTATAACAATTCCATTGGTCTCATTTTAATTTTCATTGATGCCAGTGCGAATTGGGATGCAACGTTATGACTTGGGAATTTTCGTATAAGTCTTACGTAAAAGTTACTTATACGCACTGAGCAATACGTAATAGTTATACTGATTTTGCAGTGCTGCCTTGATAGAACGAGTATGACGTCTTGAATAGATCAACCGTTTTAGGTCTAAACGAGTTTTTCCTTTTGAGTTTAGATGCTAGTACAAGCACTACAAGCAAAAACTAAGTGACTTTCAGCTTTTATCATTTTAATGCTACTGAAAATCACTCGAGCGAGTGATTGTTTAAATCAATGCTAGGACATGATGGCGACGGATATAAGGTGTAATTATGATATTGACAACAGAATTGGAAAAAACGGGAAGGTTTTTGTTTGAAAATTATAGTTGGGGAAACATTGATGGAAGTCCACGATTACGTGTTCAAGCGATCCGAATTGAAGATCTGGGCAAAACGATTCCGCCGTCATCTAATCTTCGTCCAGAGTGGACATGTTTAAGGAATCATTTGTTTCCTTTTTGTTCTTCATTTTTAAAAGTAATTTAATTTATTCCTCACAACATATATAAACACCAATAATTATTTACAGCAAAACACATCAATATTATATAAAATGTTAAAAAAGTGTGATGCAAGAATTGACAAAATCATCTCCAGTGAAAATGAAGTTAATACCATCACAATATTGTCGGATTGTCGGGAGCGTACCACCATGATCTCAGTCGAGTTATATCACGCATCTCGTGCGCATGTCCATAGGCGTGTCCATAGGCGTATCAACAGCCGCACATGATCATGAATCCACGCACACCGATACCAATGTACAGAATGAACAGAAACGCAACAAGCAGAGATGTTGCAGAGAGTGACGCACTACTGGCACTTGCTTATGTGCGTACATAAGCAGGCTTAACACTTTCCACGCGGCTATTATTTTACCATATTATTCAAAACAGAATTTTTAGAAACCTTTTTCCAAATTTCAAAGTCTATCTCAAGAATCACCGAACCAATAGGCCTACTAGGCATGGTTGTACTTACTTTAATGCATTTATCATGGTGGTTTTTAAATACAGTAATTAAATTCAATAATGTTTACATTTTTTGTGACATTTTGGAATGTAGTCTGCAGACTTCAGCCGCGTGGAAAGTGTTAGGGGAATATACAGGTCACACATTTGGGGGACATACGATACCTGGTGGACATTGCTCTAAGGGGGTTCGCCAATTTGGAGCTGATCGAGTTGTAGCTAGATCCGCACAGCGACCAATGGCTACTGCATCGTATGGGAAAGTCTTATAAATGGTCAAGTTCACGGCTAGTACTATACATATCCCGGATCAGCTAGTTGTATATCAATGTTATTACAGCACGGTCAAATGCGATATTTGGAATAACACTGTGACGGTGCTGTGGTCACGATTCAAAATTAGCTAAAAATAGTAATTACTGTGCGTTAGCATAGTAAGGCATATAATTGAATTACTAAAACTATAATGGTGACTGTCCAAATGTGTAGAGGATAATGTATTTGAAGTAGAGGTTCGTATGCAATGTAGAGTTAAACGATGGCATAATTTGTTCGAAGGATATGAACATGATGAAGGGGAAAAAATAGAAAGGGAAATAAATGCGTCCATCACTAGCACAAATGTGACCCGTCACATCAAAATGGACATGGTGGAGGCCCGAGTCAAATCTGTGTTATTGGTATGGCTTGGAAGAGCACATTTTAAGCTTTGAAATGACACCATGTTGAAGGTAATCAGACTTTGTAATCACAAGATGTGATTTGAAGAAGCATATTTTTGTCTATTATTTTCTTTATAATTCACCAAATATATTGGCCTCTATCTCAAAACTGTGTTTGCCGACAACATGTCCTTTTTGACACGACGGGTCACAAATATTGGCCGCCAAACGCAACGTTTTGCGCAACCATGATGTACACATTTTAGTCGGTCGTGAAGGCAATTACGAGTGCTTGATGAGTAACTACATGTACGATCTAAAGAGCGAAATGCTAAAGGGTTCAACAAAAGAAAGTATACCACTTTGTTTATGTCATTTTGAGTAACATTCAATTTTGTTTGACCAAACAGGCTAGATAGGCATTTAGATGAATCTTTTAAGCATAATTTGATACCAAATTTGCCTAACAACAAAGATAAACCATGATTAGCACCATTTAAAGAACAATTTCCTATTTTCAAAACTCTCATTTCCAATACACAGCACGAGAAAAAGGACAAATTTTTAACACACACATCATTTGCACTGTGCGATCGATAGCCCCGTCAATCCTGGCTATACACACACACAGCGAGACCCCAATTGGTCTTTTCTTCTCGTGCTGTGTATTGGAAATGAGACTTTTGAAAATAGGATTTTTTTTTCCTTCTTTAAATGGTGCTTATCATGGTTTATCTTTATTGTTAGGGAGCAAATTTTGTATCAAATTATGCCTAAAAGATTCATCTAAATGCCTATCTAGCCTGTGACATAAACAAAGTGGTATACTTTCTTTTGTTGAACCCTTTATTATGCACAGACATGGCAGAGGAGAAGCCTCTTAAAATGAAGCCACGGCTCTCCATACACTAATCACGATTTCCAAACCGTTTCTCAAATTAAAGAAATACATAAGAATTCTGACGGTAGAAGGTGTTTTTAGAAACAATAAAGTATTACATAAGTTTAGATATTTAAAAAAAAAAGAGGTTGGATTTGAGCCATATCAATCACGATTTTCATGCCTTTCCTCAAAAATAAAGAAATCTACATAATAATATCGAAAAATAAAGAAAGAAATAAAGCTTAGAAGAAAAAAAGAAGGTAGGATTCGGCCCATACCTATCACGATGTCCATACCTTTTCTCATTCGAGACAACGTTAGACAAAGAGGGCGGCCTAAAATGGTATGGGGGTAAGATATTCCAAACCTTTTATCTTGCCATAGTTACGTGCAAATGCGTATGTACAGGGTGAGTCAAAAGACTGCAATAGTGGAAAGAAATCATTTTGTTTTCAAAACCAAAATTAATTTTAAATTTTTTAAACGTTGCAAGAATGACGTATTTAATCCTAACTTTGTGTGAAAAAGTGAAGTCGATCGCATTTTTCGTTTGACTTTGGTGACCCTCTTTGCTGCACAACCAAATGTATCTGTTTGTCCACGAGTACAGTGACTTTCAATTGAAATGGCCCACATTGAATTTCATATTTGAATATCCCGCCAACAAAAAATTGGGAAAAGTCAGTTTTTTATTACAACTTAGAATATTAAAAGCTTTCATAGCATGCGTATGGTAAATTGATTATGCTAACTTACATGTAAACAAGAAAGGATGCATCAAATTCCAATAACATTACAAATTTACTCAAGTTTCCAAATGTGAATGAGAGACACATTTTGCGATCTCATGCATATTTTGGGTATCTCGTGAACAAACGTGTGAAATGGGTGCACTGGTAAAAGGTTCACCAAAGGCAAACGGAAAATGATATTGACTTCATTTTTTTCACACAAATTCAGTAACAAATAAGGTATTCTTATAACGTTTAAAAAAATTCAAACTTTAACTTAGTTTTTTTAAAACAAGATGGCTTCCTTCCACTATTGCAGTTTTTATTTTGACTCACCCTGTATATGTTGCATCTTCATTCTCAATGACTCGGTAATCTTCACACATGACAGGATATTTCTAATTGCACACAATGTACGTTTTGTTGTAATTATGATCAACCTTAATTATGAACTTATTTTTTATAACTGATGTAGGCCTACATGTATTCAATTATGAGGAGAACAACATTTAATATTGATGGATGGATACATTTTTTTCTGGAGCAATGAGATTTATCTCCACATATGCTTCTTTAACTAGGGCCTATAGCTTTAAATTAGGAATTGAACCCGTGCATATCCCAACATTTATTTAACCCACCCTATTTGTTTGCAACTTTCATCAACAGATTCTATAACGTGACTGAAGGTTATGTAAACATTACACTAATTCAAATGTCAGTTCAAGATTAAGAGATTTGTTAGACCTTATAATTACCAAAGCGACATAGAACCGAAATAGACGCCGAGTGTTTGTTGATGCGCAATTCCCCGTTTCCCGCGCAAACTTCCCGCGTTCTTGGATATTGAGACATTTAAATTGCAAAGTCCGTGACCACTGAGCAGCACACGTGCAGCCATGCAATAACATCCGGGGAACCACGGGCGTTTCCTATAGATAGGGAGAACATTTCAAGTCTGATCTATTTATGAAGTTTCTGGATAACAGAAAAGGTTACAGGGATTTCTGTTTTACTTTTCAACACATAATTGCTGATAACGTATACACACTATTATATACCCATAACCCTGATGATTTAACACTATCCCTGCACCTTGAAGAGCACTACATGGTCAACATCTACCCTCTGTCCAAGCTGCTAACTGATACACTCTAATAGGCATAAGCAACCTTATCCTTGGTCCTAGTTTTATTTCCTATGATAATGCTTTAGATGTATGTAACTTTGATTATTTGTCTGCCCGGAGGGAGCAACATTCTCTGAAGTTTGCTCAGTCACTAGCCGAATGCAGTAGGACTAAAAGGTTGCTCCCTGCATGCAGAGGTCAGGTTCATGGTAGACAATTGAGAAACAATGCCGAACTCACCCAGCCTCGTGCTCGCACAAACAGATATGCTGAAAGCCCCATTCCTTATTACGTGAAGCTGATCAACAGTGAACTCCCATAATTTGGTTTGCGTGCTCCTTCTTTCTGCATCGTGCTCGCATATCCTGTCTTTGGCCTTGTCTCTTGTTGTTTGCCATGTCCCTGCCAAGTAAGTTGGCTATTTGTGTATTGAATTGTTTTACATGTATTCCTTGCTTTCTTGTACAATGTAATTCGGCCTTCGGGTCGCGATTTTGTGCCAATAAAATCATATCATATCATCATATCAAGCAACCATCGGTACGAGTACATGCAATCCTTATCCTTCCTTATATCAACTGAATGTCTATCATCCGATATCGATCTATTGCAGGCCTATAACATGGGGATTGGTGAGCTACAGCGCATTCATTATTGATAATCATTTGAGGTCTCGCATGAGTGCACGGCGCGAGAGGGCAGTGTCTGAATGCAAGGCCTCTAGAGTCTCTTATTTGACGTTGGACAAGCGGGAAATCTTATTATTCATACACAGAGAAAACGATGTACAAAATATCGCTGTTCAATTTCGGTTGTACACTTTTTCAAACAACAGATGTGTAAAAGTTATACATCGTTGTTTAAAGAAGACAACATTTTTTTAAACAGGTGTTGTTTACAGTATAAAGAACGCCGTTCACATCAATACAAAGTGATCTTGAACAACGTTGTTTACTTGTGACGTCACAAGTCACGTGTCACAATGATTCGTTTGCGATGCTTCAAATTAATGGCCGCCGTATTTCATTCGGTTAACAAATTTCGATTTTAAATCATAATTTTAAAGATTTTGCTGACAAGATGGGGAAATACAATCAAGAAAATAATGAAATATGATGACCAAAGAACCGATATAGTTTGATGATAGACGGCGAAGATGGATATTTTTTGCAAAAATATAATTTTAATTTCGCGATTTTGCTCCACAGACAGAAGGCATCCGAATTCGACAGTTCTGCCGTTCTGTCTGTGTACTTCAACACAAGAAATTCAAGTCTTCAAATCGTGCTGGAATTTTAAACAACTACCAGTAAACAACCCTGTTTTTTTAACAACCATCATTTAAACAACCCTGCAGTTTTAAACAACCACCATTAAACAACCCTGGTTATTTAAACAGGCCAATTTCATCCATGAGGATTGAACAACTTTCTTTGAACAACCCAAGATGATTGAACAACTTTCTTTGAACAACCCAAGATGATTGAACAACTTTCTTTGAACAACCCAAGATGATTGAACAACTTTCTTTGAACAACCCATGAGGATTGAACAACTTTCTTTAAACAACCCTTGAAAATTGAACAACAATTTTTAAACAACACCAATGTGTAAAATCTGATTTTAAACATGTTGTTTAAAAAGTTAAACAACTAGGTGTTTAAAACTTTAAACAACCCCAGATGTTTAATATTTTGAGCAACAAGTTGCTCAGCTCACCCGTCAAACAGCAGTTGTTCAATTTTTTAAACATGTTGTTCACTTTTTTTTTTACTGTGTACACTAAATACAAAAATTTCTTGTGCATAAGATGCCATCATTCTCGTATCCGGGCCTCCAATATTTGGTTTGTATGTTAACATTTTTTGGTAACATCGTTTTCAAGTTTGCTTACGAAACAGCAGTTTCCTATATCTCAACGTGCAATCATGCGCAACTCCGTAAATCTAAGCACCATTTACACTGATTTTTTCCCCATTTGGCCTCTCTCTAGAGTCTCTTATTTGACGTTGGACAAGCGGGAAATCTTATTATTCATACACTAAATACAAAAATTTCTTGTGCATAAGATGCCATCATTTTCGTATCCGGGCCTCCAATATTTGGTTTGTATGTTAACATTATTTTGGTAACATCGTTTTCAAGTTTGCTTACGAAACAGCAGTTTCCTATATCTCAACGTGCAATCATGCGCAACTCCGTAAATCTAAGCACCATTTACACTGATTTTTTCCCCATTTGGCCTCTCTCTAGAGTCTCTTATTTAACGTTGGACAAGCGGGAAATCTTATTATTCATACACTAAATACAAAAATTTCTTGTGCATAAGATGCTTGCATTTTCGTATCCGGGCCTCCAATATTTGGTTTGTAATTTCACATTTTACTGCTTACACCGTATGTTTCTTTTAGTATTCGTCATTTGGATTCTCAAAATGGATGCCAGTAACACACAGGCAGCAGGTATAGGACTAGTACAAAAATGTGTCCCCGATTTGCTTTTTGGTATATTATATCACATTTTGAGTTACGTATAATTTTTTTTTATCAAACTGGTAAATCTGCGACATATTTGGCGGAATAACTAACGTTCGCGTTGAAACCGCAACCAAAAAAGTCTTTTTTAGAGCGCGCAAGGCCTAGGCTGGAGCTGGAATATCGGTTATCCCTACCATTTCAACACGAGAGAAATTTTAGACGTCAAATATGTTTCCGTTTCACCGATTCGTCATAATAATGTTGTACGTAACTAACAATCTGATATCGCATCCAAATAAAACTAACAATAACAATTATTGACTTTAGCAAGTTTTTAAACCTAAACAATTAATTAGAACCATGTTATAGTAAAATCGGGCTTGTATGAATGGCCACCGTCAGAGATAAATAGCTGAACAAAGTAAATGAACAAAGAACGTGATTAAAATGGATCTAGCAGTGATAAAATGTATTTAAAAGCCCCCCGTCCTAACTGGTGCATATCCCTTTGTTCTATAATCCTTGGTTACTGAGCGGCACGGTTAGATTTACCTTTAGTTTTACCCGATAATCGATAATTGATAATCAATCTGTGCTGCCCTCTATTGTTGAAGATGCGATTATAAATCGGACAATTTACACGCGATCAAACAGCCGTGATTACGGGTTAGGAATGCTATGTGTTTATAAAGGGTTCAACAAAAGAAAGTATACCACTTTGTTTATGTCATTTTGAGTAACATTCATATTTGTTTTGACCAAACAGGCTATGTAGGCATTTAGATGAATCTTTTAGGCATAATTTGATACAAAATTTGCCCCCTAACAACAAAGATAAACCATGATTAGTACCATTAAAAGAAAAATATCAAATTTTCAAAAGTCCCATTTCCAATACACAGCACGAGAAAAAAGAACCAATTGTTAACACGCACAATGTCGTAAGACCCAACGCATTTGCACTGTGCGATCGATAGCCCCGTCAATCCTGGCTAATACAAACACCCCGAGAGACCCCAATTGGTCCTTTCTTCTCGTGCTGTGTATTGTTTGGGGGAAAATTTGGTATCAAATTATGCCTAAAAGATTCATCTAAATGCCTATCCAGCCTGTTTGGTCATAAAATATTGAATGTTACTCAAATTGACATAGACAAAGTGGTATACTTTCATTTGTTGAACCCTTTATATGCATGTGTACTTGAAACAGATACACTTAGCGTAATTGTGTGCACGCAATGTGGAGGGGTGGGTGGGTCGTCTGCAATGATTCGACCAGACAGGTTGATTTGTGGTGTGACAACTTTTGTAAAATGACAAAAATGTGAAAAATAATACTATCAACAAATAGTTGTAGTACGAATTACAGACTTATTATAACTGTATGGATAATTCACAATAATAACCTTGATCGATTATTCTAAAGGTTCTGAACTTTTTACTTTGAGACCTCGGAATTTCACAAACGTAAACCCCGAGTTCCAAAGTGAACATGTTCCGATTCGTTATGGTAACCTTATTAAAAGAAGGAGACATGTGGTGAGTATCCTTTATACACTTTTATATATTATGGTAGTTATGAGAAAGCCTAGTATTAGTACTTAGTACAACAGTTATTGAAGGAAAATATATAAACATTTGCCGCCAACTTTACACATTTGTTGCCAGGATGTAGACCAATTTAAAACCAACTCACAACGTAAAATGCGTATAATTATGTGGTATATAGTTATTTGAGAAATAACACTTATATTGACCTAGAATATTAAATATCGCAAGAAATTATGAATATTAATATCATATTATATCATACCGGTGACACACACAAATAAAATATTATAATTATTCGCACGCTAAACTAAGTATTTGTCATAACATAATTTTTTAATATATGTGTCATAAAATCAATTTATAATATTCTACGTAAAATTTACAATATGTTACACACAATTCAGTAGAAAAATATACATTTATATGTGGCATTGAACATACTTTAGAATATGCTGTAAACGAAATGCTGCACTCATCGCAAACAAAATAACGCCTTTCTCACATACCACGGAAACTGTAAGCAAATATAGTCTAACACTATAATTTAACCCTAGCCTTCCTATAAATAATATAAATCAATACAATTACGGGTGCTTCTGGTAGCGCGCGCTTCCACGCTCTTTCTCGTTTACAGATTTCCAGTTTACACCGTGGTGCAAACAGGTCCGGACTTCGATCCGCGGCGGCGCCACCGGCGCGGTCTGATTTTACCCCATATCTTACCCGTTGTATAGTTTTATTCCCCCAAACAAGCACGGATAATTAAGGTTAAGGTTAATACAAACGTGTAGATTAGAATCCTTCAATATGCATAGAAATGCATGTACACCTAGCACATAAAGTCCCTGACCAGGTGCTTTGAGGTTGGCTAATTCAAAATATATAATCGGTACCAAAAATCTGAGATATACATTAAATGAGCAAATTTCTTCTCCGCAGTTTGATACCTCATTCAACAAAATCATGAAAATCGAATGGATACTTTTAAAGTTATGGCGATTTCAATGACCGCGCATAACAACAGAAAAGTTGCACTAAAAGTATCCATTCGATTTTGTTGAATGAGGTATCAAACTGCGGAGAAGAAATTTACTCATGTAATGTATATCTCAGATGTTTGGTACCGATTATATATTTTGAATTAGCCAACCTCAAAGCACCTGGTCAGGGACTTTATGTGCTAGGTGTATACATGGAAACTGTCAATCATGCATGAATCAGATAAAAATGATGAGGTAAGTATGGTAAGGGGAGTGGATGGGGGAAATTGTGTCGGTCAGACCATGGTCAGACTGAGGATACAAGTTTAGACTGATAGATTGATTATACACAGATCACCCATTTAAAGGAATATGTTCTTTGTCAGACTTTTACACATATTTTTTCTCCCTCTGATAATGAAGTTTGACTATCAGGAAAAACATTACCGGGCTCATATATCGATCATGACTGTATTTTCCGTAGAAAAATCTCATAACTTACTAAATATCTGCTTTCAATTATAAGGAATTGTCAACATATTTGTTCGATTTTCATAAACAAAACCACATTCGTATTGTGTTGGGGTGTGTACAGTTGTGATCGTAGTCGGACACATTGTCAATGGCGTTAAACACGGTGTGAAACCATGGAATTCTATTTACTATTTTCAAGTAACTAGGAATCGCATTGCTATGCTATGTGTATAAATCTAATTTGAAAAAAAAAATGCATTTAGAGTAAAACCAGTCAGCTCCGGAACGGAGCCCGTTTTACTTTAGGGCGTTACATAAATATTGACGGGTGTGCGTCACCGCGGTAACGCGAACCCGTCAACTTGTGCGATCATTGCATTTTTGCTTTTAAACCCTAAATATTTGCATACAAATCAGCATCTTAACAAATTGAGGGCAGCGTAGAATTTCTCGTGGCAGCTAGTCCAATGATATTTTTATCTCACCCTTAACCCCAACATCTCGAAATACAGATCGAAATTACACCTTTTTGAGCCTATATACTGCGATGCGACTATCATTATCTAGGCGAGTTTATACCATTTTAATGAATTGTTAGGGTAAAAGTTTGATCATGTTTACGTTAAATGTAAGGCTTGCAGTAGTATAGTGATGAATTTTTAACATTATCTCAGAGATAAGATACTTATATTATGGTTGAAAATCGGCAAAATAGGATTTGTTTTGAAATCTTGAAAATTACTGTGACGGTTGGCCGCACCCTTGGAAACGTAGTTCCGTTCCCAAGCCGCCCTCTATTGACAGTCAAGTTTCCAAATCCGCCCTCTCTTGAAACTCCCATTCCCAAGCCTGCCCTAAATTGAAATATCGAAATTATTCGTCACTCAGCGGGAGACGGAGTCCCGTTACGTGATGCCGCCGCCGTGTAAAAAATAACGGCAGTGCGTCACTAAATTGCTCGCCCTCATACCGTACGCGCTCCTGTACCAGAGCAGACTGAAAACATCAAAGATAGAAGGCGTTCCATAAAACAGATCGCATGGTTTGCCTTTAAGGGAGTGCCACCACGACGAGACGGAGGACGCGTCCGGATCCAATGACGTCATTGAAGAGGACAATCCATTTATTGTTCACAAGTGGCTAAAGTCCATTGTGAATTCACGTGATATGGTAACGCCTGTCTAACTGATGAGTTTAAGGAAGAGTGCCGAAAACAAGACTGATTAGAATGATAGATTGATTACGTACAGACCATTAGGGACATTTAAGGGAGTGCCACCACGACCAGACAGAGGACGCGTCTGGATCCAATAACGTCATAGAAGAACATGTGGCTAGGTGTATTGTGACATGCTTGCGTATATCTAACCGATACGGGTAAAGGTATGCTCCAACCATGGGCAGATGGGTTGCAAGCCAGTTTTCATGGGAATTTGACAAGGTTACAATTCCTCCTTGCTATGACTAGTTCGTCCACGGCAAAATATTCTAGTGTGGCTTTCAGGAAGTGTACCGAAACTCGATATCGCCCGAATTCGAATAACCAAATTGTTAATGCAATAAATCACATACAATGTGTAAAAAATCAATATAAACCCCTTATTTTGTCTCAAAAGAAAAGGCCAAATGCAATTTGTAAGTAAAAATGATGTGCGAAATTATTTAACATGAAACGGGTTTTGTGAAGCCAGAAAAGGAAGCTGATATGGTATTTCGAAATGTGGAATTAAAATGTGAAGAAGCATAGTCCCACTCCCACATAAAAAACTGGATTCAGTTGAGTTTAGATACTGTTTTAAAATTGAGGTAAAACCCGCCACGTGGTGGGATTTTTCATATTGGAGATATCATAAGAGGGCTGAAACTGTGCTCATCACAGAACTGTTTCGATCATCTTTCTACGATCACTACAAAAACAGTTAGTTTGAGTTACACAGT
This sequence comes from Ophiura sarsii, assembly GCA_035610835.1. Taxonomy (NCBI): domain Eukaryota; kingdom Metazoa; phylum Echinodermata; class Ophiuroidea; order Amphilepidida; family Ophiuridae; genus Ophiura; species Ophiura sarsii. The sequence continues at coordinate 55,989,296 of CM069455.1, read as the reverse complement.
TCGTTAGAATAACATTATAAAGTTAATAAGAAAAGTGACTTAAGTACGTTTTTGAAGTTAACCTTTTATAAAAGATGATGACACAAAGTATTGGAAATTAATTGTCTAAAAACTATTTTTTTAATTTTACTTATGATCCCTTGTTCATATCTAACGACATTCAACGGGCGTCACAGATCGCATCACAATTTGTCATACAATTGAACACAGTATTTCTTCTTTTTTCACCTTTTCTAATAAAAATACTTTAGATTTGTCATACAAATGAGCACATACCATTCAATCAGATAATCAATCAGTGTTGCGATGCCTTTAGATATATGGAAACATAGTTTTGGGTAAAATGTCGATTATCTATTAGGACAATATTGCTAATCCGACTAATATATACTATTTTGTGGAATATAAGCATGATTCGACTATCTGACTAACGGTTAGTTGGACAATATGAAATTCTTATATGAGCGTCGTGTATAGTATACTCTTCTGTTCCTTAACGCGGCTATTGGTTTTGTCATTATACAAAACATATTTTTTTCAGAAACCATTCCAAACTTATAATGCCTATCTCAAGGATTAATGAACCAATACAAGGCATGTTTGTACTTATTGCAATGCACTTGTCATGGCGATTCCAAATATGGTAATCGAATTAAATAATGTTGACATTTTTGCAACATTTTGAAAAAATGTTGCAATGTCGTCTGCAGACGCTTGCCGTATTGAAATGGTTAATTAGTTGTTCATTTCGTCCACAGAAGTGATAACGTCGGCTCTAATTCCAGGGCCAGGTCGGATTTACGCCCATGTTTATCATACATGTAGCTCTCAGCTGCTATACTGCTTCGATTTCCCAACATGCAACATAACATTTCCTAACTGTTCCTGTTGTTTTTCCTTTCATTTCCTGAGATTGAAATATATGTTAATCTATTATACCCCCAGGTTTCTATAATTCGACATAATTTCATAATCTAAATGACGCCAATATTTCTACAGGTGTACCATGTATAATCAGACAGTACAAAAAGTCAGATGGTACAAATACACACATTTAATCTTGATACTCAAGACTATCTAACTCTCACGTTATGCTGACAAATGTGTTGCTATTAACAGTACGTACAATACAAGAAATGTTCTACACGACAGCTGGTCATGTTTAATTTGCTCAAAGTGCAATTGGTAACACATACATTTAGTTCTGTACTAAATTAGGCGAGGTCTCAACACCTGATGACAACATATTGCACACCGTACACTATTATAAGTATACTAGCGGTATAGAACAAGATTGGTGATCTCACAGATAAACCCAACCGTATATATATATCTATAGTATTGATCGAGCAATAATATATTATTATTTGTGATCTATACACTTAAATGTATTACTTGAGTCCAATAAATACTTAAACAATTACTTATCACACGATGTGTGTCATTATCGGTAATTACCCTTGAATCCAATGATAGGTTTAAGCGACAAATGTCTCTCCGCTTTCCCGCGCACAACCCACACACAAAACCAATGATCGCAATGCGTGAACTATATTGTAATCTGGTATGGATACCACGCCTTATGTAAAGGAGATAAGAGGAAATAGTTATTGCCGACAATTTGGATATTTTGACGGAATAAATCGTATTCAAAATTAGGAACCAGCGCGATGCAGGGGTAACTCTCGAGCTGTTGAAAGTCAAATGTCAAATTATATGTAAAGTCTTACGCTCGTGTTACCAGCATTGGTGCTCTCCCTCTTTCTCTCTCAGAGCAGTGGAGATCGCTCACACTGATAAGTTGAAGATCACTGAAAGTGTCGACGAGATATACCTGGTGATATTATAGCTATAAGTGCAATCAACTTCACCATCCTCACCAAGAGAAATAAATAATTGTTCACAATTTTCGATTTCCACTTACCCACGAAGATAAATTATTTACGTTATGATAAATATAATAATACATAGGTTATCTATTACGCAGAAAGTTATAATCTTAATGCTCACGATATCGTATTGGTTAGTGTAATGTCCAAGCCAGTCTTCATTGTAAAGAGTTACCCAATAGTATGTTACCTTTAATCGGGCTTACTGGGCACTACTGAACATAGAGAAGAAGCTTGAAAGAGATAGCAAAAGAGGTCGTCAAAATAGACAATGGTTTGACAACATCAAAGAATGGATTGGTTTGAGTCAGATAAATTCTAAGCGCATGGCACAAGATGAGAAATGTGGTACGGAGATGCGAACGTATGGAAGCCAATCGTCGAAACTAGCTAAAGCACAAGATAAGGGAAGGAATTATTACAATTGTCCACCCTCTTCAAGAACGTCTTGGTATCATTCATCATAATACAATCTCTTAGCAATGTACAAACTACAAGTCCATTGTGATTCCTCTGATATCAGCGTACACCGTGCGGTCTTCATTGCCGATAATACTCGCTTGATCACTCGTACTGCAAGACCTCAACTCCAGCTCAGCATAGACTAGTCCTTCTACATTTTTGCGTTTATTTTGTTCACCATTAGCAGGCCTTTTAGAACTGATAAGCCTCATTTCAGCAAGGGATAATGTGTTCGCGAATGGTCTCTTTGTAGCCTTCGAAATCGAATTCCGAATTCGGCATGTCCTCGAGGCAACATCGGCTTTGTTTGAATTATTACTCTGGTCTTTTGAGTAACTCTTCATTCTGAGAGTGCCGCCACTAGATTGAAGCGGCAAGGCGTAAAGCACGACATCATCTCTTTTGGTTTGCCTTCGAGTTGACCTCCTGATGATTTGCGGAGAACTTGGAAGCGATGTGGAAGCACGTGGATCGTATGATATCACCGCTTCCTGCCGGGAAAGCTTGTATGAAGAACGGCTTCGTCTCGAACCTTGATTGCGATGGCTACAAGTCCCTCGACGCCCCTTGAAATCCAAATGCATATTTTCTGTTGTAGTTTCGCGTCTTTTAGTCTTTGATCTCGTCATCAACGGGGATCCCGGAAGAGACGATCCCCGGTGATCTTGATAGGCCATGCATACCGTGTGAATTTTACGATCTCTCGCATTGTGCCGAGCAGGGAGAGTTTGCGTTTTATGTTGATAATCGTTGGGAGACATAAATGGCATTGGCATCGCCGCCGACAACGTATCAGCCCTAGGAATCAAAGGTGGCAGGTATTCAGCAATATCATAGTCTACCCTATCGTGCCGGCTGGTGATACTTTCCGCAGATGTAAACAGTGATTTTCTTGATATATTTCTTGGTGACTCAATCGCATGCATCTGTAAGGTGCTTCCGTAAGTCTGATCTGCGGGTATCATCACTGTCCGTGGTCTTGAGTCGTGCTTAGAATGAAGTCTTCCATTCACGGTGTCATTCATTGTTTTGATCTTCCCTTTTATCATATACATCCACAATGCCACAACGACTAGCACAAGAAATATTGCGGCGGTCGTGCCACCTGCTACAGAAGCCGAGTGCCCACGGGAATCATCCAATGCATTGGTAGGTGGTATATTCTTCACAGACGTGGTATAGTCATCAATTATTGGTGGTAGGGTATGATCTTCAATAGGCACTTGTATTATTGGGGAACCCTTAGGCATAACCACCAACCTTGCCGTGCCTGTAGCGGCGGAGTATATCCCCCGCTCATTCTTTGCCGTGCACCACACATGTGTGTTATTGTCTTTTCCCGTTAATTCCTGAATCCGAAAAGACGAATTATTATCAAGAACCCGATATCTTCCGGATGAGTTCCTGAAGCGACGAAGATTCTGCTCGCCGTCGACAACGAACCACACCTTGGATTTGATTGACGGCGTGTTGATAACAACATTGCAGGTAAAGTCTGCGTTATCGCCAATCATCTTTCGCACAACAACAGGCGACATGACGGGCGTCGGAGGAATTTGTAGCGGACTGACGGTGCACTCCTCCATGGTATCGCCATAACCCACAAAGCACGTAAATGGCTCGTAATTCTCAACTGATTGGAGTCGCCAAGGAACGTCGTAACTCTGTCCCGGGGCTACGGACTTTGTGCCACCGAATCCGCTCGACTTTCTGTTTGTCCATGATAAAGGTAGAGTTGGTGATCCGGGAGGAACCTCACACGAAAATCGTACGGTTATGCCGACCGTCGCGTGTGATGGAGTCGCTTTACAGATTGGTTTAGGCCATGAATTTAAAACTGACAGAGAAGCCGTGCCAGACGGTACATTGCTATTGGATATGGCATCGTAGACGATACAGCCATAATCACCAGCATCACTTGGTCTCACATCTCTTATCTCCAATCGATACTCATTAATATTCTGTTTTGCAACAGAGTATCGAGTTTCATCAAATGTTCTACGATCTGTTAACACCGCGCATGATGACACATACTTCTTAACGCGATACTGCATCTCTCCATACCCGACATATTTCACCCAATGGATATTATTACATGGATACACACCATTCAATCGACAACGAAAATCGACGATGCCGCTTTGAAGTACCGTTGAATCCTGCGGGTATGTGGAGAACACCTGTGCCTTTGTTATAACACATGTGATGCTGAACAATAAGTAAACGAAGAAAGTCAACATGATGCGAAGTTCGAATCCCTTCTATCCAACTCTAGAATGTAATTCAAATAACGGCACCTGTTCCATAGTATGTATTGTAAAAAAATCCACTTGAGTCCAAATATATTTGTATTTTACGACCGGACTATAATGCAGCATCCACCACCTGTTGTGCTAAATAGTTTCTATTTACAACTTTGCTATAATTCAATTTTCCAGCAGGTGCCGGGTAACAGGTATGGCCAACCCGTATGACAGGCTGGATGATAAACGACTTATGAGACGGTAGTTGGAAATGTTTCTTTTAGTTCCCCTGGCGGGGACTCACCGTATCCAACGTGGAAACACACCTCCGCGAGTGTTCAGTACCGATAGGTTCTCAAGCCATGATGGCATAGTTAATATAGGATCATATAACACTAGTACAGTCTTTCCGCTTCTCGTTTATCTATCTGTCAGCTTGGTGAGATGCGGTACGTACGTGTTGCTATGCCAAGAGTTTTAGTTCAATCTAAACCATTACGCAACAAAAATCTGTGACGTGTTTTTCCAACAAATATATTCAGACAGCAGGATTGACTGGGCAAAGACAGAACAGCAGACGTGATCTGGTCTTTTGCACAGACTCCATACACAATGTAATGTTGATTGATACAATGCTATGGTCATTTACGTCCTCTTTTCGAAAGTCTTCAACACAGTCGGGAAGTGCTTCTTGTCGATTGATGCGCCTCGGGTCATTGACCTAGCTTTCTCTGTGCTGGCATGTTCTGTGATTCATTAAAGTGACACTGGTGTTCCTTGTTTTGCTTGTCCTTGTAGTAGTAACCTTCAGCTTATCAGATACTGAAAACAATAGGTTTACTTGAAATAAAAGGTCGCCTATATATCAACAAAATAATATCAGCATATTTCTAAATTTCTCACTTATACACCCGGGCTTATACATTGCTAGGTACGTTCACCGAAATGGGCATTGACATGTATACAAACGATGCTCTACCACCAACTGATTAGCTCAGGTTATATCATCCGCCACACGTGGACATAAACTTGAACGGAACTTGAATGTCATGGACGTCTGGAAGTCATGGACATGGATATCATTGACAGTTGATACATTCAGAGTATGATGACGAAGTAGACGAAACACAAAATAATGACGAATGGCCGGGTGTCAAAAACCCAAGAGGTTGTCAACAATGAGCATCTGTAACAATTACGTTTATTTAATCATATAAAATATTTCTGAAATATGTTTGTTGGTTTTTTTTCCTTGTAACTACAGGGTGACCCAGAAAATGTTGAACCCAAAAAACACAAAATTCAAAAATAATGTTTACCATTAAAATAACAAAATATTGCATAACTCGTTCACCAGCTATGTGCACCATACATTTCTGCACAGTATCTCATCAATATTAAGTTATTATGTAAATCAATATTATTATTATATAAGAGACTTTGAAAACAAAAATTAAAGTCCCCTTGACTTCATTTGAAAATGTTAATTTGATAAATCAGATCAAAAGAAAAGATTACTTAACTCGCCGTACTTAGAACAGAATTTAGTTTCATATCTGAACCAAGTTACAATTTTTCACTTTTACAAAAGGGCGAAAACACCCCCTGTCACACAATCAAGTGTATCTTTAGTTTGGTAAGGCCGATTTACACGATCTAAAGTTCTCCAGAAAGCTGAATAAATTGTTTACATAATTGTTGAAAACAGAATGCCATATTTATTTATTTTCATTTTTCATTTCTTTTTTTAAGTTTGTGACTTTGGGGTTCACATTTTTCTGGGCCACCCAGTATTAATAGATACATGTATAATCATAGATCTTTGCCTAACTACTCAAACCAAGAGTCCAACGCAAGACGTTTAGTCTTGAGTGACCATTTGCAACAATATGATCACGTAATTATTTCTTAGTCTGGCATGTCTGGTCAGGAAGGGTAATGAATACATATAAAGTAATTATTGTATTTCGATACAAATTAACAATAATATTTAACACTTTCCACGCGCCTATTGGTTTTACCATATTATACAAAACAAATTTTTCAGAAAACTTTTCCAATTTTCAAAGTCTATCCCAAGGAATACTGAACCAATACTTGGCATGTTTGTACTTATTTCAATGCATTTCTCATGGTGATTCCAAATATGGTAATGAAATTCAATAATGTTGATATTTTTTAAACATTTTGTGACATTTTGGAATGTCGTCTGCAGCTGCCTGCCGCGTGGAAAGTGTTAAGCTGTTGTGTGAATGTATAATTCCTGCTTGGAGGAGAAAAATGAAATAAACCTCCTCCTCCTCCTGACAATACAAAAACAAACAAGCGGAGCCTCACCAAATTACTTTGGTAGACTGTACTTTAAGAGAAATGTTATTGTAGTTGGCTCCTGAAATTACTGTCTGCTGAAATAAAACACGCCCCAAGATCTAAAATAGGCAGTGATACATGTAACGATTTCCTGAGTTATAGTCTATGCTTTAAAATAGCGGCGACAATATCAACTTCTGGGGTCCAGCTATATCCCTGGATCCCGTGGGGCAAATATCATCTCAGCATCCATTAAAGTAAATAATTTATGACAAGTTTTTTTTCTTCAACATTTATTTATTTCACTTTTTAAACAAGCGTTTGCGAAAATTCAAATGTTCGTTTATTTTTGAATTTGGATGAAAATTTTTTGGGGAAATGATAACCGTGTGTACCAAAATTATTAGTAGTGATGAACATCTTTTTTCAAGCTTACAACTACTCATAACCATATACAGCCCACTATCATTGTAATTTTCCTCTATGGTAATATTCTTCAGTCGGATTATATTATTATACACCTATCAGTTGTAAGACGCACTATACGACCCCCGGGAGTGGTGCGTCACTTTACCGAGGTGCGTCAACTTTTCATGTACCATGACGCAGCCTGTGTAAAAAAAACGACGGACCATTGCCATCCAAATACGCACCCTCAGTCAACTATCAGCCCATTCGCACCCATGTAAAGTGACGGACCTTTACGAACCCTCCGTCATTTTTTTGACGGACCAAAGGCTGCCACTGACGTACCCTCCGTCAATAAGTATTGGTAAACGACGCACCCACGACGCACCTCTCCCGGGGATCGTATAGTGTGTCTTACAACTGATAGGTGTATTACTAGGTAGTCGTTTAGAATGGTCCATGCTTAATTTAGAAGGTGTCCATCCAGCAAGCGCAAAATTGTGCATTGGGCCTATAGGTTAGAACAAGAATTATCGAGCCCACATTCCGTAGTTATAACACAAACATAATGCTTTATTATACAAACAAATAAAAACTGCTAGGCTCTCAACATGCCACTTTTTAAAATTCGCGGTGATCAAAAGTCCCGGTATAAATGATGTCGTAATTATACAATGATTTTGCGCAAATATGGGCACCCATTATTATGACGTCATTGATCCGGGACCTTCGATCACCAGATTTAAAAACAATAGAAGAGTACAAAGTATAAATGGGGTTTTCTATACGCGATTTGGGTTCGGTTATTTTTCTAGGCCTAAATTACTTATTATGGTGCTTTCTTGACACCATCTTTAAACTTTACACTTTCCACGCGGCAGGCGTCTGCAGACGACATTACACAATTTCACGAAATGTTTCAACATTTTCAAAATTGTTAATTTTCATAACCATATTCGGAATCACCATGTGAAATGCATCGGAATACGTGTTAAGATTAGGTGTGTATTTAAAACTATGTTTATATACTATTACTCATAAACAAAGTTGGCATTTTTTTTAAATACACCTTGTATTGCAGCGTATGCCTTTCGAAAGATAACATCGGTCATAGTCGGCCGTTATTGATGAAAGCAATAGTGTGGGATATTTTTCAATTTCGTCACATATTTTGTATCATGCTTATGATGAAGTTTGACTAGGCCTATCAAGAAAGACATTCCTGGACTTATACATCTACTTCTACTGTATATTCCCTAAACAAACATCAGAATATGGGAAATCTGCTTCTAAAAGTTAAAGGAAGTTTGATAAAGCATTCCGTACTGTAGTGTTATAAATTGTTGCGATCGTAACCGGAAACACTGTAAATGGTGTTATTAAAACATAGAGTCAAACCATGGAATAACACAGTGTCAAACCATTGGCGTCAGCAACCATGGAATTCTACTTACGAACGAAATCAAACCACTTAGAAAATAAGTTGCTTATTTCAACCCATTCAAACCATGATTTTGAAATAGTTAGGAAGCGTATTGCTCTGTAATTTAGAAGATATTCCAGATTCATGTTTGGAAAATCTAAAAGATAGAGTTATGCTCATTTAAATGAGTTGGGACAGTTGTATGTTGTGAGTATAGGGTGTCCCAGAGTGATTTATACCGTGAAAGCTGCATTCTTTTAGCTATGAATACCACTGTTATTGGTCAAAGTACTGATGATTCCAATATGCATATAACATATTGAGCTTTCTATTAAGGAATTTTGAATTTTAAAAATCGAACGTTTTAATTCTAACAGTAAATATAGATTATTTTGTAAAAGTGGTAAATTCCAAGTTTTACCAAAATTACCTACACTTTGTATAAACAATTGAAACTCACCAAAATCAGTGTCCCCTTTCAGGTCAATCACCCTCCCCCAATTCCAAAAACCAATTTACGCCGTGACCGGGGCTGAACCTGAACAGTGTGTAAGTAACTTTAACTTGTTGAAGTTAGTTGAAAGTATCCATTGTGCTATATGTGTATGAACTAGAAACCGAAATAGGATAATTGCTGCATTACAAGACCCTTTACAAGAGAGTTCCGTTTTAAAGGAAGTGCACAGGAAAAGGGGGCTTCACCCAGTTAATATCCATCAATCATTAATTAATAAGCCTATTAGATGCAGTGTCATGTATATAAACACAACTTTAACACCGATATAAGAACGGGTTAACCCCTGTTTGTATTAGGATATTGGGGTATTTTCGATCGTTTATATGAGAACCGATTTGGTTAGAGAATTTGGTCTTAACACTTTTCACGCGGCTATTAAGTTAAATCATTTCACATTTTTAAGAAATCTTTATACCAACTTTTTAAAACCAATCTCAAGAATTACTGAACCAATACTTTGAATGTTTGTACTCACGTTAATGTATTCCTCATGGGGATTCCAAATCATTTTATGGTAATGACATTTCATTATTTTGAAACATTATCCAAAATTTCGGACCGCATGGAAAGGGTTAAGCCTCGAAAAGAATACGGACCCGACTGACCCGATTTATTTTTAAAATCTTGGTCTTCATCAGCTGTATTTACAAAACTACACCTAGCAACAAAAGTCCCGGACCAGGTGCTTTGAGGTTGGCTAATTCAAATAGGTAATCGGTACCAAAAATCTGAGATATACATTAAATGAGCAAATTTCTTCTCCGCAGTTTAATACCTCATTCAACAAAATCGAATTGATACTTATTAAGTTATGGAGGTTTCAATGACCGCGCATAACAACAGCAAAGTTGCACTAGGTATAGAAAATCATTGATTTGTGTGTGATTCGGGACTTTTTTGCTAGGTGTATGTATTAACACTTTCCACGTAGCTATTAACTTTTACAATTACGATTGTGTGGAAAATTGGTCTGTTATAGCGTATCAATATGCACATAGCTAGTTTTTGTCATATTTTGATTGCTTCAATATTAAGGATAAACGATGATTTACCATAAAAGGTTACCAACACACATAAATGTGTAATAGGTTTAAATACAAGAAAATATAGACAGCTTGTAAGCTTAACTTGAAACGCTATCAAGTTAAAACTTGTGTATGAATGGTTGATTTTGTTCATTATGTTTTATTCAAGAAATATTATTTATTCACATTTTGGAAAGAAAATTGTTATTAAACATTATCAAAATTATGTATTATGAAATGTTATGTACTATTTACCCGTAATAAATTGGCCAAATTATCAGACAATATTGTCATTCAATTACATGAATCAAAAATTTGCTTAGAAAAAATTGAATACAAAATAATTTTTAAAAATATATAATAGACCGTTATAAATTCAAAACAGATTTTTCAGAAACCTTTTTCAACTTTTAAGTTCTATCAAGGATTTGTTACTGACCCAACCAATACTATTTACATGAAGACTTAAGCGTAAGAAAGACCTAAGTCCATAGTTGCTATTGTGAGAGATACAGGCATTTAAAGACTTTAACATATTGTAGGAAATGACTAAAAGGTGCGATTGTAATGATAATTGACAATATTGTATGTTATAGTCTTAGCATTCACATGATATATGACTTTTTGACAAAAATGTTGCAGTAAGCGATATCGATCAATCTGTTGATTTTGGACTAGGGTCCTTCTTGAGCTCAGTTTTGAGACATAGGTTCTATAAAGGGTTTCTATATTTAAAAAAACCCCATGTTAATGCCTGTATCGCAATAAGGACTTATAGGTCTTTTTTGCTTTCACATTGGTGATATTGCAAAACTTGGCCCCCTGAAAACCTATTTTAAGACTTCAAATTCAAAAATCAGTAATTTTCCCACATTTTGTTACCGTTAAAGCTACCCAAAATCAAGCTTAATTCAATTTGGCCAAAAATTAGCAAACGGGAAGAGAAAAAAATTGCATTTGATAACTTTGTCAATCCATTGATTTAATATGTAAATAATTGCGTTAGATTTAGTATTTTCTATTCTGTTATGAAATACGGTTTAAATATTGGACAACATTACTTTTTCTTGTATTTTCGCGACACAATGACGATTTATTCAGATGAAATCTGTATAAATCGCTTTTGCTCACGGCGCAGAGTCCCGTCCCTCTGTCAACTTGTGTCTCTGTTTCGCGCGTTTTCCTCGCCTGATTCCACAGTAACAATAGATGGCCATTCCTTTTGTGTGCGTCCCTCCCTGCGTGCCTTGCGAGCAGCAATCAGTTTTCCTTACTTAGTCATAACCTCCGTTGTCGGCATCCGAATTGGACGTTCTTTCTTGGACATAAATTATTTTTTTATGTTTATCAGACACCATTAGAAAATCCATCTCTACACTTTGGTGTATATTTGCAGTGGTTTGCTGAAATTATTAACTGTTGGCGTGCATCTTCCCGGTTTACTACTGCTAGTATTGTTATTATTACTAGCGGCTACAGCTCACCATTTGTACGGTATACGGTACATGTCCGAATTTGCTTTATTTTAGAAGCTAGGACCCCTTGTCAAACTCTGTCATCTAGCTGTGTTTATAAATCGTGAGTAGCAAAATGCCGGGAAAACGAAGGGGAACAAAGAGGAATGCAACTAACGCTAATTTAGGCCGTGTAGCTCGACCTGCCGTGAGACAAACACGGAATCAGGCACGAGCGATGGCCCAATTGACTCCGGCTGTTGCCGTGACTACGAGTGATACAACGGGTAATACTACAAGTAATTCTACTCGAGGGGCGGCATCAACTGCAAGAAACAGCCGTGTTACGAACAATAACACAAATCCAGTGGCATCGATTGCAAGAGACGGCCGTGTTACAAGCAATAATACAACTCCAGTGGCATCGATTGCACTAGACGGCCGTGTTACGAACACTAATACAAACTCGTCCACGCCTGTTCAAGCGTCTTCCCAGGCCCAGTCAACAATCCAATCCAGCATGGAGTTGACAGGCCGCTCACTAATGAAAACAGCAGCAGGATTTGAGCCAGATGCAGAAAATCCGCCGTCTAACAGTATTGGACGTCCTGTCCAACCCCCTGTGCAGTCAGTAGGTGAACGGTTGGCCCAATCATCGTTTGGTCGAACTGAACATAGACCGCAAGTTGACGAACCCGAGAACGAAGTAGTATCATCCCGACAAAATCAGCAGAATTCAGGAGCTGTGACTTCGCAAAGCAGCAATGTTATGATGAACTCTGGTCCGTATTCTCCGCTGTTGTTGCAAGGTTCGGGTGAGAACTCAATAATAAATTCTTTTCCTGTTTTTAGCGCCAATCAACAGTCGGGTGGACCTCTGATATCAGTGTGTAGCCCTCTCGGTGATCATTTAACTCGGGCCACAATCAACAAAATCATCAACAGTGAGTATGTTGAATTTGGCTCCCTTACCGACAAAAACGGGTTCATTTCTGGTCACAATGATGTCGGGGGAATGGTTCTATCAGTGAATGACGATGGGAGGATGGTGTGGTGCGATAGCAAGCCAAAACGCACTATTAATTCCATTCACGGGTGGACTGATTCCTTCCTCATTTTTTCGTCCATTTTTCTTACAGCTCACCCCCATAGGGCATTAGAGTTATTGAAATATGCGAGTTTGATACGCACAGCGGCATCTCGCTACAATGGGTATGGGTGGCGCGTATACGACCATCAATTTCGCCTTAAACAAGCTCGCCAACCTCAGAGATCATGGGCTATTATAGATGGCGAACTTTGGACATTATGTGTGGTTTCACCTCCCAATCAACATAATTTTCAGCCCCAAGACCAACAAGGGCAATCTTCCCAACAGTTTCCGGGCGAATCATATTCCCAAAGCCGCGTTTCCACAGGCAATTCTCAGTCACTGTGTTTTTCCTTCAATGGTACAGGGTGCACTCGTTCTCAGTGCAAATACTTGCACAAATGCTCAAAGTGCCAAGTTCTCGGTCATGGGGCCAAAAGTTGTAAACAGTAGCTCAATATATCACCGGCACTTACCACATCACCATCAGGTGTTTCTAGTATTCGCATGGCCCTCTTTGTTTAAATTGCATGTACAATTCTCAAATATTTCTCGCGCCGTTGGCTTGACATGTTTGACAAACTAGTGAATAATGCATAGCTTCCATGTGTTTTGGGCTCACAAATCCTATAATAATTTTATATATAAATCATGTCACATCATTCCATGTAATTAGCCCTACCAATCATATGGATAAATTGATTTATTGAGAGGTGATTCTCCTGTCGCCGCCTAGCGCAAGGTCCAAGGGGCATTGTCGATTAGCTTGTCCTTATATCACCAACCATTGTTTTTTGTAAAATTCAGAAATCTGATATTGATAAATTGAATTATTTAGAATTGATATCAATCAGTTATGTTGTAAAATTCAGAAATCTTATATCGGAATTTGATCCCTAGTGTGGGCGTGTCATAGCCCAGGGGTAGGAGTTCGTCGTCTAGCCTCCTCCAATTTCATTTCCACCAATTTCTTATATCGGAATTTGATCCCATAGTGCGGCCGTGTCTAGCCCAGGGGTAGGAGTTCGTCGTCTAGCCTTCTCCAAATTCATTTCCAACAATTGGTTATCTTAAGAGTTGATTCTGAAAAATGTGTGTAACACTAATGTGTTCTATTATTTTGGAAAAGTTTGATTGTTCAAATGAATAAAATGTTCTTCCTCTCGTTTGCTTTCGGAGGCAATAGCACACCTCTTGTCGTACCTTGCTTTTCCTCGATGTGTCTGTGGGCAATGACGATTTATTCAGATGAAATCTGTATAAATCGCTTTTGCTTACGGCGCAGAGTCCCGTCCCTCTGTCAACTTGTGTCTCTGTTTCGCGCGTTTTCCTCGCCTGATTCCACAGTAACAATAGATGGCCATTCCTTTTGTGTGCGTCCCTCCCTGCGTGCCTTGCGAGCAGCAATCAGTTTTCCTTACTGAGTCATAACCTCCGTTGTCGGCATCCGAATTGGACGTTCTTTCTTGGACATAAATTAATTTTTTCCCACCCACCTCACCCCTCAGTTGTTTTACCGTACTTGCTTATTGCATGTCTTACATGTAGGCTTAGTGCATAGTTTCTTTTTTCTTTTGACAAACTAGTGAATAATGCATAGCTTCCATGTGTTTTGGGCTCACAAATCCTATAATAATTTTATATATACATCATGTCACATCATTCCATGTAATTAGCCCTACCAATCATATGGATAAATTGATTTATTGAGAGGTGATTCTCCTGTCGCCGCCTAGCGCAAGGTCCAAGGGGCATTGTCGATAAGCTTGTCCTTATATCACCAACCATTGTTTTTTGTAAAATTCAGAAATCTTATATTGATAAATTGAATTATTTTGAATTGATATCAAACAATTGTTATTGTAAATGTCAGAAATTTTCTATTGATAAATTGAATTATTGAGAGGCGATTCTCCTGTCGCCGCCTAGCGCAAGGTCCAAGGGGCATTGTCGATAAGCTTGTCCTTATATCACCAACCATTGTTTTTTGTAAAATTCAGAAATCTGATATTGATAAATTGAATTATTTAGAATTGATATCAATCAGTTGTGTTGTAAAATTCAGAAATCTTATATCGGAATTTGATCCCTAGTGTGGGCGTGTCATAGCCCAGGGGTAGGAGTTCGTCGTCTAGCCTCCTCCAATTTCATTTCCACCAATTTCTTATATCGGAATTTGATCCCATAGTGCGGCCGTGTCTAGCCCAGGGGTAGGAGTTCGTCGTCTAGCCTTCTCCAAATTCATTTCCAACAATTGGTTATCTTAAGAGTTGATTCTGAAAAATGTGTGTAACACTAATGTGTTCTATTATTTTGGAAAAGTTTGATTGTTCAAATGAATAAAATGTTCTTCCTCTCGTTTGCTTTCGGAGGCAATAGCACACCTCTTGTCGTACCTTGCTTTTCCTCGATGTGTCTGTGGGCAATGACTAATATCGTATAACAAACCTGTCACTAACCAACATGCTTTATACTTTGGAACAGAAAAATGACGTTTTTTAAAATAATATACATTTTCGATAGGGACACCGTGTAGTCACTGTAGCGCCACCTTGATATATTGACAGCTGGTTCACAGGGGAAATTCCCAATTAAGCATATCATTGCATACAACATCTTAACTGATAGATTGCAGGGAATATCGCTCAGCATTTGTATGTGAATACACAGCGCAAGGTCTGCAATTGGTTCATCCGATCAATTATTGGTGAACTCTTGCCATTATGGTCTGAAATGGTCATTTTATATTTTTCGAGCAGAGATGTGACGCTTTGAAAAAAATACTGATAGGGAAATAAAGCGTACTTTAGGTCTCAGATTCTGGACTGTCCTAGGAGCGTCCGATACTGGCTCATACAAAATGTTTCAGCATCAGGCGATACTAACTAATACACGATTATGTACCAGTATCGTTCAATACTGGGACTCATCACTAACTGGTAGCATTGTGTACTATACTAGTATCGCCCGATACTGAAACATAATAGCAACGTTCCAGTATCGCCCGATACTGAAACATAATAGCAACGTTCCAGTATCGGACGATACTGGAACATTGTTCCAGTATCGTGTGCTACTGGTATACCAGTATCTATGCCATAAGTGAACTTTTTGAACACCCTGCAGCTCCACCCTGGATGATATTACAAGGTTGACATAGGAAATCCCAAATCAAGCATTAAAACATTTTTAACTGTTTGATTGCAAGGGTTATATGGCTTTTTGCAACCCCCACCCCCTCTCAAAAAACACACCAACAGAGCACGGACCGAGATGTGTTCATTAGAGTTATTGATGTGCAACATGTCATCTGCATGGCAATAAATCGTCATTTCATATATTTGAACAGAGATATGACGTTCTGAAAAGATAAAGTAACTTTAAGAACACCCTGTTGGCTCCTATCTAAACATTACATGGTTCACATACGAAATTCCAAACCATGCATGTCATTGCATGTACAACATTCTTAACTGATCGAGTGCGAGGGATATATGGCTTAGCATTTTCATGTAAAAAAACCAAACCCCAGAGCATGGTCTGAAATGCGTTCATCCGATTCAATGATACGCAATCAGGTCATCTACATGGTCCAACCGGGAGCTCAATTCAGAAAAATGTCACCTTCTTGGACCATGGTCAAGAGCCTTTTGCAAGATAGCAACTAAATCTACGTCATTCATAATTGATTCCAAGAACGAGGGCTTAATTTGATAAAGCATCCGGGCCGGTCAAAATGCAATATGACGTTAATGACTCATGTAATTTCTTGACAACAAATGCAAATGACACCCATGCCCCCTATATTTATTCCCCTGTTGATAAAGCATTATGGGCCACACAAACGGAGGCTTTCTTAAGGAATGTTCTAGAATCACAGAAGTACTTACTTAGTTACATCCGAGTATAATCTGCTTTCTATCTATGATTTGTCATGCCAACACACATGAGGCCGCAAATGATGGAAAATAGGACATCTTTTGAAACAAGATTAACATAATTAACATCATTTATTCGCTAATTTATAACTTAGAAATGGACTGCTATAATTCCAGTCCTGTTATTCAGCACTATTTTCAAATAAAATGGTTTAATTTGTCCCAACTGAGGCATTGTAAGTAATCTATTGCTGCATTTACACCTGCGTCACATTCCTGAAATACTTGGGACACCTGTATATTCAAATGTGTGTAATGCAATTGACTTGGAGACATGCAGATATACACGTGTTACAAGCGGCGTGACACTTTCATCGCTTCCCTTGACATATTTCTCACCGTGGGTGTGAAACGCTGATATTTGAACTCGGAAACCACACGTGTATCATAGGAAACACATATATCTCCATGATCACTATTAAATTAATTGCTAGCTGGCCGAGGCAATATAACTGAAATTATAATTGTATCTGATCGTTCTAATTCACCTCTTTCATATTTCCCATAATTCTATGGAATCTTTCATGTAAAATGCATGATAGTATCGTTTGTTTAATTTCGATGTAAACTCTATCAACATTACAAATGTCATCTTAATGGCCACACATATATGGCTTCCACCAAATTAATTTGTGTCATGCTTGCCGCGAATAACGTTGAACACCACCCGTCACGTGTTATCAAGATAGGAACACATGTGGAAAGCTTGAAGAAGACTTCAAAGAAATGACTACATTACGGTTGTGCTACATTATCATCTATCAAAACATTTCATTTTTGAGAAATTTCTCAATGCCCCTTTTCAGTTTCAGTTTTGAACACAGGCCTGTTCCCCCTCATGCCCCAACTCCACCAACCCCCAAACAAAACAGTTGAAGACCGCAGTTACGCTACTGTTCGAACGTGCTGTGAACAGTTCTCTAGCAGAACTTTAAGATACAGGTGCAGGGACTAATAACGACTTGTTATCCAAGAGGATCATGGGATACGTTAAATTACAAAATTATACATTTGAATTGATACACCTGCAGGAATTTGATAGCCTTAATATGAACTCTCTTATTAATTAACACCTATGTATGAGTTGGGCAAATAGAGCTATCAAAAAGTGCGTATAAGATGATGGTTTTGGTATTCATAACGTCAGCCTGCTTCGATAATTGCCTAATAAGTAATTTTTCATAGTTTTGAGAAAAAACAAAAATGTGTTTAAAAAAAAAGGAAATAACATTATTTATTTACTATTTTTTTAACACGTACAATTGATTTAAAGATAATTGAAATTCAATCGTCATCCTCTGTCAGGGTGGTTACGTAATCGGTGAACCGGTGACCTAGGCAAAAATGCATCAGATCAACAGGTGAGTTAGGCATTTCAACACATTTATTAAGCATTTCAGCACATGACATGGGCACAAGACATATGACATAGGCAGTTTGTTTATCATACACTAACTCACAAGACTGGCTGGACTCACAATGCTGATATAGGCAGATATTTAATTTGGCATTATAAGTACTTTAGATTGGATTATGTGTTAGGCAGTTTTACAAGCATTGTGCACAACGTAATTGAGACATGAGCTAGGCAAAAAGTTAAATTTCGCTGAAAAGTGAGTTCGATATTTAAACTATCTTTTAAGGACATCAGTAGATCTTTGCATTAAACTTAAGATTAATCTTAAGTTTTCAATAATTTGTGATATAAATCCAAGGTTAAACTTTATAATTTGGCCCTTCTTTATAATTATGAATTCTTAACTTATATATTAGCTATCTTAACTCTTCCTAAGTATACTTAAGATTAATCTTATATTGTATGGAATATGGCCCAAGTAACCACAGATAAGCCACTGATCGCATCACATATGCGTATACGCGTAATGCATGGTTCGCCCACATGAGTTATGCGGCCTCATGGTCGCTAACTCTTCTCTATATTGATTCGTAGTTGTTAGGAGGCTTGTCAGTTTGGAACGGACTGAACTATAGACATTATTTACCTTTTGTAGATATAAAGATTATAAAGGGTTCAACAAAAGAAAGTATACCACTTTGTTTATGCCATTTTGAGTAACATTCATTTTTTTGTGGACGAAACAGGCTAGAAAAAATTGTCACTTTTCAAAAGTCACATTTTCAACGCACGCAAGCCGCGAGAAAATGCTGTGCGTGGCAGTTTGAATGGCCGGGAATGAAATGGATATTGATCACACAGTACAACTGCGTTGAGTTGTGCCTGAGCGAGAGGGCTATTTGATTATGAACAGGTAACATGTGGTCTTTTCTTTTCAAAAGTGACTAATTTTCTTTAAATGCTGCTAATCATGGTTTATCTTTGTTGTTAGGGGGCAAATTTGGTATCAAATTATGCCTAAAAGATTCATCTAAATGCCTATCTAGCCTGTTTGGTCCAAACAATTGAATGCTACTCAAAATAACATAAACAAAGTGATATACTTTCTTTTGTTGAACCCTTTACATAAAGAGTGTAGAAACCTTCACACGTAATGATTTGTACAAAAGGTTAATAAAAAATAGGTTTTTTTTTCTGAAGGCCACTATGCTTTTCACTTCCTTCCTTTCGTGTTTTGATTAACACATTCAACCAAAAATTCACAAAATGTTTCAAAGTGTCCACATTATTGAATTTAACTGCTATATTTGGAATCACCATGAGAAATGCATTAAAATAAGTACTAACATGCCTAATATTGAGTTTAGACCTTGGCAGTTGTTTTTTGAAAAATCTGTTTGTATACGTACAATATGGTAACATTAACAGCCGCGTGAATTTTAACAGCCCAAACAGCCCTACAGCACTGAGCGTTCGTGCTGCCATATCCTCGTGACACCCTGGTCGAGTGGACTAAGACGCCATCCATGCTGAAGTAAAGTTGTTATTACCGTAATCCATGTTTGCCTGAGCATACATTGTTTATGAGGGCGACATTTATATCTCTACTGGCTTTTTGTTTTTCAACAGCAAAAACGACCAACATAGCTCTAGAGGGCGATATATTCTGTTTGCAAACGATGTTATTAAACACACCATAACAAGAGTAATCACATTTTAAACTCCCTGTCAACTTGAAGGTACGTAGGTCTATTACCAGATTCAGATTTCGGATACGTCTATATCCTTTGTCAACACTTTTGGTGTTCAGATTCAGATTTCGGATACGTCTATATCCTTTGTCAACACTTTTGGTGTTCAAGATCTTAACCGCAACCATGTTTTCGATGATCTTTTATCATCTGGTCAAAATCTTTTATCATATGGTCAAAAAGCCCCATATGATAAAGAGTATCGAAAACATGGGTTAGGTTGTATTACCCCTCGTCTCGGTTCTTAGTTGAGTTCCCTCTCTGTCCGATCTCAATAGTCTGTGCCGTCTTTGATCCAGCTTTTATATCCGTCTCTTGAATTGTGCAGTGAGGTTTCATAGCCGCAACTGAAATGTGGTAGGACTTAATTGTTCTGGCTACACGTTTAGAGACACCTTTAACATAAGGCAGGACTACAAAACCCCAGCTCCTGGAATCATCATCTTTCTTGGTGTTTGTCTTTGTAGGTTTTGGAGTGGCCATCTGGTTTGTACTTTGTCAAAAGGCCAAGTTGTACAGCCGCATAGTTGAAGAGGATTTTGCACTTTTTCCTCCTGAATTTTCTTGTCCGCTTCTATAGTTATTACCCGATTTATTATTTCGTATAGAGTTCCAATTACTTCAAGCTTCTGGTGGAGAGGATGGTGAGAATGGTGGGTTAAATACTGGTCGGTGCATTGGTTTCATATAGACCAAGAGCTTCCAAGTACCATTCTCCTTTCTGACAATATTTTCTAAAATAGTTTTTTTTTACTTCTGCCTCTTACTCATATGTGAATTGGATCAACTGTGATTTGTCGACTTGGTTGAGATGGTCCGTAAGTTTGACGATGCGTTTTTTTAATACTTCGAGGATGTCGTCAACATATCGAAGCCATGTATTGGATTTACACTCTATAGGGGCTGTATCGTTGGCTTGTTGGTCTTAATGTTCCATACATTTGTTAGGTGACACAGGCGGTAGATATACGTCAATAAAGACTATATCCAACTTTAAAGGCATATTATGTGATATTTTCCAGGGGGCGCCCTCTATTCATGATTTTTTTTAGAAAGTTCCTATTCAATTGTTTTAAAGAAATCCTTGGAATGTTTCTAAGTACTGGTCTTCTTGACAAAGCTGGTTAAAGTAAAGATTTCTAACATTAAAGAACTGTTATGATCCCAAACTTATACAATCTGGTTAACATTGAACATTTACAAATTCATATTTGTACGTAGAAGCTATATTTTCGAATTTAAAAGCGTATTTATTACCTGGTCAGTTTTAATACTTTTATGAGGACTGTAATCAAAGGCAATGTGAGTCAAACTATAATGTGAGAGAATTTTGGCATTTTGTTTTGATACGTGACTTAAAGACCTTCACCTCCTGTGATACTTAAGTGGGTTTGCACGAGAAAACCATGCAGTTTCTTGAAATATGGGAAGGGGGTCGGACATTTTCGACCATACTGATTGTCTACATCCCTTAGTATAAGCTATACTTCATAATGTGTATGAAAAATTCACAGTGTTTCTAGATATAATTATATGGGGAGGGGTAAAATGAGACTTTTACCTAAAAAAACGTCTATTTTCAAAACAGTCAATCTGGCATCAAATGGGTTGGAATAGAGCATACCTACAGATACCAACTTAATTCTTGGTGACAGTATTTATGACACATTACCTCATAATGTGACATTAACCAAACGTCTGGAAGTGTTTTGGTTTTCTGTAAAAAAAATCTTAATTTTGGCAATTTTACTCATTTTTGGTCAAAATAATGATATTTTTTGAGAAACCATTACTCATTTGGACAGCCACTTTGACTTTTTTTGCTAATATGCAGAGGAAGGTCAGATATGAGCACTTCTTACGAAAATATAAAATCATTGTAGTTGGGCCTCTGCAATCTCTTTTTACAATGTTATCTTTTATCATTATTTTTTTTCAAATTCCTAGCAATATGATTTGATGCAGCTCGTTTTATCTCATTAAATGACATATAGCAATCAAAATGTATGGGAAAAGTATAGTTTTAATAGTGGGATGTATGAATTAGACCACTAGACACTCATATCCCGAACTTTTGCTATGTAAACACACCTAAATCCAAGATGGCCGCCAAAATGGCGGCCTTAAATGGTAAAATTCCATAAATTGGCATATATGAACCATCATGTATGATCAGAATATAGGTTTAACAATGGGCTGTATATGTTAGACCACTAGAAACTCATATTTAGTATTTCTGCTTTGTTAACATACTTTAAAACCAAAATGGTCGCCAAATTAAGTGCCAAAATCCCATAAAACAGCATAATATCAACCGAAATGTATGGTGAAAATATAATTTTAACGATGGAATGTATATGTTTAGACTACTAGTTTCTCATATTCAGTAGTTTTTGCTTAGTTAACATAGTTACAAATCCAAGATGGTTGCCAAAATTGCCCCCAAATTGGTCCTAAAATGGCTGCAAAAATTGTCAAATTGCATAAAATGCGATAATATCAACCTAAATGTATGATGAAAGTATAGGCTTTATCATAGGCATATATTGAATGCAACAGTTATATGCCTATGATAAAGCCTAGGGGCTGTAGATCTAGTTTGAAATAATTTGGTCATATCTACTGTAACACTAACAATAAACTAATACTGTTTTTCAGTTATTTTAATCTTTGCAGCCATCTTGGATATTTTAACATACTCAAACTAGATCTACAGATCCCTAGGCTTTACCATAGAAATATATTGAATGCTGTCCTGTTATTTTTTTGGGTATTGGTATTAGTATCATTTGTTTGTTTGTGTTTGTTTACATGGTCAGTCTGTACGGAAATCCAGAAAAGATGGAAGAAAAGATTAAAGTTAAAAGAGCCACTACCAACAAATAAAGTTAACAATTTTGCTGTCAGCCTTCGGACATGAGAAAAGAATAGTCTTGATCCAATCTCATTACAAAACAATTGTTTTAGGTCATTTAACATCAACTTAACCATTCTGGCAGCTATTTTGGAAAGTAATACAGAATCAAAATTGTCCCAGAGGTGGGCCTTATATCTAACAGCAGTAGCTTAGCAGTTTAGAACATACTATTTGGTGAATGTGATGTAATATACACTCTTACAATATCTATTTTGGATTATCATACACTCATGTGGACTATTTTTACATTTACAGTGGTCATTTTGGTGGCCATCTTGGATTTAAAGTATGTAATTACAAATGCAAATATACTGGATATGAGTTACTAGTGGTCTAATACATACATCCCAATGTTAAACTATACTTCCATCATACATTTTACAAAGCAAAAAAAACTGAGGATGATAAACTAGTGGTCTAACATATACATTCCATCGTTAAAATTATATTTTCACCATACATATCGATTGATATTATGCTGTTTTATGTGATTTTGGCCATTAATTTGGCGGCCATTTTGGTTTTAAAGTATGTTAACAAAGCAATAATACTAGATATGAGTTTCTAATGGTCTAACTCTAACACATACATCCCATTGTTAAAACTATATACTCTGATCATACATGTTGGTTCATATATATGCCAATTTATGGAATGTTACCATTTTAGGCGGCCATTTTGGCGGCCATCTTGGATTAAGTTGTGTTTACAAAGCAAAGGTTCTGGATATGAGTGTCTAGCGGTATAATGCATACATGCCGCTATTTAAACTATTATATGTCATTTTATGAGATTTTACCAGTTTAGGCGGCCATTTTGGACGCCATCTTGAATAACCCCTTAGCATAACAAAATTATTTTTGGTAACATCCTGAATATGTTTTAGGATCATGAAAGTAAGTCAACAAAGTTGGTTTGAGGGAGTCCTGGTTGTGTGTATGCACGGTAACCCTCTGTATACACCTAACTAGTTATTGTACGTCATTTCATATTGTCATAAACAGATAAGTGTTTCTAGTTTAAAGAAACTTAACCACAATGGTTTTATTATTTCTAAGGTTGGGCATAGGTGTAAGCTTCACAGTACATATGAAATTAATCAGTGGATCTGCTGTCCAACAAGAAACAATGAAGTTGTTCAAACCCATTTTTTGACCGGTTTACCGCCTTTTTAGAGACAATTTGATGTATTTTTTTCCTAAAGTAGGAACACTACTGGTACTTTTTTTCATGCATTCTAAAGGGAATGTCGCTAGTAGTTCCTGAAACGAAAACTAGTTTAAAATCCTCAAGCTTTGCTATTTTACATGTATGCAAACAAATACTCATGTAAATCAATCTTGGAGTATTTGTGGTAAAAATGTGTGATTTCAAAGTAATGATAATTTAGCATCTAGAAACACTGTGAATTTTTTACCGAAAAATAAAAGTTGTTACACTATATACATGCCCTGGCCACAATATGAACAAAAATGGCTGACCCCCTTCCCGGGCCTGCATGGTTTTCTCGTGCAAACCCACTTAACGCTTTCCATGCGACAGGCGTCTGCAGACGACAATTCAAAATGTCACAAATGTTTCAAAAATGTCAAAGTTTCATTACCATAGTTAGAATCACCATGAGAAATGCGTTGAAATAAGTACAAACATGACTAGTAGTGGGTAAGTAATCCTTGAGATGGACCTTGAAAGTTGGGAAAGGTTTTTGAAAACAAAATGTTTTGTATATGTGACCGTCCACAATGAATCCAGTGTAAAGTCACCACTTTTCAAAATGGAAATTTTGATTTAGTTAAAATCTACTTCAAATAAGCTTGAAAATGATATATGACATGAAGTTATTGTTATGTAGATAAACACTTAAATAATCCAAAATCCTTTTAAAATCCTTGTCCTTTGTTTTTTATTGCGTTTGTTTGAGTTTATTAAGCCATATCTCTGAAAAGGCCCTTGCGACCTTATACTGGGTTTGTGGTGGATGGTCACATATCTGGTAAAACTTAAAAAGAAAGTTAAGTGTCCCAGTCCCAGTATAACATTCATAGTGTGTCAACATAATTGTGCGTGGTTAAGGTAGCAATCGCTTCCTTCCGGACTGTCCTTGAGTCCTATCTTTTATAAGTTTGTCAATTACATTACATATAGGCATTTGTGGCAATATATTTGTCAACGTACTATATGTGACGTAGGCCTAAATTGGCCGAAATTCTTTGGAAAAAGGGAACAGGAACACAACCGTCAAAAGTGCGAAAATGCATGCATTGCCTATGGAGGTGTATGGATTTAAGAGGGAATAGTCCGTTTTCACTGGAATTCACACCACTGACTAATACAACAAGGTACAATGAACTCCCTATGTAGGCCCTACGAGGTTATGCTAATAACTACAATATAGCTGCAGCGTATAAACATATCTAATTATAGAATTCTTGAACAATTCTCGTCATTAATTTGAAATATTGTACGTGAAGATAGATCGAAAGCTACAGCTAAAAAAATTATATAGATAAAGAATTTTTGTTTGTGTTTGCGCTTTGCATTTCGTCACACGGGCATGCAAGTTGGCAAGATTTATCATTAAACACATTCCCTATCCACTTCGCAATATCACCTAATAAAGTTATTGCTATTCATTCAATATAAACACTGCAACATAAGAAAGTAACCACTTTTTCGAGACACCCTGTGTTTAATTCCTAGGGCCCTAAATAAATTCAAAATATGAAAAAGAAATGCCCTTGATCTGGATCTGACCAATAAAATCTCAAAAACCCATGTTTTTTTGTTGTTGAGATGTTTCTCTTTATAATGTTTTATATTGACATTGTATAGTCTTTTTCGCAATCGACAGACCGACCCACCTTGTCCCCTCTTGTTCCAACCTTTTTATTAGGCCTTACCTAGAACCGTCAGTCGATTCGTTCAAGCAGTATATAGTGCCGGAGAACAATTGTAGGGTGTTGGGTTGCAACCTCGCCACCCATTTCGGAGGACGAGTTTTAATTAACAAGAGTTCCCCACGAGGTGAAGATGTTGCTGTTTTTGTGGTGGGTTCCGGTTTATGATATTATTTTCGACAATTTGAGCGAGAAATGAAATCTTATGCGTTAATTGCCCAGTTGGTCTAAAATCATTGGACGTAGAGTAAGCCTATTGGGCATATTCTAAACAAGTTAAACTAACGTCGGTGAAATAACATAATATGTTTGATTTGATGTCATATAGAACAGGGTTTAGCGTGATAGCACCTTGCAGGAATATGTTGCTTAGTTATATGCGAAACACCAGATACCTACCAGAACTTGACATGGTGAACTGATCAGGTATGACAAACCTACAGCATGGTTCTCTACTATTAATTACTGTTTTTCGTCAAGTGAATTAATGTATGCCATTACGTTTTATATTATACGACCCGCCCATTTATCATGTTTATACTAGTAAAACGTACAAACTGATGCATTATAACACAAACGTTTTTATGTGGGTAATTTAAATTCAATAATCCGGTACCGAGGATCTGAAATGTGCATAACAGTTAAATTTCTTTCCCAAAATCTGCCACCTCTCACTCATAAAAAATTAGTGGAGACAATTAGATTCAAAATGTTATTACTAATTACAGAACACCTAATATGCCTATTGAGAAACAAAAGTTGTAGCACATTTAGTTTTCCATGAGGTATCATTGTTTAGTGTGTGCTATGCAATCGCAATTACAGCTCACCATCTATCACTCAATACAACCCTGACACAGTTTTCTACAATACATTGACATCCTATAGAAACACGAACTACTACTCTATTTTGCTAGGTTTGGTAACATTATAACCTGGAAGTAACCACTCAATTTTTACAAATAAGGTGAAGGAATTTGCTCGTTTAATGTAGCCTATGTATCTTATATTGATTACTGATTTTAAATTAGCTAATACAAAGCAGTGGGAGAGAGGAGGAACTAGGATTCATCATCAAGCCTAGACAAAGTCAAAGAATAGGGCCAAAGAAAGTCACAGATCTTGACTTTGCAGATGACATAGCGTTACGTTGTGACACTAAGGAGCAGGCACAGAAGCTGCTGATGGTGAAGAAGCAGCACTAAATACTGGGCTCCACATGAATACCAAGAAAACCAATGCGTCAATTCTTAGCGCCCTCAAGTGAAACAGGCTCTCTTTTCGAAGCTTATAGCAAATCAATATGTACATTGATAACATAATTCTATGAACAAAGTAGTTATGTCCAATACGGAATAATATAGGATGCCCGAGTAAAGCCAAATGTGTATATGTACATTATATTTTTGACGTATAGCTATATAATGAAACTGTTCAACTCGTGTTTTTCAAAATGTCATTTTTGGACAGAGGTGGGTAACGTTAAGTTAATGTAATACTGCATATACGATTGTATACCGGACGTATATATAGACGCTTTCAATTCGGGGAATCCCCTCAATTTCCCTTTAAAATAGTTTCCTGACTTTCCTAAAGGCTTATAAACACAACACAACAGGTTACTTTGTCATTTGAAATAAAAACGAACTCTCTAGAGGTATTGAACATCTGGACCCGGCTATTTCACAATGGCGTATATATCAACAATGATCATTGTATTAATTACAATAACTTGGCAAATGTGGTTTGTTGCTACTTTTAGTAATGACGACCCTATGCCACCATCGTTAACATGTCTCACGCAACCTGCAAACTATGCTGACATACATGTAGGGACAGAAGTAACGTTTATCTGTTTCGTCAACGAATCGGTCAACCATAGTTTTCCTATAACTTGGAAAATGTTGGAATCAGGTTCCAACTTCGGTGGTAGTGACAGAATATCTTCCAATAACTTCACAGTGAATTGGACAATGAGAGATGTTGATAACTACAAGAAGTTCAAATGTAGCATTGGTACGGACGATCACAGCGCAGAAGACTGTGAGGTTACTCCGTTACAACTACCTCCTAACCCTGATATACAGGGAGAACGAAACGAATACTCCGTGGGTGAAAACGCCACTTTCTATTGCCGTCCTCGTGTCAACTACCCCGCTGTGACTAACTACACGTGGAGTGTTTCAGACATATGTGGCCGTGTTCACGCTATCAGGTCCAGTGGGTTAACCTTCGGTATACGTGATGAAGGCAGCACTCTTGTGATAATAAACGTGTCTATCGCAGAAAAAGGTACCAAGTTTGCGTGCACGGCCACCAACAGTCTCGGCATTCGAGCTAATTCGTCTACTTTGTCTCCAATTATCCGTAGTAACAATTCCACAGATGTATGGCCTTTATCACCGTCCATGTCTTTATGCCCGTCCATACCTTCACACAACTATCACATCATTTTATATGTTATGATTGCTATCACCGTTACGCTTCTTGTCATCGTAACCGTGCTACTGGCGTACTTCTTGAAACGGAAAACACGACGGGAATCCCAACACGGCAACACTCGCGCTACGTCGACAGAGTCAGAACGCGGT
This sequence comes from Ophiura sarsii, assembly GCA_035610835.1. Taxonomy (NCBI): domain Eukaryota; kingdom Metazoa; phylum Echinodermata; class Ophiuroidea; order Amphilepidida; family Ophiuridae; genus Ophiura; species Ophiura sarsii. The sequence goes on along the minus strand of CM069455.1, from coordinate 55,961,024 downwards.
GACATCGAATTTGCTACAATTTCAGGAACGGCAGTGGATGTCAACGTTGGCGCAACAATAATGCACCCGTTTGCAAGGGAACCGTCGCTCGTCTATGCCATTCCGAACACAGATCAAAAACCATTATTCAATCTAACTACGGACAATTATGTAATGTACCAAAACACGGCACGACCTGGTTCGTACATGTCCATGTTTCCAACCAAGTCGAATACGCTACCAAGGGTACTTAGTACTACTAGGAGGAGCTTCAAAGTCAACACTGATAGAACACAACGATACAGCACTGACTACGTAGTACCAGAACTATGCACAACGGAGTTTCGTGAGTCAGCTGCATCTTACGATTACCCTGATGTACGAGTATCAAACGCACGGGGAATATTCAAAGCTTATAGTATTAATTTCTAAACCATTGTATTTAATTTGTTGACTCAAACTGTAGCATGATTAGTATACTTTTGTTATAGCAACATACCAACAATGGACCGGAGTTGTAGGGACGTACACTAACGCGAAATCGGCGGCAAAAAGAGACACTAAAATAGACAATTGACTTGCATTGTCTTTCCAATATCACATTGGCAAAAACGGTGTATCCTAATGGTGTAATTCATTCATGAGTTAGACTGGTGTTAAGACTCTATTACTGAATAAAGCTGTCTAATCCTTTAATCCTTTAACACAGTTTAACACATATTTCGTGCTAGGCTAAATCCGTGCAGAATTACATGAAGGATAAACCGCAAAAACTGCGTCTGAATATAGTATTTCATTTGATAAGGATGAGGCAGCTGTTACTACGACATCCCTATTCAGTGTAATGTATCGTCTGCTAGAATCATATCACGATCAAATGCACGGAGCTTCTGTGGTTATTTACAATGAGCTCTCTAAAATAAATAGTATTATAATGCTTAATATGTTAATACATAGTTTATCGCTAAAGAATATTAATTACCTTTAGTATTAACACTCTCCACGCGGCTATTTGTTTCACCATTTTACGAAACATATTTTTTTAGAAACCTGATTCAATTGGTGATTATGGGGATTCGAAATATGGTCATTAACTTAATAATTTTGTCATTTTTGAAAAATTTTGTGACATTTTGGAATGTCGTCTGCAGGCGCGTGGAAAATGTTAACGATGTTATTCATTAATATTTAATGATTGCTTCGTGAAATTGTATCTCAGAAATAATTGAAACACCTGAGACAAGTAAACAAATTATTGAGTTATTGATATGTAGCTATTTTCTGGGGAAAACATAACTTAATTTGTTTCAGTAGAGAAAATTATGGTATTGTGGTTCGGAAAAATCATCCGCCCTAAGTCAAGTCAAGTAAGTTAGTAGAGAAAAATGAGTAATCATGTGACACTTTGGTTTAATCAGTTACAGAATTGGCGATAAATATTTAATGTTTTTATCTCTTCTCGCGCAAAGGTAACCCAAGCGTACACAACTAATACAAATCGTACGCGCGAATCAATGACCTCACACACACATGCAGTTGTGGTGGCACGCACCACGTCGCGCAATCGATGCACACTGCACTGTAAATTGGGTGTTTAGATCCTAAACACAAAGCTAAACACTATCTTGAAGACACTTTCTAAACATGTTTGATTACTAAACATGTTTAGATGACTATCATCTAAACATGTTTACAGCCTAAACACTAATGCTAAACACTAGTTTGACTACACTTTCTAAACATGTTTAAATGCTTAACATGTTTAGTGCCATTCAGAATGTTTAGCATTTAGACACGTTTATCACTTGAATGTTTAGAATGTAAACATCTGAAGATGATAAAACGTTTAGATGCTAAATATAATGCTCAATGGTGTGGTGTATGTTAATTAGCCACCTCTTTCTACATTGCATGATGAGCGCATTCTTTTAGTTTTAAATTAACATGAACTTCTAGTATAGTAAACTGAACTACATTCATACATTCTTAGTAGTGTCGAACCAATCAGAAAGCAAGAAACTAAAATGCGCGGAGTGCATTGAAAGTGCATTGAAATTTCACTCCGTGTGCGTGCTGTACAATGTGTGCACCATGCGCTTTGTTTTGATTCGTTGTTCTTAGCAGGTGTTCGCTGATTTTCACTGCGGGTGATAGTTAACTCGTTTACATGTTTGTATTCATTAATAAATCGAAAGCACGCTCAAAATAGTAACTTTTGATATAGTGTCGTGTATGAATTCAGTCAATACTTGCGCATGTTTTGTTTCTCAAAAAATTAGAAAAATCAATGCACTTGCGCAAATGTTGATATGCTCAAAATAGCACTCCCCCTTCGGGATCGTGCCATTATTCACACATTAGCGCACGTGCATTGATTTGTCTAATATCTCTCGTAACAAAGCATATGCATTAATTGACCTATAATCAATGATGAAGTATCAGTCATTGCCAATTCAAGGTTTAATTGACTATGAAAAATGAATGTTTTAACAAACAAAACATGCATGGAAAACAATTGTTTTTTGCATGAATTATATTTTATTTGGTTCTCAGCTCTCCACTCGCTGATCAATGTAATACATTCACCAAACTCAAGTGACAATCAGTTTTTAAAAATGTGTCCCTGTGCTGAAAATGTCTAATTCAGCTTTCTTAGCCTTATAGACCATGATAGACCACCCTTAACCACTGTTCACTCTGAAGCCACGTAACCATGGCGTTTGTCGGAGAGTTGCTATGAGCGGATCCAATCCCCGGAACGAGACGTTATTTGACTGAGAATTGCGGCTAAATTAGGTCCCTTTTCCCGCCCATTTCTCACGCTTAAATTGATGCACAAAGCAACTTACGCATGTGTCAACGCTAGCTGATTTTACACGCGTTATAGATGCATTTATCACATTATGCGCTCGTTTACGCTCTTATTTACATTGAGAATTGTTAGCGCACCTAATGCCATAACACACAAGGTTGTTTCCTATCTGTTCTTTCTTTAATCTATGACCGGAACAATGATAAAGCGCCTATTGCTTGAGCCATATGTCCAGCATTTTAGCTTGAAAGGAAATAAAAAATGTGCCTGCACAAATGGTTTCTATAAGAAAGAGGCTGGCACATTTTTAAATGCGCACAGCAGAGACGTTGGTCTAGCATGGTCATGTGATATATTAGATAACAAAAATGACACTTTTTGAAATTGCATGTTCATTTCATGGCAATTACAAAGCCATACATAACTAATTATGTTTGTAATGCTCAAAGGTATTTTAATTTTAGTAAATTCTAATACCATATATTATATTATATGGTTTAGAATTAACGAAATTACCTTTGAGCATTACATAATATTCAATTGACAATCAGGATTTTCAAACATTTTCTGTGTTCAAACTGTGCCCCTTTCCCTGTGTTGAAAAATGTCTACTTCAGCCTGTTCAGACTGTTTGATGTGATTTATAGGTGATAAAAATGAGATTTTCTGAAATTGCAAGTTTTTTTTCTAAAATTCTAAACCACAAATTTAGTTGAAATGTAACATTTCTTTATTGGCAACTAAACTCGCCTGGCATCGGTAAACATCAATGTGAATTTGGTATAAACCAAAACTTCAATTGAAACTCGGAATTCACAAGTTGTTGAAAATTTGCCTGGCATCAATAAAGATCATACAATCATTAAACCTCAACCTTAAAAAGTGTATGTTCCGATCAGATTTTTGGGGTATGATTTTTTTTCACATCAAGATATTTTCATATTAGAAGAATCCCCATATTTTTCTGATTATGTCTGTAAAAGTTAGGGGCCAGAAATGTTTCATTCTTCAGAAGTTATAGGCTAAAATGTGGTGAATTACTGCCAAAGGTGGTTAACCACCAGCCAGTTTGTGTACTACTCAATGGGCAGATTTATTGTGACCTTGTGCTTCTAAAGTAAGAACCATTGGAGTTATGCAACTCAAACTTTGGAATGTGACAATTTTAAGGATGACCTTTTCGTGTAAAATAGAAAACATCAAGTTGAAAATCGGGCCAGCAATCAGAACATCTACCTTTAATACAATGTATTTGTAATGTAGTCCTATTAAAACAATTAATTTTGTCTGAAAATTTTCCTGGCATCAATAAACATCATACAATCATTAAAATTCACAATATTAATACAATGTATTTGTAATGAAATCCTATTGAAATACAATTCATTTTGTTTGAAAACTCGCCTGACATCTATACCCATCATACAATATAAACTTCACAACATTAATACAATGTATTTGTAATCCTATTAAAATACAATTCATTTCATCTGAAAAAAATTCTGGCATCAATAAACATCATACAATCATTAAAATTCACAACATTAATACAATGTATTTGTAATGAAATCCTATTGAAATACAATTTAATTTGTCCTGCAAACTAACCTGGCATCAATAAACATCATACAATATAGAATTCACAACATAAATACAATGTATTTGTAATGAAATCCTATTGAAATACAATTAAATTTGTCTGAAAACTAACCTGGCATCAATAAACATCATACAACATAGAATTCACAACATTAATACAATGTAATTTATTTATATGGAAGTCCTATTGAAATACATTTTTTTCCTGGTTGAGACAATATGTTATATACTTACATCAAATCAGTCACAAGGGAAGAATTATTTAACATCTAACAATTCACTAGACTGCCTTGCCTCACAACCGGTAATTTGATTTTTCTCTTTATCACATCTATTCGTTGGTCATATCTTACAAAAGTAGATTTTTTTTTAAAAACTGTTGAGAAAGTTTGGCACATGAATTTATCACTTCCAACAAACTCACCAAATGACAAACTTGGATATGGCCTAATTCATGAGAAATTGCTCAAAATGGAATAACTTCAAAGCACTCTCAAAATCTGTCGCTTAAAGGCATCAATTTACCTACAGCATATTTTAATCATTTTGTTTTACATGCGCCATTTTCAGACCAACATATTTTGAGAGTGCTTTGAAGTTTTCATTTTTTTTTAGTAACAGATTTTTGAGAGTGCTTTGAAGTTCCTTTTTTTTCATTTTTAGCTTCAAATCACATACACTAGTGTGATCTGCACCAAACTGACAAATTTGACTTTCCAAATGCCCCATGCATTTTGGAGGTGAAAAGTATGTCAGGATAAAACTAGAGCAATGCAGGATTTATTCCCTACCAAGTGTAAATTTGTGAGATAAAGGGAAGACGCACAGTTCGCAAAGGAGTCTAACAATTTAAACTTTTAACCCCTACCAACATGAAAATATAGACATTATATTCCACAAAGTATACAAGGCCTGAACATACAGTCATGGACATTGGACAAAAGAATATTTAGAGAATAAAGGTATTGTTTTTAGACCTTACCCGTGTTATATTGTCTGACATAAATGCGGGCGGTAGTATTATTTTAAGTAGAACAACGACGCCGCAGGCGGAGTTGTTCTACGCAAAAAATAATACTACCGAACGCATTTATGTCAGACAATATAACACGGATACGGTCTAAAAACAATACCTTTATTCTCATTCTTAAAAAGTCATACTTTACGCAAAAAATAATACTACCGAACGCATTTATGTCAGACAATATAACACGGATACGGTCTAAAAACAATACCTTTATTCTCATTCTTAAAAAGTCATACTTTAGACATGTATCTGTTAAATCTCCTAAATGAACTGCCACAACCTCGAAAACGGCAATGTACATGGAAACCATTGTCAAATCGGTGTTTCCTGGAGGTGTGGTCTATCAGATCCTCATAAGAAGCACTATAGTAGGGACATATACTACATTTAAATCTTGCCTCCATCTGATCCATAATTATCAGCAGCCAACTGATCTACAAAAAAAGTGGAAATTGTAGACCTCTATAGTATATAGACGTTAACGGGGGAATATAGGGTCATAATTCGAAGGTCGAAAGCATGACAGTCATCCTCAAGCATGTGGTTAACTCTCATGAAAACAGTGCAAAATGAACTTTTTGATGTCTTTGGTCCAATACCGTTTTATACAATGTTTTCTTGCTTGAAAAACTTATTTTCTGGATAGATCTCGATGTTTTCTATTTGGACATATATACTTTGCAATACTTCTGATCGTGTTTTCATTAAAGAAATTGCGCTCATATACCCCAAATTAGCGAAATTTCCATGTCCGCAGCATAAAAGTAAATGTTGCCTTTATTAATTACAATACGAAAAGTACAACACTTTCTACAAAACGTGTCCTAATTTGTAGGGAACATATACCGATATTCCATGGTTAGGAAAAAAATGCACATTTTTTTACGAAGTTAACCTGTTTCAATTTAATATATTCTGTCCGAGAAATTGATGTTTATTACGTTACTTGCGATATATAGAATATCAAAGTTGTTCAAAATTGCCATTTAAACATTTAAATGTACATATTCTTAATCTAAAAGAACATTGGTATTTGAAAATAATATCTTTAAAATTCTTTAGCAGCATGTCTGACCTTGAGAATAAATCAAAATGCTGCAAAGCATGCGACCTTGTTAAGGATGTTTATTACGTTATTCAGATTGCTCCCGAACTATGTATCAAAACACAATTTTTTGTTAAAAACCTATTTGATACATACACATAGACTCTGTGGTTACTTGGAGGACTCGCTAGCTCTTTCCAGATCGTCTACATGGTACTATGTGTACGAAAAACGTTTACTACGTTATTATCGTTTATTACGTTATCAAATAAATTGATTAAGAGACAGCCACACTCTACGACTGTATTAAGCAAAGACATGTGGCAGGCCCTTTTCGCAGGCATACATTGGGAATACTTGTTGAAAATACAGTGCGAAAAAAACCACGACGAATGGTAAGAATTCATTATTTTGTTCTTGTAAGTAATATGAAAATTAAGCTGAATGAAAGTTGAAGTCATATAGATCTCTTAGGAACATTGCAAATGGACCTATGATATCGAAATGGGGTTTATAAAGTGAAGAAATGCAGTAGGTATCGCTAACGTGTACATTGAATGCGTTGTATATATGTTATAAGCTAGCATTTGGCACTGTTGCTGTCGCCAATAACGTAATAAACAGGATAACGTAACCAACTTCATTGTCTATTCTCATGTTAATGTTGGCATCAATTCAGTAACTTTTATGATTGATGTACTTGAGTATCATACATTGTATCCAATGTTTTAATTTTAATGTGTGGACTATTTTATGTGAGGACTGAAACCACCTTATAATGGACAACGTAATAAACTTTTCATCATTTGATAAATATAATTGCACCCTGTTCATAGTGATTCAACATTTATTATGCGTTTATGAATGTTAACTTAGTGTACATACATATTGTCTCACATACTGACACAATCTCATTTGTTTGCATGCTTCAATGATGCATAGTTCTATGGCTATTGGATAACGTAATAAACCAATTCGTATAATTGTGTGAATAAATACGGTATACCTAGCTGAAACAGCTGCAATATTTGTCATCAACTTTGTTTTGTTTTTGTTATCATTATCCATCATTTTAAATAAAACAAATCCATATCTGACTAATTTTAAGAGATAAAAGGCTATTCAATATTTAGTGCTATTAAAATTTACATAAAGGTAATAATGTCATGGTCTTACAACATATCTGTAAAGTGCCATGTTACATCTGTCAATTTAGTGACCATGTTTATTACGTTATTCACCATATTTACCCTGCAACAAAAGAGCAAGTCGACAATATTATATAGAACTGTCTTTCAGTGGACTTTGGGCAACTTAACTTACTAAAATACCGTTTACAAGATATGTTTGTGTACAAAATAAACTGACTTGGTCGATGTTGAATATATTTGTTTACATGTGTTTGTATATGTTTATTACGTTACCCACCCCATAAAGTCCGAATCCCAATGCCAGCGTTATTAGCAAAGCATAATATTTATTGTTTCTGAGCTAGCTTTTAAAAACACATTATAACGATTGGAAAAAGATACGATTAAAGATATATTTTATACTTTGCACAAAGATATTCATTTTGCAAAACCGTTCATTTTTTAGTTTTAAAGTTGAGGTTCAAACAGTAATGTGAAGACCAAAAACGATTCATAATACTTGCAATTTACAAAATTACATTGCATTTTGTTCGCTGTAATTGGTAGAAGTATGCTTTCGTAACTACAATTTTGTGTTTTTGGCATCACAGTTTGTAAACTCGTTCTGATTTAGAGCTGATAGGAAGTATATAACGTAATAAACATGGAACAAAATCTGCAAACAAGTGATATTATAATATAAATTCAACGTTATATTGTACAAAAATGCAATAAGTGTTGTTCACAAAATTTTAAATCTAGTATCCAGTACATGTTTACTATTAAAAAATAGTGTAATAAATAAAATTGGAGACAATTTTTTTTTTTTACTTCTGAAATCTCATTTGCACTATTTTCATGAGAGTTGACCGTGTACGTCCGGTCGTAGGTCAACGTACGCATGAAGCCCATCCTCGAGCATTTTGTAATCAAGGTTGTACGCATGAAGGCCATCCTCGAGCACGTCAGTGTAGCATGTTGCTGTCTGTGAAAGTAGAAGAGGAAGGGAATTGGTAATATATACTCCCATGGACTATGACGTATTGCTGATAAAAGTCAATCGTTTCAGGTGTTTGCTGGACTTGATCCTCATTGTCCGATATTTTTCCAGAAAAGGTACATTGGTACAAAAAATATCGTAAAAGGTTGCCCCAACAAATTTCTCAGACACATTCAAAATCTTGAGAGCGGGGGAATTTGATGCAATAAAATCGCACGTTTAACACAAAAAAAGGGACATTTTGTAAGAAAAAGGGACTTTTTAAATAAAAGGGACATTTAACAACACAAAAAAGGTACAAAGAGGGGGGGGGGGGGGCGTCAACTAAAAAAGGTACAAAAAGGGGGGGGGGCGTCAACAAAAAAGGTACAAAGGGGGGAGGCGTTTGTTCAAAAAAAGGTATATTGGTACCTAAAAAGGGGCAATTTTACCCTAAAAAGGGGTGTGTTTTTTCGAAAAAAGGGTACATAGTAAAATTTGGGTGGGGGGGGGGGGCGTCCGCACCCCTCGCCCCCACCCCCTAGTTACGTGCTTGGTATAGTTGCTGCCCAAAAATCGATCAAATCTCAAATACAGGCAGAGGCACAAGCGCAGCTAGACTGTGATGCTAGCATCCCACCAGAGCTAGCAAAAGAAATCCAGTTTGCATTCAGCTTCTTTTTATACCATGGCATCTAATTATAGATGACATCACCAAAAATGATATGAGACATTTTTGTTTCCAATTTGGTATTAGTTTATTTACCACAAGGTTGTCTTTTTTAACATTTCAATCAGTTCAATAATAACAAAAATCTTTATAGTTTGGACGAGTTCCCACGCATTAAATGCTCCTATTGTATAATCACAATAGCTGCATCGGACTGAGGTGCCCAACAAAGGGGGCATTTCTCACACCAGCTTGCCCTCTGTTACCCCAAATGAAGTGTTATAAAACTGTATGTGAATTATCAGAGCAAGGGGGTAAAAAATATGAAAAATATAAATATATAAAATAAGTTGGGGGTTTTCTTGGTTGTGTGGTCCGGTCTCAGGATTTACTCTGAGCTGCACTGATGAGTTCTAACCAGAACGAAACAGTAGTATTGTTTGCAGATTGAGATATAAAATGAAAAATACCCTAGTTTACTACTGGTGCCCAAAATTTTGGGATGAAGTGCATTGTTGCACTGTGAATTTGTTACAATGTGCAATTAAAGTTCAAAATTTGGATGAACACATTCATAAAAATCAAAGTGAGAAGCTATTAAGCGATTATGCGTAAACATTCATCTGTTTTAATTGTAACTTTGTGTGAATAAATTAAGTCAAAACCATATAAATTAATTGTCTTGGGGGGCTTATAATATCTCCATTGTTTGCTTTTTGAAAGGTGCTGTCTTCAGAAGATAGGAAAAACCCATGCCATATATTTTGCACAATAACAAGAATAAAGCTGGTTTATTGGTGATACACTTGGTCTTATGAACAAAAATTGTGGTTCTGACTTTTCAAATCGAAAATTTGGTTCAAAAAATTTGATAAGCAAGGTTGATGATCCAGGTTTACCAATTTATTGATTGAAATTGGTTTTTTTCTCCAAAACCTTGCTTATCAAACTTTTCTTTTTTTCCACTTGGAAATCCAGTTTTATCGAATTGATTTTTTTTTCTTCAGGTTTTTGAAAAACCAGGTTTATTGGGTCAGAAAGCAAAATTTTGATTATTCAGCAGTATAAGCTTAAAGAAAGTGGCTGTATGATTGTCAAAGTTGAACGCTGCATGTACATGCACGCTATGCTATCTATTTTAATGATGCCTGCATGCACATACATTTTCAAGCTGGGCACTCTTATTATCAGGTCAGCGCTGACATCAGGTCAGCGCTGACAATTATCAGTTCAGCGCTGACAATTATCAGTTCAGCGCTGACAATTATCAGGTCAGCGCTGACAATTATCAGTTCAGCGCCGACAATTATCAGGTCAGCGCCGACAGACAATCAGGTCAGGGCTGACAATCAGGTCATCGCTGACAATCATGTTTTCAAGGATGGTAAAGTTTAAAATACAGTAATTCAGGCCAGCGCCGACAATTATCAGGTCAGCGCCGACAATTATCAGGTCAGCGCCGACAATTATCAGGTCAGCGCTGACAATCAGGTCAGCGCTGACAATTATGTTTTCGAGAATGGCAAAGTTTAAAATGCAGTAATTCAGGTCAGCGCCGACAATTAACAGGTCAGCGCCAACAATTATCAGGTCAGCGCCGACAATTATCAGGTCAGCGCTGACAATCAGGTCAGCGCTGACAATCATGTTTTCGAGAATGGCAAAGTTTAAAATACAGTAATTCAGGTAAAAACATTACTAACAATATGAATCGAACTTCTGAGGGGCTATACTCCCAGCTAGAGTCACAAGTGGCGTAACTAGGGGTGGGCGAAGGGAGCGAAAGTTTAGGGAAATTGTTGACGTAAATGGGGAAATTTTTTGAGGTAAATGGGGAATTTTTGGACTAAAATGGAGACATTTTTATGGAAAAAAGAAGAAAAAGTATTTGGAGAGGAAAAAATGGGTAGGAAAAGTGTGTAGAGGAAATAAATGGGGAAGAAAAGGTGGAAGGATATGGAAAAAGGGGAAAAAGAGGGCAAGAGAGTGTGAAAAGGGGAAAGTGGGTTTTATATTTGAATGTATCCGTGCGGGTTTTTTTTGGCTGTGCAACATTTTTGACCGTGCAATTTTTTTTTGAGTTCCCTCCCCTCCCCCCTCTTAAAATTCTGGAGGTGTCAGCAAAAAAATTAGGGGCAACCTTTTACGAAATTATACGTATGAGAAAAGGGACATTTTAGTATTTTGGGGGGAAATTTTCTCACCGCCCACCCTCGGCTTGACACCTGGTTACGTTACACCACTGGGCTAGACTTAGTCTAGTTAAATCAGAGGGGGCCTATTGTTACGATGCGTATGCACCTAAAACCCATTGGATCCTATGTTACAGCCTGAAGCTTGAAGTGGTTAATCCTTATAGCAGCTCCAACTGGAGCTAAACTAGGACGTGGTGCAAGTTTGATGTCATAGCAAATAGGTGCGAGTAAAAATAATTTACAGGGGAACGAAGACAACACGTAGATACAAAACGGTGCACTATGTACAGGAGAAGTCCAGTTTACAGCATTTTGGTGCTGGCTGCCGGGAGCATGTCTCTGATGACTGGCAGTGCTGCTCCTTTGAAGACATTTATTTATAGAGGGTGCAGAAACAATGGGTGGTGACAGATTGTTCCAGATGCGGATGGATCTGGGATAGAACGTAAACTCGAAGGCTTCTGTTGTGATTGATGGAATTTGGTATTTGAGTTGATGATCCTGACGGGCGAAGTATGAAGCTGGGATGACACACGGCGGGAATTGGATGTTAACTAGGTTGTAGTGAATCTTGTAAAACATGACACTTTGATCGAGAAATTATTGTTTTGATTATATAGCGTCCCATGCGTCATTCATACAGTTCACATGCACCGACAGCGCTACTGTTTTGAAATGCATTGCATGCAATTAGACGCGCTCAACCTTTGTAATGTTGTGCGCGTTCGGATCAAGGCACTGTCTATGATCGACAAATGATTGTTTTGATGATAGGCCTAATTACACTAATATTACGCAAGTGAAGTTGACATTTAAACGACCTTTTGTGAGTTTAGCTTCAGCATGGGAATTATTATTAAGCTATAGGTCGAAACGGACTGACGTCACGCGACGAAAAAGGTAAACAGAGAGGTCTCTTACACGCCATGACGCGTCGCTTGGGTCTATCTACTGCTGCATGGTTGAACAGAGTGTAAAACCCAAGTTGTTAAAACGTATATGACGTGGTCAACGGCAAACTGTAAAAAACGATAACAAAGTGTGCGAAGTACCCTGATGACCGGGTCAACCTATACTTTTTATAGGTTAGCTAGGCCTAGGGGGTAGGCTAAGCCTAGCTAAATTAATAATTGAACGAACATCACAAACGTAAAGAAGAACGCGCCCGAAATTATCACCCGAATGGTTGTGCGCGCTTCACTCAATGTACGCGATACGCTGCTTAGTTGTGTTCGTTCAATAATTAATTTACCTAGGCTATAGTAAAAATAGGATGGATACGCTCGAACTTCGAAGACATGAATCATCATGATAAAACATGGTGGCAATAATAAGATAAGTTTAGTCATTGAACATAGTCTTTAATCTTATAAGCTTACAAAATACATTGCTTATGATTAATTACACTTAATTCGGACTAGTTTACATATCATGAAATTACATTACAATCCTCGGTTCATAGGACCAACGCACAATTTCATGATCAACATCAGTAACTCATGAACTGCATATCAGGAATGCGGATATCGTCTGCCGCCGCATATTGGCCCCGCCGGCAGTTTTAACTGAACTTTATTTAAATTTTGTGCTATAAGCTCACCTGAAAATAGCCCTGCAACTTCCTTGCCATAACTCCTCTCTACAGACTCATGCACTTCCCTCACCGATGCCGTTTGAAGGCCAACAAATGGGTTATCTATGACTATCAAATCCATCTTGTCCATTCACTTCAATGCTTCATCCAATATGGCGCCCGATAAAGTTTGTACGTTTCGCGGCGCCAATGATCAGAAAGATCACTCGTCCAATGAAAATTCAGCTAGATGTCACGTGTCATATGTGGTGTTTAATTGCTAAACATCAGTGTTTGGCAAGTAAACATCAATGTTTAGCAAGTGATGTACCTCAAGTTACTTTTGTGTTTAATTGCTAAACACTGAAGACCTAAACATATAAAGCTGTGTTTAGCTCAGCTGGTATTGATGTTTTATAATCAATCGTTTAGATATTAAACATGGGCAGAGTATACGCGAACGACGTTTAACTGCGAAACACGCACGCACCACGTCACGCAATCGATGCACACTGCACTGCGCTTGTAGCCTTCATATGCGCCTACATCCTTCTATATTAATCCGCTGTTGTAATGAGACTCGCCAATTTAGAACTGATCAAACTATAGTAAAAGAGCACATCCAAGGTTCAAACTAAACTCCATGAGAAAAAAAATGTTTTCAATCTTCAATCGTATGGATATGTCGTGATATATTCATATTGTGTTCCAATGACGTGTTCCTCTTTCCAACGATACCTCATTCGTAGCAATTACTATTTTCAGTGCGATTAAAAAAAAATGTCCTAACTTTTTACTCACAGTGAGCGACTTAGACAGGATAGGCACGAACATGATTAATACTAATTGAATTGATTTGTTCTAGCTTTGATTTATTTTGGAATGTCTGTATTGTCTCTTCATGTAAGTTCATAACAAGAGATGTAAACAGACGTTTAATCGAAAAGCTATCTTTGGCCAGGCATTTATTTTCTCTGGAAATACCATACCTTGTTGAAATGAATGACTTCCTATCTCCAATAGTGGAAGGTATTATTACACCAATATCAAGTTTAAGGGGGTGGGTTTGAGCTCTCACGGAAAGCCTCTATAAACTGCTGAAACTCCTTCATTGTTCATTTAATCTATATAAAAGTATACATTATCTTGAAGAAAAGGGTTCAATGAATTCAACCAAGAACAATGAAATTTACCATTTTGGAGACAATTATAAAAAACACGCTTTTTGACCCAATTTTAGGTTTTGTCAAGAAGGCTAAAAATATATGTTGTCAAATTTTGTCGTTCTAAGTTCGTTATAATTCTCAAGGCAGGTTTTTTCCAAACAAAATGTGTTACCTTCAAAATCACATTAATATTTGGCACATGTTGGTCAATAATTCAACAACAAAATCAGAAAATATTATTGAAATGAATTTGGTGCAATTTCAGCATTTTTTACCAAAAAATGAATTTGCTACAAATGCAGCAAATTTGAGCCAAAAAAGTGATTATTTTGTCAAAAATTTAAAAATCAGCATTTTTGTAAACAAAATGAGTTGGAGCATCAGAAATTTGATACCAAAAATTGATTCTCCGACTCATTTCCTTTCCAAAACTGTATACTTTTATATATACATTATATTAATAGTTAATAGCGCTTGATAAATTTCATGTTGTGAGGGTTGACAGCAGGGGGCTGTACAGCATCATAGTTGGATTCATTGAACCCTTTTCTGCAAAAAAAAATGTATACTTTTATCTAGACTAAATGAATAATGAAGAAGTTACGGCAGTTTTACGGAGGCTATACGAAGGTGCACATCCTCCTTAAGATACAATTCCAAAAGGAAACTGAAATGCCAAAATGTAATGCCCTTCAGCTATTTCCGGATGTAAATTTGAATGTTTCATGTATAGGTAACAACAAACACACGCATAAGCCAATAATATATTTACAAAAACCCCCACCTACATACAAAGCCTCTAATAATTCACGTGCAAATAGATCAACGGAGAGTTGGGGTTGGGGTTGGGGGAAATCTGTACTATATACTTTCGTGGTTGGTGCTCACTTAGATAAGATCGTCTTTTATGACGCAGTGGTTTTTTTTATCACTTAGTCGCTATATTTAACACTTTCAACGCGGCAAGCGTCTGCAGACGACATTCAAAATGTTCCTAAAATGATTCAAATATTTCAAAATTATTGAATGTCATAACCATATTTCGAGACACCATGAGAAATGCATTGAAATAAGTACAAACATGCCTGATATTGGTTCAGCATTCCTTGAGATAGACATTGAAAGTTAAGGAAGGTTTGTGAAAAATCTGATTTGTAATTGTAAAACCTAAAGCCGCGTGGAAAACGTTAATATCACATACTGTTTTCTTATGTAGGGCATACGGTATTGACGAGCTACATGTAATACAGTCCTCAAAAAGTTACTTGCCACTTTATAGATATGTTCATAACTCCAGGAATATAGCTCGTATGTATAAATATTACTTTTTTAATTCATCTCTTGGCATGGGCTTGGCATTTAAGAAATTACACGCGAATATTGACGGAATGTATATATAGAGCTATGCATCCAAAAATGAAACAAAGTAAGTTTATCATTTTTAACATTTAGTTCGTCTACACGCAGCATTTGTGTAGAGATAAAGTAGATTATTGATCAACTGTAGCTCAACTGTCGATAGAAAGATGATAAGAAAAACAACCTCTACGTTCAGATAAGAACAATGATCAGAAGGAAATCCAAAGGAAGGTTTGGTTAGGTAATCATTATTATATAACAAAATGATACTGATTTTTAAAAAAACCCACTCTTATGGACACGATTCATGACATTTTGACCAGTATGCCCATTTTTGGCCAAAAGAGCACAGTTGTGCCCATATTTCGAGGGGGTAAACTAATCATCCTGGTATGGACATTTTCGCATCTTATGAAAAAGCTGTTAATTTAATATAAAATGTTTTCTTTCACAATGTTGTTGTTTTATTTGTCATATTTAACCCTAACCCTAAATGTTTCAGTGGTGATGGACCAAAGAACAGGGGGGGGGGGGGGGGGGGGTGGTAACAGGGAGGACAATATTGTTAAGGTCTGCGGTCCCCAGGGATTGAACCCGGTTCGCCAGGGTGACAAGCGTGCAAGTCAACCACTAGACAGCGAGCAATGGGCTGACCAGGCTTATGCGCGCAAACAGATGTTATTGGCTGAGTGATTCTGTGTGTCGCATAGTAGGGTTAGGGTTATTATAGTCTAGGGGCTATGACCCCTAAACAGTGATCGTTCAACCGGTGTACCTTCTCAAGTCTGATCACATAGGTAGTTAGTATAGACACCCTAGATAAGTGCCAGGTAGTGAGTATACTCAAATTGTGGTGTCACATTTTATTTTTTTACAGAACGTTCTAAAAAGTGTCCCATTCGATAATAAAATAGCACGATTTCAGGGTAGGGGAAACATAAATCATCATATTTATGCTTAATTTTAACCGAATAACATCATTTTTACATCAACATTTTCCAAGTAATTACCGCTCTCACGTTAATATTTCACTGAAGCTGTGTTTTACACAAATACTACGAAATACTAATATAATATATTATTTTTGACAAAATATGAACATGTTTATTGCATACTATGTTCAACATTCAGCAAAGTTTATATAGAAATAATTCTGATAAGTTATTTATCATTAAATGTTGTCGTATTAGCAGTCACACATGTTGTTGTCATATTGGAAATGAAATGAACAGATAATAACTTCACATGTTTACATGCTGTTTTTACAAAGTGTCCCATTTTGATCTTCATCGTGGTGAAATATTTGTATTTCTTATGTGACACCAACACACATAATACACAGTGCAAATTAAATAGTTGACGAAATAAAGAGGCATGATAAGGCATTTGATGTTTAGCGTTATCTATGTACGGCTGAGCTTACTTTTTTATGAGGGCGACATTTATACTACGCTTTGTGTTTTTCAACAGCAAAAACGACCAACAGAGCTCTAGAGGGTGTTATAGTTTGTTTGGAAACTATGTCATTAAAACACAGTAATAAGAGTAAAAACTCTCAGTAAACTTGAAAGGTCTATTACCATATTCATTTAAAGGTATATAATGTGATCTTTCCAAGGAACGCCCTCAACATCGAAAAAAAAATTGAAAGCAGATTTTCTTGCAGATTTACCTTTCTGATCATAAATCGTACATACATTCCAAGTTACAGGGCGATACGATTCTTAATTACTTCAAAATCATGGTTTTAGAGTGAAAATAAACTGTCGGGTTAACACGACAGTTTATATTTTCACTCTAAATTCACTCTAAAACCATGATTTTGAGATAATTAGGGATCGTATTGCTCTGTAACTTGGAATATAGGTACGATTTATGATCAGAAATGTAAATCTGCAAGAAAATCTACTTTCTAAAAAAAGCATGAATAGAGGGCGCTCTCTGGAAAAGATGCCTTTAACACGTTTAACTGATTTCGGATGCGTCAGTTTCCTTTGTCAATACATTTAGTAGTGAAGATCTCACCCGTGTGTTCGATGATCTTTCATATCTGATCATAAATCCCCGGATGATAACAATTATCGAAAACATGGGTGAGGTTGTATTGCCCTCGTCTCGGATCTTCATTGAGGTTCCTCTCTTTCTGATCTCAATAGCATGTGCAGTCTCTGATCCATCTTTTATATTTGTCTTGCTCCGTCTCTTGAAATGAGCAGTGAGGTTTCATAGCCGTAGAGATTCGGTACGACTTCATTGATCTGGCTACGTTCAGAGACACCTTTAACATAAGCAAGACAACAAAACCACAGCTCCTGGTATCATCATCTGTCTTGGTGTTTGTCTTTGCTATCTGGTTTGTACTTTGTCACAAGATCAAGATGGATAGCCGCATAGTTGTAGAGGGAGAGCGTGTTGGTGCAGCAGTAGATACCCTCGCTTTGCACCAATGAATCCCGGGTTCGAAATCTGTGCTCGGTCGGGCTTTATGTGCATTTGGTTTATCACGATCCATACACGCTCTCGCAGGTTTTCTCCGGGATCTCCGATTTCCTCCTGATTTCAAAATCTGTGATTAGTTGTTTCGGTTATCAAAAACTTCCTTGACCCAATGGTATTTGGGGAGCTGCATTGAAAAATGGTGGATGTTACAATCTAAGTGCGGATAGGTTTGCGCTAGAAATTGGCAGCACCCTAGTTGATGCGACCTGATTCTGATGATTCACCAGCAGCGAAATTACAGCGCTTTGACCACTTTGAAAAGGCGCTATATAAATACTAATTATTATTATTATTATTATTATTATTAGAGCATCTTGCCATTTATCCTCCTGATCTTTCTTGTCCGCTTCTTCGGTGATTATTCGATAGTTTATTTCGCATAGAGTTCTAATTACTCCAAACTTCTGGTGGAGGAGATGATGAGAATGGTAGTTTAAATACTTGTCGGTGTGTATTGGTTTTTTTATAGACCAAGAGCGGTCCAAGTACCATTCTCCTTTCTGACAATATTAGTGTATCTAGAAAAGGTTTGTTTTTCCTTCTGCTTCATACTCATATGTGAATTTAATAAATCTGATTTGTCGACTTGGTTGGTTGATATGGTCCGTAAGTTTGTCGATGCAATCGTTGTTGACAACTTCGAGGATGTCGTCAACAAATCTAAGCCATACATTTGAAACTGATGACTGTTGCATGGAAAGTGTGTTCTGCTACAATACGCCCTCTATTTACCAACAAATGACAGAAGGAGGACTGGACTTCAATGAAGGTCATAATTATTTGACGACGGATAGCAGCCACACTGTTGTTTGAGATACAATCATACGCCCTCTTTTTACCAACAAATGACAGAAGGAGAACTGGACTTCAGTGTACATGTAGGTCATAGTTGACGACGGATAGCAGCCACTCTGCTCGAGATGGCGCCGCCGTTTATGGAGAAAGCTTGTGTTTGCCTGCTCTTCATCCCGACCGCCCCCCCCCCCCCAAGAAAAATCCCACCACCTCACCCTAACCACTACCCCTGCTTGACCACCCCGAAAAGGGGGATAACTCATAGTTGTTAACAATTAATAATTGTCAATGATGTCAGTATTGTAAGAAGTGTTTTGCACTAAATTGAATATCATTTAGTTAAGTAAAACTAGCATTATTTATTTACGTAAAGGAAAGGAGAGCAAAAGCTGTTTTTTTTAAATTTATTCTGATAAATTGTATTATGGTTGTATTAAACATTTTCCACGCGGCTATTAGTTTTTTTAGAAACCTTTCCCAACTTTCAAATTCTATCTCAACTAATACTACGCATGTTTGTACTTATTTCTCATGGTAATTCCAAATATGCTGATGAAATTCAATAATGTTGACATGTTTTAATCATTTTGTGACACTTTTGGAACCATTGCAGTTATGTTACTCAAACTTTGGAAATACCTATTTTAAGGATGACCCTTCATGTAGTATAACTTAAAAAATAGAAATATCAAGTTGAAAATCGGGCCAGCAACTGAAACACCTGTACCTACCTTTGATTGAAATTGTATGCTGATTCCAAATCTGGTGAGTGTACAAACCGAATCGATGGTGGCAATTTGCAAACACGACAAGGCAACTTTCGTTAAGTTAATTTTAATAAACTAAAGTTAATCCATTAAACCAAATAAACACATACAGTACGGACAACCACAAATTGCGATGGACAACCAGAATTTCCTGCTTGGTTGTCCGCTGGTTTTGTTCCTTAATTAGGACGCTGCCCTCCGATATTCCCAAAGGATCTGGCTAATTAAAGTAGTAAGGGTTTAAGCAAAAATGAGTGATTATGGAATGATACACCATAATAAATATTGATGTTTGGTTTGAATTAATTCTGATTTTGATTTTAAACTAGTCTTGGTCAAATTAAAAGGGAAATACCAATTTATAGGATGGCATGATGAAAATGATTTAAGTTCTTATTCAATTGTTTAAAGAAATCCTTGGAATATGATATAACAGGCAAAACAGGCGTATCATACTAAATAATTTTAAGGCTGTAATTCAAAGCAACTGTTTCAAAAAGTCAACAAATCGTGCACACCAAAGATATCCAAAAGGTTACCATCTGATACTAACGATCTTTCCCTTGCACAACATTTTTCTGACTTTTTTGCAAACAAAATTCAAAGTATCAAGGATATTCTCTAAAACTCATCAAACACTGATGTTTCTATTCCAATTTTTGATTCTTGTAATTCTTCATTTTCGGAATTTTCACCAGTTTCAGAGGATTCAGTTAGAGACATTATTATGAAATCTTCTTCGACTTCCTGTAGTCTTGATCCAATTACTACATGGTTGCTTAAGAAATGTTTGGATGACCTATTATCAGTCATCACTAAAAGTATTAACATGTCTTTTCAAAGTGGTCAATTTCCTGATGTTTTGAAATCTGCTCAGATCACTCCTCTTTGAAGAAACAACATTTGAATAGTGAGATTTTGAAAAATTATCGGCCTATTGCCAACCTTATTAGTTTCTTGCAAAAACCATTGAGCGTGCTTGTGCATCTCAAATCCACGCCTACTTATCATTGAACAATCTTTGTGGTAAAACGCAAGCTTCATATAGATCTTGTCATAGTATAGAAACTGCTCTTTTACGTGTATATAATGATTTATTGTTAGCCGTTGATCAAGGTAATGAAGCTGTTTTAATTCTTTTAGATTATTCCGCAGCTTTCGATACTATTAGTCACACTGTTTTTCTAGATCGATTATTTCATAGATATAGTGTTAACGGCACTACCTTGAATTGTTTTAAAACTTATTTTATGAATCGTACACAATCTGTTATCATAAACGACTCGCTATCTAAACCTCATGTACCACTTGAAGGTGTTCCTCAGGGATCGGTCATCTGCCCTTTATCTTTTACTTTGTATACCGCGCCACTTGAAGATCTTATTGAAGCTTATGGTTGCGGAAAATGATATATGCCGATGATACGCAAGTTTATGTTATTTAGAAAAACTCTGACCATTCAATGATCACCAAACTTGAAAGATGTATTAATGATATCAAGGCCTGGTCTAATGCTAATGATTTAAAATTAAATGAGGACAAAACTGAAGTTATTCATATTACATCTTGTTTCAGAAACTCCTCTCAATTATCACCTGTTGAAATTGGCAATGTTCCCATACACCCTGTAAAAAGTACACGTAACCTCGGAGATTTTCACGTGTTATATATCAAAGGAAGGAGAAGAAGTTTCTTTTACATTTTAAACATTTTACGTGTGAGCTATATTTTCGGAATTTAGAACGTATTTTATTACTTAATTAGATTAAACATTATGTTTATCAAAACTCACCAACTAACGTTTCTTCTGACTAGTTCAGTCAGATTTCATCAGAGTTGTGATCCACTGTTGGAACCGCGGGAACTAGTGTTGCTAGATACGCGAGAATCAGAGTTGCCTGATTCTTTCTTCAACAGCGGATTGTAGAGATTACTGAACATGTAGGTCCCCTCGTCCCGGTTCATCAAGTGGGATGGCCGACTTATTCTGTTCGCTTTCAGACACTTTCCTTTCTGCTCTGGTGTATTTCTTTTTACATGCCTTTTCAACGTCCTTTTTGTGTTCCGACATTCTTGTGCCAAATAAACGGCCCGTTTCACCAATGTAAGATGAGTCACAAGATTTTCAGGGAATTTCATAGACACAATTGGCGTTATCCTCTAATTTGCGTTTGTCATTAGGGTGCACCAATTATCGTCTTAGAGTGACGTGTGGCTTCATAGCTCTGGTGATGTCGTATTTCTTGTAGATCCTTTGAATTCTCTCCGACACACCCTGTACATAAGGAATCACTGCCAATTTCTTCCACTTGGTCTCGTCCGTTGTAGTGGTTTTCTTTTTCTTAGTTGTTATACTGTTCTTGCTGTTCTCGGGACGAGGGGACCTACATGCTTAGTAATCTCTACAATCCGCTGTTGAAGAAAGAATCAGGGAACTTTGATTCCCGCGTATCTGGCAACACCAGTTCCCGCGGTTCCAACAGTGGATCACAACTCTGATGAAATCTGACTGAACTAGTCAGAAGAAACGTTAGTTGGTGAGTAAATATTTATATTTATTCGCCTCAATCAGTGGTTTTGATAAACATAATGTTTAATCTAATTATTTACCTCAACAAACCTGATGAACTTATACAATAAGTATTTATTACTTGTTCAGTTACAGTACAGCTCGAAATAGAATGTACACTGACATTGCAATGACATGCACTGACATTGCAATGACATTGCACTGACATTGCAATGACATTGCAAAATGTAACCCGATTAGTGCACTGTCATTGCAATGTCATTGCAATGACATTGCACTGACATTGCACTGATGTGCGTTGATTTGTTTGAGGACTGTAGTCAAAGGGAATGTGAGTCAAGCTATGAGATATAATTTGGGGACTTTTTGGAAACAATGTGTCTTTTAAAAAAACCTTCACCTCCTTTATTGTGTGACAACATAATGTCGCGTGTTGAAGGTAGTAATCGCTTTTCTTCTGGACTGTCCTTGATCCCTGTCTTATACAAGTTAATCAGTTGCATTATATAGGCCTACAATTGTAGCAATGAGGTTGTCAACGTACTATAGGTGACATAGGCCAAATGTGACCGATATTCTTTGGAAAAAGTGCGACGTAAGCCATGCATCCCTCGCCTATGGATGTTTATGGATATTAAAGGGAATGTCACGTTTTTACTGGATTTCACACCACTTACAATTAATACAACAAGGTACAATGAACTTCCGATGTAGACTACGAGGTTATATGCTATTAAATCTGATATAGCTGCATTGTAAATTATAGAATTCTTGAGAATATTCTCGTCTTTAATTTTTCAATATTGTACTTGAAGATAGATTGGAAGCTACAATTAAAAGAATTAGACAAAGCATTTTTCAATGTTTTGCGCTTGGCATATCAACACACGGGCTACTGCTATACGCCGACGCTGCGTGTTAAAAGAATGCAGCTACAGTGCAACAGAGCATAAATGACCAAATATTGAAATATAAATATAGTGCCTCCTTAGTGTTGTACAATCATACACATTTCGATTCTAAGTAAGTGCATCATATATAATCAAAATAGCTTTGTTTTAAAGTGTTCTGTGTAGTCCTTGTATGATTATCAGTATTGTTACATTTCTTATTAAACCGGATTTCGGATTGGCCAATACTTGATTATCCATATACGCTAATTCAACCAGCTACTGGCTACTTGCTTTTATGGCCTTGACTATTTAGACTTAGTACAGGCTTCAGATGGTACCTGCTTGCATGTCAGCACACAGTCACCTAAATTTACATACACCCTTATGCTTTAAACCCTTGACTGCACACTGCTGAATGGCATTTCAAGTTTCTTGTAGCGCGGATTTAAAAACATTGGTCCGTTAGCGTGAGCATGTCCTTGAATATTGCTTCTATTGTTTGCGTGCATGGCTGGACAAATATTAATATACTTTTGCCAAGTCTGTGCGCAATTGTGCGAAATACATTGTTATTAATGTATCTAAAGTTGTGATAAATATTACGGAAAAAGAAAAATGGAATTGAGAAATGTGGCTTGACCATTTTATTAAGCATAATGTAAGGATTAATTTGAAACCTTACATAGCTTAATTGGGCATATCAAAAGTGGTTCAAAATTATTCTATATTTAACGCCTGATTTATTAATTAATTACGCACGTAAATTTATAACACAGATATGTTTTACTACGATCTTTAAAAGCATTAATTAAGCACAGCAACGAATGTCGACAGGAGGAGAATTCCACAATTTGTGTACGCATGAAGAAAGTGCTCTATCACCATACGAAGATAATATTGTTGGTGTTGAAAGCAAGAGTTTATTTTGATGATCTAAGAGGTTTTGTTGTCTCATAAGCAGTAAGAATCGGGTTAATGTAAGATGGCGCAAGTCATGCATATGAGGAGACGAATTTTTGAATTGAATCCTTTGACGAAAGGGTAGCCAGTTAATATGTATAAGAGTTGGCGTTATGTTACCACGGTCACGCACACCGTCAATTGTTAGTGCCCTCAAGTGAAACGGGCTTTCGTTCCGGAGCTGACTGCTAATTTTCTATGGAAATAGTGATTATGTCCAATACTGAATATTGGATGGTGCACAAGCAAAGCCAAATGTGTTAATGTCCATAAGATTTTTGACATTATAGCTATTTCAGGACAGAGGTGAGTCAGGTTTTCACTTCACTATAACCAGATAACGTAATGGATTTCCAAGAATCCATCATGATAATGTAATGATGTATACCATTGAGTTGTTAGTTTATACCGGACATGTTTTGACAGTGGTAATGCTTTGATTTCAATTCGGGGATTCCCCTCAATTTTCCTCTACACAAAAGGTTTCCTGAATTGGTGTTTTTATCTCCAGACCATTGTTTTGCACGTCAAACCTAAAAGCTTATAACGCAACACAAAAAGTTACTTTTTCATTTGAAATCAAAACAAACTCGTTACATCTGGATGTGGCTTTTGCACAATGGCGTATCTATCAACAATGAGCATTTTATTAATTACAATAACCTGGCAAATGTGGTTTGCTGCTACTGTTAGTAAGGACGACCCCAGGCCACCATCGTTAACATGTCTCACGCAACCTGCAGAATATGCTGACATACATGTAGGCACAGAAGTAACGTTTATATGTTTCGTCAACGAATCGGTCAACCATGGTTTTCCTATAACTTGGAAAATATTGGAATCAGATTCCGACTTCGGACGGAATGATCACGCCATTTCCAATAACTTGACAGTGAAGTGGACAATGAGATATGTTGATACCAACAAGAAGTTTAAATGTAGCATTGACACGGGCAATGACACCGCTCCAGAAGGCTGTGAAGTTACTCCGTTACAACTATCTCTTAACCCTGATATGGAGAACGACTCGAATACTCCGTGGGTGAAAACGTCATCTACTTTGTCACCATTTATCAGTAGTAACAATTCCCCAGATGTGTGGCCATCACCGTCCATGCCTTTAAACAACTACAACATCATTTTATATGTTATGATTGCTATCACCGTTACGCTTCTTGTCATCGTAACCGTGCTACTGGCGTGCTTCTTGAAACGGAAAACACGACGGGGATCACACGACATCAACACTCGCGCTACATCGGCAGAGTCAGAACGCGGTGACCTCGAATTTGCTACCGTGTCAGCGACGACAGTGGATGTCAACGTTGGCGCAACAGCAACAATAAATCCATTGACAAAGGAACCGTCTGTCGTCTATGCCATTCCGAACACAGATTCGAAACCATTATTCAATCTAACTACGAACAAAGTTATGTACCAAAACACGGCACGACCTGGTTCGTACATGCCCATGTATCCAATCAAGTCGAATACGCTACCAAGGGTACTTAGTACTACTAGGAGGAGCTTTAAAATCAACACACAACGGTCTAGTACTGACTACGTAGTACCAGAACTATGTACAACGGAGTTTCGTGAGTCAGCTGCATCTTACGAGTACCCTAATGTACGAGTATCAAACGCACAGGGAATATTGAAAGCTTATAATAGTGTTAATTTCTAAACCGTTGTATTTAAGTTGTTGTTTAAAATGAATGATTAGTATAATTTTGTTATGACATTAACAGCATACCAACAATTGACACTAACGCGAAATCGGCGACAAAAAGAGACACTACAGGGTGTCTCAAAAAAAACCGTGCACGTGTTTACCCAGCTTATTGACCGTGAACTTGTAAAATTTGGTGTAACAATTGTATACATATTGATAGCCGTAACGGTTAGCTTTCATATTCCGTTTATTTCATCTGATTTGGTTTTGTCAATCTTGAGATATGACCAATTAACTAAAGCTACCTAAAGTCAACGTTGTGCCACTTTACAGTTTGCAATGAATAGAAAGGGTTACTCCGGAGATGGGGGTTGTTACCACCAGGGTTACCACCCTCTAAAACAATCCAATCGAAATACAGAGTATGCTTATCTGGGTACCATGTTATAGCTAGAGGTTTTCTCTATCCATACATACTAAAACAAGTACAAACATTCTACGCATGACGTCACAATGACGTCACCAAACATGGCCGACCTCAAAATCCCGCCGTATTCGCTGGACATTGAAATATCATAGAAATCTTCGCCAAAAAAGTTATAAATATCGGAATTTCACCCGGTTTTTTGCTTATAAGTGATGGAAATGGTGTTTCTAACATAGGCCCATGCTAAAATATTTTAGGAACACACAATACAAATATTTTTCAAAATGGCGATTTAAAAAAAATTGTAAGGTGGCAACCACCCCCTACTATCGGACTTTGACGGCTTACCCTACCCCCGGGTAAGGTGGCAGCCTCAATTTGTTTTCGTCAAAATGAGCGCAGGGAATGTAAAAGCGATCCCCTAGACGCCCTAGGTCACTGTTGTTTGCGTTCTAGCGCAATCGGCGATCACCCTCCCTTAAGAGGACAAGGGTTTTAATGCTTATCTTAAGCATTCTTTCCGTAAAAGTGGCACAACTTCGATTTTAGGTAGCTTTAGTTAAGTGATCATATCTCAGGATTGACAAAACCAAATTAGATGAAATAAACGGCATATGAAAGCTAAGTGTTTGGTCTATCAATATGTATACAATTGTTACACCAAATTCTAGAAGTTCATGGTCAATAAGTTGGGTAAACACGTGCACGGTTTTTTTTGAGACACCCTGTATGGTCATGTGTTTTAAGCTCGCCTCCTTTCGCGTTACACACGGATTTTGGCTTTCGCGACATGAATTTAACTTTACACATTTATATTTGCTTGTATACCCTCCCTGAGGTAGTAAAAGTGTACATTTTCTGAAGGGAAATTGCATGAGGAAACCAAATATGTCATTAAAATTATAGTACGACCAAGAACTAAAATGGTATGATCGGAAATGTTCGGAAAATATCAGAGTTTTTTAATTTTTAATTTGAGATCCATATATTTTTTATACCTACCCCTATCATTATTTTGTTTACATATTTGAATTCCTCATGAAATTACCCATTAGATGATATATATTTGTTAAAGTTACTACGTCGGTATGGTAATTATACCGGCTAGTGAATATCTCAAATTTGTATTTTATATATTTTTAGAATTTTCAGAAATATTTGTTTAAGGAAGAACCCTTTTCTGATATAAACTGCATTTCTGAATTCCTCTAGTTACAAGCTTTCCAAAAATGTATACTTTTGCTAACATAGGTTGAAAACTTTTTCTGTTATAGTCATTTTTATAAATCCGGTAAATTGAGGCTGATTATTCATGTTGACTGTGTAGCGAATAGGAAGAAAGCTGATGATCATTGTCTTATCCATAATTAATTAGTTGTTAATATTAGTTGACAAGTCTGTTGAACCACATACGTAATTACTACTAAATATCCTTTGAAATGGGACCAAAATTGTGTTTTTAACATTAGGGGATGACTAGTTATTGTAAAAAGAACAAAGCATGGGATTATCCCCATTGAGTTTGCACAGGCGGCACCCCTTCCAGCGGCACCCCTTCCAGCACCACCCCTGGTCCCCAAACATCAAACAGCTGTATCTCCCTTTCTGTATTAGCTATACCAATGCCATTTGGCAGGCAGATAGCTTGTTATTAGGGCTTTAAAATGATACCAAATTTGTTGAGATAGCTTTTGTGGTTTTAAAAATATTTGAGGAAAATGACAGTATGAAGCTAAAAAATGTAACGGCACCACCCTATTGGGAGGCGAGTTCATAACGCGTGACCCTATACGATATAGACAACTGACTTGGATTGTCTTTCCAATATCACATTTGCAAAATCTGCTTCTGAATTCAGTATCTCATTTGATAAGGACGAATCATATGAGGCAAGCTATTACTGCGACATTCCTTTACATTAACGTGTAATGTATTGTACGCTAGAATCAAATGCACAAATTATTCAACCGGACAAATTCCAATGAACTCTCTTAAAGGTAGATGACCCGATCACATTTTCGTAACACAGAATTATTTCAAACATACGGAGATTATCATATCATATGAAAGCTCGTATTTTTCTCATCATCATACTGAAATTTGACGGCCTAAATCGGTATAATTACGGAGAAATCGATGAAATAACGTCGAATTACCGCGAATGGTGGTAACCACCGATGTAGTTTGTGTACTACTCAATGGGTACAGTTCACAGCATCTTGTGCGTCTAAAATAAGAACCATTAGAGCTATGCAACTCAAACTTTGGAACACGACTTTTTTAAGGATGACCTTTCATGAAATGTGATCGGGTCATCTACCATTAAGTGTGTATTACGTGTATATAATTCTTAATATTTTAATATATAGTTTATCCCTAAAGAACATTAATTACCTTTGTTTGACGATGTTATTTTTTATTGTTATCGTCTGCTTCATGACACCAGCGAGAAGTTTACAAATTAAATAACATATATGTAGCTATTTTCTGGAACAAATGGGGAATCAATCAATCAATCAATCAATCAATCAATCAATCAATCAATCAATCAATCAATCAATCAATCAATCAATCAATCAATCAATCAATCAATCAATCAATCAATCAATCAATCAATCAATCAATCAACCAACCAATCAATCAATCAATCAATCAATCAATCAATCAATCAATCAATCAATCAATCAATCAATCAATCAATCAATCAATCAATCAATCAATCAATCAATCAATCAATCAATCAATTTAGCTGACCCTGTATTAAATACGTTCATGAATCAAACAAATATATTTCCTACTATATTTCCTAAACAGATTAAATTGATGAAATATGGAATAATTTATCCTTTTCAACATGAGACATTGTTCACGAATATCGGTTATTTATTCATTTTATTTATTTATTTATTTGAACATACACTTTTACAACAGGGGCACTCGTATACCCGACGGTGCGCTCATAATATATACATACAATAATTGACAAAACGAAAGAACATTAATCATGTTTATAATTATTATATATAGTCACGTATACAATAGTCTCAATAAAAAGATTCACTTTGAGTTCATGATATTACATCTAACAGCCCACGCACGTTTGAGGTATGATTTGCAGAATTGGTCAAGGATAACATATGCAGAACGGGTTTCTTTAGTGATGTAAGGCGTGGTGATATTGATTGGACAATCGAGCATTATATACAATTTTGAGTCCAAATTACTGATAATAAATTCCAGCCAAACATCACTAAAACCATTGTTGCATAGGTTATTTTCGAGTTTGACTGAGATATTCCTCGACCCTTATCTCATTCAGTGATCTACATGTAAATAAGAAGTGTCTTAAGTCTTCCACTGAATCATCATTACAAAGCATACATTTACCATCCTTATTATTTGAAGACCATTTGCGTGTTCTGTGTTCCAATGGAAGAGTGTTTGATCGCGCTTTGAATTTTAGACTACAACCAAAGAAATCAGTTTTGTCTAAAAGATAGTCTTCCAATTGAACGGTTTTTTTAAACTGCAAATAGTCGTTAAGAGAAGATTTTTCCTTAACAGTGTTACTCCATACATTATGACAAACAATCTTATTAATGCGTTTAAATGTGTTAACCCAGCGTGGACTTGTTGGGGCGTCATTAATATTGTATTCCATGTCGCACCTTTTAAGCGTATATCTAATCGACGACAACCATTTGTACCTGATTTGGTCCTTGTCGCAGTTTAGATTCATTAGAGCGTTTAACATAAGTTTTGGCCAGATTAGATAGCCGTGCAAGATACTTTATTCTATGAACATCTTGAAAGGAGGCGATGGGGTTCCACCCCAAGTCGCCATAGAGGGCTACGCCCGGAGTGTTACGGGGTGCCTTCAAGATATATCTTGCCATTTGTAGCAGCTGCAAGTTCTCTATTTTGTTGCTATCGGCCTTGCTACCACAGGTCCATACTGAGCATGCATAGTTAATAGAGGGAAGCGCTAAGGATTTCCAAAGAATGTTACCATAGTAAATCCTATTGAAATTATCGTGACTATCAACAATCGATTTAATATACGCGATCAACCTATTGCCCTTCTTAACGACTTCATTGACATGAGTGTGATCAGACAAATTTCTTAATATGTGGACCCCTAAGTATTTATAGTGATCGCACTCGGAAATCGATAGGTTGCCTAGTTTCCAGAGTTTAGTTTTATCTGTACGTTTGCCTACCACCAATACCTTAGATTTATCAATATTAAAGTATAATTTCCAGGTTCGTGAGAAAGTTGATGCAATGTCTAGCATCCTTTGTAATTCGACAGCGTTATCTGCTATGATAACTACATCATCAGCCCAAAAAAGACATCCTGTTTGCACATTACATGTACGAACCCCCACCCCTTCTTTCCTTATGAGCCTAGCTAATTCATTTATGTAAATGCAGAATAAAATTGGTGAAAGTACACAACCCTGTTGTACACCTTCTGCCACCTCAAAAAAAATCTGTAATAAGATCTCCAAACATAACATTAGATTGAACATTCATATATAGTAGAACGCTACACCGAAATGAATGTAACAAAATGCAACATTCATTTTCACGCATTGGTTTTGAACACGTTACAGTTGTAACAGTTACAGGCCCTAAAAAAGTGTGCCCAATGCCAATGTTGTGGGTTTCAATGTGTAAACAGTGAAACATCAATGAAGAACAATTTAAAAATTGAACCATTACTCAAGTCAACATAAAATGCAACAAAATGTGTAATTTTCAATCAATTACCTTCTAAAGATTGCTAGTAATGTTAATAAACTATAAAAGAGAAGCAAAGTATGAAAATATATATAACTGCTAGATATGGTACAACATACGAAATACTTTTTTTAGCTATATGTTTTTCACAGTCCAGAAGTATAAAACATAACCTTGGTTGGACGCATTTCTTACCTGAACTCATGACTAAGTAACCAACTTATTATACCCCATGGCTCATATCCATGTAGCGCCCGATATAAGGACGGACAAATATGTTGTGTTTAGGAACACAACACAAAACACAACATAATGCCGCCCCCATCGACAGAGGTAGGAGGAGGAAAATCCAGTTCTTATGTTTTATATTATTTTCAATCCATTTCTTTTGTTTTTTATTATTTGTTGTGTTTTGTGTTGTGTTTTGAAATAATGTACCCCCAAAAAATCCAGTTCTTATGTTTTATATTATTTTCAATCCATTTCTTTTGTTTTTTATTATTTGTTGTGTTTTGTGTTGTGTTTTGAAATAATGTACCCCCAAAAAATCCAGTTCTTATGTTTTATATTATTTTCAATCCATTTCTTTTGTTTTCTATTATTTGTTGTGTTTTGTGTTGTGTTCGGAAAAAATGTACCTGAAAAAAAATTCAGTTTTTATGTTTTATATATTTTTTTCGACTTATTTCTTTTGTTTTATATTAATTGTTATGTTTTGTGTTGTGTTTTGAAATATTGTACCCGAAAAAAATCCAGTTCTTATGTTTTATATTATTTTCGACCTATTTCTTTTGTTTTATATTATTTGTTGTGTTTTGTGTTGTGTTTTGAAATAATGTTACCCAAAAAATCCAGTTCTTATGTTTTATATTATTTTCAATCCATTTCTTTTGTTTTCTATTATTTGTTGTGTTTTGTGTTGTGTTCGGAAAAAAAGAACCTGAAAAAAATCCAGTTCTTATGTTATGTACATTCTACCTGTACACGAAAAGAAAATTTGACGACAAACGCAGAGAACTTTATTTACGACACATTAGTCGAATTTTTAAACGTAGATAATCTCGTTAAACCAACCGCACAACTTCCTTAATATTTTTGTTTTTAACTTTAAGGTAGAACTAGACGTGTGCCTTCTCAATAGCCCAAAACTGTGCGTCTCTAAACCGTAGTAGCAAAGACCCGGCTCTTTAGTGTTGGGATCCGGTCGCATCTTTCTGCGCTCGCAGCTTGGTACCAGAGCTACTTTAATGGGGGACTTAAGGAAGTTTTTGATTTGATTTTTTTAAATTTTGTGAGTGCTGTAATTATTGAACTATTAATCAAATGCAAAATTTGGATTCTCTGATCCATTTCATTTCCAAAAAGGTATACTTTTATATACATTTGAGTCATGGTTCAATAATGATAGCAGTAACAAAATTCAACAAAAAACTTCCTTAAGTCCCCCTTTAAGGCTGTATTTGAAGTAGGGTGAACCAAAATTATTTTAGGTAGCATGGATCATGAAAATTGTCCACCGGGCCCTTTGCAGCAGATAAGTTGTCCGGCAGGGGCCATTCTATATTCTGTGTGTGGTGTACTTGTTTATTTGAAAGTGGTTTGTGGTGGTACCTCGATAATTGATTTAGCACAATTTTTTTGGGCCGGCCATTTGAGGACTGTACTCAAAGGCAATGTGAGTCAAACTATAATGAGAGAGAATTTGGGGACTTTTTTATACGTGACTCAAACAAATTCACCTCCTGTCTGCAGACGACATTTCAAGATGTCACAAAATGTTTCAAAAATGTCCAAATTATTGGATTTCATTACCATTATTTAGAATTGGGTCAGTAATCCTTGAGATAGACCTTGAAAGTTGGAAAAGGATTTTGAAGAAAAAAAATGTTTTATATAATATTGTAAAACAAATAGCCGCGTAGAAAGTGTTAAAAAGAAAGTATAACCTAAGTTCATAGTGTGTCAACATAATGTATCGTGGTTAAGGTAGCAAAATGCTACCTTTCCGACCGTCCTTGATTCCCATCTTACGAGGGTCATAGCCGCGTGGATACTGTTACAAAGAAAGGACAGGGTCCAAGTATAACCTTCATAGTGTGTCAACATAATTTTGGGTGGTTAAGGTAGCAATTGCTTCCTGCCGGACTGTCCTTGATTCACATCTTATATAGGTTAGTCAATTACATTATATATATATATATATATACACCTATATATATTATATATATATATATATATAGGCCTACATTTGTGGCAATAAGGTCGCCAACGTATATATAGGTGACTATACTATATACAGGGTGTATAAAAAAAACGCAACTTTTTTTGTCGCGAGCTCTCCGATTACGGCAAATCACAAATCACTCTTAAATGTATATATTCTGTTAGGTGTCCTTATTGGCTATCACATAGTCAAATTACAGCGATATCGATGATTGATTCGCTGAGATATCAACGATACACGTAGACAAGTGCAAAACACGTTTTACATCGTTTATCCTGTATGCCTGATTTTCTTGTCAGGTGAATATTAGCAAGACACTTTAATAACTCATTGTACTTTAAATAATTGGAATAAAACTCATCATTCTGAGAAGAAAATTACAGTATCATATTAATATGAATTAAGTCTGGCAATAAATTAGTTGATAGTTAAAGACACAACTTGAAAATCTAGATTACAAAGTCTGTTTGCAAATCCTCTCTCTTTTTCTCTCGTTAACGTCATAAATAAAACAGTATGGCACATTATTCAAAAGATAAACAAATGGAATAGTCCAGTGAAGGTAGTAATTGTCTTGTATGAATCAGTCATTGTGAATGGGAATGGGACATTGTGGTGCTCCTCGGCCCTCAAAATGCTGTCCTTGTTTTAAGATGCATCGATTATGAACTTTAATAAATGAAAGAACGTACCAATCATACGTTCTTTCATAGCAATCGGTGGTTCAGAACTTAAAAAGAACTTGAGGCAGCTATTACTACGACATTCCTAAACAGTGTAATGTATCGTGTGTTAGAATCAAATCTTGATCAAATGCACGGAGCAATATGAGCATCACTCTCAAAAACTGAAGGTCACTTGCTACATTTAAAACTCACCTAAAAAATACATCCTACTCCAATATGGCTCTGAAATGTTTAACAACGAGTACGCTTCATCTAAGTAAATTATTAATTTAATGTAAATGTCTGTCCAATGTTTTTTATGTATACACACATTCAGTGTATATCTTATAATTATAGTAATCTTATTTGTATAAACACCTCATACACTGTATCCACGATCCGTATAATATAATCTGTTACTGTATAACCTACATCTTATGTAACTCCATTTTATTGATATTATGTTAATCATCTTATTTATTTATTGTAATTATTCTATCACTGGGTGCCATCTTTCTCACGCTCTGCGTTCTAGATTGGTATCCACATCTCCTGTATATTTGTATTAATAAACCACTGTTATCATGTCATTGTATATGTTTACCGAGATGGAAACAAATAAACTGAAACTGTAACTGAAGCCTTGTGGTTATTTACAATGAGCTCTCTAAAAAGAATTGTATTATAATGCTTAATATTTTATTACATCGCTAAAGAATATGAATTACCTTTAGTATTAACACTCTTCACGCGGCTATTTGTTTTACCATTTTACATGTTTTACGAAACAGGTTTTTTAGAAACCTGATTCACTTGGTTATTATGTAAATCGAAATATGGTAATTAACTTAATAATTTTGACATTTTTTAAACATTTTGTACATTTTGGAATGTCGTCTGCAGGCGCCTGCCACGTGAAAAAATGTTAACAATGTTATTCATTAATATTCAATGATTGCTTCGTGAAATTGTATCTCAGAAATAATTGAAACACCTGAGACAAGTAAACAAATTATTATACTGAGTTATTGATATGTAGCTATTTTCTGGGGAAAACATAATTTATTTCAGTAGTGAAAAATGAGTTATCATGTGACACTTTGGTTTAATCAGTTACAGAATTGGCGATAAATATTTAATGTTTTTATCTCTTCTCGCGCAAAGGTAACCCAAGCGTACACAACTAATCCAAACCGTACGCGCGAATCAATGACCTCACACACACACCTACAGTTTTGGTGGCACGCACCACATCGCGCAATCGATGCACACTGCGCTTGTAGCCTTCATATGCGCCTACGTCCTTCTATATTAATCCGCTGTTGTAATGAGACTCGCCAATTTGGAACTGATCAAACTATAGTAAAAGAGCACATCCAAGGTTCAAACTAAACTCCATGAGAAAAAAAATGTTTTAATCTTCAATCGTATGGATATGTCGTGATATATTCATATTGTGTTCCAATGACGTGTTCCTCTTTCCAACGATACCTCATTCGTAGCAATTACTATTTTCAGTGCGATTAAAAAAAAATGTCCTTACTTTTTACTCATAGTGAGCGATTTGACAGGATAGGCACGAACATGATTAATACTAATTGAATTGATTTGTTCTAGCTTTGATTTATTTTGGAATGTCTGTATTGTCTCTTCATGTAAGTTCATAACAAGAGATGTAAACAGACGTTTAATCGAAAAGCTATCTTTGGCCAGGCATTTATTTTCTCTGAATACCTTGTTGAAATGAATGACTTCCTATCACCAATAGTGGAAGGTATTATTACACCAATATCAAGTTTAAGGGGGTTTGAGCTCTCAGGCATATCTCTGTAAACTGCTGAAACTCCTTCACTGTTTATTTAATCTATATATATAAAAGTATACATTATCTTGAAGAAAAGGGTTCAATGAATTCAACCATAAACATTTACCATTTTGCAGACAATTATACAAAATACGCTTTTTGACCCAATTTATGTTTTGTCAAGAAGGCTAAAAATATATTTTGTCAAATTTTGTCGTTCTAAATTTGTTATAATTCTCAAGGCAGGGTTTTGTTTTCAAACAAAATGTGTTACCTTCAAAATCACATTTTTGGCACTATTTTGTCAATAATTCAAGAACAAAATCAGATAAAACTCCTAGAGACTGTTATTTGGTGCAATTTCAGCATTTTTTACCAACAAATGAATTTGCTACAAATGCAGCAAATTTGAGCCAAAAAGTGATTATTTTGTCAAAAATTTAAAAATCAGCATTTTTGTAAAGTAAATGAGTTGGAGCATCCGAAATTGGATACCAATAATTGATTCTCCGACTCATTTCCTTTCCAAAACTGTATACTTTTATACATCATATTAATAGTTCAAAAGTTATAGCGCTTGATAAATTTCATGTTGTGAGGGTTGACAGGCCCCTTAAGATACAATTCCAAAAGGAAACTGAAATGCCAAAATGTAATGCCCTTCAGCTATTCCCGGATGTAAAGTTGAATGTTTCCTGTATAGGTAACAACAAACACACGCATAAGCCAATAATATAATATTTAACAACCCCCACCCACATACAAAGCCTCTAATAATTCACGTGCAAATAGATCAACGGAGGGTTGGGGTTGGGGTTGGGGTTGGGGTTGGGATTGGGATTGGGGTTGGGGTTGGGGGGAAATCTGTACTATACTTTCGTTGTTGGTGCTCACTTAGATAAGATCGTCTTTTATGACGCAGTGGTTTTTTTATCACTTAGTCGCTATATTTAACACTTTCCACGCGGCAAGCGTCTGCAGACGACATTCAAAATGTTCATAAAATGTTTCAAATTATTTCAAAAGTATTGAATTTCATTACCATATTTCGAGTCACCATGAGAAATGTAATACAATAAGTACAAACATGCCTGATATTGGTTCAGTATTCCTTGAGATAGACATTGGAAGATATTAAAGAAAAGGTTTGTGCAAAATCTGATTTGTAATTGTAAAACCAAAAGCCGCGTGGAAAGCGTATACACATACTGTTTTCTTATGTAGGGCATAAGGTATTGAACAGCTACAACATATAATACAGTCCTCAAAAACTTACCTGCCAGTTTATAAATATGTTCTTTACTCCAGGAATATAGCTCCTATGTATAAACCTTTTAATTTTGTAATGATATTTCTTCTCTTGGCATTTAAGAAATTACACGCGACAGAATGTATATATAGAGCTATGTATCCAAAAATAAAACAAAGTACGTTTATCATTTTTAACATTTGGTTCGTCTACACGCAGCATTAGTGTATAGATAGGCAGATTATTGATCAACTGAAGCGACAGCTCAGCTGTCGATAGACAGATGAGGAAAAAAACCCACCTCTACGTACAGATAAAAGCAATAAATCAGAAGGAAAATCCAAAGGAAGGTTTGACAAGCTTATCATTATTATACATGTATAACAAAATGATACTGATAAGATCACTCTTATGGACCCGATTCATGACATTTTGACCATTATGCCAATTTTGGCCAAAAGTGACAGTTGTGTCCATATTTCGAGGGGGTAAACTAATCATCATGGCAGGGATGCAAATAATGCGGGAGCGGGGAGCACCGCTCCCAGGAAATAACAGCTAAAATTGAGGAAATCATGCCATTGTCAAAACAAAAAAAAAGGAGGAAAAAGGAGGAAGGAAAGAGGAAAAAGAGGGAAGAGAAAAAAGAGGAAAAGAAGAGGGGAAAGGAGCGAAAAGAGAAAGAGGAAAAGGGGAAAAGAGGGAAATAGAAAAGAGAGGACAAGATGACGAATGGGGCAGGGCAAAGCTAGATTCAATTTGAAGTGAGGCAGTGAAGCCACAAACTGACGCATGTGGATGGAAGTATCATACAGGTAATCTCAAGCCCTTCGAGGAACATTTACAATATCATCCGGGCAGGCAGTCAATGAAAAACAGTGAAAAGAAGACGAGTCGAGTCGTGAAGGTGGATCTGAGGAAAGTTATACAACGAGGGTTCCGAGCCATAGGAAATTCAATTTATCGATGCAGCACTAAAAATTGAAGGAAGAACTGTTGAGAACGACCTAGAAAACCTTGAGGAAATATTGGATCAATGAGATATAAAGAAAAACCATAAGCACCACACAAGTTGAAAAGTAGTATAGTTTGAGGAAATGGAATCATCAACATTAAGAGGAATAAGCAGTAACATGAATGGAGATGACTAAAAGGACAGCAGCTGACACCAACATCTCAGATTTGAGGATATAATATGTTTGCTAAAAGGATGAAAAGGGAAGACAAGGCCAAATTGATAGTCACATTTAATGAAACCATTTCAATGCAAAAATAGAGAAAGTTAAAAAAGGAGATGCACATGAAAAATGCACAAGTTCAAGTTGGAGTATATTATTATTTATGCTAACATGTATATTACAACCTATTCATAATCGGGTGCTGGTGTTCATGAAATAGCCCTTTCTGCATCAAGAATCTTGTTTGATTAATTTATTTTGCATGCTGAATTCAACTACCATGATATGATGGAGTAAATTGTCATGATTGTTGGACTGGAAGTTATTTTAGTACATTCAAATGGTAGACCTTTGTATTCGTTCATGCTCATTGTTCAAAATATTATGAATTCCGAAATAACATGGAATTGAATGTCAAACTTAAACTATATGTAATTGCATTGGGTTGTGAGTTCTTATAACTCTGATGAGTGTTATTTTAAAAATGGTTTTGAAATTGCAAATCAATATCCCGACTGACACCCTGGCCCACAGAGCATGTAGTGATACAAATAACTGTTTATGTCTCCTTCATAACAAGAATTATCTTTAGCGTTGGTTAAGTAATGGCATTCCCTATTTTACAGATGGTCCTCACCGTCTTCCAAGCACATGTCATAGTCAACCGTGTCTCAAGTTCCGGATTCAAGCCTCTTTATATCATGCATTGTTCAAGAAAGATGTCAAAGTCAAGTCAAGTCAAGCCATCCCAATCCGGTCAAATCAGTGGTTGAATGAGCACGTGGGCAAATGCATAGTTAGATAGAAAGCTGCAAACTGAAAAGGATTACCTTTAGTGTTAACAGAACACATTAGTTTTTAAGTTGTATGGCATTCTCTGTAGCCTCCACCTCAAAGGAATTTAGAAGCAAAGAATGGGCTCGTTGCTTTTACTGTCCAAAATGTGTAAATGGCAATGACTGTTTAGAAAATGAACAGAAGAGGAAAAATGCCCAGGTGCCACACGAAAGGACAATTTGGCAAGAAACACTGATAAATTGCACAAAGGAAAACTTAAGCGGGCTACAGGAGAAATGAAACAGAGTCAACTGGGCAACCTTATGAAAAGGCCACGCTTGTCAGAGACAGAGTCCACTCAGTCCACATCAATAGAAACAACAGGAGCATCAGATATAGCTGCTTCACAGGAGCAATCCGACGGGCCCTATCCTTGTTATAGCAGCAGCTACTGAAAGCACTCAGAGCGTAGATTGTGCAGCTACAATTACAAAACACACTGTTTATGAACAGGATTTTAATCAAGTTGGATCTGATGTGAACATGGTGAAGGAAAAAGTTAACACCTTGATAGACATAGTTAAAAATAGTGATAATAAAACAGAGTCAAAGCTGGATGAAATTTCAAGTCTTCTGAAAGGTAAAACAACACAGACCAAGGACAACCCCGCCTGCTCACAAAATCCTGATGAACAAGGGTGTCCACTCTTGAATAGTGCAAGGTCTGTTGAAGATATTCTGTTAATTTTTATTACTAAGTTGAAGCCACTCTTCAATCAAAACAAGCTAGTATGCGCAGTCTGTGAAGAAAGTTATAAGGACAGGGTTAAAGATCGGTCTGAAGAACCTTTCACATTTGGTGTTTTCAATTATGACTTTGAAGGCTCTTCCAAGAGAATTCCGCAATCTCAAATCACACATCCGAAGAGACCACACATCTGATACTCATCTCATTGTTACGGTTTGATTAAGGAAATCTTGAACCTTAGGACCATGCTCCTGAGGAAGAAATGACTTTTTGCACCCCTGCATCATGGTATGGACATTTTCGCATCTTACAAAAAAATGTAAATTTAATATAAAATGTTTTCTTTCACAATGTTGTTGTTTTATTTGTCATGACCCTAACCCTAAGTGTTTCAATGGAGATGGACAAAAGAACAGGGGGAGGGTGGTAACAGGGAGGACAATATTGTTAAGGTCTGCGGCCCCAATGTATTGAACCCGGTTCGCCAGGGTGACAAGCGAGCAAGTCAACCACCAGACAGCGAGCAATGGGCTGACCAGGCTTATGCGCGCAAACAGATGCTATTGGCTGAGTGGTTATATGTCGCGTAGTAGGGTTAGGGTTATAGTCTAAGGGCTGGGACCCCTAAACAGTGATCGTTCAACCGGTGTACCTTCTCAAGTCTGATCACATAGGTAGTTAGTATAGACACCCTATATAAGTGCCAGGTAGTGAGTATACTCAATTTTTTTCTTCAGCCGGTTTTAAAAAGTGTCCCATTCGATAGTAAAATAGCACGATTTCAGGGTAGGGGAAACATAAACCACATAAACCTATGCTTAGTTTTAACCGAATTGCATCGTTTTTGCATCAAAATATGCCAAGTGATTAACGCTCTCACGTTAATATTTCACTGAAGCTATGTTTTACACAAATAATACGAAATACTAATATAACATATTCATTTGACAAAATATGAACATGTTTATTGCATACTATTTTCAACATTCAGCAAAGATTATATAGAAATAATTCTAATAAGTCATTAAATGTTGTCGTATTGGCAGTCAAACATGTTATTGTCATATTGGAAATGAAATGAACAGATAATAACTTCACATGTTTACATGCTGTTTTTACAAAGTGTCCCACAGAACATTGGAATTTAATCGTTTTAGGTGAGAGGAAATATTAATTGTCACATCATTGCGTTTAATCAACGAAAATCTTGGGAAAAAGTGTACTTTAGGTCCCAGATACTGGTATACCAGAATCGTTCAATACTGGAACATAAAAGTTGCCAGTATCGGTCGATACTGGTACGATTTTACTGTTCCAGTATCGGTCGATACTGGAACACCAAATTGTGTTCCAGTATTGACCGATTCTGGAACATTTTTATGTTCCAGTATCGGTCGATACTGGTACACGTGATACCAATGAGATTTGTCCCAGTATCGAACGATACTGGTACATAATTTTGTTCCAGTATCGCCCGATACTGGGACATTTTATATGTGCTAGTATCGACCGATACTGGAACACTGACTTTGTACCAGTATCGGTCGATACTGGGTGTTCTAGTATCGGACGATACTAGTACATTCCAGAATCTGGGACCTAAAGTACACGTTTCCCAAATCTTGGTACCCATGGATATGGTATGAATCTCTCTCCTCTTGGTCCAAAATAGTTCTCCCCGACTAACTTCGAGTATGGTCTTTCCAGACCAATGATATGGCTTCCCACTACAGAAAATGGTTACAAAACATGCCCCTTTCTCTTCGACAGCACCCTTTCCATTTTAATCTTCATCGTGGTGAAATGTTTGTATTCTTATGTGACACAAACACACATAATACACAGTGCAAATTAAATATTTGACGAAATAAAGAGGCATGATGAGGCATTTGATGTTTAGCGTAATCCATGCTTACTTTTTATGAGGGCGACATTTATACTACTGGCTTTGTGTTTTTCAATAGCAAAAACGACCAACAGAGCTCTAGAGGGTGTTATATTTTGTTTGGAAACTACCGTATTTCATTAAAACACCGTAATAAGAGTATTTAAACTCTCAGTCAACTTGAAAGGTAAGTATAAGTCTATTACCATATTCATTTAACACGTTTAAATGATTTCGGATACGTCAGTATCCTTTGTCAATACATTTGGTAGTGAAGATCTCACCCGTGTGTTTGATGATCTTTTATATCTGATTAAAAATCCCCGGATGATAACAATTATCGAACACATGGGTGAGGTTGTATTGCCCCTCGTCTCAGATCATCTCGGATCTTCATTGAGGTTCCTCTCTTTCCGATCTCAATAGAAGTATACATTTTTTTGCGCAGGAAAGGGTTCAATGAATCCAACCGTGATCATGAAATTGACCATTTTGGAGAAAATTATAAAAAACAGGTTTTTTGACCCATTTTAGGTTCTGCAAATCTAGCTCAAAATATATTTTGTCAAATGTTGTCATACTAGATTTATTATATTCCTCATACAATTCCCTAGGAATCTGTTTTTTTATTTGAAAAATCTGTATTATTTTTTGAATTATAGACCAAAAAGTGCTAAAAAAACGTGAGGATTTAATAATAAAACTAGTATGACAAAAGTTGACAAAATATATTTTGAGTTATCTTTGCAGAACCTAAAATGGGTCTAAACACGTGTTTTTTTATCATTTTCTCCCAAAATGGTCAATTTCATTATCATCATGATCATGGTTGGATTCATTGAACCATTTCTGCAAACAAATGTATACTTTTATATAGATTAAATGAATAATAAAGAAGTTACGGCAGTTTTACGAAGGCTGTACCTGAAGGTGCACAGCCCCCTTAACATAAGCAAGACAACAAAACCACAGCTCCTGGTATCGTCATTGCCATCTGGTTTGACCTTTGCCAATAGACCAAGTTGGATAGCCTCATAGTTGTAGAGCTATTTCTTGTCCGCTTCTTTGGTGATTACCCGATACTTTATTTCGCATAGAGTTCTAATTACTCCAAACTTCTGGTGGAGGAGATGATGAGAATGGTAGGTTAAATACTGATCGGTGTGCATTAGTTTCCTATAGACCAAGAGCTTCCAAGTATCATTCTCCTTTCTGACAATATTAGTGTATCTAGAAAAGGTTGTTTTTTCCTTCTGTTTCATACTTATATGTGAATTTAATACATCTGATTTGTCGACTTGGTTGGTTGATATGGTCCGTAAGTTTGTCGATGCAATCGTTGTTGACAACTTCGAGGATGTCGTCAACAAATCTGAGCCATACATTTGAAACTGACGACTGCCGCATGGAAAGTGTTAAGACCCGCCAACTGACATTGTGTAGACACATACCCCATCTACCTGATGATGAGTTCTGCTACGATACGCCCTCTATTTACCAACAACGACGTATAGCAGTCACACTGTTGTTCGAGATACAATGTATACGCCCTCTTTTTACCAACAAATGACAGAAGGAGAACTGGAATTCAGCCTAACCCTAACCCTAACCACTACCCCTACTTCACCACCCCCGAAAAGGGGGATAACTCAGAGTCATTAATAATTATTCATACACTCATATGATTGTCGAACCAATCAGAAAGCAAGAAACTAAAATACGCGGAGTGCATTGAAAGTGTCCAGTGCACTCCGCGTGTGCGTCATTCAATGCGGGAATCGCGTGCTTTGTTTTGATTCGTTGTTCAGGAACCGCGGGTTCGCCGATTTTCACTGCGGGGGTTAGCAAACTTGTTAACATGTTTTTATTCGTTTTTACATAGATCAAAATTATGCTTAAATTGTGATTTTTGATTTGTATAGTGTCGTGTATGAATTAGGTCAATGCATGCGTATGTTTTGTTTCTCGAAAATTAGAAAAATCAATGTACTTGCGCAAATGTTGATATGCTCACAATAGCACTCCCCCTGCGGGGTCGTACCATTATTCACACATCAACATCAGCGCGCGTGCATTGATTTGTCTAATTTTTCTCGAAACAACACATACGCATTTATTGACCTATAAATAATTGTCAATGGTGTCAGTATTGTAGGAAGTGTTTTGCACTACATTGAATATGATTTAGTTAAGTTATAACTAGCATTATTTAATTACGTAAAAGAAAGGAGAGCAAAAGCTGTTTTTTAAATTTATTCTGATATTAATTTATTCTGTATTATGGTTGTATTAAACATTTTCCACGCGGCTATTAGTTTTTTTACAAACCTTTCCCAACTTTCAAATTCTATCTCAACCAATACTACGCATGTTTGTACTTATTTCTCATGGTAATTCCAAATATGGTGATGAAATTC
Source organism: Ophiura sarsii (assembly GCA_035610835.1). Classification (NCBI taxonomy): domain Eukaryota; kingdom Metazoa; phylum Echinodermata; class Ophiuroidea; order Amphilepidida; family Ophiuridae; genus Ophiura; species Ophiura sarsii. The sequence continues at coordinate 55,917,257 of CM069455.1, read as the reverse complement.
AATAATGCTGACATGTTTTAATCATATTGTGACATTTTTGGAACCATTGGAGTTATGTTACTCAAATTTTGGAAATAACTATTTTAAGGATGACCCTTCATGTAGTATAGAAAATAAAAATCTCAAGTTGAAAATCGGGCCAGCAATCGGAACACCTGTACCTACCCTTTGATTGAAATTGTATGCTGATACCAAATCTGGTGAGTCTAAAAACCGAATCTATGGTGGGGATCAAGTTGTCAAATTATAGGGGCAATATGTGATATAAGGTAAATTAATGAAATTAGCAGATGAAGAATATTTAAACAATTCATTGTTTATTTGTCAATGTTTTTGACATTTCATTACCTATAATTATATTATTATTTAGAGCATGATAAACATTGCCATTGATATACATTAAAAGGAAATGAATTTTCTCCAAATCATGATAATTATCCCTGTAGTTTTAAAGGGTAACACACTATCATATTGACCACTTTTCCCGATTAAATTTGATTTGTCAAATAACCATAATCTTTATAAAAAAACCCGTGACATGTTCCTATGGTATTTAATCTACTTATAAATTCTTCTAATATTCGATGATATTTCTATTTGATATTCCATGTCCGGCGAAGAACCAAAAAATAAAATAACTAGAAGTTAACACATAAATATAAATATTTCACAGAACTGTGAATCAAACCAAATCAACCAGCTAAAAACTAATCAAATTCAAGTTTCAAAGTCTACATACCAGTACTTCCATCATCTAATGTATTCATGTTATTTGTACATGTAGCATATTCATACCGTGCACACGGTAATCATAGTCGGTATCGGCTGTAATACAATCAACATGTATTAAATCGCATACATGTGACCAGTCATGTCAAAAAGAACATGTTGTCAGCAAACACAGTTTTGAGATAGAGACCAATACATTTGGTGAAATATATGAAAAAATAGAAAAAAATAAGCTTCTTCAATTCATATCTTGTGATAATAAAGTCTGATTAACTTCAAAATGGTATCACTTCAAAGCGGTAGCGTAGCCAGTGGGGGGAAGCCCCCCCCCCCCCCCCCCGGACACCTAAAATGGGGACGGCGAAGCGGAAAAATGGGGACGAGAAGAAGGGGAGAAAAGAGAGAAAGAATGGGGAACGAGAGGGAGAAAGAGAAGAGAAAGGGGGAGGAGAGGGAGAAAGAGAAGGGAAAGGGGAAGGAGAGGGAGAAAGAGAAGGGAAAGGGAAGGAGAGGGGAAAGAGAAGAGAAATGGGGACGAGAAATTGTTCATGTAGTACATTTACTGTGCGATTTTTTTTGACTGTGCGATTTTGTTTTGGACTGTGCGAAATTGTTTGACCTCATCAAACACTGATGTTTCTATTCCAATTTTTGATTCTTGTAATTCTTCATTTTCGGAATTTTCACCAGTTTCAGAGGATTCAGTTAGAGATATTATTATGAAATCTTATTCGACTTCCTGTAGTCTTGATCCAATTCCTACATGGTTGCTTAAGAAATGTTTGGATGAGCTATTACCAGTCATCACTAAAATTATTAACATGTCTTTTCAAAGTGGTCAATTTCCTGATGTTTTGAAATCTGCTCAGATCACTCCTCTTTCGAAGAAACAAAATTTGGATTGTGAGATTTTGAAAAGTTATCGGCCTGTTGCCAACCTTAAAGTTTCTTGCAAAACCATTGAGCGTGTTTGTGCATCTCAAATCCACGACTACTTATCATTGAACAATCTTTATGGTAAATTACATTCTGCATATAGATCTTGTCATAGTATAGAAACTGCACTTTTACGTGTATATAATGATTTATTGTTAGCCGTTGATCACGGTAATGAAGCTGTTTTAATTCTTTTAGATTATTCCGCAGCTTTCGATACTATTATTCACACTGTTTTTCTAGATCGATTATTTCATAGATATGGTGTTACCTTGAATTGGTTTAAAACTTATTTTATGAATCGTACACAATCTGTTATCATACATGACTAACTATCTAAACCTCATGTACCACTTGAAGGTGTTCCTCAGGGATCATCGTCCCTTTATCTTTTACTTTGTATACCGCGCCACTTGAAGATCTGATTGAAGCTCATGGTTGCGGAAAAATGATATATGCCGATGATACGCAAGTTTATGTTATTTTGAAAAACTCTGACCATTCAATGATCACCAAATGTTAAAGATATATTACATCTCGTTTCAGAAACTCCTCTCAATTATCACCTGTTGAAATTGCCAATGTTCCCATACACCCTGTAAAAAGTGCACGTAACCTCGGAGTAATTTTCGAGAGTGATTTTAAAATGAATGACTATGTTAATAATATTTGTCGTTCAGCTTCGTTTGCTTTATACAAGATAGGTCGTATTCGGAATTTTCTCAATCAAAAATCTACGGAAATACTTATTCATGCTTTTATCACGAGTCGCCTTGATCAATGTAACAGCCTCCTTTATGGTCTTCCGAACTCACACATTGCAAAATTACAGAGAATACAAAACTCTGCTGCGAGGCTTGTTACACGCACTCGTTATTATGATCACATTGGTATTCATCACATTACACCAGTACTTCAGAAACTTCATTGGTTGCCGGTATCCTACCGTATTATGTACAAAATCATTGTTTTAACATACAAATGCATCCATAATTTGGCACCGGTTTATCTTCAAGAACTCATACAGGAATATGAACCATCTCGAAACTTACGATCGGCTTCAAAACAACAACTTATCATTGCCTCTGTGTCAACTTTAACATATGATCATCGTTCATTTCGTTATGATTCAGCTGAACTTTGGAATCAACTTCCGCTTCACATCAAGAACTGTAAAGCTCTTAGCCATTTCAAATCGTCTCTAAAGACACACTTATTCACAATTGCTTTTGATGATTGATTACCCTGTTTACAATTTTTTTGCATGTTCATCCTCATATTGTATTTTTCTTATAATTATTGTAATTTAATTTCAGTGTTGTTATTTTACGTGTTGTTATGTTATCTGTTAAGAGCTTTGAGACTTCGGTGGGAGGCGCTTTAGAAGCACCGTTTTATTATTATTATTATTATTATCATATGTATCTAAGTACTGGTCTTCTTGGCAGAGCTGGTTACAGTAAAGTTGTTTAACATTAAAGATCTGTTATGATCCCCCAAACTTATAAAATCTGGTTAAAATTGAGTGATTGCTTTTGTTCAGATTGGTAATCGTGTGAGCAGCCAATTACTAGAGTGGGGAGAGGGACACCAACAAGGTCACCGCAATTACAATTCTTATGAAAATGAAGACATTCCTTTTCATTTCAACTGGTAAAGGTTTTGATACAAGCTAACGTACATTGTAGCCTCATTAGAGTCATACCACCCACACATGTTGCTTATCAAAAAGATGAGAAAGAGGTTGCTGTTCCTCTTGGACTCTATGATGGAACTGAAAAAAACACCATTTAGGGTCAATAATGTTGTCTCGCATAAATTTAGCTCTGGACATCACAAAAAGAACACAAGTTTTGAGATGAAAGCTACTTCTGGTCAGAAGTCACAAACTGGTCCAAAAAAATGTTTCACTTCTAATAATGTTGAGAAATGCACCAATTCTGATTAAACGGGACAAAACTTAAAGTTTTACATACTTAATGACCCACAAACTATATATTGTTGGAAAGCTTAAGATTCAAGGTTTTTTATTTTTGCAAAAAAAGAATCAAATTATACAGGGTGTGTACAATTTTTACAGGGTGGAACATAAACAATTTGATCGTTTTTGCTCCTCACAAAATAGTTTGATAGTTTGTACAGTTAGGGTTTAGCTGAAAATAGCCACCAAAATCAGAACAACCGCAGAAGGTGCTACCAAATTTGCTAAGAATCATTTGCCTAAAATGTACACAGGAAAAGTACAGGGTGTCTAAAATTATGATGAAATAATGCATAAAATGAATGTTTGTATATAATATTCTATGAAATTTAGTTAGCATGGACCATTTAATTTAAAAGAAAATGGTTATCAAAATGAACTACATGAATATCGTCAAAGTTCCTTTTATTTTGAGTACAGGGTGGTCCAAAATAGGTCTAAATAGCAAATTTTTCATGAATCTATGAACAATTCTGTGAAGAAACCCTTCTGGCTTTTTTAGTGAAATGGTTTACTACCCAGGGTAGAAAAGGACCGAAGAGTCACACAAATGAAATAGAGAGACTGCGATTTGGCCATTGTTTAATCAATAAAATGAATAAAACTGTGTATTTTTTTACATTAAAACACTCCCTGAATTGAACATCATATTCTAGTAGAGAATGTCTAGATAACAATTCAATATTAGTATTCATAGTAGCAGGCACATGTTATTAACACATATGAGAAGTTTGAAAACTTTCCTATGTATACTTTTAAAATGGCATCAATTTCCAAAGTTCTAGTTTTCCGCTATTTTGTGTACAAACCTATGGGCGCCTCATCCACCGGCTCCTTATCCACCGGTCCCACCCTTGACTCACTCGACGTTTAGATTGATAACTTCACTGTTGCTAAACATGTGGCTTTAATTCTTTTTTTATTCGGTAGCTGGATAAATTGTCTTTAATATGATACCAAAAATGTTATGTTTTTTTGACAACTTCTATTTAAAATAGAGACACGTATCACGATTTTAAGGATTTTTTGAAACGATCCCACCTTATTTGATATACCTATTAGTGACCTGTGACCTTCTGTGGAAGTCAGCAACCCCATCCCCAAAACCATCACCCCACACACCCCGTCAATGTTGTTCGCAGTGTCTCACAGTGGATATCATGTTTTACAGTTACCAGTTATCAATATTAACAAACAAGACGTTATCATGCCCATTCACGGGCAATCAGTACGCTGTATGGCATGCACGGGATGGTCATTGAAATTCAAACATATCATTAGCACATTTATCATTACAATTAGACGGCAAACAGTTGCTACATAACAAATTACACTATAATAACTAGTTCCATTCAGAATTCCATATTCAGAACAAACTTTGAAACACGATGCGCACGGGATGTGTAACGCCTATTAGGTCTCTGCGTCATTCGTTTGCAATCATTTAAATACGGTCTTCAAAATAATAGTAATAAAACCGTTCGTAATTCTCAAAATATGTTTTCCACGTAGACATATTACATTGCAAACTTTTCTTATGGACTAATTTATCTTCTTCAATTAGAGACATTGTTCGCGAAGATCGGTTTCTAATTTAGAACGCTGCACCAATAATTATGAAATTAAGTGCTAGTTTCATTTGTGCACATGGGTTTGAACACGCAGGATAAAGTGTAAACAATGAAATAACAATAACAATAACATAAATAAAATGGGATGCATTTATCAATTATTGATGCCATCCTAATCCGTATCTTTACTATCGAACAGTTATTGTCGCTCCCAGTTTCTATCTGCCTACTGCTTACGAGGCTGTGTGTAAAATAACTAAATGCTAAATGAAAAACAGACCTTGTTTTGGTTTTGGACACAATCATAGTTGTGTTAATAGTCAGTCTATTTTCACGTGTTATATCTCAATTTCTCAAATGAAGGAGGGGAATTTCTTTTACATTTTGAACATTTTACGTGTGAGCTATATTTTCGGAATTTAGAACGTATATATTTTTTGTTCAGTTACTTGTTTGAGGACTGTTAGTCAAAGGGAATGTGAGTCAAACTATGAGATTTAGGGACTTTTTTTAGAAAAAATGTTTCTTAAAAACCTTCACCTACCTCCTTTCATAATGTCGCGTGTTTAAGGTAGTAATCGCTTCCCTTCTGGACTGTCCTTGATCCCTACTAGCTGTCTTATAAAAGTTAATCAGTTGCATTATTATAGGCCTAAATTTGTGGCAATTGGGTTGTCAATGTACTATAGGTGGGTGACATAGGCCAAATGTGACCGATATTCTTTGGAAAAAGGAAACAGGAACATAATCGTCAAAAGTGCAACGCCGGTAAGCCATGCATCCCTTGCCTATGGAGGTTTATGAATATTAAAGGGAATATCACGTTTTCACTGGATTTCACACCACTGACAATAAATACAAGGTACAATGAAATTCCGATGTAGACTACGAGGTTATATGCTATGAAATCTGATATAGCTGCATCGTAAATTATAGATTTCTTGAGAATATTCTCGTCTTTAATTTTTCAATATTGTACTTGAAGATAGATTGGAAGCTACAATTGAAAGAATTAGACAAAGCATTTTTCAATGTTTTTGCGCTTGGCATATCAACACGCGGGCTACTGCAATACGCCGACGCTGCGTGTTAAAATAATGCAAGAATCAAAATAACTGTACTTGTGGTATACATTTATTACAACTAGCAATTTATATTGATTATAGCTCTGAATCTTAAGCTACCCATACATATAAATGATGCAGAGGCTTAACCAGGTGTGAAATTAAGGGTGTGCGGTGTATTAAAAAATATCCCCGGCTCTAAGAAAATAATGCCCTGGTAGAAATTATTGGAGCACGGGTAGGCTCCAGGGTCAAGAGAAGGAACATTTTGGTATTTTGTAAAGCTACAGTGCAACAGAGCATAAATGACCAAATATTGAAATATACATATAGTGCCTCCTGAGTGTTGTACAATCATACACATTTCGATTCTAAGTAAGTGCATCATATATAATCAAAATAGCTTTGTTTTAAAGTGTTCTGTGTTGTCCTTGTATGATTATCAGTATTGTTACATTTCTTATTGTGACGGAGGCAAAGTGACACAAACAAAAGGGCACAATGTCCGTTATATTACTCGTTCTTTATTTGCAGCGCAAATGCTTTGAATATAAAACCCTGTTAACAAATCAAACAAAATAATACCAAATTAAGTACACAGCATTGATAAACAAAGTTGTAATGATACAAATTCAAATGTTTAAACAATCTTACTCTTAATCTACACAAGGTATTCGCATGTTGAGAATTCATTAACAGTAGGAATAATCCATAATTAGTGATTAATTAATATAATCTAAATCCGAGTTGTTGGAAATAACTGAACAGTCTAACATAATATTGAAATGATGAACATTACTATTTTATATTAAAATATGAAAATCAAGTGTTTCGATAACATTAACTTATGCGCAAATCTGTAAATGAACTTCATGGACAACTGGACAGGTAATTACTTCTATTATTCACAGAAAACATTAATCTCCCCTTTACTTCAAAAAAGTAATACTTTAAAGCCATGACAATCATTCAATATAACCTGAGTAAGAACATTTCCATTACTATACTGTATCCAAATATCTCACATTTCTAACAGGTGATTGTAGGACTGACTACATAACCAAGTTCGACTGAACACAGATATATTAGCCTGGAGATCCTCTGAATTGGATGTAAACACAACAAATTGGGTTGGCTACCACTACTAGTAATATTATATACAAACAAGCTTGGGATTCTCATTCATCAACAGATGGTTTATGTATATGAACTTGAACTTGCAAGAGTAAAACACCAGGTCAAAAAGGTGATGTGAAATATGCCATAGACTCTGTATTAACCGAATTTGTGTGAGCGTTAATATGTGGTTCAAATGGAGTTTGAACAGGGGTATAATACATTGTAGGTATAATACTAGTTAAACATAATTTTATCTAATCTAACTTCTAATTAATTACAAAACTTATTCTAAGTTATTCCAATTAACAGTAAAACATTAATAATAATCCCTTGTCTTCAGTTCCCACAATTATACATGATTAAATCATTTTCATCCAAAAGTGTAAATATATCCGAAAGTGTAAATATAATCTCAAGAAAGTCATGCCTACTAAGCTAGCAATTGGGTGGTTTCTTAAGTGGCTCATATGTAGCCCAATTGACACAATATCAGGAGCAGGGTATCATGGTATAGGACACGTATGAAAATAACTAATTTGGGCTATATTTCTGGAACAACTGCTCATAGGAGTGTGCGCAATGCTACAACTAAAACTATAGAGAACTTAATACATTAGGCATCCCTCTACTTATGTTAACCTTTAACATGCGTAAACATTTAATCTTTACATAAATTCTTTTGATACTCTGTTTCGGAGAATCATCATAAAAATGATTTCAATATACAAAACCTTAATCAATTCGAATCGGGACAGTTATAATGTCTTCTTGGGCCTATACTTCATACATACTATTCTTAGGCCATCACATAATTAAATCGTACAGACAGTTCTTAGGTAAAGAGAAAGATATCAAGTGGATGTAAAGTAATTGTCCATGGTTTGCATACATGACACACTACATTATTTAATACAATGTTTAACATTGTCATATATGAACTTCCTTCTCTTATTCACGCGCGCGACTTCCAACAGTCAATTTCATGATCTACTCAATAGATCACAGCTCTCAAAGTTACGATTAAATGCACAAAAAGTTATCAAATAACCAACTTAAATTGACTAAAACAGAAACCAGTTCAATTATTACATTCCACTTGACTACTTCTGTTCTGTTCTAATTATAAAAACATCAACTTACCCTGGCTAAGATATTCCTTTTTATATTAAATTCATTTCGAAGTTCCCACCACTGAGGTGCTCATTGGCTAGCTCCAAGATGTAGATTGCCAGGGTTGTCAAACACTGGGCAGTGAAGTGCTATCGTGGCATCGTTATTTAAATTCCTTTAAATCCCGGAGGTACAATTTAGACCCTGTGAGACAGGTTATGACCAAAAGAGGGGGCTATTTAGGGTCCTAAACTAGTGACAAAATCCACATGTCACATTATTAAACCGGATTTCGGATTGGCCAATACTTGATTATCCATACACGTTAATCCAACCAGCTACTGGCTACTTGCTTTTATGGCATTGACTATTTAGACTTAGTACAGGCTTCAGATGGTACCTGATTGCATGTCAGCACACGGTCACCTAAATTAACATACACCATTATGCTTTAAACCCTTGACTGCACACTGCTGAATGGCATTTCAAGTTTCTTGTAGCGCGGATTTAAAAACATTGGTCCCTTAGCGTGAGCATGTCCTTGAATATTGCTTCTATTGTTTGCGTGCATGGCTGGACAAATATAAATATACTTTTGCCAAGTCTGTGCGCAGTTGTGCGAAATACATTGTTATTAATGTATCTAAAGTTTTGATTAATATTACAGAAAAAGAAAAATGGAATTGAGAAATGTGGCTTGACCATTTTATTAAGCATAATGTAAGGATTAGTTTGAAACCTTACATAGCTTAATTGGGCATACCAAAAGCGGTTCAAAATTATTCTATATTTAACGCCTGAATAATTAATTAATTACGCACGTCAATTTATAACACAGATATGTTTTACGACGATCTTTAAAAGCATTAATTAAGCACAGCAACGAATGTCGACAGGAGGAGAATTCCACAATTTGTGTACGCATGAAGAAAGTGCTCTATCACCATACGAAGATAATAGTGTTGGTGTTGAAAGCAAGAGTTTATTTTGATGATCTAAGAGGTTTTGTAAGCAGTAAGAATCTGGTTAATGTAAGATGGCGCAAGTCATGCATATGAGGAGACGAATTTTTGAATTGAATCCTTTGATGAAAGGGTAGCCAGTTAAGATGTATAAGAGTTGGCATTATGTTACCACGGTCACGCACACCGTCGATTGTTAGTGCCCTCAAGTGAAACGGGCTTACGTTCCGGAGCTGACTGCTAATTTTCTATGGAAATAGTGATTATGTCCAATACTGAATATTAGATGGTGCACAAGCAAAGCCAAATGTGTTAATGTCCATAAGATTTTTGACATTATAGCTATTTCAGGACAGAGGTGAGTCAGGTTTTCACTTCACTATGACCAGTTAGTAAGATCGAATAAAAAAATATAAATCAAATTGGTGCAGCGAATTCATGGAGGCCGCCATTTTTAAAATTACGTCATTATAGTTGCTGCTAATAATGCCTTTTCTTGAATGGAGTGCCCAGTTTATCATTAAATAAACTAAAGTTGACTTAAACTCGATTCCAGATGATATTCTGTGCGTTCAATTGACCCCAAAAAACAAATGACGTCATTTTTAATGACAAAACCACCTCTTACACAAACGAATTTATTCCATTTTTTTGGTTTAAAATCACTTTTTACTCCTTTTTTCCGTCTATAGATTTTCCTTGTCGTCGGTGAAAAGTTAGTAAATACATTTAACTATCGGATTCACAAGTTTTAACATACCCCCGAATTAATCAAATTACCCCGCAACCAAAAAACTTTAATTGCTATATTCTTAACTGTGTACATCCGGGACACTAATATACTTTTGAAACAAAATAGCGGCCTCCATAGTCGGACACGAATTTAAAAATCCGCATATTTTAATTCGATCTTACTGACTGATAACGTAATGGATTTCCAAGAATCCATCATGATAGTGTAATGATGTAGACCATTGAGTCGTTAGTTTATACCGGACATGTTTTGTTTAGTGGTAATGCTTTGATTTCAATTCGGGGATTCCCCTCAACTTCCCTCTACACAAAAGATTTCCTGAATTGGTGTTCTTGTCTCCAGACCATTGTTTTGCACGTTAAACCTAAAGCTTATAACGCAACACAAAAGGTTACTTTGTCATTTGAAATCAAAACGAACTCGTTAGAGGTATTGAACATCAGGACGTGGCTTTTTCACAATGGCGTATCTATCAACAATAAGCATTTTATTAATTACAGTAACCTGGCAAATGTGGACTGTTGCTTCTGTTAGTGTGGACGACCCCAGGATACCATCGTTACAATGTCTCACGCAACCTGCAAATTATGCTGACATACATGTAGGGACAGAAGTAACGTTTATCTGTTTCTTCAACGAATCGGTCAACACTAATTTTCCTATAACTTGGAAAATGTTGGAATCAGATTCAAAGTTCGGTGGTAAAGAAAGAATATCTTCTAATAACTTCACAGTGAAGTGGACAATGAGATCTGTTGATAACTACAAGAAGTTTAAATGTAGCATTGGTACGGGCACTGTCAGCGCTCCAGAAGACTGTGAGGTTACTCCGTTACAGCTATCTCCTAACCCGGATATACAGGGAGAACGAAACGAATATTCCGTGGGTGAAAACGCCACTTTCTATTGTCGTCCTCGTGTCAACTATCCCGCTGTGACCAACTACACGTGGAGTGTTTCAGACAATAATGGCCGTGTTCACGATATCAGGTCCAGTAGGTTAACATTTGATATACGTGATGAAGGCAACACTCTTGTGATAATTAACGTGTCTATCGCAGAAAACGGTACGAATATTTCGTGCACGGCCACCAACAGTCTCGGCATTCGAGCTAATTCATCTACATTGTCACCATTTATCCGTAGTTACAATTCCACATATTTGAGGTCTTTATCAAAGTCCATGCCTTTATTCCAGTCCATGCCTTCATACTACAACATCATTTTATATGTTATGGTTACTATCACCGTTACGCTTCTTGTCGTCGTAATCGTGCTACTAACGTACTTCTTGAAACGGAAAACACGACGGGGATCACACGACGTCAACACTCGCGCTACATCGGCAGAGTCAGAACGCGGTGACATCGAATTTGCTACCGTGTCAGCGACGATAGTGGATGTCAACGTTGGCGCAACAGCAACAATAAACCCATTGACAAGGGAACCGCCTGTCGTCTATGCCATTCCGAACACAGATCCGAAACCATTATTCAATCTAACTACGGACAATTATGTTATGTACCAAAACACGGCACGACCTAGTCCGTACATGCCCATGTATCCAATCAAGTCGAATACGCTACCAAGGGTACTTAGTACTACTAGGAGGAGCTTTAAAATCAACACACAACGGTCTAGCACTGACTACGTAGTACCAGAACTATGTACAACGGAGTTTCGTGAGTCAGCTGCATCTTACGATTACCCTAATGTACGACTATCAAACGCACAGGGAATATTTAAAGCTTATAGTGTTAATTTCTAAAACATTGTATTTAATTTGTTGACTCAAACTGTACTTTATCAAGAACAGCAGTTAGCATGATTAGTATACTTTTGTTATACTTGTAGCAATATACCAACAATTGACCGGAGATGTAGGAACACTAACGCGAAATCGGCAAAAAGAGACACTAATAACTGACTTGGATTGTCTTTCCAATATGACATTTGCAAAATCTGCTTCTGAATTTATAATTACATTTGATAAGGACGAATCATATGAGGCAAGCTTTTTTATCTTTTAAATTTATTAATCACCATTCCTTCATTCCGTTACAAATTCTTCATGATTACAAAATCTTAATATCAAGACATGTTCAGTTTAAATTACAAACTATTACATATTCTTACTGTTCCTTGTATCTTCTATGTTGTGCAGCTTCTAAATATGATATAATTTCAAGTTACATATCTCATTGTATCTCAATTGATCATGATTATGATTAATTATTTCATGATTACACTATTTTCTATCATAATAGCATACATATCAAAAAAACAGTTCAGTTTAAATTACAAACGTATTACATATTCTTACTATTCTAACACCCAATTCTGATAGTCCAATACAGTAGTTACTGCAATTAAAGTGCGCATTATATTACAGTTCCACTGTGCCTGTGCTACAACACGACAACACGTGCCGCGGCACATTACACTTGCGTATGAAAGTTGGGAAAGGATTTTGAAGAAGAAAAACAGTTTTATATAATATGATAAAACAAATAGCCGCGTGGAAAGTGTTAAAAAGAAAGTGTAACCTAAGTTCATAGTGTGTCAACATAATTTATCGTGGTTAAGGTAGCAAAATGCTTCCTTCCCGACTGTCCTTGATTCCCATCTTACGAGGGTCATAGCCGCGTGGAAGTGTTAAAAAGAAAGGACATGGTCCAAGTATAACCTTCATAGTGTGTCGACAATTTCATTTAACAATATGCTGTTGAAAATACCTTTCGATAATCATTACAAGCATTGAAACACAATTCGAGGGAACCTATAAATAATTAAAGTGATAATAATCATGTGCAATCGAAGGCTGTTTGTACGATGTAACTGGTCTTTAGGTGTTTTTGTGTCAGTATTTATACTGTTTAAAAAAATGATAACATTTCTTAGAAAGAGGATATTTCATTGGCAATTTTCAAATTGATGAGATTAGGGATGACATTTTCAATGAAAAGAAATAGGTGAAACGGCAGAGGAAGGGTTGCTTTACACTAGAATATCACACCTTTTAACAAGTTGGTAATTTCTCGATCTATGATTTTCTGGACACTTTTGAATATCTGAATCAATTCTTATGCCTATAATTTAAAATGGTATCAACATTTGTCCATGTATAGGGATGCGAAGGTTAAAAATGCATCATTATGTTGACTTCACTGATATGTTGGCCTATTATAGATAGCAAAATTAATGACATGTGATCAGAACTTAAATACATATAAGGACTCGTGACTCGGACTCGGACTCGAACATGAAGGACTCGGACTCGGACTCGGACAGAAAGGACTCGGACTCGGACAGTAAGGACTTGGACTCGGACAGTAAGGACTCGGACTCGGACTCGGACTCGAGAGGTAAGGACTCGGACTCGGACTCGGACTCGCACTCGGGTAGGGTGGACTCGACTACAACACTGGTAAACAGACGTTTAATCGAAAAGCAATCTTTGGCCAGGCATTTATTTTCTCTGTATACCATACCTTGTTGAAATGAATGACTTCCTATCTCCAATAGTGGAAGGTATTATACACCAATATCAAGTTTAAGGGGGTTTGAGCTCTCAGACATAGCCTCTGTAAACTGCTGAAACTCTTTCATTGTTCATTTAATCTATATGAAAGTACACATTATCTTAAAGAAAAGGGTTCAATGAATTCAACCATAAACATTTACCATTTCGCAGACAATTATAAAAAACACGTTTTATGACCCAATTTAGGTTTGTCAAGAAGGCTAACAAATATTTGGTCAAATTTTGTCGTTCTAATTTTTTTTATAATTCTCAAGGCAGGGTTTTTTTTCAAACAAAATATGTTACCTTCAAAATCACTTTTTGGTCAATAATTCAAGAACAAAATCAGATATAACTCTTAGAAACTGTTATTGAGATGAATTTGGTGCAATTTCAGCATTTTTTACCAACAAATGAATTTGCTACAAATGCAGCAAATTTGAGCCAAAAAAGTGATTATTTTGTCAACAAATTTAAAATCAGCATTTTTGTAAAGGAAATGAGTTGGAGCATCCGAAATTGGATACCAAATATTGATTCTCCGACTCATTTCCTTTCCAAAACTTTTATATATACATCATATTAATAGTTCAAAAGTTATAGCGCTTGATAGGTTTCATGTTGTGAGGGTTGACAGGCCCCTTAAGATACAATTCCAAAAGGAAACTGAAATGCCAAAATGTAATGCCCTTCAGCTATTCCCGGTTGTAAAGTTGAATGTTTCCTGTATAGGGCTGTTTGACTGTCCGATTTATAATTACAATAATGGAATAAAAAAAGATTACATGGTGGCCCAGTTATGGTTTGACCTGACCTGAGGTAGCGCTAATGAATACGAGTATACGGTTAAAATGTCAGGAAAATTGAAAAAAAGGAGCGATTTTTAAATTATCGGCATTTTCTACTTTACACACATTTCACATGTAACTCTATGGGAAATGTGGCTGATGAGGGCGCTATTTTTTTTTAAATCTACAGAATTTCAAAAAATGGCTTAAAAAAAACTGTCAAGGTTTTATTGAACCACCCTGCAATAAACATGTTCATATTTTGTCAAATGAATATGTTATATTAGTATTTCGTATTATTTGTGTAAACACAGCTTCAGTGAAATATTAACGTGAGAGCGGTAATCACTTGTCATATTTTGATGCAAAAACGATGCAATTCGAAAATATCATTACAAATAACCTGACGGTTGCAAAATAACAGCTATTTGAACAAAGTCTGTCCCATTTCACTCTGTCCACGGGTACTGATTTCGCGACGTTACATTGAATACATAGATGGTCAAGATCATGTAGTTGATGAATATTGAAAAAGATTTGTTTCTAAATTTACAGAATTGTAAAAAAATAGGGACAGCGGTCCCAAATAGGTCGTCCGTTTTTATGGGTAGTTTGGTTGCAATTGTACTTCATCTGTTTAAATGTAATCAATTTTACATATGCAGCCAATTTTACATCTTGACCTCAGATGACCTTTGACCTTGGTATGTGACCTTTGACCTCATTAACATAAGAAGGTTTCCATATTGCATCTATGACCCAAGTTTGGTTGCAATTGGTCATTGTATGGAAAAGAAATGGACAAAACAAAAAGTGTGTACTAAATTTTACATCTTGACCTCATATGACCTTTGACCTTGGTATGTGACCTTTGACCTCATTAACATATGAAGGTTTCCATGTTGCATCTATAACCGAAGTTTGATTGCAATTGGTCATTGTATGGAAAAGATATGGACAAAACAAAAAGTGTATACCAAATTATTGACACACACACACACCACACACACAGACTACACACACGAAGGATGCTGCCATAAGGTCTCTTCCTACGGACGACCTAAAAATGGCTTCAAAAAACTGTCAAGGTTTTATTGAACCACCCTGTATTTTCAACATTCAGCAAAGATTATATAGAAATAATTCTAATAAGTCATTAAATGTTGTCGTATTGGCAGTCAAACATGTTATTGTCATATTGGAAATGAAATGAACAGGTAATAACTTCACATGTTTACATGCTGTTTTTACAAAGTGTCCCATAGAACATTGGAATTTAATCGTTTTAGGTGAGAGGAAATATTAATTGTCACATCATTGCGTTTAATCAACGACAATCTTAGTACCCATGGATATGGTATGAATCTCTCTCCTCTTGGTCCAAAATAGTTCTCCCCGACTAACTTCGAGTATGGTATTTCCAGACCAATGATATGGCTTCCCACTACAGAAAATGGTTACTAAACATGCCCCTTTCTCTTCGACAGCACCCTTTCCATTTTAATCTTCATCATGGTGAAATATTTGTATTCTTATGTGACACCAACACACATAATACACAGTGCAAATTAAATATTTGACGAAATAAAGAGGCATGATGAGGCATTTGATGTTTAGCGTAATCCGTGTACGCCTGAGCTTACTTTTTTATGAGGGCGACATTTATACTACTGGCTTTGTGTTTTTCTACAGCAAAAATGACCAACAGAGCTCTAGAGGGTGTTATATTTTGTTTGGAAACTACCGTATTTCATTAAAACACCGTAATAAGAGTAATTAAACTCTCAGTCAACTTGAAAGGTAAGCTACGTAGGTCTATTACCATATTCATTTAACACATTTAGCTGATTTCGGATACGTCAGTACCCTTTGCCAACACTTTTGGTAGTGAAGATCTCACCCTTGTATTCGATGATATTTTTATATCTAATTAAAAATCCCCGTATGATAACAATTATCGAAAACATGGGTGAGGTTGTATTGCCCCTCGTCTCGGATCATCATTGATGTTCCTCTCTTTCTGATCTCAATAACATGTGCAGTCTCTGATCCATCTGTTATATTTGTCTTGAATTGAGCCAGGGCCGTCAAACACTTTTGCCCAAGGGGGGGGGGGGGGGGGGGGGGTGCGTTTTCACCTAAAATGTTCGTAAAAGGTTGCCCCAACATTTTCTATTTTTTGCACTGTAGTCAATGTTTTATGAGTAGTTTTACTATCATTGAAATTTGAAACTAAGAAAAACGCAATTTCAAGGTGGGGGGGGGGGGGGGGGGGCACACAACGCACGCCCCCCCCCCCCCCCCCCCCCCCCCCATCTGACGGCCCTGTGATCAGCGAGGTGTCATAGCCGTAGAGATTCGGTACGACTTCATTGATCTGGCTACACGTTCAGAGACACCTTTAACATAAGTAAGACAACAAAACCACAGCTCCTGGTATCATCATCTTTCTTGGTGTTTGTCTATGCCATCTGGTCTGTACTTTGTCAAAAGACCAAGCTGGATAGCCGCATAGTTGTAGAGCATCTTGCCATTTATCCTCCTGATCTTTCTTGTCCGCTTCTTCGGTGATTACCCGATAGTTTTATTTCGTATAGAGTTCTAAATTACTCCAAACTTCTGGTGGAGGGGATGGTGAGAATGGTAGGTTAAATACTGGTCGGTGTGCATTGGTCTCCTATAGACCAAGAACTTCAAAGTACCATTATCCTTTCTGACAATATTAGTGTCTAGTGTCTAGAAAAGGTTTGTTTTTCCTTCTGCTTCTTACTCATATGTGAATTTAATGCATCTAATTTGTCGACTTGGTTGATATGGTCATGACGATGCTACTCCCACATTAAAAACATTCAACTAGTAAAATATGATACTGATCGATTCTAACAGCCCAACCTATGTTAGCGTATACCCTCAGTGTATTGATACACAATTGCTAGGTAGTGCAGTGAGCCCGTTTCGCATTTTATCAATTAGGGGGGGGGGGGGGGGGGGGGGGGGGGGCTAATTGATACAATGCGAAATGAAGCGAAATGAAGATTCTACTCCCATATAAAAACACTAAACTAGGAAAAAACGATGATGATGGATTCCTAATAACCCAACTAATGTAGG
>CM069455.1:55815720-55899509 GCA_035610835.1 Ophiura sarsii | reverse complement strand
CAAGTGAAAATCCAAGTTTTTCTTTAAAAACTTGGATTATCAATTGAAAAACCAAGTTTTTCGACGCCTAATGTCCAATAATTCGAAAAACTTGGTTTATCAATTGAAAATCCAAATTTTTCGACGCCTAATGTCCAATAATTCGAAACACTTGGTTTATCAATTGAAAAACCAAGTTTTTCGACGCCTAATGTCCAATAATTCGAAAAAACTTGGTTTATCAATTGAAAATCCAAGTTTTTCGACGCCTAATGTCCAATAATTCGAAAAAACGTGGTTTATCAATTGAAAATCCAAGTTTTTCTACGCCTAATGCCCAATAATTCGAAAAACTTGGTTTTTCAACGTGGAATGTAAAATAATTCGAAAAACTTGGTTTATCAATTGAAAAACCAAGTTTTTCGACGCCTAATGTCCAATAATTCGAAAAACTTGGTTTATCAATTGAAAATCCAAGTTTTTCGACGACTAATGTCCAATAATTCGAAAAACTTGGTTTTTCAATTGCAGGCCAGGGCTGGAAAAAATGTTTTTCCCCTGCAAGGGAGTTGCTGTTTACCGCTAACCCAATGGTTGCAAAGCAACCATCGCGCCGCCGCGCGAAGCGGTGCCAGGGGGGAGTCTGAGGGGGATGTGCCCCCCTGATATGGTAGCGCTTTTTGAAAAATGAGACTGTGATTGGCGCAATTTGATGCACCTTTTTTGGCGATTTAAAACAATTTGCGATAAGGTCCAATTGATGCTATTTTGTGCATCATTTTATTTAATATCGGCTGTATTGCTCTATACTGTGAACAAAAATCTTTAAAAAATCTTTAAAAAAAAATCTTAAAAAAAAATTTGGGTTTTTTTTCGAGAAAAACTTGGTCTTTCACTTGAAAAACTTGGATTTTCAATTGATAAACCAAGTTTTTCGGCGAAAAACTTTGTTTTTCGAGTTACTGGACATTGGGCCTGTCATAGGAGTCTGTATAAAAAATTGTCGGTACATGCTGCCTTTCGTCAGTACATCTATGGTTGTGTGCCCCCCCAGTTTCAAAAAGCTGGGTACGCCACTGTAAATTGACACATAAAAATGGCTGTCTTCATGCAAAATTTGCAGGGCCGTCAGATTGGGGGGGGGTGCATTGGGTGCGGACGCACCCCCCTTGAAAATTTTTTTTTTTTTTTTTAGGGTAAAAATTGCGTTTTTCTTTTTAGGGTAAAAATTGCGTTTTTCTTAGTTTCAAATTTCAATGATAGTAAAACTACTCATAAAACATTGACTACAGTGCTTTTTGGACTGCGAAATTTTGTGTCCGTGCGTAAAAAATGTACGTGCACAATTTTTTGGGGCAACCTTTTACGAAAATGTTAGGTGAAAATGCACCCCCCAGCATCTTTCAGCAGCATACGGAAAACGGTGAGACACTTTTTTATGTTAAGGTTATGAGGGTTAGAGACCTAGAGTTCTATGAAAACACTTGCAAGTGACTGTTTAGTTGATTAATACAATTAATTAGGCCTATCAACTATTGACATTTCAGTAATTAGAAACTCAATAATATATGAAAATTTATTTTAAAAAAAATGTTTTGACCATATCCCAGAAAGTGAGGAGGGGAGGGCTATGAGAATAAAGTGGCTTTATTGCAATAGCAATCAGCAACTTATCAGGGTCCGAATTTCGTCAAAAGTTGCGAGAATCCATTTAGATTCCTGCAGAGGATTTTGCGAGAATCCATAGGTTCCTGCAGAGGATTTTGCTAGAATCTATGGATTCTCCACCATTCAAATTATTTGTAGACAGAATATCTATACGAGAATCAACATTCTCACAACTTTACCAGCAGGAATCTTTGCGAGAATGGATTCTCGGGTTCTCCTCGAAATTCTGACCCTGAATTTCCACCATGTAATTGATGTATGCATAGGACCTTCACACACCTTCTAAAATCTACCATACCGTAAAACGGGGTGAATAGGGACATGGGGGTGAATAGGGACAAAAATGGAACAGTTTTTTAAATGTCACCCGGCCAGTTTGTGTACCGTAAAACGGGATGAATAGGGACATGGGGCCTTCCAAGATCAAGTTCAAGATCCTGTGTTGATTTATGACAAACATAAACTAATCAAAAAATGAAACCAAAACAAAACAGTTTAGTAAAATGGGTTATCATTTTTTAATTTGTTTTGTTTCATTTCTATATCCATTATCCAATAACATTATAAACAACGAGACACTTCAAAAGTTCATTCACCATCTTATTTTAATAATAGGATTATTTATAGTACATACAATCAATTCAATTATTGTTATCCTATTCACAATGTTCCGATCACTTTTTTGGGGCTTTGATTATTTTTTCACATCAAGATATTTTGATATCAGAAGAATCCCCATATTTTTCTCATTATGTATGTAAATTCTTAGGGGCCAGAAATGTTCCATTTAGAAATTATAGGCTAAAATGTGGTGAATTACTGCCAAAGGTGGTTAATCACCAAGCAGTTTGTGTACGACTCAATGGGCAAATGTTTTCTGACCTTGTGCTTCTCAAAATAGAACCATTGGAGTTACTCTCAAACTTTGGAATGCGACAATTTTAAGGATGACCTTTCATGTAAAATAGAAAACATCAAGTTGAAAATTGGGCCAGCAATCGGAACAACTACCTTTAATTGAATGCTCTGTACATTTAATGAAAATTATAAACCTGAAAATAGGTTCTGAACAAAATATTGTCTCTGCTTGTGTGAGGTAGAGATTTATTATTTTGAATCAAAATGTGATACAATGCAAGCATGGAACCTACAAAATCTGAAAGCAAGAATTTATTTGAGTCTTTGAATGTTAGGAGAAATATACCTGGTCAGATTGTGGGTTAAACAAAGTATTAAGAAGGAAAATGAGATCAAAATCTAAAATGAATGAAATATTTATGAAAAATAACATGCAAAATGTTTGGTTTTTGTTTGTGTGTTTTGTTTGTAAATTAAAGCATGTTGGATGAATAAAATGAAAGTTAGAAAAGTTAGACGAAAAAAAAGGAAGTAAAAAGATCTGTTCGATTAAGGTTAAATAAATAGTGATTCAAATATCGTCAGCCTGTTTCGATAATTGCCTAACTCACTTTTTAGCGAAATTGAGCTTTTTGCATGAATCATGACTTCATTATATTATGGCTAATGCACATGCTGTAATAATACCTAAGTCATTGACCAATCAAAAGTGTTGATAAATGCACAATTTCAATTCTGCCTAAGTCAGCCTTGTTTGAGTTAGGCAGTTTGTAATAATGATGTAAAATGTTTAAAATGGGTCATATCATATTAACCTGTACTGGCCTATAACAACCCTTACCAAAGATGACTGCCTATTAGGCGGTCGGTAGGCAGTCGAAGGCAAGCATTAGTCAGTCAAGACAACTGACCACCTAAATTAGGCAGTCCTGGCAGACGACTGACTAATGTCATTTGACAAATAGGCAGTCCTTGCAGGCGACTGCCTATGTCATTTTACATTAGGCAGTCGGTGGAATTGAAGGCCTAATACTTAGAAAAAATTGATGAACCAAATGAAGGCTTAATACTTAAATATTTTTCAATGAAGGACTATTTTGTTTTGAAGTCAAAATAGGCAGTCAAGAGCTGATTTGCATACATGTAACATGATCACCAAGGCCACCAGTTCAAATTTTTGACCTTGCTGATTGCTCTTGCTGGGATAACATGGCAGTTGGGTTGTGGTCTTTGTGGATGATATATTTTGGTTTCTTTGAGAGGTTTTGATATATATGTGAATTTTGAATCACTATTGTCTGCAGAGCAGTATAAAGGTATGTGGATGTCACTTTAGAATTGCAATGCATTTAAATAGCTGAAATCTGTGAAATATAGTTAGATTAGTAATATATTATAAGCTTTCCATAAGCTTATTTAGTAAGCTTATGGACAGAACAATTGTTTGCAAACCTTTGAATCACATCATATTTAAACAGTTTCTTACCCAGAAATATGAGTTGGGCTCTAATGGGGGATGGGTGAAGTAACATGTGAATGTTCAGGCGTGGGGATTATACCTCTATGGTTGGTGGGAGGAGGGAAGTGTTGTGTGGCGGGGTTGCTCTCAACTTAATTTTATTAGGGGAGTGCCGTTCAGGGCTTCAAAAAATGGGGTACTATCTGAACTGAGAGAATTTTATAATGAAAATTAGGGTCTTAAAGGGGCATTGAGAGATACGTATGGGAGTGCGCCCTCAATTATCATGGAAATTGGTTTTGTTTGCATCAAAGTAATACTTAGGCATATACTAACGCGATAGTGGTAGAGATCGCATATTTTTGGCGGCGAACCATCTAGCTTGCTGAAAAAAACACGCATCCTAGGTACAACAGCGCCTTCTACGATAGGGGTAGAGTTCGCGCAAAATAGGGGTTGAGTTTGCAAATTCTACACGGGTCGGTTTTACCGTATCGCGCCTGCGGCGGGCTCATCTAAATTGGACCTAACTTAAATCGGTTCGTAACAAGCTGGGTTTAGTCGCCTCGGCCGCAGGCGGCCTGCGGCTCCTTTTCTTACTAGCGCCTAGCGGCGGGCTATCCGCGTACGGTGCCTTCGGCCCCGCTTGACACTGTGAGCACGGAACAGAATCAAGTGAAGATTTATTTACAAATAATATTTTTCGTATAGTGTATACGGTACTTGTTGTAGTGTATTTTTGAGGTATCGACCGTGCTGTATTGTGGGAGTTACTCATTTTCAGCAGCCAGGTACCCTTTTTCAGATCGCGAACCCTTTTGGCTATACGCACTACCATCTGAAACAGTTTACCAACATTCACCGTTTATTATATAAAATGTCATGATTTTCTTAGTTTCGATATGATCATATCGAAACTCAAGTGCTGAATTCGGAAGTTATGCATCGTTTTACTCACAGACTTTCGCAGCAAATCTCAACCCGGAAGAGCCGTTATTTTGTGTGACATTTTGGATTTGGGCTACGTTAATGATTATCTTTACGTTATTTGCTCATTAGTATATCGATACATCTCTCAATGCCCCTTTAATAACTGTGTTTTCCCAAATTTGATTGGGCAGAACGCATTTTTTTGGAAAATGTGGGTTTTAGGGGGCTGTCATTTTCTTTGGAAGGGGGTGGGTCACAATTAATGGGGGAGGGGTTATAATTTGTTGACACACTCAAATCCACAAAATTATAAAACCTAAAATAGGTGGGGGCATAATATTGATCAATATTATAAGTAATTCAGATTCCATAAAAATAAAAATGTTGCTATACGCTAAGGGGGTTATAAAAAACTAACAATGGCCATTGACATATTTGAAACTCAACCTTTTTCGAAGAAAATGGCACTTAATTTAGAATGCAAATTTTTCAAAAAATTGGGGCTTTGGAATGAAAATGTTCGCTTTTTTGAATTTTCAATAAAATGGGGGTCTTAAAAGCTGATGCAAGCTCAAAAGTGGGGTCTTACAATCTAGCAGAAGAGAGTGAAATGGGGTCTTCAGCAGCTAGGTATGTACCTATACTGCCCTACTACGACATATAAGGACCAAAGTGACATTTTGGTAGTTCGGAGTTATTGAAGGAAACGTCTTTTTGTAAAAGCCTTCCCAATCTTTTTATTCATGTTGATATCTTGTTAGGTGCTTTACATAAGTCAATATCCCATATTTATGGTTATGTTATTATATTTTCAAAAAAACAAAACAAAAAAACGTTTAAACTGGAAATTGGGTCCTTTTGCCGTGGTTAATTGAAAATATGTTACAACATTGCTTTCACAAAAGGACCCAAGTGCGCCTCATTAGAGGATTAAGCCAGATTAATTGTCTATTTTAATTAACTTGTGACGTAAAATGGTTTACATTTCAATATTATGTAAACCATAACTAATAGTGGCCTGAGACTAATATACCTTAGGTATATTAGTATCAGGTAGTGGTAGAACTCTTGGTCTTGGGTGCCATCGAGTATCAGATCAAGGCATTTTTAAAAATTTAGTAAAGAGTCTAATTTGGTGTGAAAATGGTTGTTCAGTTTCTGATTGATATGAGGTAGAGAGCTCCCATAAGTTTCTATGCAACAGGGGAACCCCCCCCCCCCCCACCCCCTCACCCATACAATGCCACAAGCAGGAGGCTGTGTCTGAAGTTTCGGTGTACCCCTTTCCAACATCGGTGCCACCCCCCCCCCCCCCCCCCCCCATGGGGTCATTGAGTGGCAAACTCCAATGGGTCTAGTATTTTTGAAGCACTATTAGAATTTCATTTGGGTTAAATAAATCGATCAGGGGATAGAACTTGTGGTACCTATCTTACTGAGCTACGGAGGCTGCTTGCAAGATCTTCAGATTTTCCTGATCCGGGTGCACGGGGTGCACCACACACTACAGCTTTTAATAATTTGAGATCTTCCTAAAACAGGTCGACCGCTTAATTAGGCCTTCATAAATAGGCAGTCGACTAGAGGACTGCCTAAATAGCCCTTCATAAATAGGCAGTCGCTAGCTCATTTGCATATTAACTTTGCTGTGGGAAGGCTTAGCGACTGCCTATAGGCCTTCGAAGGCAAATAGGCCTTCGAAGGCCTATCCCTGCTAGACGGTCGACCGCTTAATTAGGCCTTCATAAATAGGCAGTCGACTAGACGACTGCCTAAATAGCCCTTCATAAATAGGCGGTCGCTAGCTCATTTGCATATTAACTTTGCTCTGGGAAGGCTTAGCGACTGCCTATAGGCCTTCGAAGGCCTAAAATCATACATTTGAGAAATAGGAAGATATTCAATTTGACTGCCTAATTTGACCGCCTAAAATGACTGCTTGTGCGACTGCCTGATGAAGGTCTCTATTTCGGTAAGGGAAGTCACATTTCACTTACAGGTATATTTTAAACCTAATTCTATCTAACAGTTACTGCTCCTGTTGGAATTCACCTGCATCGTTCATGGTGCTATTCAACATATCATCAGCCTGCTTTGATAATTGCCTAACTCACTTTTCATAGTTTTGTTGTTTTCTAAAAAAAGTAGAAAAAATGAGTTAGGCAATTATCAAAGCAGGCAATTATCAAAGCAGGCTGACAATATGTTTTATTCAATGGAGTACATTCAGAAACATATGATGCTCAAGTAATTAATTATTGTTTGTCCAGGGAAAAAGATATATCAAATATTCAAATCAAACCAATCATAATTGACAGAGTTTCTTTTTTAGTGTGGGATGAACTATACACAGATCACGCTTTACTACGTCACAGGTGTAACTCAGCTCTTATCGGTCTTGGCTGGTCATGTGGGCCCCATGTCCCTATTCACCCTGTTTTACGGTACACAAAGTGGCCAGGTGACATTTAAAAAACTTGTCCGCAAGTCTTTCCAATTTAAAACCTGTATGACGCGTCACTACAAGAAATTGAGAGATCCAGGATGCACAGACGCGTCAGAATGCGACCCCTGGTTAGTGGTCAAACACGTAAATTGTAGTGTTCGGCAAGGGTCACGGTCACCAAAGACAAACAGAACATGTGATCAACTCCATTTTCACACAAAGTTAGGAGCAAGTATGTCATTCTTGCGCACATTTAAAAAGTTTCAAAATTAAAAAATGGTTTTGAAAACAAAATGGATTCTTTCTACTTTAGTGCAGTTTTTTTTTACTCTCCCTGTATTGGAATTTTTTTAGAGACATCTGGAGTTTAAAAAAACTTACAAAACACAGAAACTTATCTGTGTGTGTGTGGGAATTGGGGGAAGACTCTATTGTTATGCTATTGATTTTTAAGTAGTGTACCTAACTGTATGCTCTTATTGAATAGGTACTTGACAGTATATTTCACCATGACTGCATGGATACAATAGCACCTACTTCACACCTATCTGGTCATAGGAGTTGCTTGTGCAAGTGTTCCAATGGTCAACAATATTTTATATTGGTGTTTTATTAATTTAATTTAACAATTTAATATTTATTTAAATAATTTTTATATTTAAACATTGTTTTAATCAAGTTTTGTCGTGTTTTTGTGAGTCGAAACAACAATAAGGCCACCCAGACTCTGGCCCTGAAAGGGCAAGTCATCAACTTCTTCTTTTTTTGTTGCCTAATATGGCAATTTTTAATGTTCATCTTGAATTCTGAAGAAAATTAATTGAAATAAGAAAAATAATTAATTAATAATTAATTCAAGGTTTATTAATAAACAAATGTACACCCCAGCCAAAGGCTGAATTGCATACAATCTTACCATAAAAACAATTAAATACATACAAATGACACCAATTATATATAAATACGGTATACAAATAAATATATTAAAAAATATTACAAATAAAAAGGCAAGCAATTAAAGGCAACAGCCAACGATCATACAGAGTCACTCAATATACCATACCCTTAAACTTTCGAAGCTTCTGCATTCCACAACCTGACCATGTACGGGATGGGACTTCTGGCATATCTCTGGGTACGAGCTTTGGGGACTGATAGTGATAGTGATAGGAGGTTAGAGTTACCGTACGCAAAGACCTGTCATTATCCACATGACTTTGTGTTTATTTAATATCCGCTTGCTTTGATATTTCAAACAATGCCCTTGCTTAACCAACGCCCTTCCTTAACGCAATCCATGCGGCAGGCGGCTGCAGACAACATTCCAAATGTTGACAAAATGTTTCAAAAATGTCAAAATTATTGAATTTCATTACCATAATTGGAATCACCATGAAAAATGCATTGAAATAAGGAATTACAAACATGCCTACATGTAGCATTGGTTCAGTAATTGTTGAGGTACATGTAGACCTTGAAAATTGGGAAAGGTTTCTGAAATATCAAAGTCATCGGCGAGTCCAAATGATTCATTTCAAACAATGTTCATGCTCAAGTTTTGAAAAATGTGCATTTTAATCAAAAATATGAAAAAGTGTCCATCATAACAAAATTTATCAATATTTTGGATGGATCTCAATTTTTGTTTGTTTTTGCAATACGTTGGTTGATTACAAATTGATATCAAAGTAATCGGCAAGTCCAAATGATTCATTCCAAACAATGTTCATGCTCAAATTTTGAAAAATGTACATTTTCAATTTTCATCAAATATATGAAAAAGTGTCCATCATAAAAACAAAATTTATCAATATTTTGGATTGATCTCAATTTTTTTTTTTGCAATTGGTTATAAGTGATATCAAAGTCATCATCGGTGAGTCCAAATGAATCATTCAAACAAATATTCTTGTTAAAATTTTGAAATGTGCATTTTGATCAAAATTACCGAAAAGTGTCTGTGATCTCACTCGATTTAGGATTCTAGTGTTAACCCATCAACATTGTGGATTTATCTCAACATTTCATGTTGCAATTGGTTATAAGTGATATTTAAGTCAGCGGTGAGTCCAAATGAATCATTTCAAACAAATATTCTTGTTAACATTTTGAAATGTGCATTTTGATCAAAATTACCAAAAAGTGTCTGTGATCTCACTCGATTTATAATTCTAGTGTTAATTAACCCATCAAAATTGTAGATTTATCTCAACATTTCTTGTTGCAATTGGTTATGAGTGATATCAAAGTCAGCGGTGAGTCCAAATGAATCATTTCAAACAAATATTCTTGTTAAAATGTTGAAATGTGCATTTTGATCAAAATTACCGAAAAGTGTCCGTGATCTCACACGAATTATGATTCTAGTGTTAACCCATCAAAATATTGTGGATTTATCTCAATCTTTTGTTGCAATTGGTTACAAGTGATATCAAAGTCATCGGTGAGTCCAAATGATTCATTTCAAACAATGTTTTATGTTCAAATTTTGAAAAATGTGCATTTTAATCAAAAAAATGAAAAAGTGTCCATCATTAATCGATTTAGGATTTCTCTAAGTGGTGAACAAAATTGATCAACATTTTGGATTGGATTGATTTCAAAATTTGTTGTTGCAATTGGTTA
The DNA here is from genome assembly GCA_035610835.1 of Ophiura sarsii. Taxonomy (NCBI): domain Eukaryota; kingdom Metazoa; phylum Echinodermata; class Ophiuroidea; order Amphilepidida; family Ophiuridae; genus Ophiura; species Ophiura sarsii. The sequence continues at coordinate 55,889,544 of CM069455.1, read as the reverse complement.
CCAGTGAAGTCATCGGTGAGTCCGGGTCCAAATGAATCATTTCAAACAATGTTCATGTTTAAATTTTGAAATATCTGCATTTCGATCAAAATTACGGAAAAGTGTCCGTCATCCTACTCAATTTATGATTTCGAGTGTTAACCCATCTAACTGTGAACAAAATAATTCATCAACATTTTGAATTGTGCGCACTTCACGCAATGACGCAACATACACAATACGCTACGCTGCTTCAATGTGTTCGTTCAATTGTAATTCCAACTAGTATTATTTATTATACAGGGTGGTTCAATAAAACCGTGACAGTTTTTTGAAGCCATTTATTTTGATAATCTGTAAATTTAAAAAAAAAAAATTTCCAATATTTATCAACTATATGATCTTGACCATCTATGCTGAAAATATCCTTACAAATAACCTTACGGTTGCAAAATAACAATCAAATTTATTCGATCTCAATCACAAAGTTATAGGGTGCCGAATTCGACACCGTTTCGTCAATGACGTGAAAAAAAAGACTTCCAAGTTTCTTTAAAAAATATCAGATCTGTTATATTGGTAATGCATCAGTATAATAATAAAACAACAACTGAAACTTCAAAGCTTTTCACTATGTGACACAAGTGGACTGAAAAGGGTTAATGGGCCCAGTCGGTAATGTGCCGAGTGGTCACTATCGTGGGCCCAATCGGTAATGGGCCCAGTCGGCAACGGGCCCAATCGGCAATGGGCCGAGTCGACTGGTCACCCCCTAAACAAGTAGCCTACTCAAAATATTTTGATACCCTAGCAAGTTATTTGTATAATTTAATCCTCTTACCGGCGTATGACACATTTCTAACCCTTTTTTCCTTCCCTAAAGCTAAAAGTATTATGAAACATATGCCGAGCTGCTGATTTATCAGATCACTTGCGAAGGATACAATTTGAGAAATCTCGCCCATGCAACATGGCTATTTATAATCCTCATGAAGCAAATAATTAGGACCGTAAATACGAAAGGCAATGATTTAAAAAGTATACCCTTTTTTTCTTAATTTGGCTTGTTTTGATACCCTATTCACGTTACGTACGTAACGTGCCCCAGATTGAAAAACTACCCTAATTACGTGATTTCTTGGATACGCATGATACCCCTCTTGTAATGACCACGGTCCAAACTGAGCACCCCGGGATTAAACTAAATATCAATCATTAACACATTCTGTAGACTGTAGTGTAGGCCTACAAGTACATGTTACATGTAGCATCTCTAAAATAATTATATCCTGCTCTACTCTGAAAGCTATGAAATGAATTAGGCCTAGGCCTTAAAAGCATAAAGTCCACGACAGAGATTTTCATCAATATTTTTTCAGAATCAGATTTTTTTAAATTAAAATTTTGTTATGGGCAGACCTACAACGTCATGCTGGTGAAAATAATCAAATGACGGTGAAAACAACTTGTGAGGATCAATCAATTCAGGCAACCGGACAGTGCGCCTACTCCCGGGGGGGGCACTGACATTTGAAAAGGGTATAGGTATGTGCCGCGCTGAAGACCCCCTTTTTCACCCTCTGCTGCTAGTTCTTATGACCCCCCCTTTTGAGCCTGCATCAGTTCTTAAGACCCCATTTTTATTGAAAATTCAAAAATCGCGAAATTTTGCGTTCCAAAGCACCAATTTTGTGTTCCAAAGCCCCAATTTTTCGAAAATGTTGCGTTCTTAAACCAAAATAAATCGAAAATTGAACTATAGGCCAGTTCTCAAGACCTATTTTTTGGAAAATAATCAGTTCCTAAGACCCTATTTTTCGTCATAAAATCCACTCAGTTCAGTTCTTTAGCCCCCCTTTTTGAGACCCTGGGCGGCACACCCCTACCCAAAAAAAAGTTGAGTGCCCCCCCCGGGCGCCTACTGCGTATCAAGTGCGTATCGCTGAGCATTGTAGTTGAGTGCGTGCATGTAATGTTTTGCTTTTGAACCACTTGTTGCCAAGCAAATAACTCGGTCAAAGTGCCTGTATGTCCGTGCCGTCCCATAAGGCCAAATAAAAAAAATACAAGTTTCTCGTCCCTTTCCTTTTTTTTTCGTCTTTTTTTTAAACCCCCAAAACACCTTTTTAACCAAAAAAATGATTTTTTTTTTCTCAATGTTAAGTCAAATAAATTTGTAAACATCTGTCTTTTGTCCTTTTTGTTTTCAACAAAGTTGTAGCCAATACAAGTCTGAAAATGGTGTTAGAAAAGGTGGCTGTTATTTAAGAAACAACAGCAACTGCAAAAAAGGTCGAAAGCGGAAGTGTTTTTTTGTGGAAAATCAGTCCGCCATTTTGGATCCGCCATTTTGAAGAAGAAAAAAAAGGGCCTCCTTCCTTTTTTCAAAAAGCCCGGACTAGAAACTGTTTTTTTATTTGGCCTAAATAAAGGGCAAATGTGAACAATAGCACAACAGATATTAACCCTAACCCTTACTACACCACACGGCAACAACACTGCCAGCCTGTTTTTATAACCCCTCGTGCACATTTTTGGGCTCCAAAATGGACGCAGACTATTTACATGTATAGGGTGACCAGGATAAGAATAGCCTACCTATAGCCGACCTGTATTAAAAAATATTTTTAAACATGTTAAATATGATCAAATTAGTTGACATTTCAGGTAACTTCCCTTTTGTTTATGAACTTTCACCTCCTTGGTTTTCGATTACTTTCCAGCAACGCTTTTTTTGTAATGAATGTTTTAGCAGCAGACCCTTATTCCTCGTCATAATGTTGTTGTTGTTGTCCTGGCCCTTTAAATCGAGACTGTACCCGGAAGTTATTTAAACCCAATTCGTAGAATCACTGTAAAAAACTAAATCCTCCACCGAATTACATGAGAAAACTACCATGATTGGAAGCCGCCATCTTCCTATTAAAAAAGTCACTTGAAACTAGCTACGTCATGCCTCAAGCTTATGCCTCAGGGCTGACATACCTTCCAGAGCGCTAGGCTATACTTAGCCTGGTCACCCTATATATAACGAGGCGAATATACTGAGCCGAGGTGTAGTGCAGCCGTGTGGTGACTAGTAGGGTTATCTAATGCATGGTTAATCAGCATTTTTCCCCTGTTTTCATTTCAAAATTTGGATTTCTATTGAGTTCTTTTTTTAAAACCATTTACATCACTGACTGATAATTACCTGAACTATAACATGCATTTTAGTTTACCCCTGTATGTCAATGTTTGACCGTTATAATGTGACATTAAACTGACAAACATAAATTTCAGTGGTAAAACTGAAATATTTTATAATGTTCACTTTCAAGAAATAATTAATACACTAGTTTCTTCACTGCAAACCATTTTCAATACTAGCTGGTACCTATAACATGTATAATTTAGAAAATATATAACGGTCAAACATTGACATACATTTTGGACTGTTACATATGTACATTCTAAAAGCTGTAATTGAAAAAGTTGATGTGCTTAATTCCTAAAAATATCAGAGTACCTAACTCTTTTGACATTGACTATGTGTAGGTAATTGGAACACTGCAATATCAGCATTAATACAGGAGGTGATCTGCAAGTTTTGGTAAATGTTTGACATACATGTTTGACGGTTATTGCAAAAATGAAGAACGGCTGTTAGTAGCTTTACAAATAAACTAACATTAATTCTTTCTATGGTTTTTGATGGGTGCTGACCATTTGTTTTTGTACTATAATCATTTTTACTGGGTTTATCATTCAGTTTTCTTGAAAAGTTATGATTATAATTACCTTTTTTTGTCGTGTCAGGATAACGAGACCCAAATTTGGACTTTTTTGGCACATGAAAGGTTATAAAATAAAAAACAAAACATGCTATTAGGCTGAAAATTTCAGAACTATCTCTCCTTACCCTTATCTACTGCATGTAAATGTTACAAGCAAATGATACCAATAGTTTCCACAAAACAATCATGAATTTCCCAAGATACCCGCGGTGTTGGTTTACTGTGGAATGACCCATATCCGTCAGCGAAAGCACAGGGTATGCCCCCGCGCCAGTACCAGGCATGCTGGCGGTGGGTGCTGCTTTGGTTACCTCGGGTAGCCTCGGCACTCTCACCAGCCAGTCGGAGGTAACAACGGTGGCAGGCTCTGGGCCTGCTACTGTATGTTCTACCGGTGGACTTCCCACAGCGTTTTTTCGCAGGTGGAGGCATAGATTTAATGATTATGAATAGATTTAATCGCCCCATTCAGGCTGAATCGAGTGTGCACTCATCCGCGCTTAATGGTGGTATTATGTTTAGTGGGTTTGCTGGGCATTATCCTTTTGGTTAATCAGGGATAGCCAGGGCTTACCCATGATGAGTGCTGTTCCAACCGATCAGTGACTGTGCCCGGTTCTGCCTGTTTCTACTGGGCAAACTTTTCGTTTATTAGCGGTAACTTGCCCAGCAGAAACACGCTTTATGATAGTTATCAGCAAAGGCGGCCCCTGCGCCTTTAGCAGACATGCTGGTGGCGAGTCTCATCGCCTTGGTTACCTCGGGTAGCCTCCGGCACACTCACCATCAGCCAGTTGGTGATTAGGTCTCGACACAGCCTTTTCTGCTGGGGGACTTTTCACCTCCCCCGGGTTCCCTCGGCTAAGCCGCAAGCGCGAATCCGGGAATTAGATATAATTGCCCTATTCAAGCCGGATCGAATATTCATTCATCCACGCTGAATGTGGTACTATGTGTATTGGTTTAGACGGGCATTACTCTGTCGATCGCTTTGATCCGGGTTAAGCCAAAGCTTTAACACAATGAGTAATATCCTGACTGCTCGCGTGGTCGTGAACAATGCTCAGCAGGCGTTTTCCTTGAACCTTCCTATGCTACAACACTCGGTGTTTCAGCAAGGGGGGGGGGAGTAATAGTGCCAGTGTGGCAGGCTATAAATCGAGTGCGGGGCCAAGGGCCCGTACCAGGCATATTAGCCTTGGGCACAGGTACTGGCATGGCATGGGGCGTGGTTTACCCATGGATGCTCGCTCGGTTCTGTCCATACCTTGACTTTTGTATGCCTGGTCTCAAGCCCATGAGATTTTGAGCAAATTTGAGCAAAAGTTGACAATATTAGTTAAAGGTAGATGACCCGATCACATTTTCGTAACACAGAATTATTTCAAACATACGGAGATTTTCATATCATATGAAAGCTCGTATTTTTCTCATCATCATACTGAAATTTGACGGCCTAAATCGGTATAATTACGGAGAAATCGATGAAATAACGTCGAATTACCGCGAATGGTGGTAACCACCGATATAGTTTGTGCACTACTCAATGGGTACAGTTCACAGCATCTTGTGCGTCTAAAATAAGAACCGTTAGAGCTATGCAACTCAAACTTTGGAACACAACTTTTTTAAGGATGACCTTTCATAGAATAGAAAACTTCAAGTTGAAAATCGGAATGTGATCGGGTCATCTACCTTTAAGCTTAGACCTACGTAGTATTGTGCCTAATCATATTTTTTAATTTTACATTTTCGGATTACATTATAAAATCAACAGGTTTGCAAGATGAAAAGAAGAGATTCCACTGAAGAGACCCCCCCCCTCCCCCACCCCGAGTTCTTCGAAAGGTTGTGACTTGGATTCTGAGGAAGACTCCCAACAAGAAGGCATTTGAGCGAGAGAGATGCCAGAAGTTTTGTGCCCGTATGCCATTGCTTTGGTGGCACCAGCCTAAAAGCCTGCATTTTTTTGCAGATAAGGTGAGTTTCTTATTAACTCTGAGCTGGCTGGCTTGATTTTTAACTCTAAACATAGTATGAAAATCAGCACTTAGTGGGCTCAAAAAACATTTACTAGACCGATGCTATTCTTGAAGAACCAAAATGTCATTTAGGACTAGCTAGCCTTCCTTGTGGCAACTTTCATTCTTATACACCTGTTAAATTGGTATTGGTTTTAAAACAAGCCCTTATCGATGAAAACACGATTTTCTGAAATTTGCTATCTTCGGTAGATACATAGCAATATTAAAATGAAATGGCTGTATCACAATCTGTCAAAAAGGGACTTAAAAGTTAATTTAACATATCAAGATCCTATTTCGAATGACATCGCCAATCTGGTATTTGCAACACCATCCCCAATGCGCAATCCTGTGTAACATGATGTTTAATGCATGAACTTGGCACCCGCAGGGACTATTATTTAAAGGACTAAATGAAAATTGATCGCACATGCAAGTGATGTCATTTCTATACTAAAAACGCAGTGTGAGAAAATATGAAAAATCTAGTTACGGTTAATATTTATTCCCCAAATGTTGCTCAACGGCATGAATATTAATTTCAACATTTAGTACGGAAAAAATAGGTTTAGCAATACTTTCACATATATATTTCTAGCAAAACTTCAACACAACATTCTTTTACTTTGTGCTACATTCAATCACAATGGCGGTGACCTGGGGTATCTGCGCATTGCAAACTCAGTACAAAAATAATATTTGACCAAGTTTGTAGTGTTGCAACCAATTGCGACAATAATGGAACTATACATTGACAATCTGCCCCAGCAGGAGAAAAAGAAGTGTAAAGCAGCAATGTCGCAAAGTTATGAAAAGTGAGGTGTTTTGGTTTGTGTTTGGACTTCAATTCACAGTATTCATGCCAAATTTATATTCCCAAATACAATATCCATATCAACAAATATTTAAAAAACAAATCTGACCTACCGACCCTACCTTTTGAGGACCCTCTATCATTGTCTATGGACAAACAAACAACTTTTTAGTCTTTGAGGGCTCTAATATGAAAAGTCAAACTTCAATCTCAACCAAACTTGGTGACCATAATCTTTGGGTAAGGGAACTAACGATGATATATGGGGTGTACCCGGATTTACTTGTCATGACCCTACATGACTTTCGACCCATTTTGTTAAATAATTTTTAGGGCCCTCTCTCATGACAAGTCAGACTTCAATCTCAACTGTGACAATAATATTTGGGTAAGGGGATTTGAGACAACTCATGGGGTGTATCCAGATTGACCTCTAATGACCCTTTGACCCCATATATATGTGAATTGACTGCCAGGGGGATTCGCGGGTAAACAGTCAAAATTTTCATATAGACTATTCTTATGTAATAATTATATGCATGGACGATTCTGATACAATTTTGTATTCATCTTTAATCAGTAAAATCAAAGATACTTTGGATCATTGTAGACTTAGTATTAAATATCTGGGTATCACAAAATCACCATAATTCTATTAGGCTGAAAAATGCTCTATTAAAGATGCTGTTATACAAAATTGGTCGAGTGAAGTTGAAAGCAATAGATTTTATATTGATTATAAATGTTTGAAATCTGATCTTTCATTTGAGTTTATTTTTAACCTTAAGGAATTAGATTTTAGTATTAAATAAGACTATATACTTGTTGAAACATTAAATTTCCTAACAATTAGTGTAAATAACAAGGACAACATTTGCAAGCTCTGATCGACCCAATGATATGGTAGGTGACGAATACCATTATCTTTTAGTATGTGATTTCTTTATCTCTCACAGAAATAAATACCTGCAACCTCACTTTCGCATGCAGTCAAACGATATACCAAACTTTTGAACTTCTCAACTCAAATAACAAAATGGTGCTCATAGACGTTATTCTGAACTTATTCATTGGTGATTTCAAGTCTAAAGAGGGAGACATATTCGATGTGACGTCACTAATCATAACGAAAGCAAGGCCACAATGGTAAATAAATTGGTGTCCTGTGACGTAATTTACCATCGTTGGCATCGCTCTCGTTATAGTGACGTCACAGCGAGTATCCCTTCTTTAGCCTAAAATCACCAATTATGAATAACGTCTATATAGACCTGTATGTAAATATGTGTAAGTTATTTCTTCCAAATTTCTTCAATTTCTTCAATACCTCATAATATTTAGCATTTATATTTTATTCTTTTCTTACGTATTGTGTGTTTTTTATATTTTATTAATTCTTTCCATTGTTGGGTTGAATCGATGTCTTTTGGGTTGGGTCGATGTCTTTTGCGCTATTGCGCCATCTATCTGTATTTTGTATGTTGATTATATCTCTCTTACCCGGAAGGGGTCTACAGAGATTGAATAAAAGTTCAAAGGTCGAACTTTACAGAAATGGAAAAAAAGTCAGTATTTTTATATTCTTGGAAAATAAAATAAATAAATAAATGTTAATGTTTGTAATCCATTGTTCAATATGATTTTTCAAATGATTTCTGTCCATTTTAATTAACAGAACAAGTTGTCGCATCCACTGATCTTGCATTTCATAATGAAAGTAAGTATTTTAATATCTACGATATATGATTATTTTTAAAACAGTAAGGTCCGTATGCACAAAACAACTTAAACCCTGTCTAACTCTAAACCTAGTCTAAATAAAGAATTTTCCTCCCAGAAAGAATTCTGTATGCTCTTATAATGGGCAATACATTGCATTTTAGTGTTATATTAGCCTAAATTAGGTTACTATAATTTTACATTTGGACTTTGTTGGGGAGCACACAAAGGATATAAATTTGAAGAATAATTCCAACTTTTAGGGGGTATTCAGACCCCATGGTGTTACAAACAAACAAAAAAGGGGGAAGATGAATGAACAAGGAAAACAGAAATTGAAAATACAAATCATTGGATCATTTTGACCTTAGGCGTGGCGAAATAACTAGGCTACATGTTATAAAAAGCAGCGGTACATTCCGGGGGGAGGGGCAGCAGGCCATGCTCTCCCATTATAGATTACATATAAATTAGGCTCAAATCAGCCTCATTTATTTGTTCCACGCACGTACCCATTCTTGGAATGCTTGAAGTCAAAAATCAAGCTTTGAATTTTCTTAAAATTGTCAAGAAGTTCCAATTTTAATTTACGATATGATCATTCGAACAGCGCCACCCCTATTTTCAGACCCAACGTTTGCCTTCTTAAAAACGTCCCGAGCAAGCGTGGTCATCCACGTGATATGTTTTCGGTTAAATGGATTCAATAATTTTTAGTATTGTGAGTAAAGAGCAAGACATATAATCTCCTATTTTAGCTATATCGTCATCAAGTTTCCTTCCATCACGCCATACTGATTCCTAAAGGAACCCAAATTAATGAATATATTTGTTCTTTAATACCCAGGACCAGATTACAACGTGAACCATCTTACAAATATGATTTTCTATTCCCGGCTCTACCATGATGCGGACCTCGACTCTCCCGTGGTGCTAAGTTACTGCCCTGGTCATTCGTCATTAAATGACATCGAGCGTTTGCAGGGCACAATAACACCACCACTGTCATCGGTTTACCTGTCTGATCGCCTGCCAGGTAATTTAGTGTTTTTTTACCATCTTGTGTTTAAACATGAACAGTGTTGTCCCTATGCCCATACGATTTTGATTGATTCACCTCGTTTGACAGGAAAAACCACAATGTGATCTCCTGATGAGATTGCTAGATTTTAACCATGTGATAGTTTTACCATCAGTATGGGTGGAAAAGACTATAGAATGTGTTATGTTTATCACACGGTCAAATTTGGATCTCATTTTAATTATCCTTACTTCGTGATATGGACAAATCTGATTTTGACTTCGTGATATGGTTTGCAATAGTCACACTTACACCCCCAGGCATTTAATATTTGTATCATCATATACCACATAGAATCAGGGTTGCACAAAGTTGTTTCTTCCCCAGGAGCAAGTTCAATTTGAGCTTAACATTTCCCCCTCCACACTTAAACAGGTTTGATAAAAATCAAATTACAATATGTTATAGCTATACAGGGTGAGTCAAAATAGTCCGGTCCCGTTTTCAAAAAATCAAGAAAAATACTTCTTGTACAAAATTGGTAATTGTTTTCATTGTTTATGAGAGTAGACATACTTCTTGATACCTGGTGATGTTTTCAAGACAATATCATATTCCACGCCAGATTTATAACATTTTTACAAAAAGACGTGTAATCCAAAGTGTTCCAAGTTTGGTGGTGGATGTTAATTCTACTGTAATATTAGTTATTCATACAACACAACACACTGTGTAACTGTTGCAATTTATACCAAAATATCATGGTTTTTTTTGTTGAATCTCTGATAAATTGAACGATATTGCATGCAAAGTATTTAAATATATTATAATATAACTCAGTATTGCACAAATATATTCATAAAAATGGACTATGCACTTTGCCTGGTAAGTTGCCAAATCACAAACTGTTTAAAGATATAAGATCTGTTTTCTCTCAGACTTCTCTCATATCAGTTCGATTAAAATAACAAGTTTCAAAATATTTTGGTCCACATTTTGTTAAAACTCAATAATGTTTGTTATAGGCTATCTCTGATTGCACGAAAACTATTGAAAACATAACCGCAAAGACAATAGAATCTCTTTTCCTATTGTAATTGCTGTGAATACCAACACGCCTTTGATTGACTTATTCAAAAGGCGCGCGTTAAACGTTAACATCCATAGGGATCCCTTAGATAAGTTGGAACAGATTTTATTTCACAGAATTTAGAAAAATTATCATATCTCCCATTTCGAATAACAAATGTTAATGAAATAAAATTTAGGTTATAGCTAGTAATGCCACCTTGCTAGGCAAGTTTTTAAATATAATCATTTTAAAATTTTAACTGGTTTAAAAAATCGGTGAAATCGGGACCGGACTATTTTGACTCACCCTGTAGTGTTGTTTAGATGTAGGCCTACTATACCGTACCATAGTATAATTTTACATTTGGGAAGACATATTTGAACGGGGGCATGAAATAAAATGAAGCACGCAAAGCGCGCACATTTTTTGTGCCATATTTTTGTTAAAATTTTCAAATTTGGTCTAATACTAACTAATTTGGTATGAAATTGCGCGCAAAATGTAGTTGTTTTTATGCTAAAATTATCAACATTTTATTTGGTATGATTGACCCTAATTAATTAAGAAAATGTGCACGAAGCGCTATTTTTGTTGCCTGTAATGCTAAAATTGTCTTCTAATTTTAATTAAATGGACTTTTTGGGGAGGGGGGGGGGGGCAAAACAATATTGGGGGGAATCCCCCCCCCCCCCCCCCCCCTGTAGCGCTGTCACTGGGGGAAGCAATACAACAATAAACACTAGTTGGTATACGTACCTGTGCAACCACAGCTCATTACCCCAAAGTTTTTTCTCTCTCATCTTTTTTCACCCTTTTCCACAATACTTTGTCTTTTTCCACTTAGCATCATTTCCCCAATTCTGTTCATTATTTCCCGGGAGCGGTGCTCACTGCTCCCCCACTTTATGCAACCCTGCATAGAACACATTCCTGTCGTTTGATTGGTTAAAAGCGGGTTAAAATTTAGGGGATCATCAAGCTATGATTTCAATTTTAATGTGACGTCACGAAAAACAACTATGCCATGGCATAGTCGTCTCGGGGTTAGCATAGTCGTCTCGGGGTACATAGTCTGGTTTTCGAGATCACCTTGGGCCTATAATTTGAAACATGCCCCTAATTGCAGTCAATATATACTATCACACTCTCAGGCATTCAATACTGATCTGCTTACAAATGTACAATGACATGACTATCAGAATAACAGTGTTTGAGTCAGACATAATATACACAATTTGGGTTCATTAAAGTTGATGCCCGATCATACTTAAGGTTGGGTTAAAATACAAGCTCTCCCACTGCCGTATTATGCGAAAATCTATGTAATTATTAAATTTTGATTTGTTGCTTTTCACAGGGGAAGATCGTCCTCCGCTGCACCAGAACCTTCCCGCCGAGGAGAAGAAGCAGAAGGAACATCGTGTATTTGACTCGGCGATGGTAAAGCTGGAGGATGTGTACTGGCATGGCATCAGACGGTCAACCGGTGACAGTAGAACATGTCCCTTCTGGCCTTAACTATGCGGTGTATGGAGATTACACCGAGATCCATGATGCCGTGTCAAACGGCAGGTCATTGACCAAGCTACGGGAGCATCAGCACGTACTAGATGACTACAAATACGTCATGAAGCATGTCGATCTCAGGATCGGCATGCTCATTTTTAACAAATGCAACCGACGAGAGTGTGAGCCCTGTGCCCCTGGAGTGAAAACCCTGAAGCAGTCCAGGTGGTACTGGACCTTCCAACTCCCATACCAGACCCTAATACACCTATCAGTTGTAAGATGCACTATACGACCCCCGGGAGTGGTGCGTCACTTTACCGAGGTGCGTCAACTTCTCATGTACCATGACGCAGCCTGTGTCAAAAAAACGACGGACCATTGCCATCCAAATACGCACCCTCAGTCAACTATCAGCCCATTCGCACCCATGTAAAGTGACGGACCTTTACGCACCCTCCGTCATTTTTTTGACGGACCAAAGGCTGCCACTGACGTACCCTCCGTCAAGAATTATTGGTAAACGACGCACCCACGACGCACCTCTCCTGGGGGTCGTATAGTGAGTCTTACAACTGATAGGTGTATAACCATGAAGGTCACTTTCATACATACATCCAGGCATGTGACCTGCCGCGAGCCAAGCCCTGTGAGCACATGCCCACCATCAGGAAGAAGGAGCTTGGTAGTTGCCAACATGGATGTATATGTATTCACGTCACTGTCGGACAAAGACAACCACCTGCGGAAAAACCATTCAGACAGGCATGGTCGTGGAGCAGGACGAGGAGTGGGCCGAGGGGCGGGTCGTGGGGCTGGTCGAGGAGTTGGGAGCGGGGTAGGTCAGGGAGTGGGGCGTGGGGCAGATTGGGCGGAAGGGGGTCGTGTAGCAGGCGGAGCAGCCCTGCATCTCTGATGTAATGTTTAGTAAATTATACCAAAGGGCCTAATGAATGTTTTTAACTATTATGATAATTTCGTCATAATCAAATTTCATGCCAAAACAGTCCGTGCACCATGTGGGTTCTCTTCAGCCAATTGATCACACACTGCTTTTTACAAATCTTAAATACCATCGTATAGTATTTCAATATTTGTGTAATAATAAAAGATAATACTAATAGATATAGACACCCACTGGTTGAACGGGGTTCTACTTGTTTTACCAGTTGATCCCACGCCGCTTATACACAAATAGTCTTTATTAGCATTTCAATCTTTGTTCACGCTGATGTACGAGATGCTTATTATATATTGTACACATTTTTATATATTGTACAAATAGGCCTATAAAATAGCCGTATAATGAATGGAAATTTCACCATGGACTTTTGCAAAGTCATATTGCAACTTTGTAAATGCTTATAAATGTAAATAATGAATGTTTGAAACTTATGTGATAGTGCACGGAATGGGTGGGTTCATGGAATTTGGTAATGACGGGGATCAATGCATTTAATGGGGAGTATAGACATTCGTCTTTGCCTTAAGGGGTTTCATGACACATAGAGTATGCGCCAGCCGTTTTTACCTTTTTTCACCAACTTGAAAATTCTAGCGTATTCCGCATAGGCCTACACACAAATGTTAACGAGTGTACTTTTGACGCTAGCTGTCGCGTTTAACATTTCACAATGCATGCATTAAATGCGTAAATCATTCTGGCGCAAGACAATTTAATGGTCCATTTACATCATCAGTGGGCCATAATCCGCCGGCTCCTTGCTGGTTGCAAATTTGAAAAAAAACTAGCCTTGGTGTGCTGTTTACAAACTAAACACTGAAAGGTACAACCTGTTCTCAATGTAGACGTGGGGGGGGGGGGGGGGGGGGGGGTAAACAAAAGGGTAACAAAACCATTACTCATAAGATTTTTTTGTGGATAGAATCATTAAACTGCATCATAACACAAGAAATTGTGTGGCAGGAACCCTCAAAATTAAAAAAAAAACTTAATCCGCTAGCCATCAGTAAAATTGTCCGGCACTCAATCTGGTCTAGCTATGCAACCCTGCGGGCCGCGCTTCGTAAGGACCGCTATAGTCATGAGGTACGAATTCGCCGCGAATTTTAAAAAGGGCATGTTGAGAGATTGCGGTTTTTATTTGTTTTTGTCATAAGTGTGGTGTTTTCTTCTATATCATTTCAAAAGTTGGGCTCTATAGTTATATTTCTAACATATAATGCACACTTTTATGTTTGCGGGACACCTCCTTTAAGTAATTTTGCATGCAAATGATTGCAAATAAGCAGTTTGTAAATAAAAGAACAACCACAAAGACAACATAAGCCTAATAAGTTAGTTACTGAACTGACTGTGATTATACTTTAATTAGTAATTACAAGTAAACAGTCTAGAACTGAAATTCTGATTAATAACATGTTGATATAGTATTGGTGAACTGCCTCTTGAATTTGATACATCGGATATTGAGGACTCTGACATAGAAATTGGAAAAGACTCAGACTCGGACTCGAGTCATTTCCTCAAGGACTCGGACTCGGATGATGAGGACTCGACTCCAACACTGTAAATGTCCACTCATGTTCACACTTTAATGAGTGTTTTTTAAAGGTTATAATGTGGAAAATCCAACCAAAATTGTTATTTAAAATAATTAAAATGGTTTGAATCGTGTTTATAGTACTCAGAATTGTTAAGTCAAGGTCCCATGTAATATTAATAAACAATTATCAATAGGCGTTTTTGTTTATTTGTTTGTACCCATGGTATTGAATTAAACATTTGTTCATAGACATGTAAAGGTGGTAACAAAAAACAGCGACAATAAAACCCCACTCAAATGCAACCCTCCAAAGCATTGAGAATTTACATGGTGACATGTTATTGTCTTCAGTAGATAGCATAAGCCTACTAGATAACAATGCTAGGTAATTTGTAAGTTAACATGATTTTAAGGTTTCTTAGTTTTGGTAAATAGCAAACCAATAATTAAATCCGATAGCAATGCTTTCTTCAGTTTATAAATTGTATTGTTTATGAACTAAAGACCACTACGCATACAATAGCTATGAAATTGTCATGGACATTTTCAGAGTTTATATCCTACTAGAAATATTTGGAGACCAGATCTTCAAGATCAGCAACTCTTAAAATCAGCAACTCTTATGATTAAGATATCGCAATTAAGATTTTTCTAGGGTTCCCTTGCCCAACTCGAATGCTATAACAGCCCTCACAAAGCATTCATAGAGTGGTCGAGGGCTATTATAGTGGTTTTTACAGGTGTCTCAGCACTCGAGCACTTTTAGCGGTTCGCCGAGTGCTAAAATGGGTATCTAATAGTGGTTTACTTTTAGCTGAAATAGCATTCGAGAGCTGATAGTGGTTGCTCAAATTGGTTGCATTGAGTGCTATTGATATAGATGGTGGTTGGAAGATGGATAGTGGTTCTATTATAGATATCAATAGTGGTTCACTAATTTGCATACATGTCACATGATCAAATGCCATTTCAAATTTGTTATTGTTGGAGTAGATGGATAGTGGTTCTATTATAGATAACAATAGTGGTTCACTAATTTGCATACATGTTACATAATCACCAACTGCCATTTCAAATTTGTTATTGTTGTAGTAGCTGTGATCATGGCAGTAGGTTGTGGAGCATAATTATGATGGATATTTTGGTTTCTTTCAGAGGTATTTATTATATATGTGAATTGTGAATCACTATTGTCTGCAGAGCAGGTATGTGGATATACTGCACTTACATTCAGATAGCTGAAATGTGTAAAATATAGTAAGCTTTAGTAACTTGTACTTTAGTCAAGTCCATTAGCTTATAATGTATAGTTAGTATAAGCTTATAAAGACCATTTGTTTGCAAACCTTTAAATGTTGCACACACATCATATTAGGCTTATCCAGTAATGTAAAATAAGGCTCTCATACATGTATAATGCATATTTGATTACTATAAAGACAACAGCAGGCCTGTATGCTGCGGATGCAAATGGGGTGGGGGGGGGGGGGGGGGGGGGGGGGGGGGTGCATGCATGTTGTACCAGATGAGCACTGTCTCTGATTTATATTTGATCAGCTACAATGTATGTGTGCCACATTGTACGCCTAAAATGCTCATTGGTCATTTACGACCGGGATTCGTATCACATAACCAAAAGTTCATGTAAATTATTATTTTTCAAGCCTATTATAAGGGTATACAAATTTTGAGCTTGCCTGGCAGTGCGTGAAAATTAATGTAGTGTGAAAATTTCCAATTTTACAGCATAAATCACAATTTTTGGGGGACAAAAAAATGTATGCGCGCACATTTTTCGTTTACATTTTACGCTAAAATTGTCAAATTTGATCCAATACTAACTAATTTTGCAAAAATGTGCGCACAACGCGGAAAAAAATTGCCTTTTATCAATATTTACTTTTTTTATAATTTTAACTATTTTTTTGGGGGGGCGGGGGGGCAAACCCCCTTGACCCTCTGTAGCGCGCCACTGTATGGAACTCTGGTATGTCCATTAGAAAGAAAGAGTTGGATATAACCCTAACCCCCGAGGCACATTTTCCAATTATTTTGTTTTCGCTGCCAAAAAGCAGGGGGAAAAAGGGCCTCCATGCCCCCGGGGCTCGAACCTTGGACCTCTTGTGTTCAGAGGCAGACAATCTATCACTCGGCCAGGGGGGGTCAACCATACTTGGCTCAGTATACTTCACCAAGTAAATTGTCCGGGCCATTGTTTCATTAAAAAACTGCCACGCCGGGTGACACAAGCACACCGCATCGCAGTTATTTGTAGTACTCAAGAGTGTTAGGGTTAAATGAGACAAAAATTAGAGAAATTCTGAAAAATGAAAAAATGAGAAAAAAATCACTCCTAAACCTTTACCCCCGAGGCACCTTTGCTAAAGAATTTTTTTCGCGTCAAAAAAGCAAGAGGAAAAAGGGCCCCCACGCCGCCGGGGCTCGAACCCGAACCTCTGTATTTGCAGGGTGACACAAGCACACCGCATCATAGTAATTCGTAGTACTAAGAGTGTTAATTATAGGGTTCAACATAATCTTGAAAGCATGTAACCAAATGGTACCTAAACCATGCAACATTGCGTAACCTCAATATACAGCGCAACGAACATTTCAGCAAGTGCATGCTATACAATAGTGGTCGAGGGCTATACAATAGTGGTCGAGTGCTATACAATAGTGGTTGAGGGCTATATAGCGAGGGGGTTTGTGAATGCTATTAAAGCCCTCGAATGGTATTAATGTTTCAACCACTAATCAGCATTCGCATTCAATAGTGGTCAAAAGCATTCGAGAGCTAAGCTCATTTACATTTTTCGGCTCTGAGGAGGGCTATTCGAGGGCTTTGCGAATGCAATAAAAGCACTCGAGGGTTATTTAAAAGCACTCGAGGGTTATTTAGCGGTTTTTCTGATACACGAAAGCATATGAAGGCAGACCTATAGTGGTTGTATATAGTGGTTAATATAAGCATTCGCTCGAGGGCTTTTGACAACAATACGAGTGCTTTGCGAATGCTTTAATTTTAGATAAGGGTTTCTACCATGATACATGGCGAGTCAGAAAGAATGGGAACTTTTTTCACAAACACGTCACAGAGGAATGAAGGCATGCATATATTCAAAACCAATGGAAGAGTATAAAGATGTACAATTTGGCTTTCATTCAAAAGAAGAATTTTGAAAATCAACAATTGTATCATGTTAAAACTTTGTAAACATATTTTGTGGGCAATTGTGTATAATTTCTTGTAATTATCTATTGTTTTTATCATGTAAAGCGCTTGGAGATCTTACGTATCAAGCGCTTAAATACATGCAGTGTATTATTATTACACTAATTCTAGTAAAGCCGGGAGTAAAGCCACCCAAATTTTGAAGCCAAGCCACAGAATTGTTGAATTATGTATTCTAATGAAGTTTGCTTTCTGAATCAGCAGATGCCTCCTTTCACTATTCTCTCTTGAATGCAGGCCTTTTTATTACTCATAATTCCACAGTTCCAATCATATTTCCAAGCATTTTAAGATTTTGTATCCAATATCCATGTGGCTTTTCAGGTTTTTTACTAGTTCTATTGATCAGCAATCTCTGAATCAGGCAGCCAACAAAACGATGTGGTATTGCCATTCCGAGGATTGGCTTTAAAATACGGGTGATACTAAAATGTTGCAACGTTATGATGCAATATTTAAATTCAAAAATGAATGAAAGCCAAATAGTGGTCTTTTTAACACTATAATTGGTTTGATGATGTCATAGTTGTACAATACACATGCGCAAATTTGAGCACCGATACCCATGACGTCATCGACACCGGGACTTTCAATCGCCGCGAATTTTAAAAAGTGCATGTTGAGTGATGGCAGTTTTTATTCATTTTTGTGACTAGTACAGTGTTTTGTTCTATATAATTACGTAACTTCGGCTCGATAATTATGTTTCTAACAAATAATGCTCAATGTTGTGCTTGCGGGACCATTCCTTTAAAGGTATATTATGTGATCTTTCCAGGGAACGCCCTCAACATCAAACAAAAAATTGAAAGCAGATTTTCTTACAGATTTACATTTCTGATCATAAATCGTACATACATTTCAAGTAACAGGGTGATACGATTCTTAATTACTTCAAAATCATGGTTTTAGAGTGAAAATAAACTGTTGTGATAACACGACAGTTTATATTTTCACTCTAAATTCACACTAAAACCATGATTTTGAGGTAATTAGGAATCGTATCGCTCTGTAACTTGGAATGTATGTACGATTTATGATCAGAAATGTAAATCTGCAAGAAAATCTACTTTCTAAAAAAAAAAGTGAATAGAGGGCGCTCTCTGGAAAAGATCACATAATATGCCTTTAAATTAGAAAGAGTGTAGGAGGAAAACGTGAGGTCCGCAAGACGAGAGCAGCAAGTGTCATAACGCCAAATACTGATCACAAGTGCCACACATGTGGGAGATGCTTCCTTGCCCGTATTGGTCATGTTAGTCATCTTCTGACACTAGTCTTTGTTGTCATTGTCATCTTTGTTTTCCTATGGACGAACAACAACAGATCAAGCTAAAGAAGTGCTATTGCTAAGGCTAATAATTCTGATAAAAGCCAGGATATAATTAATTATTCTTTGTATTTCACTGTTTTTAAAGCAATACTAAATCGACGATATATTTGGGACTGGGAGTACTTTGAAAGAAGATGTAAAGTAAAATAAGGCTATGAAAATGAAACAGGGAAGAAAATTGAACATTTCATTGCTTGACAACACCCGAGTGTTGACCTCATCAATCTTCAAAAGCAGTTTTGAGTTGGCCTAATGTTATATGTTGAATTTAAAGAAGATGCTCATTGCTCTTCAGGAACATCATCATCTGCACCATTTTGGGGAATGATCTGGCGCGATGGGGCCGCATGATCAACCCCAACCCCCTCTGCTGAATATGCGTTCCCCTGGAGTGCTACTTGCTGGTACAGACAGCATCCTCTGTGCTAACTTATCATAGGGCTGGGTAGATCGTCCTCCACGTTGGGTGATATTGGGCGCAACAACGTGCACTAAATAGGTGCAGACGACGCTGGCCACGCGTCTCGGACGACCTAATATGGCAATATGGCAACGGGAGTGCACCATTTTGAAATATTTTTAACAGTCATCGCCCGGTTAACGATGAAAATAATTTAAAAAATAGCATTAACAATGTAGTAAGCCAACTCCAATGGTTTTGGATTGGAAAAGAATTCTTCTAATTATTATGCTTGAATTGATTTTAATCATTTTTGTATGATATAATGTTTCATTAGAACAGGTGAAGATCGATGGCCAGACACTGGCCTTTGCTTTTGCTCATTCTTGCTCATGAGCGAGCATGTTCCTAGTCTGGCCAGCAGGGTCTTGAGTCACTTAAGTTGCATGCTTATTTTGTATTTAAACTTTGTATTGGTACTTTGATATTTTTAACTTTGTAAAGCACCCTGATACCTTGGTTACAGGCACTTGATAAGAACTGTTTATTATTATAGGCCTACAGGGTGTACCTTCATTTTTTTCTCCAACCAGCCAGGCGGACTGGTAGCATGTAAAAGTTACCAGCCCGACTGTAAACTTACCAGCCAAACAGGTAATCTTCATTTACCAACAGCAAAATTCTTACCAGCCAGCCGGGCGTGTATTTTTGAAAAGTTACCCGCCCGACGTAAAAGTTACCCGCCATGGGCGGGCGGGCGGGTACTAGTACAGCCCCGTAGGCCTACCATAACTTATGTTTTGTTTGATTCCAATATGTATCCTGGCACCTAACTCACAAATTATGGGCTCATATACAGGAGATACATCTACTAATTTGATTAAATATCCCCTTTATCTTTATCTGATAATACAAATCGGAAGATCTTTCATCATGATGGGTCTATAATATTTGAGTTTACAATACAGACAAATTTTAATAGGAACAAAAAAAGAGGAGAGACGAAAAAGGAGTGCTTTTTATTTTCTTTATTTTTGTATTACCCCACCAAAGATCCTCTGCTCCAGATCTACACGCCTATGTCTGTACCTTTTTTTCTGCATTAGTATGCTCAGACGGCCTGATTAGCCTGTAAACATGATTTATTCATTACAAAAATTGGGGGAAATGTGTGCGAAGCGTGCACATTTTTGGTCTTTTATAGTAAAAATTGCCTGAAATTAGGGTCATATATTGTAAATCCGACATTTCGAACCAATTTTAAGTAATTTTGATATTAAAATTCAACATTTTTTATTGTTTGTGGGATAAAATGGGGTAGGGCTTGGGCTGAGGGGAGGTATTGAGTTTCCAAATTTATCAAGCACAAATTTCATATCAATAATACTATTCAACAATTCCCCATACTTTTAAGAAATACCAGTGGCATATCCAGGGGGGTGCAGGGGGTTAGAGTCGTGTCGGTTGAGACTTCAACACTATCGGTCGAGATTGGTAGGGCCTATTGTCGGGCAGTTGCCCCACCTGACAAGAAAAAAATAGTAAAATAGTCGTAAAATCTGTACATAATAGTCTCCAAATGTATGCATCAGTGGGCTAAATAAAGGAAAATGTTATAGAGAAAACTGATGAAAAAAATTGGTCATTAGTTGCTGACGATTTTTTTTTTGTGACCGTGCAATTTTTTTACCTTATCTCCCACCCCCACTTACCTGAAATTCATGAGGTGACTGGAAAAAATGTGGGGCAACCTTTTACGAAAATGTCACTGCACTGTCGGTTCACTCTCATTTTTCGCCCCCCCCCCCCCCCCCCCCCCCCCCCCCCACCCCCAATATGAAATACCTGGCTACGCCACTGAGACATACACTGTCGCTCATAAGTATTTACCCCTTGAAATCCACAGACTATTGATTATTTAGACTAGTAAAGATTTTGTATGTGTTCTTCATAAATTCATGTTTGTTGCGTATTAATTTCATCAGATTTCAATTTCATACACGAACACGATAAATCGAGACAAGTCAAAATCCACACGGTGAAACCCCAGATTCAGTTTTTCAGGTCGGTCGTGTTTGGGCAAACAAGCCTTTTTTTTTGCCCGAGTTTTAGTATATAATAATGTCTTCTTTTAACTTGCTCATGGTGTGTTACTGTGTTTGTTTGGTAATCTGGTATAATTTTAATCTGGTATTAGTGTTTTTGTCTGAATTTGTAATTGTATGTGTAAATATATAATTTATTGTACTTTGTTTTAAATAAAAGATACCTTTTCACGCTACTAATTCTAGTGCAATCTTGTGCAATGTCTTTATTTGCTAGAATACTCAAAAAAGTGTTATACCTTGATGTGTGTATCTTGATTAGGTCAAATGTGATTCTGAGTTTACTGTTTCCCGCCTGTGTCCAATTAATTATTTTGAATTTTATTTCTCCTTTAAAATAATTTTCAATCACTTTCAATTGCTACTTTTGATGTTGATCATATTAGATAATATGATGAAGTACGAGAAAGAAAATGATTGTATGTTTACTTGGGTATACAATTAATTATATTTGTAAAATAGTTAAAGGTAGATGTTCCGATTTTCAACGGCACAAGCTGCCGTGAAATGTGCCCATTGAGTTGTACACAAACTATATTGGTGGTTAACCACTTTTCGCGGTAATTCGATGTTATTTCACCGATTTCTTCATAATCATACTAATTTGGACCGTCAAATTTCAGTATGTTAATCGGACAAATATGATCTTTCATATGATATGAAAATCTCCATATGTTTGAGAAAAATCTGTTTCAAAATGTGATCGGGTCATCTACCTTTAAATGCAGAGTCCTTGATATATATCAGGGGTTGGTATTGGTTGTAAACACTTGTTTCAAAATATAAGAAGCAAAATATAATTTATAATTAATCACCTCATCCAATTTTTTAAACTTGAAACAGTAAACTCAGAATCTATTGGAATTGGCCTTGTCAAATAACATACTAGGATTGTTATGGGTGTTTCCATAATTTGACCCGACCACTTCCCAACACATGACACTGACAACACCATTCTGACACATCATTTTGTGTGTGTAATTTGATGATAAAATTGCTTTTCATAATGATCTATTAAAGGTATATTAAGTGATCTTTTCCAGGAGACACCCTTAATATCTCAATTAAAATGCACATTATATTGCAACACTCTTATTTTTTGTGTTATCTCTATTGCCTGCATTGTGGCTCGATCAATATTAGAGTGAATATGAAATTTACAATTATTAGACTTAGGCATACCGGACGAAACTCATTAGTTTCTTACATATGCATCAATCGTAGGGTTTTTTCCTCAAGGCACTTTAAAGGCATATTATGTGATCTTTTCCAGAGAGCGCCCTCTATTCATTATTTTTTTTAGAAAAAGTAGATTTTCTTGCAGATTTACATTTCTGATCATACATCATACATAGAGCGATACAATTCCTAATTACCTCAAAATCATGGTTTTAGAATGAATTTAGAGTGAAAATAATGAACTGTCGGATTATCTGACAGTTTATTTTCACTCTAAAATCATGATTTTGAAATAGTTAGGAATCGTATCGCCCTGTAACTTGGAATGTATGTACGATTTATGATCAGAAACGTAAATCTGCAAGAAAATCTTCTTTCAATTTTTTTTTTTGATGTTGAGGGCGTTCCATGGAAAGATCACATAATATACCTTTAAGTGGTCATCCATTGAAAACCATTGTTCACATCAAAAACTTGAAAACAAAGCTTTTCAAATGGAAAAACAGGTTAAATCCAAGTTTATAATTGAAAAAAATATATATATTGAAAAAACTCCGGTTTATAGTATTAAACGGTGTTAAAAACCTGGGTTTTAGGGTGAACAAGTCTTGTGTTTGTACACAAAAGTCACACAAATCCATTTTTGTTAAAGAGCTTTACTGATGAACAAAATGTTCCAACTGATAAACCCAATTTTCCAACTGATAAACCAAATTTTCCAACTGATAAACCAAATTTTCCAACTGATAAACCCATGTTTTTAGTGCAAACCTTTTTTTTTTAATTTAAAAAAAGAGAGTTTGCTTCCAAAGTTGATTTGTTTGTTAATTACCCCTTGGATTAGATCTTCTTCTAGAATATGGTACATTATAAATTGATTAGGATTATTATCAAGTGTTAACTTGGATGCTTAGTAGGTAACATCTATTACTGGCATTGTGCTATAATTACAGTGGTGGACTTGTCTAGTTCATTATCGTATTTATAGTTCTTAACACTTTTGTTTTTTATATTTTGTCCCTGATGAAGGGTGGTATATCCACTTGAAACGTCGGTCTTTATTGTTACCATATATATCCTGAGTAGTCTCAGATATATCTTTGTTGTTTTATTGCACAGCAATTTTCATTGCTTGTCCCAGTGCATTTCCGTTTGTTTTTGTTTTTTTGTTATTTATCTGTTTTATCGCGTTATTCTCCCTTGTTATTACCTGTTTCCCCACACCCTGTTGGTATATCTTGCTTTTACTCTTAGCATTTTTATATTTTCGAGATATCCTCTTGTATCAGTTTTCTGATCCTTGGTGTGTTTTGTTCCTGGTTCCGTTGGATTCATCTTTTTACATTTTATAGGATTATTATGTTGACAAACTAATTTTTTCGCTCAAAAACAAGTTTTTCGACTGCAATTTTGAAGAAAAAAAACAATCATCGATTGCTCTCCAGTATTTAGGCTATAGGCCTAATTATCAAATGATGAAACACATTTTTACTAACGATCCATTATCTATTATTTGGATTCAAGGAAAGTGATGAAATTCATGATTATTTGGGAAATTAGTGCTTATGCGGAAAAAAACACATTTCTTGGAAATCGGTGGAAAATATTGTACGTTCAATTTGAAGGTGAAAAGAAGAAGAAATAAAAACCTGCCTGACCGTTGCCTTAACCTAAGACGGTGAAAAAACCCTGACTGACCCTTTTTTTTTAATTTTCAAAAATGTTTTGAAAATTTGTTCAAAAACTTAAGGAAAATGTTTGGGTTTATTTTAAAAATCAAACAAAACCAAATAAGGCCCCACTACCCTACATGAGAGTTCCATTTTGGGGGATAGGCCATTATTGCATTCATACGCATGCTTGACTTCCTCTGGACAGCGACGTTACTTATCAGGCACAGCACAGCACAGCTTCCATGCACTCGAATGTATCTTTCGTCTTTCAATGCTTGCGTGTATAAGCCAGTGACTCCAGTGGCGTAGCCAGAAGGGGGACCCCCAATATTGACTGCGGTGTCGGTTGAGACCTGACACTGTCGGTTCATTTAACAAGAGGAATCACATGATGGAATTATGATGGTCAAAATGTGTCCCAAAAATGGAATATTTGTTGGTAGAAGCTTGTTTTAAGCAGAAATGTACCTCAATCATAGCCAAAATAGATGCAAGTCAAAAAACTGCGCGCTACGCGTGCATTTCTTTCTTCACTAAATATTGTCCGTTCACTTTCATTTTTTGCCTCCTCAATATGAAAAACCTAGCTACGCCACTGAGCGACTCACCAGTTAGGCATGGCAAGCACGTTATGTGCTGTAATTAAGAAGAATACGCAGCTATCTCACTGTCTCGTGATGGCAAATAGAGACTATCCACATTATTTTTAAAATTCAATAATTTAAAAAAGCTGACATGAAAAATTTATAATAATCATTTTCACAATAAGCATTTTATTTAAGCAAAGAGGTGCTAAGAATTTAATTAAAGGCATATTATGTGATCTTTTCCAGAGGGCGTCCTCTATTCATGATATTTTTTAGAAAGTAGATTTTCTTGCAGATTTACATTTCCGATCATAAATCATACATACATTCCAAGTTACAGAGCGATACGATTCCTAATTACCTCAAAATCATGGTTTTAGAGTGAATTTAGAGTGAAATTAAAAACTGTCGGGATTCCGACAGTTTATTTTCACTCTAAAACCATGATTTTGAAGTAATTAAGAATCGTATCGCCCTGTAACTTGGAATGTATGCATGATTTATGATCAGAAATGTAAATCTGCAAGAAAATCTGCTTTCTATTTTTTTTTTGATGTTGAGGGCGTTCCCTGGAAAGATCACATTATATACCTTTAACACCTGCCTTTAATGCATGTATATAAAACATGGACCTTTTAGTTTTAATGCGCCAAATTATTAAAGATTGCAATTCCCCAGAGAATGAGGTGCAATTCCCCAACATATTTTAAGGCCTCCTCTGGTTCTAATCAAGGAGTTAATATATTCAACATTTTCAACAAATAATTAAACGGCAGACGGTGATTTCGATATACGGTCGAAAGAATGTGACCGCTCCCTAATGCAATCCTCACGCATGGAGGATAGGGACGCCGAACGGGAACATTATCTCTACCCGGATATCTCGGGGAGGAATGTGTTGTACTACAGCGTCAACCGCCGACCGACCAGACCGGCTCCGTAGCTCCCAATGGTGCTGTTTGATAACGCTCGTCTGGTACGGATGGAATACAACTAATTTTAAAAGCAGATACATTGTTCATGTATATTTGGGGAAAGAATGCTGGAATTAAGACAAATGTTAGCACTCAGCACCCGGGCTCGACCGGGGGCTCGGCACCTGGCCGTATTTTTGTGTCCGAAAAGCTTAATAATACCAACCAAGGCATATTAAAAGTCTTTGATAATACTATTGGAGACGGGATTGAAGATTACTGGGCCCAAAACCGGCCCGGGCATAACCTGGTTTTAGCAAAACATACATCCCTCTCAGAGATATCTTTATTATTATCTTTGATCAGTGACATGACATCCACTTCAAACTGTCCTCCCTTACAGAAGTTTGCAAGTCCTCCTCCGATCTCGGATGACAAATAAAAATCCGAGATTAAAATAGATGGGTGGGTGCACGGTATGTAAATGCATGCCTATAAAGTCGAACCATGCTTATACCATGCATCGCTAACTACCGAATCATGATATAAACTAATTTACAAATTTATAAATTAAACCGCTTGTAAACGATGCATGGAGGGTATCCATGCATCGCCTAAAGCGATGCATGCTACTTGACATGGGTGCCTAGTAACCCCAAACATTTTTCGATTTAAAAAACCGAACTATTGTATATGCGTACGGTCCAAAGGAAGATGTTGGCCAATTCTCACGATCCTAGGTCATTTCACTAAATTGCAAATGCGTTTTAAGTGAAAATCACCTTTTGACCCCTAATTATTTTTGTGTGACCTTTGACCCCTTATGCTTTACAACCTGAGTAGTGGTGCACATAAGGGTACTTATGACAAAATATGGTCAAAATCGGCTCAATGGTTACGGAGCTATAGGTCCCATGACGGAAGAAAGAAAGAAAGAAAGAAAGAAAGAAACAGGACGAATACAGTATATTAGTCGTTTCTCGACTAATATAAAGAAGAAGAAACAGCTAGAATACAGTATATTAGTCGTTTCTCGACTAATATAAAGAAGAAGAAGAAACAGCTAGAATACAGTATATTAGTCGTTTCTCGACTAATATAAGAAACAGCTAGAATACAGTATATTAGTCGTTTCTCGACTAATATAAGAAGAAGAAACAGGACGAATACAGTATATTAGTCGTTTCTCGACTAATATAAGTATTATGAGAAAATGTGTACATATCTCCTGAGATTCTGGAGATTCGGAGTCTACCATCGGACCGGGCTTTCAGTTGACCTACGCATAGGAGCATCGTCGAAGCGAGAATGTCCCCTGTAACCTTTTTCAAGATCTTTGGCACTGAAATTAAAATGTTGGTTCATTATAGAGGGAATCCACTTTACTCATACGTGCCCGTAATCACCCTTCAAAGGTACAAGACTTGATCGCGTCTATCAATAGTTGTCTGATTGCCTTTCCACATATATTTCGACATGAATATTGCGTCTCCCAATTCGTTTATTAAAGCTAGCTACATTTGGTACAAGGACTAACTTTCTTGAAATAAAGTTGTACCAAAGATTTTCTAGAAATTCATCGGTTGTACAGGTTTAAAAAAAATGGTAATCATGGTAGATTTAACATTGGTATAAACGGTCTCCTATCTCATTGTACGATTGGCTATGGCCTGTTTTGGAAATGTGTTTGCTTTGTGTATCCAAATAGCTTACAGTTGTATATTAGCCTAGCTATAACAAGCTATAAAAATGACATCTCTGAATGTATTTTAAACAAAGTGTGCAAAGGAGAAATGGTTGGGCACACTGGTATGCAGCGTTCGAAATAGCGGCCATCCGGTCATCCGAAATGACCAAATCTACCGGCGGATGACCAGTTTTTCTTGGCCAATCATCCGGCGGATGACCAAAATTATGGGAGATGAAAGTGAAGAAGAGGAATACCAGGATGTATTAGAGGCTATGGACATGACCGTCCTATTGAGAGACGTACTGAAAGAACAAGTCATGGTCGCGAATGAACCAGCCCTAGAGGCCGCAAATGAGGATGACACTGACACAGCTGACGACCCTGACCCTGCAACTGCAGTTGTGGAACTTGAAGCTGAGTCAGATATGGATGACTTGGATACAGATCCAATGGAGTCGGGAGATTAAGAGTGAAGAAGAGGATCATCCGGGTGCATTAGAAGTTTCAAATGAGGATGACACTGACCCAGCGGACGACACCAACCTGCAGTTGTCGAACTTGAGGCTGAGTCGGATGAGGATGACCTTGATAGAGATCCAATGGAGTTGGGAGATTAAGAGGATCATCCGGGTGCATTAGAAGTTGCAAACGAGAATTACACTGACCTAGCGGACGACACCGACCATGCAGTTGTGGAACTTGAGGCTGAGTCGGATGAGGATGACCTGGATACAGATCCACTAGAGTTGGGAGATGAGAATGAAGAAGAGGATCATCAGGATGCATTGGAAGCTGTAATGAGGACTACACCGACCCTGCAGTTGTGAAACTTGATGCTGAGTCAGATGAGGATGAGCTGGATACAAATCCAATGAAGTCGGGAGATACGAGTGAAGAAGAGTATCACCAGGATGCATTTAAGGGCTTACAGCTGGTCGTCCTATTGAGAGACGAACTGAAAGAACGTGCCGACTAGAACAAATAAGTGACCGAAGAAAAACAGTAGTTAAAAGAGAGGAGATTGTAAAATAAAGAGAAAGTTGTTTATGGAGCATAGAGGGTGATGTGGAGTTGTCGTAATTGTATGTGTTATATTAAACAATGTATGTGTTATATTAAACAATCTATGTGAAGACTCGCTTAAAATGTGATTTTTGAGCTTGCCACTGAGAAAAATGCGGATAACCAAAATTATTGGCGGATGACCAAAATCCCAACCTAGGTTATCCGGTGGATAACCAATTTATTTTTCTTATTTCGAACGCTGCTGGTATGCTATCATTATCAAAGTGAACTCAACTTCAATCACTTATTTATCGAGCAATAGTATATTGTTTTACGCATTTTAATTTGTTTAGATTATAAAGTTAAATAAATCCAGAGATAAATGATAGATAGAAAAATAGATTAAAAAAGAATAGAAAAAAACTATAAAAGCATTGGCGGCCTTTATAAATTATAAAAATTGACATAAAAATGATGTTACATACATCCACAATCAAGTTTTTTTTATTTAAAAAAAAACAAAAAAATAGAAAACAACAACGAATACACGGAGATTCGAACCCGTGATTGCCGATTGCAAACGATATGGCCAACGTGTGCACGCCACAGAGATCGACGAGTGTAATTGTGTCAGTTTTATTATTTAACCATTGATTCTTTTATTTATAACGAACGGATTTTTATCGTGCCATTTTTGACATTTTAAACCATATTTATATGTTACTCTCGCACAAAATGTGTTTGTAATGTGATTATACTCCTTATTTTGGAAAGAATGGTAAAGGCGTTGACATTTCGAACACAATAAATGGCATCTTGTATACTGTTTATACGGTCGCTCGACTGAACGTTGTGTGACCTGTTGCATTGCATTATTCATGTTACGATCTGTTTATGTATGCTTTTGTTATACTTCTCAATCGCTCATCGCCAACTCTGTACAAGAAACTTCATGCGCTGTCCCAACGCTGTCGTTAGAGAACAAAAGAAAGTCCCCTTGACTCTCCAGAGGGCGTTATCTGCGACCTTTGACTGGGTTCGCGGGGTTAATCATATTAATGAGCAAATATGCAAATGAGCTAAGTGTCCCCTCCTATTATATATACTCCTTGGTAAAGGCATCATAATTTTAACCAACAATAGGTCATAACAAGATTCCCGCCAAAGAATTTTAATGGCGTGAAAATATTTTGCGCATATTATTAAGACCACGTCAGAATTTGTATATGAAATCAATCGTGTTATTATCCGCCCTGGTATATTTTGCCCGATAATAGCCTTGGTTCAAGACGGCTCTATCCTCCCCCACCTCCATCCTACGCCCTCCCTACTCCACCCCTCCCCATCCCACCACACCACCCCTCCCCTCCCCTCCCCTCCCCATCCCACCACACCCATTCCACCTCACCTTACCAACAACAACCACCGCGATCGGTGGCAATGTTCACGGTCCGGCGACTGATATAGCTCTACACACAGGCAGCCTACTGATAGCTCTACTCCACACACAGATAGCCGCAGACCAGGGGTGGAAAATAACCACGATTTATTTCATATACAAATTCTGACGTGGTCTAAAAATTGCGGCCGCTTTTACAAATAATCGCTTCCCGGCCTTTTGGCTAGGATCTTGTGCCTTGTCCCTTTGCCTTGTCCTGTCCCTTGCTTTGCCAAAGTTGGTCCTGGCCACGGGTTGACGCCAATATTGAAAGCCAATATTGGCCAATGAAACGTCAATATTGTAATGTTGTCTGGGTTAAAGTTTAGCGAAAAAAATAAAAGTTTAACCAACATTTTTTAACCAACTACTGTTGGTTAAAACATATTAACCAACAAATGATTAAAAATTGTAACCAACCACAGGTTAAAGTTTAACCAACCACTGTTGGTTAAAACATATTAACCAATAAATGATTAAAAATTGTAACCAACCACAGGTTAAAGTTTAACCAACAGCTGTTGGTTACGGTTTTAACCAACAAATTGTGTGGTTCACCTGGTAACCTCCCGTTGGTTAAAATTTTAACCAACATGGTTAAAGATTTTAACCTTTGTTCTGAGAGTGTAAATGCAGCAATATTTGTCATTCAAATTGAGTATACATGTTATATATCTATTAGGCTGAGTTCACATAGGTGTATACTATTCGGGTATACGGTGCACGTTTTGCAGGGCACGCGTATAGCTTAAATCGAAACAATGTAATTCCATAATACCGGGTCACATAAGAGGGCACTATTCGAAAAGGCCGTATACCTGCGTATAGTGTAGTATAGTATAGTATACCGGGAATCGTGCGTGTTCGATTTTCGTGCAGCGTATACCGTCCGGTTTTGATGTGGCAGCTGCAATTCGTGTGTACAGGCGTTCTGAATTTCCCCTATCACGATTTATAAACAATTTATTGCGTAGAATAGGGTAAGTTAGAAACAATAGGACTCCTTTGCAATTTAATAGCACATGCCTTCATATGTACATGTTATACTATCAACCAAATGATAATGATATGTAGACCATACATTCTCTTGGTGATAGAACAACTCTCAAATGTGCAGGTTTCCTTAACAAAATATACACAAATATAAGTGTCAAAGTAATGAAAATAACATTGGATTTGGAATTTAAAACTCGTCGTCTTAACTAATAATCCATTTCTGAAGTGTCCATTTGATCGGCGCCAAAAGACCGAGTAGGGCACGCGTGATACCCTATGTGACTCGCCGTGCCCGTATAGCGTATAGCGAATACCGAATAGCGTATAGCGAATACCGTATACCGTATACTCCTATGTGAACCCAGCCTTACCGATCACTCTAGTGATGGGAAAAAAATTGTCGGACATCGCTCATTTGAATAATAATGACTTGAATAGATATTAGCTAATTTGCATATTTAATGAGCTTATGAAACTTAATTATAGTTTAAAAGATTGGGTTTGTTTGCAATACATCATTCACATCTGGATTTATAACATTTACGCATATTTTAATTTAATTTAAATTAGCTGGACTATTATAAAAAGTCATTTTTGACCGTTTCTTTTGTTACGGTCTGTAAAACTAGTCAAAATGACCAATTTCACTAGGTTATTTTAGCTTAATGCAATATAATTTTACAATATTTTTAAATTTAACATGTGTAATTAACAAATTGAGCTCTCTAAATCCTGAAATTTTGTGGGCATTGTTACTGTTTTTGGCAGGTTTTTCGGCCAGTTTCGGAGTATTTCAAAACACCGTAACGCAAGAACGCATTGACCGATTGTCATAATTCGTTTTGGAAAATAAATCTTTCATTGCAATCTTTCATTTGACACCAATTTTGGACACGTCTCAATTACTGGAATTGTATGTGTGCTATGCCTAATAATAGCACGACCGGTTAACATAATACTACTACCCTGTGAGGGTCCAATATAAATATACCTGATGTTATGCAATGGTTTAAAATGTGACCGGATACACATCTGTGTATTGGCTCCACTGTCAGGATAGTTTAGGGGGTACGTGGGATAAATGCAAAGGAATCTAGCATGCTTAGCATAAATAGTGTGTCGAAAGGAACTTCCACAGAGCCAACAGTATCCAATGTAATTAGCAGCTGAAGGATGTCTTGCTTCCAACTGATATATAAAGATATGCATATAACTTGACCCCGTAATTGAAAGAAGTTGAATCCTAACCAAAACTTAGGATCTTTTAACAACAACAACAAATACCAACCGTACTACTGACTAGTAAATGTAGCAGCAATATGTTCTTAACAAAGACTCTCGTGTAATAACATTCATAAGTCTTGTATTGAAATGTAATGCATGCTATGGGAATCCGTAGACACTGGTGACATAAACCTCAGATCATTTAATGAAAGTAAAGCACGCTGGTGTTGTCCACGCGCGGCAGGCCTTTGCAGACGACATTCAACAATTTCACAAAATGTTTCAAAAATGTCAACATTATTGAATTTCATTACCATATTTAGAATCACCATGAGAAATGCATTAATATAAGTATAAACAATGCCTAGTATTGGTTCAGAAATCCAAAAGATATTGGGTGAATCAAAAAGAAATTGTACGGGAATGAATATTTGTTTAAAAATAGACCCAACCCAATAACACATGTATTCAAAGAGCAACTTATTCTGCTCATGACAAAAGAAATCATTGAAATCGAACAGTTATATCAGGGGTAAGCCGGTTTTAATAAAATAATCCTTTTTTAGCTGTCCACGGAACGCCTGATTCTCTTGATAGACTACCTAATACATGTATTCTAAGTGGGCAGCAAACTGTACACACGGTCATTGATATTCAAGTAAGATAAAAGCACGGGAGTTTCAAACACAGGTGGCAATGGTGTGCCTAAAATAAATAATTAGTGACTACAATAAGACTTTTTTGACGGATTTTGACGATTTTGCATTATGAGGAATAAACCAATTAGGCCTAATTCCTGATATGATAATGATGAGTTTTAAACATTTTCTTTACTTTGTTGTGTTTTACGTATCGGTGGACAGTTTAAAAAAATGGGTTCTTTTAGTAAAATAACTATAACTCTGATCGATTTCAGTCATTCTTTTTTGCAGATGATCGGAAGAATATTCTCGTCAAAGTATCGCTGAGTTTTAGGTCAATTTTCTTTTTACTTTTTCAGGAAAAAATATTCAAATCCGTACAACTTCTTTTTGACTCACCCTGTAGACCTCGAAAATTGTGAAAGGTTTCTGTATAATGGTAAACCTAATATAGCCGCGTGGAGAAAATGTGGTGGGTGAGTCAGTGGCATCATACTCAGTCGACAGTTCAGCAAATGTTTTATTTCTTTAACATGTTTAACCCCTGAGAACTACCGGCCGATTGGTTAAAAAGATGGATACATCATTTATTGCACCAATGAGAGACATTATTAGAATAATTGTATCCCTGATAAAGATGGGAGTGAAACATTTTACAAGCTGTATTTTAATTGGCTATTCATATGAGTACATCTTGTAATACACCAATCAGAACCACTGTGTCAGTGGCATCGTAATCAGTCGACAGTCCAGCACATGTGTTATTTCTTTAACTATCATAAATAACACAGCTGATTTAAGGCCAGATTTAGACTCGACCCCAAATGTGTTTTTTTTATTATAGGTCTATAGAGATTGGTCATGATCATTTCGTGGACAGCTCACAAACTTAATTCTTGTATTAAAACATGTATAAGTTAACTACCAATTTCAGTGCTTCTCTGTTGGGTGGGGTGTGTGTGGAAGAATGTACTCTTATAATACGTAATTTATTTGTGTTTCAAAAAACAGGCATTCAAAATCTAATTTACCAACAGTCCAAACTCAACCGAAAGTACCAATCACAACAGACGACACCAATATCAACCGACAGTGCCAATCTCCAATGACAGTGGCAAGTCTCAACCGACACGACTCTAATCGCCCCTTCGCCCCCACCCCACCCTCTGGCTACGCCACTGCTCGTAATTCGTAATGTAACCAATCTATATGCAAGCGCCAGACGAATGATAAACGATGATCTAATGGATCTGACACAAACTGTCTATCGGTACTAGAGGCGAAGCTGAATCATTGTTTTAAGCTTTAAGCAACTCTCATCATTATTCATCCCTAAACAAATGTATAGTTTCCTCTTAACAATGTCAGCACTCCGGGGCAGAACCATCAATCAGTCTATAACGTATAATAATGTTAGTACTATCAATGTTTCTTTATTCTGTATAAAGATCATGCAAAGGCCACGACAAAGGGAAAACACCCTTCTGTGGGGGACTGGGTCGATCAGGGGTTTTGTTCCTTCAAGATGACTCAATCAAATCACAAGAAGCTGTAAAAATGTTGACATGTAAAAGAAAATTCCAAAATGTTGGGATTCATTTTACGGGGATAAAACTCCCCATCCCCATTTTAAAATTATGTTCAGCATCGGTAGCATAGGCCTATCGCCCTCGGGGGGGGGGGGGGGGGGGGGGGGAGTCCCCTGACAGTTTTGAACGGGATGGCCAGCTCAAGCTACGGGGCTAAAAATGGCGCGAAGTAACAAAGACAAGAAGAAAATGGAAGAAAGGGAAGAGAAGAAGAGAAAAAGGGGCAGGCAAGGGAAAAGGGGAAGGAGAGGGAAAGAAATGAAGAAGAGGAAGAAAAAATATGAAATGGAAAAGAAAGTAAAAGAAAGGGAGAAGAGGAAGATAAAAAGGGGAGGATGGGATAAGGAAATGGAAACCGAATAGTAGGAAAGAAAAAGGAGGAAAATTTAAAAGAAACTTGGAGAAGAGAGGATATGTATTTCATTTCATATTTATTTAGCCAAATCAACATTGTACATTAAAACACATAGATGGAACATACAATAATCAAATATAATAAATATAAAAGACAATGGTAAAAAACACAGGCAGAAAGCATGCTGATAAGACCAAGGATAGCCCAAAAAGCCACAAGAGCTTATTTCCATCGGGGTCCTTTGAAGATAACAGCATGGTTCCCCCTCCCTCTCTCAGTCTTGCTTTCATTGCAAGATGAGATTTTTGAAGTAGGCATAAGTACAAGGGTCGTTCAATAAATAATGAAAGTGATCATGGTATGGGATGCATGAGTGATTCTACTGAGGGATAATGTGATTAATATAAAGTATGAACCTTTATCTTTCAAACAATAGAGTTTTGGATTTATAAGTGTGAACTATGACGTTATAGCATTGTCTCAAAATTAGTACACTTGGGACACTGCTAAAACAGTTATTTGGCGAGAAATTTGAATTGTTTGTATAAAACATGTGGTAAGAAGATTGCATAACATGACACCAGAAGCGTAAGTATGATAAAAAGACAATAACTTTAATCCCTGTGTAATTTGATATATGTAGTATAAGAGGAAAAAGTAAGGAGAGGCAATCAAATAAAATGTATACAAATATCAGTATTTCAAATAGCCAATTTTCATTGAAAAATGCCAAGTCAGGAATCACTAATATTTCGGAAAATCAAACAATTTAGGAAAAATCCAAGCAATTAACCACTTTGGGAGATTCCATATGATAGCTAACTAATTATCTGAACTTATTCGCATGGAACCTGCAGAAAATATGCGCATGCGCAGACGGCACATAATTTTGAACAGGGCCACAAATGGCTAAAATCATGAAATTTAGCAGATAAAAGCTTATTGTGCCTTCAAATTCTAATCAAAAATAATGAAAAAATGCTTAAATGTGTTTAAATATTGTGATAGTCAAAATAAAGATATACATGAATGTATCAATCAAAGATGGCTGCCACCACCTCTCTCATTACTGCTATCTTTAGAGCTACTAGATATGTATTGTTAAAGTAATCGTCACATAATTTCAATGGTTTGAGGAAATTTTATGAACAGCTCCTCTTGAAATCCCCACTATTATTGCTTTACATCCCATAAAAATTTACTAAATTATAATCCCTCCATTGTTCTTTATCCTTTGTTGTTTTGTAAGGTACATTGATTTTGCTAAATAAAAGCGCATTTGAGATGGTCCCTTCTTGTTTGAATTAAGGAATTCGGGTCTAAAAAGAGTGACAAGCAGAGATACGTGTGTGTTCTAACTATGTGCCAAGTGTTATCTGTTTTATGCTTGCATTGCCGAGATATACGCAAATGTATCAATCAACCCATTTTTAACATATTACATATCCTGCCAAATAATTGACAGATTTCAGTCAGTGTCTGAAACATATTGTGTTTATGTTAATGACATTACATAACCAACGGTATCTAACAATCCAAAAGTGTATTGTTTGAAAGACAAAGGTTTATACTTTGTATTGAGCACATTATCCCTCAATAGAATCACTCATGCATCCCATACCATGATCACTTTCATTATTTATTGAACGACCCTCGTATTGCTCGATTTGATATCGCCTGGAAGAGAGTTCCATGCCCCGACCGCAGTACATTGAAAGGTGTTGCTGCCAAGTTGTCCCCGGACCCTTGGAATGACAAAATTAACATGATTAAGGTGACTATGCCTTGTATTTTAGAGATGCATTGCTGATACTTTCATAAAATGTTTACTAAGATAACCTGGTGAGGTGAGGTGTTATTAAAAATTGTGAAGGCATAGTTCAACTTCATTTGCTTAACTCTATCATCAACATTTAAAAAAACCAATCTGTCAAGTCCAAACCAAGAACAAATCTAGCATTCTTATTTTGAGTGACCTGAAGTTTATTTTGGAGTTTTTTTAGAAAGACCTGAAAACCAAGACGAACAAGAATAGTCAAAATAGCACTGAGTCAAGGCTGTAACTAAGTCTTGCACCAGCTTTGTTAATAACATTGTTAGCAACTGTCTCGCCTGATAGGCACTTATCCAATGTGATCCCTAAATATTTGACAGATTGGGTAGATTTGATAGGTTTATTATTGCACATAACATTAACATCATTGTGTTTCTTTAAGTTCCTCTTTGAACCAAAAATAATGGCCTCGGTCTTACCCAATTTAAGAGACAGCTTGTTGTCGATGAGCCACTGTTGACATGAATCTAACTCCTTGCTAAGCTTAGCAGCAATTTCATCTAGATCTTTGCCATCAACAAGCAATGCACTATCGTCTGCATGAATTCGAGCTTACAATCCACACTGATAGGCATGTCGTTGATGTAGCAAAGAAATAAAAGCGGCCCCACCCCAAGACACTGTCCTGAGGCAAGCCGCAAGTAATTGACATAGGATTGGAGCTAGTTTTATTAACACAGACAACATGTCGTCTATCACTTAAAATGTAATTCGATTATATAAAATTGAATTGCCGCGATAACGGAATTTTAAACAACAGTTTTGTTGACTTTGAAGCACGTGATAAGAATTAACCAATCACTAATTACCCTTGTTGTGACCAAAATTACTGGAAACGAAATGGCGGACGTGCCGTTGTGGCTTGAGCGAGCGGGGTTTTGGAGAGTTGATTGAAGTATTTGACGGTAAGTATATGTTTCACTTTAAATATTTCAAGGAAATTATAATAACTAAACTTAAGCTTACACACTTAACAGTTTACACGACGATATCATTTGCACTAATTTACCCCAAAAAGCCAACTGATAGAATCACAGGCACTAAATACTTAATACTACTTCGTATTTTTTACTGAAATAATTCAATTGAAACATACTTACCTTCAAATACTTCAATCAACTCTCCAAAACCCCATGCACAACTTTTGTGTAGAAAATTAACTAATTGCTGTGTAAACCATTAAAATGGCCATCCCACAACCCAATGATAATGCACAATAATTGTGTAGAAAATAACTAATTGTTGTGTAAACCATTAACACAACTAAATCATGTTAATTAATGTTACACATTATTGTTTTCCTATAGTAAACAGCGGTTGTAGGTTGGACCTATAGATTTACCTTTCTAGATATTTTAATAGTTATCATCTAGGCTGCGTTTACTTGAACTGGCAACACTTGTCCCGCCGTGTACGAAACTCAATTTCTGCAGCGGCATAAGTCACGTGTTCGTTGTACGCCGAGGATACGCTGAGGATACGTCGAACACGGCAGACATACGTTTCAGTGGCGTATCTGGGATTTCTTCCAGGGGGGGGGGGGGGGGGCAAAGGATATTTTTTCATGGTGAACACCAGTTCGACCCGACAGAAATTGTCGTAAAAGGTTGCCCCAAATTTTTTCCCAGTCAGTCACCTCGTGAATTTCATGTAAGTGTGTGTGTGGGAAGGGGGGAAGGGGGGGGGGGGGGGGGGGGGGGGGGGGGGGGGGGGATGGTACAAAAATTACGCACGGTCACAAAATTTCGCACGGTCACAAAAAATCGCCCTTCCCCCCCCCCCCATTTTTCCTGGTGGGTAGGTTTGAATTACAGGCCATGTTCAGGCCATACGCTTTGGTGTGACAGGGCCTTAACATTCTTCACGCGGCAGGCGTCTGCAGACGACATTACAAAATGTCACAACATGTTTAACAAATGTCAGAATCATTGAATTTCATTACCATATTTGAATTTCCCATGAGAAATGCATTGAAATAAGTACACACACATGCCTAGTCTTGGTTCAGTAATCCTTAAGATAGACTTCGAAAATTGAGAAAGGTTTTTGAAAATCTGTTTTGTATGACGTGGTAAAACTAATCATGCTAATTATAGCCGCGTGAAAAGTGTTAATATTTTGGGATTTTCTTTATAGGTAATTCTTATACTTGTTTATTAAGCGTGGTGTATTGTTAACAATTATATCTATCAATTGCATTTAGTGTTGTGTTTGATTTGTTTGATACGCATCAATAAGCCGATAGTGTGTAGATTGGGGTGGGGCTTATCAATTCATACCTCCTTTAGTGCGTATGTAGCGTTCAAACGCTCAAGCGCGCCTTACATAAATTAGCTCAACATATTATGAGTTGTGCGTGGCGTAGCGCAGTATGGAGTGTAGGGGGTGTGCGTAATATGAAATCATGGATTTGTCAATTTTAGGGTGAGGACATTTTGTTGCTGTTTATTAAAAATAAATTAAAGAAAAAACGTAATTTATTATAAAAGATGAAAATAACCAATAAACTCAGTTTGAGAGTTAGTTCACAGATATCATGGATATGGTACATTTTATAAATTATAAGACCATAGTACATGTAATTGCCCTTTTTGAATAACTCATTTAAATGGGTACATAAAAGGGTGGCACATTGCTTTGCAGAATTGTTGATAAGGCGACGGACAAAATCCGTTCTAGGGGCCGACCGACTCAAAAAAAAGGAAATATTTGAAGAAAAAAAAATTTTGATATATTTTTAATTGTAATTGTTGTGCAAATTTCAACATTTTGGTGAAAATTGTCCAATGTATTCACGAAATTTTTGTAAAACACCCCCTGTCTGAGCTTCCGTTTGCCCATCCAATAGTATATAAATAGTTTATGCCCGAGCGTGTGACAGTACAAATCACAAGGTCATATTTTGATTTTTCCATTGCATGAGGCGAATCCGAGTATAATGGAACATATCCAAATTGGACAGGGTGATATAGTTTTACTAGTATTACACAAACAAAACATTCAATATTTGTTATATATCATGATAATATCACATCATTCTTTTCCAGCCATAATGATAGTAGAAACTATCACATGGTTAAAATCAGGCCTATCATTGCAGAGGTCTTCTACGTCGCCTAAGTGCTACGGTCAATAGTCTAGTGGAACACCAACTGTACCTTCACCTTAGTAGAGGCATACACGGATACAAAATAGATCCTGATTTAATAGACTTGAGTAACATTAGGAAGAGCCCAAAGCGATTGTTGTCGGCTTTTCAATCACTTAAAAATAGGATGTAAAAATTATATAGCCCAGTCATGTGTCAACCCAACTGAAAGTCCTGTGTGAATGTAGCGCCAACATTCACATTAACACTTTCCACGCGGCAGTCGTTTTGCAGACGACAGTTCCAATATTTCACAAAATTTTTCAACAATGTCACAATAATTGAATTTCATCACCATTTGTTTGGATCACCATGGAAATGAATTGATATAAGTACAAACATACCTATATAGTATTGATTCAATAATTCATGAGATAAGACTTCGAAAGTTGTGAAGGTTTCTGATTAATCTGTTTTTGCATATGGTACAAACCATAGCCGCGTGGAAAGTGTTAAAGAGCTGAGCATACTCATACTCTGAACTATTCTGAAACGCTCTCACGCATGCGTATTAGTGTTCATGATATAATACGCTAGTTCCCCGCGATCATTACACCATAGGAACGAAGCCAATGTGATAGTGGTCCAGCGTTGTGGAGTATATGAGTCACATCACGAGGTCTGACATGTAGCAGCAGTCATAATACCGGCTTGCCCCATTATTGACTTGACAGTCGAAGCAACAACACACTTGGTCACAACCGTTCTGTGGAATTCTATGAATCAAGCACACCTATGTGCCAACTGCTTTATATAGACAATGGCGAGTATTATAATGGAATATATATTTATGTGCGTGTTATTCATGGCGTTTTTCTATGCAACAGAAGCAGTTGAATTCTCGCTGCACCCGAAGGACACTTCCGGAGTGCAAGGCACGACGATCACGCTAAGCTGCGGGACGAATACCGAGTTTAAGTTTGGACATCATAGGATTTATTGGGCGTTTTATCAAACACCAGGACAGCCTACGTTTCTTAGTGTGGATCACAATATCTATTCCTCGCTGGCATCCAGTAAGCGCGTACGATACTCAATAGTTGGGATCAATGGAGCGCAACAGATTGAGTTCAATCTGAAGATCACGAATGCCCAGATGGAGGACAATGGAGCTTATGAATGTATTCTGTACGATCCTGCTACGAGTCAACGGGTTTCTACACCAGACCCGGCGGCAAGAGTTGTGGTGTTGCCTCTCCGTCCTCCAGATGTAGGCTGGCCAAGGTGTTCCATAACACCTTATAACCCCTCGCCTGGTACTCTGGCAATATTCACTTGTATGTCAAGAGGTGGACTACCACGACCAAGATTGACATGGAGGAAACAAGACACCATGTTGCCATCTGTGCTGAATTCTACCAATGGCATGAATGGAGCGGGGTACGAGATACTTACGTTCAAACGGTATATTACGCCGTACGATAACAACGCGACGTTTACGTGTTCCGCAGACAGTCCCGCTTTGTCTGTGATGACCACCTGTTCAATAACGCCGTTTGAAGTACCGATAACAATCAACGTTACGCCCTTACAAACCGTCGAAGTCGGGAACAGCGCGGCGTTCTTTTGCTCCGCAAAGGGTGTTCCCGAAGTGAATCGCTACCGCTGGTTTGTCGGTCGCGGCGCTGCGGCTGAAAAGGTGACCGGTTCTGTTGGCAGATACACAGTGTCAACGCAAGGAACGTATCTAATCGTAAAGGATATTACCGAAATGGACAATGGTCTCGTAGTAAGATGTGTCGCTCGGAATGCAATTGACTTAAAAGGTATTGACGAAGGGATAATTCGAGTTCCGGGTGCACCGCCACGACCTACAATTAATACTGCATCTGATGGTCAGTTAACGACACCGCGTCCGCAAGTTACGAGATATAAAGATCGAAACTTCGTTAAGCCAACAAAACATGATGATCCTTCATCGGGTTCGTTTGGGATGTTCACGGTTAACACCGTCAGGGATTCAACCGTAAAACAACGCGTGTACAACGGTCCAAATATGGTTACCTACCAGATGCATAATGGATTGGAACGCGGGCCCAATTCATCAAGAATGAATATGTCGCATTTAGTAAGCGGCGCTAGCGGCTTATTCCTAATAGTGCTCATTATATTTGTTATTCTTGTTGTTATCGTGCGACGCTCAAATTCCAGCCATTCTGGCAAATCTAAATCATCAGCAGCTTTTGCTGCGGGTAAATCCACACGTCGTACTAACTCCCGGCATGGATCCACGGGAACACTGTCCAAATCCGATATTGTTGTATTGCCCACCCCTTGTTTTGATGACGAAGAGACGGAGTCTATATCTAAAACAGTTAGTAGTGGGGGCATGACTACGGTCAAACTGATCTCATTAGAGAAAGCAGCTACTCTGGACAGAACCAAAACACATTCATTAGACTTTATGTCTCAACTGAAAGGGACTCTACGGGGCAGACAAACCTACACAAACTTTTATGAGAATGAAGCCCTGACACAACACCAACATGTGGACAAGTCAACAGGAGACACAACAAGCGATGATTTCATCGAAGGAGAGATCATCCGATGTGATTCCGCGTTTTGCGATGACTTTAGACCTGGTTTTAGCGGTAGCGAGACCGCCCTTAACGAATACTGGTCAGAGCCAAAGTTTCCCAAGTGTAAAAAATCAGACATTTCAAAATCCACTGGTAATTTGGTGTATGTGGAGTTAGACTTTGGC
Organism: Ophiura sarsii; assembly: GCA_035610835.1. Taxonomy (NCBI): domain Eukaryota; kingdom Metazoa; phylum Echinodermata; class Ophiuroidea; order Amphilepidida; family Ophiuridae; genus Ophiura; species Ophiura sarsii. The sequence goes on along the minus strand of CM069455.1, from coordinate 55,847,076 downwards.
CAGGTTAAACAGACCGATTCTGTCAAAGGAGGGAATGACAAGACGCACTATGCTGAGATAAGAATGTCCAGGGTCATTGATTTATGAGATCGTGTAATGCTTCATTAGAAACTCAGTGGATTAAACCCGGGACAGCGGAGAGGAACATCCTGTGTTTAAGCACAGGGCATCATTTAAGACCTTGAAGGAAGCTGCAATATCAGTGAAAGCAATAACACTCTATTAACACGTTACGCAGTCACAGCAGAAATTTGATAACAATCTGACGGGCGCCATTATATGGTCAGTTGTGTGAAAAATGAATGAATTACAAATCAAATGAAGGATAATGCTTCATTATGTTCATTAATAATTAGTCATTTAAAGTGTCACTTAATTTGTCACTCATTTATTTGTCATTAAAAGGTTTAAAGATATTTAAGTCAATGTTTGTTACGATGAAAATTAACTAGAAATCATCTCAATATTGTTCTTTCAGCTTTACATCTAAATTTGCAATATAACAGAATATTTCTTGAATCTCAAACCTGCCATTTCTAATGACAAATCTTAATGTGTTAAATTATACCACATTTTTGACGAATACATTTTCTCTGTGAATGATGATTGTCACGACAATGTCTTGCGGGACGACTTCTGTGTGAAGTTCTCGCTATAATACTTGCACACATTCACATACGTATTTGGTTTTATAGTATCCAACCAAAGAAGATGTTAAAGACACCACCACAATGCATTGCGTTTTTTTGCAAAATGCCCTTAATCTGGTCTCCAATTCGTCTCGGTTCCCATAGACATTATGCACAAAAGCATAGCATTGTAGTGATTCATCGTTGGGGCTCTTAGATTCTAGTTTACAATAAATTAGTTCTAAGTGTTCCTTTTTCTTATTTCTAAAACTTAAGAGCTCCACAAATGCATCATGTGAAAAAGCCTTAGTTGGCTGGTGCTCCCGCAATGCATTGTGGGATATCCTTAAAATCTCTATAGAGAAGAAATACCAGGCTAAATCAATAATAAATCCAGGTTTGCTTAGAAAATACATGTTACATAAATACTACGTGTAAAGATTTGCCTTGTCATGAATTATAATTATACAAAAACAATTTAAATATCATATGACACGTTTGGTTTCAATTGCCCTCTTCCGCCTCAGCAAACATATCGTGTTTACTGTTTAAGTTTAATAACCACACGGCGAGTAAGAATGATTTGAACCCAGTTTGATCAAATCTTATATAAAGTGCTCAAAAACGGAAAGTCATACACTTTGGTTACGTCCCATACAGTAACTTCCGATTATTTCTTGACCAAGCAGGCTAGATAGACATATGAATGGATCTTTTAGGCACAATCTGGTATATTAAACTTGCCACCAAGCATCAAAGATAAGCCACGATTCACCATTTAATGAAAATCCATGCCGTGTCCAAATTAACATTTTCAACAAACTACGCGGGCAGAAAAGATCACATGTTACATGTTCATAATCAAATAGCCCGCTCGCTAAGGCACGAACCAACGTAGTTTCAAATGGGTTCAATATCGCTTCCATGCCATGCAAGAGGCACACACAGCTTGCGTGTTTTAAACATGCGAAATTGAACACGTCACGGATTTTTATTAAATGATGTTAATAATGGTTTAGCTTTGTGGTTTTGTAGAATATTTGGTACCAAATTGTTCCGAAACGATTCATCTAAATGTCTATCTAGTCTGATTGGACATACAACAATCGAGAGACACTCTATAAGACATAAACAAAGTGTATGACTCTCTTTTGTTGTGCACTTTATATAGCCGACGTAGCCACTGTCAAAACGGGTTTGAAATAATTCATGAAAAATTCAAGTATATCCATGATACACAGCTTTATCATGTTTATCATGTTTATGGTTTAACTGATATTATCAAAACTGTGCATACAGATGAGACTGCGTCGTCACTCGTCAGGTTGTTGCTCTTCCTCGTTGGATTAACAAACTAAAGCCCTGCTATTCATATGTAATTGAATTAGCAATATCTAAAGTGTTAATCAATTCTCATAAAGGAGTGCTTGACACGAACCAAATAGTTTTGCAGTTAGGGTCGGTTTTCATGTAGATTCAAAACTGTCTCATTCAAAAGAAAATATATTGTGTGACCAAACCTATTCCGTATACATAGGCCTACTAACTGGGAAATTAGATATTTAAGGCCTGATGAAAATATGATAACCTCTTACCACAAGTTGTGGTCCACAACCATTAATTTTGTAAATCAGGGAAAGACAAAGTTTCAGCAATTCATACGAGCTCCTCCATAGTTGTCCCTGTATTCTAAAATTGCGAGGGGAGAAAAAACTTTGGTCCAAATCATTCTTTACTCACAGTGTATGCGTCTTCAAAATAGCAGTTCTACTCAAATACCCAATAGGCTATAAGAGGTTATCCATGTAACGGATAAGCTGCCATAATATTGTCGGGAATAATAACTGTGTTTAACACTTTCCAGGCGACAGACAGCTGTGCAGACGACATTCCAAATATTCACAAAATGTTTCAACAATTTCAACATTTTTGAATTTCATTACCATATTTGGAATCACCATGAGAAATGCATTGAAATAAGTACAAACATGCCTAGTATTTGGTCAGGAATCATTGAGATAGTTTTGAAAATTGTGAAAGGTTTTTGAAAAATCTGTTTTGTGTATGGTAGAAATAGTAGACGCGTGGATTCGAAAGTGTTAAGATTTCAGAAAGAGACACACCCGTTTCATGATGTGTAGGCTTATTTAGTAACACGGTTCACGCAATGAATTGAACGTCATGCACCGATGCAATTGAATGTAGAATAGGCCTGGTGCGATTCCCCTTTGTAGTCCGTTGCTCATATGGCTACACGAATAACCTCTATTAAATTAAATTTAAGTGTCATAATTGTATAACTGCCCGGATCAACCATTAGTCAAGGCCTGTACTTTAGTATCATTCAAAGTGATATTTGACATCAAAACTTAAAGGTGTATGTTCCGATCACTTTTTTGGGGCTATGCATTTTTTTTCACATCAAGATATTTTGATATTAGAAGAATTCCCATATTTTTGTCATTATGTCTATAAATCTTAGGGGCCAGAAATGTTTCATTCAGTAATTAAAGGCTAAAGTGTGATGAATTACTGCCAAAGGTGATTAACCACCAACAAGTTTGTGTACAACTCAATGGGCTAATATTTTGTGACCATGTATTTCTAAAAATGGAACCGTTGGAGTTATGCAACTCAAACTTTGGAATGGGACAATTTTAAGGATGACCTTTCATGAAAAATAGAAACATCAAGTTGAAAATCGGGCCACCAATCGGAACATCTACCTTTAATCACAAACTATAAATCATATCAGGAGACAGGAGTAGCTCCAAATTGATCAGAACCTGTTTATTTTGACTCAGTAAAGCCACGTCGAACTCCTGATGGGGCACGAGTTATCTTATCACTCTCCACGCAGTTAGTTTACCATTTAATCATCATTATACAAAACATTTTTCAGATTCCTTTTCACAAATTTCAAAATATATCTAGAGGATTACCGAACCAATACCAGTCATGTTTGTACTTAATTCAATACATTTCTCATGGTGATTCCAAATATGGTAATTAAATTCAATAATATTGACATTTTTGAAACAATTTGTGACATTTTGAATGTCGTCTGCAGACGCCTGCCGCGTGGAAAGTGTTAACTTTCAAATAATTGACTGATTTTACTAGCATTTTTTAGCAAATTTGTGTTAAATTGGTACACAGCTCACTGGGCAATCATTGGAGACATATGCTCAAGTTTTAAAACGTGTGAACTCATCGGGAAAGCAAGATTGGTTAAAAAATCTCTCACTCGCCTCGTTATTAAACAATCTTGCCTTGACAGTACGATTGCGCGGCTTTGCGCCAAGTCTAATTGTATAATTCTATTTGGAGCTACTCCAAACAGTTTATAGTTTGTGATTAAGTTTTGATTTTAAATATCACATTGATTGAGACTTAACTAAAAGTGCAGGCCTTGAATATATTAACATGGCATCGAACCCGTTCATCGTACGTAAAACAATATGTCATTATAACATTGTTAAGAATTGAGATAGTTTTAATTTTGAGATATTGTACGTGAAAATTGGTTATGGAAATAAATTTATAATAGTACATGAACGGGGATAACCTACCAATAACCTACATACAAATATTAAATTATGAAGTTGTTGAAAAATTCATCTTCTTTAATATGAGATATTGCACGTTAAGATCGGGTGATTATTAAGGAGATGACACTCCCAAATGTAAGGTGAAGTCCGATTTTCATTTTCACATTTTTAATTTCTACACGCGGACCCATCCACGGGTACCTTATAAATCGATTACCGGTAGTGCAATAATATTGGGGGATGCATGCCCAGGTTGGACAGTTGGCCGTATTGTTCCGATGGATCAATACGCCACACACACGCTACCTGTCATACTCTCCCCCGTGTTGAAATGTAAAATGTGAAAATGAAATTGTGACTTTACCTTACATTTTAGATTGCCACTTCTTTAATACTCAACCGATCCTAGCGTGCAATATCTCATATCAAAGAAGATACATTTCTTAACAACTTTATGATAAGTAGGATATATATTTGTAGAGTTAAAAGTCCATTTATAACCTGTATAGTCACCTTTTGTTTATGTGTGTAATAGAAACATAATAGCAACTAATGTTATTAACTATTTCCACAATGCGATCGACGAATTAATATTCGTGAGCAAAAGCACTAACAGTTCATTAATGAGAGTCTTAACACCTACTAATGAACTATTATTGTTTTTGTCAAAATGTGTCAAACTGCAAAATAATTCATAAAACCGATAACTCGTCAGTTCCTTTTAGTGTAATTGCTTTTTGCAATCAATAAACGAGCGCATTTGATGTCATAAGGTGGAGCCGCGAGTAATGTGTTATTGTTTAAGGTGTAGCTGAGCCTGAACTACCCAATCATATCGAATTTAGTTGTACGCGAAAGCAATTTAGAAGAAAGGAATGGTTTGAAAGAATCGAATATTGCACTTGAAGATCTGTACATTCCAACATTGTCTTGTGATTACAATAGTGTCATGTGCAGATTGTGTTTATTTTGGACCATAAGTGTATATAGTTTTTTACGTGTCAACCTGAGCGCTGGTCGCTATATAACTCCTATTTTTTGATGAATGTATATATATTTGTTCTTTTGTAATCACTTTATTTTGAAGGGAAAATAACAACAAACAGTTTCTTTATATAGTTTGATCAGCTCCAAATTGGCGAAGCCTCCTCACAGCAGCGTATGAATATAGAAGGACGCGGGCGCGCATGAAGACAACACACAAACTGTGCATCCTATGCCTGGCGCGTTCGTGCGTGTGGACTTTATCACGAGTCTGCGCTTATATATTACTTATGCGGGCGGAGAGATAAAAACCGAAAATATCTCGCCAATTTGGAACTGATTAAACTATATTTGCTATGGGTATTATTATTAAGGACACAGTCCATTCTAGTGTTGATTCAAATGGCATATCATGTAAATAAGTGTTTGATACACAACAAAATATCGATTTATCGTTCGGTATTACCGATTAGGCGTAGACAAAAACCCATGTTCTACCATCTCTACGTGCCCGACCGACCAATTTTTGTTTCGAAATTTCAAAATATATATATAACAATTTTGGAATTTTGGGGGGAAAATGTGATTTATTTGTGAAAAACAATTGAACTTCTTTTGAATTTTTTTGAAATTTTTAGATTTTTTTTGAAATTTTTAGATTTTTTTGAAATTTTTAGATTTTTTTTGAATTTTTTAGATTGTTTGTAAATTTCGAAAGTATTGTTGAAAATTCAACCAAAAATTTGCGGGAAAAAATACCAAAAAAACCGCCCGACCGACCATACTAACGAAGTCCGTTTGCCCGTAGAACGGGTTGGGTTATTTTCGTCGCCTAATAGGATAAGGTGGACCCGAACCACATAAATGCACTGGCTGCAATGATGCATCTTTTACAATATTAAAACTGTAGATGTACATAATTATTTTGTTTTGATGTGTGTATTATACTGAATAAAGTGATGGCAAACAGCAATTTGGCTTCAAAAGACATGATTTGTGGTTGTTGTTTTGATCTCAATAGGTTGTTAGTGAAATCTGCATAAATGTGGATTGGATATATATCTTTGTTGCTTACGGAAGATATGACCTTAAACTTCCAGACAAGGAGTGTATCATATTTCAAATGGAGTCACCCATGCAGGTAACTCAATTTGAAATTCGCACTCCTTGTGGGCAAGATTAAGGTAATGCCCTTCCACAGGGGGTGTAGGGAGTTCACTCTGGAATAGCACAATACAACTTCGACTAATAGTGCGAGCAGTTCAAATGTGATTTTCATTGACAATGTCTGTACAGATAAAACATTATGAATCATATTTATTTTTATTTGCTAACTTAAGAGGCTTTTCTCACTTTAATTTTAAAAGCACATTACTCAAATACAAAAAGTGTGTTACTGTTTGTGTACAGGGAAGTTACCAGCGTGCAAACCTTCGATAGAGAATACAATTTTGACAAATATTCCAATAATTTTATGGAGATCTCGATAGGCACATACACTGTTAAAATGCTCTTTAATATTTTTAAACAACACAAGCTTACACTACAAAAACACCGGTGTTAAAAATAACACTGTTCGGTGTTCTGAGAGGTCCACACCAATTAGTGTTATTTCAACACTATCTTGGTGTTACATTAACACTTACAGTGTTATTCGTCACACTTGCAGTGTTAAAATGACACTACATGGTGTTGATATAACACCAAGAATTTAACACCGGTACACCGGTGTTGGTGTGGACCTCTCACAACACCAACAGTGTTATTTTTAACACCGGTGTTTTTGCAGTGTACCAGTGCATCGCTCAACGTTGTTTAACATTTTAAACAATGTTGCTCAAAATGTAAGCAATATTGCTCAAAATTTAAACAATGTTTCTCTAAATTTTAAAACAGTTAATTTAATTTTAAGAAAATTACAATGACTTGAATTCAAATCATTAAATAAAGTGCTAGCATAACTTTTCTTAGCCAAAAAAACCCAAGCTGTCCTCAAATATTAAGTAAACAATTACCTATCTTTCGTCAGAAAATTCTACAATGGCCCGGATCTGACGTTAACATTTTCCACGCGGCAGACGACAGTTCCGACATTTCGTAAAATGTTTCAAAAACGTCAAATTTATTGAATTTGGAGTCACCATGAGAAATGCATTGAAATAAGTACAAATATGTCCAGTATTAGTTCAGTAATTCTTGAGATAGAATTAGAAAGTTGGGTAAGGCTTTTGAAACATCTGTTTTGCAATGGTATAAAACTAATAGCCACGTGGACAATCTTGAAATGTTTTACATTACAATTTCAAATATATTTGTCCATCCGAAGGTTTCAGTCATCCAAACCCTTTTATATTCTATATTTTGGGACACGCTATAGCTATAAATGACGAATCCTCTTCTTTATTGCTTTTTCAATCAGGGACCGGGTTTCAAACCGCGTATTTTAAGGTCTTTGTTAATTCCATTCACGCCAGTTCATCCCGTCAGTCTTTATATTATTTATTTATTTCACTTGTATCCTCGCGCGGATTTTAACTGAGTTCGATAGTCATATATTCTGCTAGTTACGCTTGCAGACCAACATATTTTGCTACATGTATTTTGGCCGCTTGAGACTCTCAACGCTTTTTAACAAAGACGGTGCACACATTAGCGCTCATTATTCTCGTGCCCATGTAAACTCTGCCTCTGTGGTCCAGTTGGTGATCCTTCGCCGCAATGGCTAGAGAACCCGGGTTCGAGCCCGTGTATTTGTTTAAATCTTTGTTTAATTCATTTCATTTACGCCAGTTCATCAGAGTCTTTATATTATATAATATTATTTATTATATATTTTCACTGAGTTTAAAAAAACCTTCGCTTTTGAATATCAATCACACTTAAAACGCTTCTATCATGATTTTATTTTTATTTTATTTTATTTTATTTTATTTTATTGGGTACTCAAGAAACATCTAAAATACAAACAGGTAAAACATGCACAGAATTAAATTGCACCAAGCAATTTGAAAACCATATACATAATAAAATATGAGCAAAAGTACCAAAGATAGCCCAACAATTTTCCATTGGGGTCCTTATTGTCTATTAAATTTCCATTGGGGTACAATTGTCTATTGTCAACCTTTTCCACGCGGCTATACTTTTACCATATTATACAAAAAGATTTTCAGAAATATTTCCCAACTTTTCGAGTTATCTTTTCAAGAATTAATAAACCAAATCTATTCATTTTTGTACTCATTTGAATTAATTTCTCATGGCGATTCCAAATATGGTGATTAAATAAAATAATGTTGACATTTTGAAACATTTTGTGAAATTTTGGAACTGTCGTCCAGGCGCAGATATAGGGGGGCACACCCACCCTCAGACTCCCCCCCCCCTGTTCCTGTTCGAGTTTTTAAACCATCGATGGCACCAGCACAATATCATTTCCCCCCCCCCCCCCCCCCCCCCCCCCCCCATGACAGCAGGTGTGGCTTGATCCGCACCTGCTGTCATCTGCAGACGACTGCCGCGTTAAAAGTGTTAAGGTAGTGAAAATAAATCGAATATATTTTAAATATGAAGGATCTCATTCTGGGAATAATTAAATTGAAATCTTACACTCACTGTAGAGGTTATCCATGTACCCAATGCGTAACGGACAACATACAAAGGGGAATCGCACCCGGCTTATTCTATATTCAATTGAATCGGCGCATGACGTCAAATTGTCATTGCATGAACCGTGTTCACGGCTGTTTGACTGCCGTTTTATAATTAAAATTATGGGATAAAAAAAGATTATATAGTGACCTATTTATAGTTTGACCTGATTTAGGTAGCGCTAATGAATACGAGTATACGGTAAAAAATTCAAGAAAATTGATGGAGCCCTTTTTAAATTATCGGCATTTTCTACTTGACAAACATTTTATTTGTAAATCTATTGGGAATGTGGCCGATGAAGGCGCTATTATAGCAAATAATAATATTCAAAGCTCTATTTCTCAGAACTGGCACCAACAAATGTTCTGAAATTTCTACAAAAGATGGCCAGTATATTCAGGTACTTGAATCAGTTAAAACCAGAGCCGGGCCAGCAAGTTACGGTGTTCTCAGAATATAACGGACAAAGTATGTGGGATAAAACAGCCGTGTGTTGTACCATATTGGTCTACATATCATAAAACAGGTGTGTCATCTTTCTGAAAATCGTAAACACAGTTATTATTCCCGACAGGATGGCAGCTAATTCGTTACATGGATAACCTCTATTAGACTTTTCATCTAACTCTTAAATGAATTCCTTTAAAAAAGTACTGTTCAAAATAAAGCTGACATGTCATCGTACGTGGATATTATCTTAATGTTCCTGTTGTTGCCAACAAATTATGTATGTTTCGCAATAACTGTAGGGGAGATGCGGGAGAGTTGAGCCATTTTTTATATTTTGTGTCATCATATGCGGAAGAAAAGTACAAACCTGTAAAAAATTAGTGTAAGATAAACGTTAGAGTGTTGTTTTCGTTGTGAAACAATAACAGTTGGGAAAGCAGTTAAGGCTTATTTATACAAAGGGTTTGAAAAAAATTGGTAAAGTGGCTCAACTCTCCCTACAGTATGGGAGAGTTGAGCCACCATTACAGGAGAGTTGAGCCAGCATGATAAGTCAATGGCTGGTGAAAAAAACAAAATCCAATTTTTTTAACTTTTGATTTATTAATCCTTAAAGTAAATATGGTGCTCAATTGTTATTATCATGGCACAAAATAACATTTTCTCTCATTTATTATACATTTTTCACCTTTAGTCCAAAAATCAAAATGTTACTACATGTTTTCCCTATGCTCAACTCTCCCCATGACCAATGGCTCAACTCTCCTCATGGTGACCATTTTGTAAATAACCCAATCCTGTCTGGTGTAGAACTTTTGGTAGTTTACAATAGTTTTCTAAAATAATGGTCATATATACCCCCTTCAATAAACAAATTACCGATATTATATTCTAAGTCTTGCTATGGGGAAAAAGACAAAACATTTATTTTTCTATTTTTCACTCAAAAGTGAAAAAAACAAGATTTTGTTTAGGTATCTTTGATACTGAGCACACATGACAGTAGAGTTTAACACTAAGAATGTCGTATTGATGCTATATAATAATATATGCCAATATAAATTTTAGTAAGTTACTACTTTTCGAGTTATAGGGGGTGGTTCAACTCTCCCGGTGGCTCAACTCTCCCGCATCTCCCCTATACCTGTTACGCTTTTTTCTTGGGGGTCTATTTGGAGCATGGTGAAGGAAATTAAAGTAGTGTAGGCCTAACTAAAACAATTATGGACAAAACTGTTATTCTTTTGCGGCGGTATTCACCGTCAACACAGGCTGACACCCCCCCCCCCCCCCCCCCCCCCCAAAATATATAGCAAGTATGTGTTTCTTGCAGAGCCTCTGAAGAGTTTATTTATTTCAAGAACATAACTATGGTACAAGCACTGGTAATACAAACATCTTTATTCATATTTATCATGTTTATTAACTGCAAGAAACACATAATTGTATTTTTCTCAGTTCATCAAAAATGTAGTTACTGCGTTTTTCCTTTGGGGTTTATATATTATTCTGTTCCGGCGGGAGTCATATTGTGGTTTGTTTTGTACAGCTCAGAGAATGGTTGAGGTCTTCTTTAATATTTTCAGTGATAAAGGCCACGAAGAAAAGAAAACCTGTTCTACGGACAAGCGGACCTCTCACTAAAATGGTTTTGGTCGGTCGGTTGGTGTTTTCTCTTAGGGGGTGGGGGATGTTACAAGGTTTTTGGGACATTTCCAAATAATACCGAAATTTAAAAAAAACTCAAATATTTTTGAAACATTTTCACAAAATGTTTCAAAATATTGCAGGAAATTTGGGGCCATTTCCACACACAAAATCGAAATCACAAAAATCTAATATTTTCGAATAATTGTCTATTTTTTCAAATCGAAAGTGTTAACATAGTTTTTCTAAAGAATAACACTTAATTTTTTTAACTTGATATAGATTCATCGATATACTTAGGCCTATACATAGACTAAATAGACTTATTTTTTTGTTAAAATGGGTTTACCGGGCCCGTAAAACAGGGTTAATTATTTCGTGGCCTAAAAAGGTTGAATGTGTCGACGTGATTACGTCTGTCGGAGTATCGGGGTGTGTCCAAATTAGACGTAGACATAGCTTTAGCAAAACATCGTGTAATAATGTAATAGTGGCGTGGATTATGCTCTTAATATCCATCCAATATATTAAATTACACAATCCGTTTCGGAAGCGTGATATTAATTATCATTTCCAATGTGTCCGTCGATTGGTTATCGAGGTCATATACAATTAAATCAAAAATGAACTCGAGATAATATTTTCTTTTTCTAAATCTATAGCAAATTTCAAGGTGTGTGGTTTTATGATCATACACTGTTAAAAGCGTTGTTTAAAATTTTAAACAACCACAAGTTAACCAGTGAATCGCTCAACGTTGTTTACAATGTTGCTCAAAATGTAATCAACTTGTTTAAAATGTTGAGCAATATTGCTTAAAATGTCAAACAATGTTGAGCGGTTCACTGATGGTTGTTTAAGATTTTAAACAGCGTTTTGACAGTGTAGATAGGGATTCAAAATAAATCCGCCCAAAAAATGACATAGTGACGTCATTACTATGACTTTTCCAATTTATTTATTTATTTAATCAACTATTCATTTATGTCTCTATTAAAGTATCAATATTTCGAATTTTTTTCCCTAATAAAACAATATTTTCACGCAAAACTGACCAAAACTTGTGCGCTCGGGTCTGTCTAATAAACTGTTGGTCTGTCTGTAGTAGACTACGAGGGTCATTCAATAAATTCTACCTCCTCACTCATAACATTACTAACATATGAATGTCAGCCTCATTATAATTATAGCTCTGTATCATAGCTACACATTTATAGAAAATTATAACTGATATCTGTTTCACTTTTGTTAAATTTGGTGAGTATATAGGTTATGTCACTGGGATTTATATTCTACACAAAATTAGTACTTACATTGTTTATTCATCAATATTAATACATTTATTGATTTTAGACTTACGCACTTCTTGCGCTCACGTTGGCACTATAGGATTTGTACAGAGTTGTTTATATTACCAATTCATAACAAATCTTGCAAAAGAAGGCATACTTCTGTTATACACACCTACATCGGAAGTATGCGTCGTTCTTAAAAATCATGCACTATGAAGGGTATAACAGAATTACTCCAAAAAGAATTCAAGCCTTGAACAAGTAATAGGCCTACTAACATTTATTAAAATTACATTTCTAGCAATTATAGTGTAATTCAATGAAATTGGAAATTAGTTTGGGTGAATTAGCCCCCTTTTTACCATGGTGAAGACAAACAGGAAACATGACAGGAAAATTAGCACCATAGGATTTGTACGTTTTTTTTAATTTTACCAATTCATAACAAATCTTGCAAAAAATAATTCAAAACTTAAACAAGTAATAACATTTATTTAAATTACATTTCTAGCAATTATAGTGTAATTCTATGAAATTGGAAGTTAGTTTGGGAGAATTAGCCCCCTTTTTACCGTGGATACTGATAGTGATGACAAACAGGGAAAATGACAGGAAAATTGGCTTTATTTTGTGGAGTTACAAACAGTGTTTCAAGACTCTCTTATAGCATAAAAACATATTTTATGATAAAACGACATATTTTCCCCATTTAAGTTGTTTAATACAGTGGGCAATCAACGATTTTTTATTTTTTTAAAACTTTTAAGTGAACACAAGTTTATGTTTTGTGCAGTAACATTGATAATTTACTTTGGTTCATGTTTTGGAAACACCATAATGGGTGGACTTACATACTTCTTGCACCTACATTGGTGACAGTGCTAAATTAGACTCCCTGAAAAACATATTTAAAAGTCTCAAATTTAAAAATCAGTAATATTCTCATGTTTATTACCCCTAAAGCTGCCCAAAACCATGTTTAACTCAATTTGGCAACAAATTGACTTATTGACTTCTTGCGCACACGTATTCAAATTGAAAACAATGGATGATTTCTGAATATAATACTGTATTATCATGTACATGTATAGATTCGATGGTTGGCAATATTACCCTTCACTGCAAAAAATATTGGTCAAAAAATGACCAATTTTTTGACCAACGTTGGTCATATTCAACACATGAAACAGTTGGTCAAAATGTAACCAACAAGAGTTGGACAATTATGACCAACAGTTGGTGTACAAAATCGTGCTAAAATATTGGGCAAAGTAATTACCCAACATAGTTGGGCAAATATTTTTGACCAATTATTGGACAAAATTTAATGAAACTGTTGGGCATTTTTACACATTACTGGTTCATATAATGGTTTATTTTTTGCTAAACTGTTAAGCAAAATATTCGCCCAACATAGTTGGGTAAACGTTTTTCACTAATTGTTGGGCAATATTTGATGAAACTGTTGGGAAAATAACTAACCAACGTAGTTGATTTTACCAATTGTTGGACACAATTTGATGAAACTGTTCGGCATTTTTACACATTACTGGTTCATATGTTGGTTTATTTTTTGGCCGATGACACAGTGGCAGGATTGCTTGACGTGTGGGGCTGTCCGGTACTAATTGACACCTTTAAAGGTGAGTTTTCTCTAAATTAAGTACAAATACATACGTTTTTATAGTCAAAAAATGACCAACGTCGACTTAACCGAACCAGAACCAGAGGCTGAACTTGAAGAACGAGATAAGCTTACGTACTTAACTGCTATACACGTATAGCAATAAGCATGCATGCATGAATGGCTGGTAAACAACTTCACTAAATTTCTCATTATTTCTTCATACACAGCGGTCAGAATGAAATGAGGCAAGCAACACCGTATAATAACGGCCATTTTACGAAAAGATCGAAAATGTGTTTTCCTAGAACTGAACCGCGCGAAAGTTGCCCAACTGGTGTTCAATGAAAAGACAGCAGTGCGCATGATCGGAAACTTTGCTCAACATCTTTTACACAGCAAGTGTAATTCACGCAATTTTACCACAAAGTGAACTGATGTGATTTATTTTGCTCAACAGTCATAAATAAAATAAACTTAACCAACTTTACTCCTCTCGCAGTAAAATAAATGGTCAATATAAGAGTTTGCCCAATAAGAATTTACTTTTAACTATTATTGAGCAAGCCTTGACCAACAAATAAGTAAAAGAGTTTGCCCAACCAGATATACAAAAAAATGACCAACTTTTTTGCAGTGTTTGTAGGCTTGCAAATAGTATAATACCAGCTCAAATTTCTTGCTACGCCTTTAGCATACTAAGATACTGATATTCAGTCAAATGTTGGTTGTTACAAGTCAAGCCACAGTGATGCCTCGAACGGTAAATCTTAACATGATAGTCCCTTTTTGAGTTTTTGTTATAATATGTAACCTCTATAAAAGTCAATCAGGTAGTCAGGGGTAAAAAAAATATAGATTACTTAGAGATACTTGTAATCCCTCCATGTAGTCCTGTATATTGAAGATCTCTTAGTTCTTATGAAAAGCAAATTATGACTTTTACAGCGGTTCTCTGGGGTAGGGTTAAAACTAATGGCTGTCCTGGACTGGTTTTGGCTAATTAGAGGGCATTTTTCTCCAAAATGTCAGTGACTTTTATTGTTTTTAATCTGTTCAAGGGATATCTGTAATTTAGAACAGTTTTTATTGATCTATAGGTACGTTTCGTCTCTTAGATTGGCCAAATGAATAGCACTTAGGAGACATTTGGCTATTTTGTATCTGTTTTCGTCGCACTAAATGGACCATTAGTTTTCTCTGCATCTCCAGAAAAGTACATTCAATTGATTCAATTCAAATGATTTTGTTTGGTCAATTCTAAGAGGCAAAACGTACCTACTCAGACCAATGTACTATGAATTTGTAGCTGAGATTCAAAGCTACAATTGTGGAATATTTCATACGACTGTGTTTTATAATAGAAAAGTTATGAGGTAGGAGGTAGAACTTATTGAATGACCCTCGTACTTTACTAGACAACATACGTTATACATTAGACGCAACTTCCTGAGTTATATTACCAAGTAATTGAAGGAGCTCAACATGAACGCGTTATGAATATGGCATGGCCACAGTTTAATTAACGATGAAAGCAGTCATTTTCTCAGAAACACTTCAAGACTTGTTAGTGACCTCAGAAAAGTAAACAAATATTTTAAAAATAAACAAAATGGTTGGCAGTAGGTAATGTTTCAGTTTTTAAGATAACATCATGGTCCCTAGATAAATCACAGATCTGCTAATAAAAATGCTTTAGACCTCGTACGCATTCCACATAGTTAAAGGTCCAGCGACGTGCTCATGAAACGTATTTTTAAAAGCTATACAATATATTAGTTAGAACATTTCACATGTTATTTTTATAAAATGTGAATAAATATATTTTAAAAAGACAAAATACGTTCGGCCGTATACCAAATCCAAGCCCTTCGCCAGAAACGCAATGAACCATGAAGTGGTTTGGGCGCCTTCGCTGGAGACGTCACTCCGGGAGGAACTGAAGTGTCAATACGGTCAGATTCCCGGACTGACGTCACAGTTTCCGTGTTGTCTAAGAGGAGAATTTGTAGTCAGCAAACAATGCACCACGGTCTAAAAATATGGCCTCAAAATAACATGTGTATCAAGTTGTACAGGTTCCCTTACAAACAGTATCACGACCTCGATCTATTCATTCACTGAATGTGATAATACGGCTAATCCTCTTGTGATTGTATAAGAAAACAAAACTTCAATTTGACAGTTTAAATCAAGCGTGTGAAATATGCGGCCCGCGAAGTAATCCCAAAGTTCCTATTGGTACGGCCCGTTTTAACCGGAACTCCATAGGTTACATAAATGGCGGTTAGATTTAGTTATGTGTTCCCTTATAAGTAGTAGGGTGACGCGTTGCATTTAGTAAATATAACTCGAGGCGTGATTGCCTGTTAAAATCCCTGGTTAAAATGGCGCTTGGAGCAACAACAGCGAGTAAAAAGACGGGAAAAGCTTCCCCTCCACCTATTACCCCTCCTCCGGACGTGTTTTGAAATGTTTGACTACATGGACTATCACTGCGGCCCGTTAATGGATCTCAAGTTAACAGCGAGGCCCGGGTGGTAGAAAAGGTTGCACATGTATGCTTGGTTTAGTTAAAGACCTATTTGCAAATAAAAATATTATTTGAACTGCTTTTCAATTTTTAATTTTTAAGATTATTGTTTATGGTGTTTTACTAATATTTAATACATTATTCGAAACAGAAAAAAAGAGTAATTGAAGTCAAAAAAGAATATCAAACACTCGGACAATTTGGCGTGAATGAAATTTACAAACACCAGTAGCCTACTTTATAGGTCCCAGTCGTTCATGAATCACACGATAACATAAAATGCCTCGTTAAAACGCAATGATGCACTTTATTCCATCAAACATTTGATGCAAGGCTGGGACCGAAAGTACACTTTCCCGAAAGACATTAAAAATACACGGTTTCGAACCCGGTCCCTCTCGCTATCTCGTGGGCTCCAGAATTAAGAGCGCTAATGTATACAAAGTCTTTGTTGAGAGTCTCAAGCGGCCGAAATTCATAAATATCAAATAGTTGTATGACGGCCTGAAATAATTAAGGTCATGAAATAATCCCAGTTTAATTGTATTCATAACCTAAAGGCAAATATCCACTTTGGCTATCAACCTTGAGATATTCCCAAAGGATCTGGCTGGCAGAGTGGACCAAAGGGCTTTAGTTTTAGTTTATTGCAGGTTTTAACTTAAAAGTAAAAGTTCGCATTATGCCCTCGGGCGGCCTTGATTTGGTAAAAGGGTGTATCTCAAAATACACCCTGCTTGAGTTTAAATCATTTTTAGGTAAATTGAGGGCACTATTTCCATTTATCAAAGTCTTAGAATCCCATGATGCTTTGTTTTAAAGATAGCAGGTGCTATCTCAACGTCATTTTATCATTTAACTTTATATTTTTCAACTTTAACGATCGTTTTCTCAAAATGTGATTTTTAAAGATACACCCTTTTGCCAGCCTTTTTCATGGACAAAAATGTTAGGTTGGTACCATGACATACCAAACGAAAACAGGTGTTCCACAGGGTTGCAATGTTAGGACATCAGAGCACAAAGCCTTTATATCATAACTGATGCCTGTTAACAATTTCCACGCGGCAGGCAGCTGCAGACGACAATTCACAAAATGTTTCAAAAATGTCATTTAAATAAAAACAAACATAACTACTATTGGTTCAGTAATCCTTCAGATTAGACCTTGACATTTGAGAAAGGTTTCTGAAAAATCTGTTTTGTATTTGGTTAAACCCACAGCCGCGTGGAAAGTGTTAAGGCAATGTATCCATATCGGATGGCAACATCTTGGATGAGGTACAACATTTAATCCTTTTGACGTTGTGTGTGAGATGTAGTAAAATTGTGCATGGGATTGCTCAGGAACATTTTCCACTTAAACTCATCTTTGGTTTCACTTTTCTCGAGGGTAAATATCAATATTGACATATCTTTTAATACGCACTTGTTCAGGTATTTACCGGGCTCACTTTCCACGAGGTTATTGGATTTACCATTTGAATTTCAAAACATATGTTTGTACTTGATTCCAAATATGGTTACGAGATAAAACATTATTGACATTTTTGAAACATTTTTTGACATTTTGGAATGTCGTATGCAGACGACTGTCGCGTGGAAAGTCAGCTTTTTTATTTACATTTCTTAATTTAAAATATCAAAGACGACGACTGTGCGTGTGGTTGTCTGTGAGATCACAAATCGTGCTGCGTAGAACTATTATTAGTGCGCAATATGTCGTCATCCGGTATGAAATCTTCGCCTAAGCACCTGAAAATGTGATATTCACTTGATATCTAACATGTATAACTCTGCTCACAGAGATTTCTGTCGGTAAAGCTTGAAGCTATGATCGTCTCGCAACAAGGTCGGTCCTTGCTCAGCATGTGGTGCCGATTGAGTTGTTACTGCACTGCCATCTGTGCACAAGCATGGTTTAGCAGCAATCTTATAAGGATTCCCACCCAATACTATGATTAAAGATCATCGAGTGTTATTTGCATTAGCCTGATATTACAAATTAAATTGATCAGAACATACTTTTCTCAGTTCTAAAAGGATCACATCTCGGGGAAAAGGCTAAGAACGCCAGGATTGACGCTTATCAAAAGAAGGTGAAGATTTGCCATTTAGCAAAACTTTGCGAACTTATAAATAATTATTGTTATTATTATTCATATAAATCAACAAAGCAGATACATTACTGGACCCATTTATTTATAAAATAATAACAGTTCTTTTGTTTGCTGACAATCGATTGAAAATGAAAGACGAAAGGAAGGAATTTCAGAAACGTCACAGGACTGAGACTGGCTGAGTACAAACTACAAGCGAACAATCGCGTCATTTTCTGAAAATTTGAGCCTATTATCTACATTAACAGGTTCTTTTTTAGAGTTCATCATATTCACAGATGGATAACTTACTGTAAAACATTGAAAACATGGCTTCAAAAGTTGTTTTCTGACAGAGATTGGTAGAAAATTCCTAAAATATCATCATAGATTAGCACAGGTTGACACTATATCGGATCCTTTTATTATAGAAAATCGCAACGGTGAAATCTCAATTTGCAAGGGTAGATCGAAAGAGTAGGTCCTTATGTACACCCTCAAGTGGATCCACTTTATAACGATGAAAGATGAGGTCATGGCATCTCATTGAATATACATATGCAAATTGGTAATTTCCCTCAGAATAGCACATGTTTTGTGTTTGTAAACATCAAATCCAGTGACCATACGCGTGCTTTGATTGGTTGACACTGATCATGTGATAACACCTGTTGCAACAAGCCCTGCGATTGGCTTAATTATTATCAAGGGCAGACTGTCCAGATGCCTAACCACAGAAATCCCCCGCTGAGATCATGCTGGGATCTGTCATCGGCGAAACGAAGATAGGTTGGACTGAATTTGATAGCCCTATATTAATACATGGGAGGATATAGGAGAAATCTATCCCTAGTCTATCTGTGATCAATCCCACATTCACCAACCATACACTGATACTGATACATTATCACTTATAGTGCTGGGTACACAGAACCTCAGCCAATCACATAGTAGACTCCTGCTGAAAGCTGACCACAGACACCAGTGACCAAATCCAGAGGTAATCTGCTCAAATTACTAAAATAGCTTGTTACACTAAGAAAGGGAAGTTTGGCAACCCCTGTGTCAAATAGTGACAAACCAGCACACACCAATATGGAGTGCAGATTGATTGAATAAAGAGAGTGTTGGTAGATAGTTGCTCTACACAAGTGTTTCTAGAACTTGGGTTCATAAGATAAGCATGGGGAAAACTATAGCCTCGGTGGATGGGGAAATCTAGGCTCTAGAGCTGTAGAGCTATAATAATAATAATAATAATAATAACCATATTTGTATAGCGCCTAACATCGAGATCCCTAAGCGCTTTAACATAAAAACATAATAACAAACACATACATGGATATGGACTACAATTAAAAAGCCTTTGTGAACAAATGAGTCTTTAAGGATTTCTTAAACTGAAATATGGTCTCTGCATTTTTCACATGAAGTGGAATATTATTCCAGAGTTCTGCAGCTGACACAGAGAAGGAACGTTGACCATACTGAGTGGACGTTGAAGAGCAGACAAGACGCGATAGAGATGAAGAACGAATATTGCGTGAAGGTGTATATTGTTTGATTAGATCTTGAAGATAGATTGGCGCAGTACCATGAAGACATTTATAAGTCAGAAGTAATATTTTATACACAATACGATACTTGATAGGCAGCCAGTGCAGATCACGGAGAGTTGGAGTTATGTGATCATGTTTGCGTGAAAGAGTGATTAATCTTGCAGCAGAGTTCTGAATTCTTTGAAGCTTGTTTATCTGCGAATTTGGAAGGCCGTGTAAAAGACTGTTACATTGATCTAAGCGACATGTAATAAATGCATGTACCAGCATTTCAGTTAAATTTCTGTCGAGAAACTTTCTAATCTGTCCAATACGATACAGAGCAAATGAAGCAGAACGGCATATGTTTTTGACAAAGACATCCATTTTCAAATCATTCTGAACAATGACTCCCAAATTGCGAGCACTCTTTACTGGTTCAATCAAAGAGTCACAGATTTGAACATGTTCCAAAGGAGATGAATTTCTGAATCGGGATGAAATATGGAGAAACTCAGTTTTATCATCATTAAGTTTCAAATCATTGGCAGTTGACCACAGTTTAATATCATTGATGCATGTTTCAAGTTTTGGGATGAGGGATGAGTGGTCATCCTTGTCAAAAATGATATAAACTTGTGTGTCATCGGCATAAATCATTTTGCCAAGATCATGTAAATCAATGACGTCTTCCAGCGGTGCTGTGTACATGGTAAATGATAGTGGTCCAATAACTGATCCTTGTGGGACGCCTTCCAGAGGAGTATGAGGATTAGAAATTTTGTCATTTACAGAGATAAATTGAGACCTATTTTGAAAATAGGAGGAAAACCAGCTTAGAACACATCCTCTAATACCATATCTGTGAACAAGTCGGTTAAGGAACACATCATGGTTGATGGTGTCAAATGCTGCAGAGTAATCAAGAAGTATTAGGGCAGCCTCTTTTCCTTTATCTACAGCCAATAACAGGTCATTGTAAACACGAAGTAATGCTGTTTCTATACTATGCCCAGATCTGTATGCTGACTGCATTTTTCCACGGAGATTGTTCAAAGAGAGGTAGTCCTGGATTTGCGATGCAAACGCACGTTCAATTGTTTTGGCAAGGAACTTTAAGTTTGCGACAGGTCTGTAATTCTTCAATTGTTCACAGTCAAGCTTAGGTTTCTTTATGAGTGGTGTAATGACTGCTGATTTGAGAATATCTGGGAAATGACCATTTTGCAGAGACAAGTTGACGATTTTTGTGATAATGGGTACAAGTTCATCAGAACACTTTTTGAGAAGCCATGTTGGTATAGGATCCAGGTTACATGACGTAGAAGGCGATTTCATGATAAGTTGTCTCACTGATTCTTCTGATATAATGGCTAAATCAGACATCGTTGACGTACATGTCGAGGCAGTGTCATTAAGTGAAGAAGGGTACTTTTGTGAGGATTTGGTGATCTTGAGACTGTTCTTTATATATATATATATAATGATATCAGGCTGTCATTTTCAAGTGTCCTATAATCAGCTGTGCATCATCAGCTATGTCGCCAAGTAAAGATATTGCTATCCATTTTAGACCAATTTCAATTATATACCTGTAAATCGTGTAGCCAATACTTGTTCTTGTTGATATTATACACCCACGCCCTGACAGGTGATTATAGGCAGATCCGGGTAGGATAAGTTGTTTAGATTCTCTTGATTACCATGACCTTGGGATGTTTATTTTCATTTTGTCTTTAGATGGGCTTTTATCTGATGAATTCCTATGTCACTTTCATTGGCATTTTAACCCCCTGCCTATTTTTGTTTCTTGTATGCATTCTTTGAGTATCCGTGAACCAATTGATTGGCTCAACATAGCTCTTTGTTAAGTTACCAGTTTGATTCATAATCGCTTAGTTCATTAACCTCGCTAATGTCTGTTGGACTGTTGTTCCCATTTGCTCTTTATAGGCCTATACAAGAAATGGGCAGCGGGGTGTAGTCCATGTCCCTTACCAGTCAAACTCGTAGGAAACGTTGGGAGTGGTGACGGGTCGCTGCCTTTGAGGTCAAACGTCAAGTAGGGGTCAACTTGTTGATATTGCTGCTAAAGGGCCCTAATTCAGTGACCACAAACCTGATGATCACGGAAACACTGTGCCCGGGTCGGTTCAAAGATCCTCAACGGGTCGGATTTTTATGGTGATGTGATTTTGTTCAAATTCAGTGACATCAGACTTCAATACCGGGTGGAGTGCTTTGTCCGTCGGTCAAAGATCATACAGGGTCAACATTTAAGTTGCTTTCATGGGGCTCAAACTAAGTGACATTCTCACAGGGTCAGTTCAAAGGTCAAAAGTCATCCAGAGGTCAAATTTATACCAATTACGCACTTCAAGAATTATGGGAACATCTTGCCCAAACTTGGTCAAAGGTTATTCACGAGTAAAATCTTTCTCATATATTTGGTTGCAGTGGGGAAAACATTTTAAATGTCAGCTGGAGGTCATCAGGGGTCATTTAGGTCAAATTGATTAATTTATTCAAAGCAGTCAATCATGAACACTAACATATAGAGCAAAGTAGCTTCGTGTTCACCAGCCCCGAGCAAGGCAATCGTCAACCGTTTCCTTTATCTAAAAACTGTTTTAACACTCTCCACGCGGCTATTAGATTTACAATACAAAACAGATTTTTCAGAAACCTTTCCCCACTTTCAAGTCTCATGAATTACTGAATCAAAATTAAGCATGTTTGTACTTATTGTAATGCATTTCTCAAAGTGATTCCATATAGGGTAATGAAATTCAATACTTTTGACGTTTTAAAAAATGTTGTGAAATGTTGGAAATGTCGTCTGCAGACGACTGCCGCGTAAAAGTGTTAAGGTTTTTTTAATTTACTCTTAATGAAATCACATAAAACAAAAACGATAGGATATCATTAAAGCACAGATGGTTTCCACCATCTGTGATTAAAGCCATGTCAAAACATACATGTGATACACAGCTACCATATATTTGCCTATAATAGACACACGGATACCTGACGAACAGACCCCTGGCAAGGATTTCTAAGAATGGAGGCCCAGCAAGGGAATAGCTATGCTGGTTCCCTGCATCAATGGGCTCCACGCAACTGATCCATAGATGCAGGTACGCGCCAATTTCCCCGGGCGATTTCCACTCAAAAATCTGATTTGCTGGCATAAAAGTCATGCATATTCATGATTGACAAAAAATAGATCCACAAATAAATTCGATCAAGCCAGCGTCGCGCTTAGAATGATAGCAAATGTGCTGATTGGCACAAACTACACGTGTATCTGCGCTAACCACAGCGCCGAACTTTACACGCACATGCACGCATGTCATATCCGCGTTCCCCGTCGCGCCGTAGCTATGGCGGCGCGACAATGCATTCAGCGTTCGATGCGGTATCTCAGCTATACAGTGTGTTGATCGTTATTTACCTTATGCCATAACAGATCGACAATGCAATGTGTTGAACTTACTGTTACGGACGGCAATTGATTTGCCCGTACCTGCACCTATGGATAAGTTGGGCCGGGGATCTAGGGTGCAGGGAACCAGCATAGGGAATAGCTATAGAAAGAAGTTCTTCTAAAGATGGCCTCAAACCAAACACAATATTAATTATGCATTAGTAAATGACGTAGCTATTATTATGTGATCGTTCTTTCCAAGCGGCAGGCGTCTGCAGACGACATTCCAAAATGTTACAAAATTGACAAAAATATTGTAAGTACAAACATGCCTAATATTGGTTCAGGAACCCTTGAGATAGACTTTGAAAATTGGGTTTATCCTTGGTGTAATTCTGCACGGAATTAGCCTAGCACAAAATCTATGTTCAACTGTGTTAAAGGATTAAAGGATTAGACAGCTTTATTCAGTAATAGAGGCTTAACATCAGTCTAACTCATAAATGAATTACACCAAGGATACACCGAAAATTGGGAAAGGTTTCTGATAAATCTGTATTTATATCGTAAAACCAATAGCCGCGTAAAAAAATGTTAACTAAGGAGTGATTGACGTTATTGGTGGTCTGTTGACGTTTTGTTCAGATCAAACTGTCAACGATTGTCGAGATCAATACTAAACTGCTTGTAAATAAATATTTGTCACGATAGAACCAAATCAATCTAAACTTTTATTATTCAGAGTCATTATACCTGTCCGTAAGCCACTGTTTTTAAATAATAGACAACACCGGTGACTCAACGGGTGAGTAGCCTTTGTTTCAACGCTCTAAATGGTTTAATGGGCAATTGGATGCTAAATTAACTTCCAATTACACCACACCCAACCTGCTGATTGAAATAGTGGATTTTAACATTTTCAAAGCGACAGCCGTCTGCAGACGACATATCAAAATTTCACATAATGTTACAAACATTTCATCATTATTGAATTTAATTACCATATTTAGAACCATCATGCAAAATGCTTTTAAATAAGTACAAATATGCCTAGTATTGGTTCAGTAATCCTTGAGACAGACCTTGAAAAGTGGGAAAAGGT
Organism: Ophiura sarsii; assembly: GCA_035610835.1. Lineage (NCBI taxonomy): Eukaryota > Metazoa > Echinodermata > Ophiuroidea > Amphilepidida > Ophiuridae > Ophiura > Ophiura sarsii. The sequence goes on along the minus strand of CM069455.1, from coordinate 55,822,546 downwards.
TTCTGAGAAATCTGTTTTGTATTTGGTAGATCTAATAGCCACGTGGAAAGTGTTAAGGGGGCTGTCATTTTCCTCGGTAGGGGGCGAGGGTCCCAAATATCCTGGGGATCTTAGTTCGCATTTGTTCTAGATTTTCCACCCTCATTTTTTCCTTCCGCATATCAACTGTTTCCCCAATATTAAATAATCATAACTATAGATAAGCCTTATATACATAAGCCTTATACATATTATATGATTTCTGCTTTTGTTGGGGGGTCATAAAATAATAAATATCTTTGTAGGGGGGGCATAGAAATAATCGCTTTGATTTAGGGGTCATACAAAATTGACGACGAGAAATGACATGCTTGGGTATCCCCCCCCCCCCCCCCCCCTCCTCCTCCGCCCCCTACCAAAGTAAATTACCGTCCCCTAAAGGCATGTCTGGTCATGAAAATGAGGGGCATTAGAGTTTATTACAATCAAATATCAAAATTTAAAAGACAAATATTGGTCAAAACTTTCAAGTTTAAAAATAATAATTAGAAATAATACTGAGCAGCTAAAAACCTGGTCATGTTTTGCAATGTGTAACACAAATTAATTATACTAGTCATGTTGGAAATATGATATTATGATATGATATTATCAGCTTACCCTACAGAATCATCTGGTTTACTCTAGTACGATCTTTGATCTCTTGATAGCTGAATCGCTGTCATGAGATAGAACATTAGAGAGCAGGGCTGGAACTTCAGATTTTTTTTCTTCTTAACCACACAGGTAACTCACAAAAAATACCAACAGAAATTCCACCAGCCAGTGTTACTCACGTACACTGTGAGTTCAAAAAATGTACCCGACAGTCGGACGGGTACTATGGTATCTTCACCCGCACGACGCAAAAATTACCCGCTATGGGCAAGTGGTTTTGGTGCTATTTCTAGGCCTGTTATAGAGTCATCTAAGAGACAGTAATATGCGTTTTTCGACTTTACTTGACACATCTAATTCGGTGTGCAAATCGAAACTCGTGATATAAAGAGCCCAAAAAGAAACTTACTACCGATCTTTACAAGGACACCGTTCTTCACAAGTACACATATTAACATTCTTTGCATACAATTGAACAATGCACACAGGTAGTTTATACTTCAATTTCCTTTGCTAATAATAAGGATAAGTCAAGGTTGCTAAAGATTACCTGTCAGTCGGTAAGATCGAATTAATTCGTGTCCGACTACGGTTGTTTTTATAATATACCAGTGTCCCGGATGCGAATTTATTAACCGTACACACTTACTGTACCGGGTGGTTCAAAAAAAAGTTGACCCAAGTTTAAAGTAATTTTTCAACCACATTTAAAGTTTCAGAGAATTTGTGTTTACATAGTCTTAATCAGCAGTAAGTTTTGAAATTATCCTGAAAAGATGGCACGTTTAGCTTGTTTGTTTCTTCAGATATGGTTCATTACAGAAAACATGTACAAAACTGACTTGTCCACGGGAGCGTCATTTAGTTGTTGACTTCAACAAACATCCTGCTTTAGTTTCAGAATTGAAAAGCCCGCCCTGACAAAGTATCCCAATCGCTATGCTTATGCAATTCACATTCAACAAAGAAACGTAGGTACGTAGGTAGGTAATGTCAAGCACCGGACAAATGTTTCAGATGTCTCCTTTTTCCTTTTTCTCCATTTTTTTACAATTTGTGACCAATCGTGTAGAAGTCCACTTTGTGCATTCCATCTCTACTAAAGGACGCTCCCGTGGACAAGGCAGTTTTGTGCATACTTTCTGTAATGAACCATATCTGAAGAACCCACCAAGATAAATGTATCATTTTTTCAGGATAATTTCAAAACTTACTGCTGATCAAGACTAAAGTAAACACATATTCTCTGAAACTTCAAATGTGGTCTAAACAATTCCTTGAACTTGGGTCAACTTTTTTTTAACCACCCGGTATAAATGTATTGCTGTACAATGTAGGCCTACATGTGCTATGCGATTTACTCCGTCAAGGATCAAATGTTGTTTACGGTAATGAACATCGCGTCCCGGATGCGAATTTATTAACCGTACTCACTCACTGTATAAATGTATTGCTGTACAATGTACATGTGCTATGCGTTTTACTCCGTCAGGTATCAAATGTTGTTTACGGTAATAAAGATCGCGTCCCGGATGTACACAGTAGAGTATAGGGCAATTTTAGTGTTTTGGTTGCGGTGAATTTCTATATATTAGAGTGGATGGTAAAACTTATATTGAATAGATTCTCACCGAAGGAAAGAAAAATCTATCTACGGAAACCGGAGGAAGACCAACGAATTTAAATTGCAACAATGGGTCAAATTTCTTCGTGTGGGCGTGGTCCATGAATGCGTTGCACGAATTTTAAAATACGTCCTTTTATTTATTCAATCTTACTGACTGCCTGAATATGTGTCCTTGCTAAGACAAGATTGATAAGTTTCTTTTGAAGGTCAGTTTTAAATTATATTATTTTACATTTTAAATTAATCATATCCTGCAGTCGTACCTAACTTTCCCCCTCTTGAAGTAACACTAACATGAAGTTTGAGGAACATTTACACACATATAATTATTGTACATTATCTTTAAAAGCCGGGTTATTTTCACCAATCCAAAATAAGCATAATTCTCCACGAGCACTATGTTCACTATCAGTCAGTTGATCCGATTTTTTTTTTAAATCAGGAAAGTCATTTTAGCACTAAAGTTATTCAACACAATTAAGTAAGATTTTTTATGTATCTTTGTGATTTAACCATGCAGATCTGTTGGGAACGAATTTAGCACTTTGCCCGTCCACGTCTGTGCGTTTTGGAACCGTTTTTTCTGCTGATGTGTGCTCACGGCACTTTCGGTTTATAATTGGTGCTCATGTTTGATGACCGTTTTGGTGCCAATGTTTGATGACCGTGTTGGTGCCAATGTTTGATGACCGTGTTGGTGCCAATGTTTGATGACCGTGTTGGTGCCAATGTTTGATGACCGTGTTGGTGCTCATGTTTGATGACCGTGTTGGTGCTCATGTTTGATGACCGTGTTGGTGCCAATGTTTGATGACCGTGTTGGTGCCAATGTTTGATGACCGTGTTGGTGCCAATGTTTGATGACCGTGTTGGTGCCAATGTTTGATGACCGTGTTGGTGCCAATGTTTGATGACCGTGTTGGTGCTCATGTTTGATGACCGTGTTGGTGCTCATGTTTGATGACCATGTTGGTGCTCATGTTTGATGACCGTGTTGGTGCCAATGTTTGATGACCGTGTTGGTGCCAATGTTTGATGACCGTGTTGGTGCCAATGTTTGATGACCGTGTTGGTGCTCATGTTTGATGACCGTGTTGGTGCTCATGTTTGATGACCATGTTGGTGCTCATGTTTGATGACCGTGTTGGTGCCAATGTTTGATGACCGTGTTGGTGCCAATGTTTGATGACCGTGTTGGTGCCAATGTTTGATGACCGTGTTGGTGCTCATGTTTGATGACCGTGTTGGTGCCAAGGTTTGATGACCGTGTTGGTGCCAATGTTTGATGACCGTGTTGGTGCTCATGTTTGATGACCGTATTGGTGCCAATGTTTGATGACCGTGTTGGTGCTCATGTTTGATGACCGTTTTGGTGCCAATGTTTGATGACCATGTTGGTGCTCATGTTTGATGACCATGTTGGTGCTCATGTTTGATGACCGTGTTGGTGCCAATGTTTGATGACCGTGTTGGTGCCAATATCTGATGACCATGTTGGAGCTCATGTTTGATGACCGTGTTGGTGCTCATGTTTGATGACCGTGTTGGTGCCAATGTTTGATGACCGTGTTGGTGCCAATGTCTGATGACCGTGTTGGTGCCAATGTTTGATGACCGTGTTGGTGCCAATGTTTGATGACCGTGTTGGTGCCAATGTTTGATGACCGTTTTGGTGCCCATGTTTGATGACCGTTTAATAAAATCGTTCAAATTACGATATTTATATGCCTCCCCCCCCCCCCCCCCCCCCCCCCCCACAGCTCCTATAAACCACCACTGAATTCAGCGATGATGCATTCAACTAGTAACAGTTTTATATTAAACTGTCATTCAGAACACGCGGAATCCAATATCATGAAGGACATTTATTTTTATAACGTTTTCACAGTTACGACATGTTACAAGGGATTTGTATTAATTATATGATTCAAAATACGTCTGATTCGTCATTCTTTCATGGGAATTATGAGGTTTTGGATCAAATCTTTCATCTCATTAAAAGCATACCGTACTCATACATACACATAACATTAGTCGATTTATAGTAAACTAAGAGCTCATTAAAGCAGCATGTACAATGTTACAAATGGATGATTTCTTTCCGAAATCTGACACAACCAGGACAACATTTAGTTTGGTTTGAATGTAGTCAACATAACGATGAAAGAGAGGCTACATGTGGATCATTATTCAAGTGTTTTTGATTTAAATAAAATATAAAAATGGCTCCTATTCTGAAGCGTTATTGAAAGAGACTCCAGTGGATCAGAGGTGTAAATCGACATGTATTTATATCTCTGTCCCTTTGTCATATATCAATTATTTATTTTATATAACATGACTTGCTTACTCATAACCACCACCTTTGAGATCTACGTACAAAATGTGTTATTTAAAGGGGCATCGAGAGATTCTCCATGCATGAGCCTTCAATTCTGTTCAGGATTTCATCACATATAATTAATTCTTACACATGTACATGTAGTAACTAACATCTGAATTCATAGAGATTATTTGCAATCTTTCATGTAAGTTTCACAAAGTATCAACTTCATCTACATCGCCACAGAAGCCTTCTACCTGATCTGTGTCATGTCTAACAGTTAAATTGCCACTAAATCAACAAACACGGTCTTACACATTGGTGGGTGTGGAAACCCCACTTCATCTAAACACCGTAAAATGTTACAAATCAAAGATTTCTTTCAGAAGCTTAACGCAACTGTTAGTTTTGTTAACTGTCGTCGTTATAACGGAGGGGATGTGCAGCACAATTCAGGTGTTGTTGATTTAAATAAAATATAAAAATGTCTCCTGTTCTGAAGGGTCATTGAAAGAAACTCCAGTTTACAACTCTGTCCCTATTGGATGTTCAACATTCTGCAGATTATCAATTATTTTATAACATGACTCGTTTACTCATAACCACCACTATGGAGATCTATTTACAAAATGCTTTATTTAAAGGGGCATTGAAGTTTCATAAATGTATACAAATATCAAATTTGTATACATCACCATAGATGGTTTCTACCCGATCTGTGTCTTGTCTAACAGTAATACTAGTAACAGTTAACCTGCCCCTAAATTAACAAACACCGTCTTATAAATTGGTGGGTGTGGAAACCCTACTTCATTCAAACACCGTGTAATGTTACAAATCAAAGATTTCTTTCAGCATTTCAGAAGCTCATCCGGTAGTAGCCTTTGTTTCAACGCTCTAAATGGTTTAATGGGCTTTGGATGCCTAATTAATTTCCAATTACACCACACCCAACCTGCTGATTGAAATCGTGTATTTTAACACTTTAAACGCGGCAGGCGTCTGCAGACGACATATCAACATTTCATAAAATGCTCAAAAAAATTCATAAATATTGAATTTAATTACCATATTTAGAATCGTCATTAGAAATGCATTGAAATAAGTACAAATATGCCTAATATTGGTTCAGTAATTCTTGAGATGGACCTTGAAAGTTGGGAAAGGTTTCTGAGAAATCTGTTTTGTATTTGGTAAAACTAGCAGCCGCGTGGAAAGTGTTAAGGGGCTGTCATTTTCTTCGTTAGGGGGCGCGCGTGGGTCCCAAATATCCAGGGGGGGGGGGGGTCATAGGTTTTTTACAAAGAAAATAGTGGGGTCATGAAATTGATACCATTGTAATATGGAGGGGTCAAAACTAAATAAATCTGATGTTTTTTCCCGCTTCGTGCGCATTTGTTTAACATTTTCCAACCTCATTTTTTCCTTCCCATCAACTGTGTCCCCAACATGCAATGAGCATAACTATAGATAGGCTTTATTAGTAAAAGATTTGTGTGTGTGTGTTGAGGGGTCATACAAATAAACAACATCTTTGTTGGGTGTCATCAAAATAATTGCTTTCGTTTAGGGGGGGGGGGGGGGGGGGGGGGGGGGTCAGACAAATATGACGACGAGAAATGACATTTTGGGACAACCCCCTACCCAAAGAAAATGACTGCCCCCTAAAGGCATGTCTGGTCATGAAAATGATGGGAAGTACAGTTTATGACAGTCAAATGTCAAATATTGGTCAAAACTTTCAAGTTTAAAAATAATGATTTAAAAATAATACATCGAAAAGCTAAAAACCTGCTGGTCATTTTCTCAATGTGTAACACATAATTATAATTATACAAGTCATGTTGGAAATATTCGCTTATGATATTATCAGCTTACCCTACGGGATCATCTTGTTTACTCTTAACACTTTCCACGCGGCTATTTTTTTTATTTTAGATTTTCCAGAAACCTTTCACAATTTTCAAAGTCTATCTCAAGGATTACTGACCTAATGCTAGGCATGTTTGTACTTATGTCAATGCATTTCTCGTGATGATTCTAAATATGTTAATGAAATTCAATAATGTTGACATTTTTTAAACATTTTGTGACATTTTGGAATGTCGTCTGCAGCCGCCTGCCGCGTGGAAAGTGTTAACACTTTCCACGCGGCTATTGATTTTACAATATACAACAACAACAAAATCAGAAACCTTTCCCAACATTCAAAGCCAATCTCAAGAATTTCTGAACCAATA